>JAQQAC010002629.1:16612213-16678223 GCA_029783875.1 Phataginus tricuspis | reverse complement strand
TCTACAGTCATTCTTCAGTGAGATCAGTTAATATTCCCCAGATAAAGAAGAGTAGCACACGTTTTTATTATGCTAATCATTTGTAATCATGTGTAAGATTCACCTTAGCATGATAAAGACCCAGGCCTATGTGCTGTCTTTCCTCCTTCAGATCTGATGAGGTGATTTGCAAACTGAGGAAGTAATTCAGCATGCAGACCCAGCTGTAAACAGCATAGTAAAAGGCAGGAAGGATTCCACCTTAAAGATAAGATTGCATTTTAACACCCAGGAAGTTTAAGAAGTAAGATTCTTAACTTACTCTTTAGCAAACAGACAATACCTCAGCCCACCTTGGGGGCTGGGCAGGTGGCCTTTTGATATGCTCCTAGACCAAGATGCTGGTATCCCAGGGAGAAATCAAAGCAGGAAATTCCTTATGTTAAATTAATTCTAAATAGTGAGGGACCACTTAACAAGTCCACACCCTTAAGCTTTTTTCACACTCCCCAAAATCCTCAACTGCCTATAAAACCTCTAGACAACCCACCACCACAGGCTCTCTTGTCCCCTCCTGGTGTGAGGCAGGAGCTCTGTCCTCTCACTGTATCTCCCAATAAAAGCCTCTCCCTGACTCTCCTACCTTGGTGTTTGCGAGATTCATTCTTTGACTCCACAAACAAGAACCCCGGCATCAACTGGACATTTGTTAGCAGCCATATGCAATTCCTTGGTGGGTGGCTTTAAAGAGAGCCCTCCTAACACTCTGGCCCTCACTTTCATGTATAAAATGAAGGAGTGGCTTAGATAGCCCCATAGACATTCCCAACACTCACATGACAGGCCCACATTTCCACCTCCTGAATCGGAGGTTACGCTGAGCTCATGGGTTACCGTGGTCAGCATGCCAGGGTATCTGTCCCGGCAGGTTCAGCCTACCCCTTCCAATCAGAGCTGCTTCTGTCACTGCCCCTCCTTGGTGGAATGAAAGCAGAACGTCCAACAAACGTGATGATTTTATAAATGATGAAGAACTAGAGTCAGCAAGTGGCTTCTGGGGAATGCCACATGGGGTCAGTGCACACTCAGGAATGAAGGCCCGCCAGCTGGCGTCCTGTCTCAGGTGTGTTTGGGTTTGAGGAAACAGTCTCCTGTGGATAGATGGAAGGCACTTTTTTTGCAAACCAGACCTGCCTGGACACAATCAAGTTCCTGTCTATATTCAGCAGGGAAGAGTCTTAAGATAGTCACTGACCTAGGAAGCCATCTTCCAGAATATTACTGTTACTATTATTTTCATTGTTACAGAATTTTGGAATTCCTACATTATCTTTTTTGACCCACAGCTGATGAAAGCTATAGAAGCTCTCTCAAAAAAGATCAAACACCCAATACAGTAAATCAAGACCAAAGCCTGTGACTCAAAGGGTCCTGATGGTGCATATCTAGCTCATCTGCAGGTGGATGATGCTGGGCAGCGAAATGGTATAAAATAATTGCTGTGTGGCCTCAGACATGGGCTTGAACCCATGCTGCTGGGTGATCTTGTGTGAGCTGCTCCACTTCCTGGAGGCTTGATTTTCTTTTTTAAAAAGTGTGAAATCTAATATCTACCTTGGTTTGGCATTAACGTGCATACCGCACCTGCCAGTGCTAGGCACGTGGTGGGCAGTTAGTGCATGGCCACGCAAGTCCCCAGTCAGGGGCACAGGAGGAGAGGCCTGTGTAAGAATATAGTACTTTACCCTCCATTTACCCCATGGTCCCAAGCACATGGGCCAGTGAAAATCATGTCCGGGCTTGCCTCACCTTATCTCTAAACATTTCGCCCCACCCCTTAAGATCCAATCACCAACGTCCCCATTGCAGAACACACCCTGCCCCTTAAAAATGCGCTTCCTCTATAGCATCTCACTACGCTGATGGACAGTGACTGTAATGGGGTAAGTGGGGGGACCTGATGAAGTGGGGAGTTTAGTAACCATAATGTGCACATGTAACTGTAGATTAATGATACCAAAAAACAAAAACAAAACGCGCTTCCTCACCCACGAGCTGCTGCTCTCTGCTCAGAGGCAAGCCATTCATTAAATCTCTTGCGTGGGCCCGTGTCTCCTGAGTCGTGCTGGGGTAAGGATGGTCGCGGCGAGATACCCTTCCAGCCTGGGGAGGATAGGATGGGCTCAGCTCTGAGTCTGCATGTTTGCTGAGAGAGGCAATGGGGGAGTGGCTGGCAGGATCCCCAGAGGGCTGGACTGCTCTCTGGGAGGGTGCAGTCTGAACCATCCACATGTGACTGAGGTCACCACAAGGGGTGTAGACCAGTAGTTCTACATCTCAGAAGTTTGGACCATCTCAGAAGCATCTGAGAATTGTTGAAACACAGACCAGTGGGTGGCTGATCTGAATGAACCATAGTTGTCCCCAGTTCTTTCAGGTCCACAGCTCAGAGGCCTGGGCTTGCCACTCCCTGCTGGTTGCTCGAAAGCCAAGGGTGAACTTCAGAATCTCTGGTGGTTTGGAATTGTGCCTTAGGACGCATCTAGCAAGGCAGCCCTAACCCCACACCATGATCTTGTCCCTTTATTTTGGCCTCCAAAAGATTTCATTGGACCAAATGTTTCATTTAAAACTTTTGAAGATGATTGGTCTAAAGCAATGGTTCTCAAATTATGTTTCCTGGACCAGAAACATCAGCGCACCTGGGAACTTGCCGCCCACCCCTCCCCAAACACTCCCCAGACCTGCATATCAAAACCTTTGAGGTGGGAACCAGCTGAACTTTAACAAGCCCTGCAGGTGCTGCCATTGTAAGTTAAAGCCTGAGAAGCACGAACTGAAAGCTCCAGCCACTCTGGTGCTGCGGGAGTCATTCTCTTCAGTGGCCCTTTCCTCCTTGGCGTCCTCAGCCCCTACCTTTCCCACTCCCCCCATTGCTCTCCAGGCATTGCCTGCCCACTTCTGCTCTCTGCTCTGGCACCCAGTGCTGGGGAGTGAAGAGCTGAGCAGTGCACTCATTTCTGTGGAGCCCTGGAGTGCTAACAAAGTCCCCTCCCAGATTTTCTGTTGCAAATATGCATGCTTCCTTGAGAACCCTAAATCAGAGAAAGAAGGAACCACAGGGCCTGATGAGGATGCTGGGCTAGTCTGTGGCTTTGGACCCCCTGCGTCCCTGGAGGCATGATCAGCGCAGATCCAGGAGTGGAAGGCGGAAGGGAGCAAGGTGCCACCGGTGGAGGGGAGCGAGTGGATGCCAAGTCCTCCCCTGGTGTGAGAGACATGGGAGATTCCTTCCTCTCGGAGCTTGAGGAAAGAGAGAAGCACATCTCCTACCCCCATCCCCACCACCAATACCCTGTGTGCAGCGGGTGCTTGATAAATACAGACTGGACACATGACTGCTCATCTCCCCAAGGCCTCAGAGGCTAGGCCACTCCTTTAGTTTTTCCTGTAATCGTGGTTTCTAAGGGCTCTGCTTCCTCCTGCCATGAGAAGGTGCCTATTTTTAGCTTTAATTCCTGCACTGTTGAACTGCCTCAAACGCCCAGCTAAGAATTGCTCAGAGTTCAGAGTGGGGAGGTAAACAGCGCTCAGGCCCCTGGTGTAAAAGCAGGGTATGAAAGAACCTGGGACCAGGAGGTGCAGGTGCGTAAGGAACGCCCCTGTCTATAGAGCAGGTGGTTCCAGGCCTCCTGGGTGTCTGACCCACATGTGTGTATTTAATCCCAGAAAAGCAGGTTTTATACACATTTGTGAAATCTGATGAAATTCTATCTTCCAAAGGCCCTAAACCCAAAAGCTAAAATGCAATAAAAGAAATGAGCCACAAAGGCACAGGAAGTGACTTTGAGCTTCATCAGGAGCTCCCCCTCTCCCCAAGGGGCCTGCCCCTGTGTACCCCCTTTCTTCTCTCTGCTCCCAGCTACTCAGGCCCTCTGGCCACAGTCTGAGTCACACTGCAGCACTAACGATGGTGGCGCCTGGGGTGCCAGGGATGGCCCTGGGCATCTGCGTGGGCAGCCTCCGGATGTGCAATCTCTGTCCCCACGGTGTTGAACATGGGCACAGAGGCCCAATGACCTGCCGTATGGTGCAGCTGGCAGCTGGGAAGCTAAGGATCTGAGCTGGTACAATGGCCTCCTCCTTTTCTCATCTCTTCCCTGGCTCTTGCCTGGAAGGAGCGTGAGGGTGTTTTATGTGTCAACTTGGCTGGGCCATGGTGCCTGGATATTTGGTCAAAGATTATTCTGGATGAGTGTGTGAGTGTGTTTTTGGATGCAATTACCATTTGATTTGGTAAACTCAGAGTGAAGCAGCCTGCTGCCCGTAATGGGGGTGGGTCTCATCCAATCAGCTGCAGGCCTGAATACAACAAAAGACTGACCCTCCAAGTGAAAGCGAACTCCTCCCGCCTGATGGCCTTTGAACCGGGAGACTTTGGCTCTTCCTGGTCCTATGCAGCTTCCAACCTTTGTACTTGAACTAGGACATTGTGTCTGCAGATTTTGGACTTGCCAGCCTCCGTAGTTGCATGGCCAATTTCTTATAATAAATCCCTTTCTCTCTATATACACATCCTTTTGGTTCATTTTCTCTGGAGAACTCTGACTAATATAGGAGCCTTTCCTCAATTCTACACTTTCTTCAGTCCCTCAGCACTTGGTACACACCCGGCCCATGGTAGGGGCAACAAAAGCATTATGAACCAGAGGCTTCTGTCCAGCAGACCCTGAGCCCCGAGAAGGGCGTCTGCCTCTCTGTCCCTCCATGGAGGCCTGTGGGAAGAGGTGCAGGCCCAGGGACTGGGCAGGGTGGTGGAGAGAGCAGTCAGGACTGCAGGACAAGTGAGTGCGTGACCAGGGTGGGGCCAGCAGAATGCAGATGGGATGTCAGCATGCAGCCCTGCCTGGGCCCGAGGCTGGATGTCAACTCTTGCCCCTGTTGACAAAGCAGACGTCATGTAGGGTAGGAGGCACCCCGCCTGCATGTCCCAAAGGTAAGTTCCAGGGCACATCAGACTGACCTGCAATATCCCTTTCTTATCATTTATCCAGAAATCAACTTTTTAACTCAGAAGACAATTAAGCACCTCCCTTGTCTAGGACTGTGCTGAGCCCAAGGAACAGCGAGAGGAACAAAGCCCGGGCCTGCCCTTAAGGAGGACCAACATAGCAGCTATTAATGTTAGTATGACTATCTGATGACATATTACATACTTACATTACTTGTAGATAATATAATTACTTATTTCCGCATTCTTAAAACATGTATGGTATATATTATAGTAATGTGAATATTACTCTCATTCCCGTTACATGGTATTCAGTGTACCAGGTAGGCACTGCTCTTAGCATTATATTAGTTACATGTATCATATTAATTCATCTAATCTTTGCCACAGCCCAGTGAGGAAGCTATGACCACCCTCATTTTATATATGAGGAGAGAGTGGCCCAGACAGGTTAAATGCCAGGCCCCAGGTCACACACCTATTAAGTGACAGAGCTGGGGTTTGTCTCAAGTACTCTGGTTCTGCTTGTTGATAAAATACTATAATGCAATACTAGCCAAAAGTATGCACCACATATAATATGCGACAGACACTCCACTTGGATGCGCACTAAGGGTTTCACCAAAAAGGAGAAACCTGACAGGGACCGAGGCAACGGTCAGAGTTTCCGGAGAGAGGAGATCCCAGGGGAACTTGAGAGACATGCAGGACAGCTGGGTTGTGGGGGGGAAGGGATGTTAACGGCCAACTGGACGCAGAGGGCCACCTGTACTGAGCCCAGAAGACAGCACCGGGGGCCATGCCCAAGGCAATGCACAGCCATGAGACAGGGCCTGTGTTTCCTGGGGCACAGCGAGTGGGGAAGGGGACAAGCATGTGGTAGCTCACCTTATACTCCTTTTGGGCTTGGAGTCACTGTGATCCAGGGGTGGGGAATCAGTGTGACGTGACCTGGTGTGTGGGGAGTCAGTGGACCCAGGGGTGGAGTCAGGGTGGTGTGGGGGCTGTAGGGGACATTCACCCAGGCAGGAAGGGCCATTCAGCCCTGAAGTTGCTTAAGCAGCGACTTATGGTGACAGTAAAAACAGTCTGGCCTCTGGTGTGGTTTTATTACTGTTTTTAAATTCTCTACAGACAGTGCCTGCCGAGCCCACCGCCCTTGGCAGGAAATCCCCTGAATATTCAAGTCATCAAAGCGCAGTGTTTGGTTTGATTGTTGGGGTTTTGGTTATTTCTTTAAGGCCTGGATTCCCTTGGAACATACGGGGAAATATTCCCTTAAAACGATTGAAATGTTCTATCAGTCACTCATGGAAGTCACATGGGCAAACTAGTAGTCATATTTTTTAAAAAAAGAGAAAAGAAACAGGTGAGATAAATGTTAATATATTACATTTAACCTAATGTGTTAATTTAGGTTAGTGTATGTAAAATTTAATGTATGTAATCCATATAAAATTATGAATGAGCTGTTTTACTTTTGTTTGTCTCTGAAATCCAGTGTGGATTTTAAACGGCAGCCATCTCAGTGGGGACCCCCCACCTTCCCGAGCTGCTAGCCCTGGTGCGCAGGGGCCCAGCGGGACGGCACCGTCTCAGAGCCCGGGCCCGTGGATGAATGAACCAGAACCAAGCGGGTGGCCACTCCGAACATGTTGGTCCCTGGGAGCTGTTTTGTTCGCTTATCTCCCATAGGACCTGTATGGTCCGCGTGCCGGATACTAACTGCACATCGCCGCCTTTCCCAGGGGAACCGGGCCTCTCTCGAGCTGCTCTTGCTCGCGGCTCCCCTCCGCTCTTCTGTTTCTTTGGTTTCACCGATACCTTCAGAGCATCCGCGGCTTTCCCTTGGGAGAGGACCTACTCGAGAAAGCGCTGTACTAGATCCTGGGCGTCCTTTGGGAGAAGCATTTTCCCAAGACAGTCGAGCCCACTGAGCTTCAGGCAGCAACGCGCGGCTCTTCTTCATGCCGGGAGAGAGGTTTGCCCACGGGGGCCCACCCCCCGTCACCCCCCGTCCCCCCCCCCCACATTCTGGGCAGCCAGGGCTCTGCCCCGCGCACCTGCTCAGCCTCCCTCCGCCCGCCGCGCTGGGCCACGCCCGGCTGCCCCGCCCTGACTCAGAAGCGGCAGGCCAGCGCGCTCCGCTCCGTGAGGCCCCAGCTGCCTCCTCCAGGCTCCTGCCCGGATGAAATGCGGAAAGGGAGGGCAGGGAGAAAGTTCTGGAAGGCACTTCCTGGCCATCTGGGGCCCACCTGACCTGCCTGGGCACCTCCTCCCCAACGTGGATGGAAGGCAGCCACATCCTGGGTGCCCCAACCATGCTTCTCAGCGCCAGGAGCCAGCGAGCCCGCCCTTGCCCAGATGGCCGGACTCGCACTCAGGCCATCTCAGCTGATTCCTTCTCCTTGGACCCCCGGCCGCAGCAGCCCCTGCCCTCCATCTGGGGACCGGAAACGGACCTGGCGGAGGGTGTTACCTTCTTCAGTGAGAACCCTTAAGAAAGAGGTAGGTGAGGTTCAAATTATCATATAATCAAATAATCATAGAGGGTACATTTTTCTGGATTTGGTTTCCTTCATTGACCACAGTAACTGTGCGATTCATCGTGTGGTTCTGTGTAGCAGGGGTTCATTCCTTTTCAATTGCTTCATAAATCTCCTTGTATGAATATACACACACACTGAAGGATACACTTAAGATCAATGAACTCTATGTGCTTTGCTATATGCAGGTTTCCCTCAATTTAAAAAAAGTTTGAAAAGGCAAGTAAGGAATAGGTGTGCTGAAGAAAGCCTGTTAACTGCACACAGCTGAAACCATTTCTCACTCACGTGAAGTCCAGCAGCCAGCAATCTAGGCCTCTCTATAACGGACTGGTTTTACCTCCCGTTAGCGTCATTCGTGTGCACCTTCCATTCTCAGCTGTGAGCTCCTGGAGGGCAGGAGGCTTAGAGGGTTAGTGCCAGTGGTGTGCTGGCAGATGATTAATGGCCGACTCCAAAAAAAGTCTGTATAAACATACATGAATAAGTTGAATATAAATTTACTGATATAAAGGATGCAGAGCACAGTTTACAAATAGCGTTAACATATACAATACTTTTTATTGTAAATTCTATATAGCCAATTGGTTTTCACAGATTTGGAAAAACTTTTCCTTAGACCCTTGTATCCTTAAACTTACTGTGGTTGCATTTCAGTTATGATTTGATAAATGGCGTTGCTCAGCACTTTCCGTGATTTTTGTACTTATTTTCTGTGTCTGTGGATAAAGTGAGGGTTCCTGTGGCCTGGATTCTCACCTGGCCCCAGTCAGCTTGCTCTCTACACACGTGTGGGCAATACATTGTTATTGAGTCTATATAAAGAGCTCTGCCCAGTGCTCTGGGCGACACGGGGGCACAGCTGCGGGAGAGCAGAGACTGGAGTGGTGGCAGCACCGAGGACAGAGACAGAGACGGCTGCAGGGGCAGAGAGGCCCAGAGGCAGAGACCGGCTTGCTGCATGCAGACTCGCGCTGAGCAGACAGGATTCTAGTGATTGATCTGCCACCATGAGAACAAAGTTGGGTGGTCCATTGTCATTCCTTGGTCTCACTGAATCCATAGTGAACTTGCTCAGGGCTGAAACCCATTGGCAAGACACTGTTTCATCTTACGTTTTAACAACTGAACAGATTACTGAGGATTAACATAAAATCTCCTTTTAGTTATCTTGTTATTTAAGTTTAGAAATAACATAAATTTTAAGCAAAGTATTTTATTTTTCAGTTGCTACCTATGACTTAAGTGTGACTTGCTATTTCTAGCAAAATCGACTACTCAGTCTTTATAACCCTATCACTACCAATAGTAACAAAGACAGACTACAAATAAATGCTTGATACTATCTGATTTGGCATAGAAGTTGCTCATGTTATCGTAAATGAGTATAGTCTTACCATAAATGTTGGTTAAATTTTTATGTTAAGATGAAAGTGAGTCAACAAAAGATGTATCTTGGAATTTCACTCATTTGCAACTTCTTTGCTAAATTGGATAATAGTTTTCAAATATTAGAAGAACATTTGCTCACTTTTTCTGCTATTTGCAATGTAGGAGCTATAGGCACAACACACTTTAAAATTTAATCTGTGTGGTTACCATTCTGTCCATCACTTTCTTAAGCCTAGACAATGATCAAAATAATAAATCAAGACTTGTTGCAGTAACTGCCAGTTTCCTTGGTGTAAATACTCCCACCATGGTCAATTTCAAGCTACTGACATGTTGTCACAAAGAAATGACACCTAAGCTTGTTTCTGAAGGGTAAGGATGGGTTAACTGGAGGGACAAAGGAGGGGGTGTATTCTAGGCAGAGAGGAAAGCATGAGAAAATGCCTGGGGGCACCAACAGAGCATCAAGACCTTGGCTTACCCACCAGAACTGACAATATTGGGAACTGATACTCACTGAATAAACACTTGTGACAGTCACTGAGCAAAGCATGATCGCATTAGAATCCTGTAAAATAGGAATTTTTATTATCCCTTTTTACATACAAGGACACTGTTGTGGCTTAGAGCAGATGAATAACTTACATAAATCACACAGCTAGGGAAGGGGAGAGCCGGGATTTGAGCCTGCATTAGTCTGACTGTGGAACTCTAAATTTGCCTACATCTTCTTAAAGGCCTCTCCTTTTGTATAGAAATCAGGAAGAAATTGATGGGGCCTGAACCAAGGCAGGCTGAGACGGGGGGATCGAGAGGAGGGAAGCAGCGTCAGACAAAATCTGGTCACCAGCTGGCTGTGGGAGGAAGAAAGAGGAGAGAGAGTATGATCATCCGGCTTCTTGCACAAACAGTTGGGGGATATTGTAGCTCTTAACCAAGGTAAGGAATAGGGGAGAGGAAATGAGAGAAAGGGGGAGATGATGGCATGGGTTTTGGGGGTGCGAGAGAAACTGTCCTCCAGGTGGGAATATTTAGGAGGCATCGAAAATGTGGCCTAGACACCAGGAGGGAGACCTGCCTTGGTGGTCCGGATGCGGGCATCACAGACCTGTGGGTGACCTCCCCTGTGAGCACGTGAAGCCATTCGGGGGGAGTGACAGCATTTACCTTCAGTGAAGCAAACACTGAGAGCCACCATGGAAGGATATTCTTCACATTTTGATGTGTTACTATTTGGTCAAGCATCCTGGAAGGCGGATTTTAGTGACTACAAATTCTAGTGAGTGATAAGACAGCAGTCTTTCTGGAAGTTGCTGTAATACTTGATTTTTAGAGATACATCATCTGTTACCTTCCATGGGAGAGGCCCCCACGTGAATGTAGAGCCCCCTCTGCAGAACCCAGACTGGCGGTCGCCCCACCTGGTCCAAACCCAGAAGCTGTTTCCTGGAGGCCCTGTCTTGCCTGAGGGTTTCAGCCCTAGGCAAGTTCACCCTGGATTTGGTGAGACCGAAAAATGACAACAGAACGTTGTGGGTAAAAGGATTTATGCCCAGCTTTATTCTTATGGTGGCAGGTCAGGCACTAGAATCCTGTCCGCCCCCGGGGCAGTCTGCATGCGGCAAGCCGGTCTCTGTCTCCGGGCCTCTCCGCCACCTCTTAGCCCCGCAGCCCCAGAACCCAGGGCAGAGGTCTTCACATAGAGTCAATAATAACTCAGTGCCCACGCGTGTGCAAGCCTGTGCCTGCGAGCATAACACATGCGCAGTGGGCAAGCAGACTAGGGTCAGGTGAGAATCATGGCCATGGAACTTCCATTTTCTCTATAGGCCCCCATCCCACTCTTTTGAGGGGAAAGGAGAAAAGATAATGGGAGCCTTATGATCCTGCTGACCCCAAAATAAAAGGGCTACCGACCCATGGAAGGTCTCAGCTGGTCACAAATCTCAGAGAAGAGCAGGTGCTCTCATTCATATCCCTGGGGTGCCTGCGCGAAGTGGATTCCTGGGCTCCTCCAAAAATCCAGATTCCTTAGGACTGGGACAGGGCCCAGGAAACCTTATGGTCATGGCTACCTGTATGTATCAGGGTTCTCCAGAGGAATGTGGGTGTAAAAATATTTATCACAAGGAATCAGCTCGTGCGGTTGTGGAGGCTGAGGAGCCCCACCGTCTGCCGCCTGCAAGCTGGACACCCAGGAATGCTGGCCTGAGGACTGCAGGGGTGACGGCGTAAGCCTCAGTCCGAGGGCAGAAGACTCAAGCTGGCAGGCAGAGAAGAGAAACTCTTCCTTCCTGTGCCTTTCATTCTAATCAGATCCTCCACAGCTGGGGCCACGCCCACCCACACTGGGCCGGGCCATCTCCCTTGCTCAGCCTGCTGATTCCCATGTCAGTCTCATCTGGAAACACCCTCACAGACACACCCAGAGTAGCATGTGACCAAGTATCTGGGCATCCTGTGGCCCAGTCAGGTCAACACAGAATCAGCCCGCACACTACCCTGGGCGGGTCTGAGGCTGGTCAGCGCAGAGGACCGCCTGGGAGAAGAGAAGGCGGAGGAACCGGGAGGGAGATTGGAGCAGGGCAGGCTGAGGGCCAGGGGAGGGTTGCATCCTCACAGCCTCAAGAGGGCTTCAGGGAGGGGCAAAGCGTCCACTGGGATGGGGCTCAGGTCGCGCAGGACTGAGGGGCCTGTGGACTCGCCAGCGGGATGTCCCTGAGGCTTGGGTCAGAGCTTTGGTGGACAACGGGCAGAAGCTGACTGCCCTGGCCTGAAGCCTGGACGGAAGTGAGGAGCAGGCTGGCAGGAAGGGGCCCCAGGCTAGCCATGAAGGGAGGGAGAGACGCAGCACAATGGCCCAGCCAGCCACCCCGCCGCCGACTGACAAAGTGTGGCCGTGGAGCCCAGGGCCTGCTTCAGCCTGGCTGGCTGGCTGTGGGGGGCGTGGGGGACCGCTCTGTTTCTCCTCCTCTCTATTCTCTGTCACTGCGGGTCTTGGGGACTCAGTTTCCCTCCCCTACCTCTGGGAGCTATCCTCTCCAAGCCTGGCTGCAGAGTGGTGTGGGCTGTCGGGCACTATCTCTTCTCCTGACTCCCAGAGCATCTGTACAGGAATCTCTGTTTTTGAAACTGCTTTGATAATCCATGCAATGAGAGGTGGGCTTAAATGTCAGTTTGCAAAGGTTCCTAATTTTGCAGGTTTATATAGTTCCAAATGTCTAGTTGGGTTGGCAAATGGAAAAGTCAACAGGACCTAAGGACAGATTTTTTAGATTAAATATTGCATAATATAGAAAAGTGCCATGATTTTTTTCTACACCATTGTCCCCATTGTTAACTCCATCAAATTCTAACAGGTTTCCATGTTTGATTCCTATTTACTTCTAAGAGATGAAAAATGATGAGTAAGAGTGTAGGCTTTTAAGTCCTGGTGTATCTTCCTTCCATACCCTGAGTGTGTGACTGTACACACACACACACACACACACACACACACACACCAACCCACCCACCCACCCACCCACCAGGCATTGAGTGCTAAGATCTGGTCCCCTCTAGCCTGGCGAACTCCTCATTCTGGGCAGGTGTCTGAAAAGGTGGGGCTTTTCTAAAGAATTAAACATGTACAAAGGAGTCTCAGCCACTCAATTTGGTCCTTAAAGTTGGGTGCACACTTTGCACTGTCTGCCCTTCCTCAATAAAATGTAAGACAGTAACCTTAGCGGAACATGTGCTCTCAAACATGGGCCCCCCTTCCACATGCTGTCCTTCTGCAACATACTGCTATGTTCAGCTTTATGGGTAAGTCTTATGGTGTGGCTGGGTCTCAACTTACAGGACCATCCTCCCCCAATGGCCACTTAGTTTCTTTTTATTTCCTGTACTAAGCCAGGCTACAATTAACACAGTTTACCAGCGCTGGGCGTCATAAGATGTTTTTCATTTCAGGCAATCTGATGTGATTGAAATGGTGCCTCGTTGCAGCTTTAATGTACATTCCCAGCTTCTGGTGGGGGTGAGGGCCATTTCACATGCCACTGACCATTCTGCTTTCTTCTATGAATTACCAGTTTTTCTTCATGTGAGAGAATGTCTGCCAGCCATGCTTCTGTCCCAGTGGATAACACTATTGAGAAGGAGAGATTAAAGATGCTGACTAAGGGTGAAGCAAAGGTCCTGAGGAGGCAGAGGAGATGGGGCCAGAACCTTAGGCTGGAGAGAGGAAGGGAAGAAAGAATATTGGCTCACCTGGTGGAGGTGGCTGATGGGAAATGGAGGGTGCTCTCCCCCTATGGCTTTGAGTTTCCCATTTCCAGTGGTTGTGGTAGGGATGCAAGGGGCGCTGTGGGCCTGGAGAAAGAGTCTCTGGGAACTCAGTGGGAAAAACTAGCCCGACTGTATGAGAGAATGATCAGGTAGCTCTGAAGGGCCGTTGACAGTGGGCGTGGACCAACATTAAAGCCAGAGTACACCACTGGCTGCCCAGTGTGGGTGACCTGTTAGGAAAGGGCTGCTGGCTATTTCATAGAGCAAATAACTCTGGGTTCTTTTTTGTCTTTTACAAAGATTTTATTGAACGTCTTTATAGAGCAACATGAAGACTCCGATCTGTGTGGGTACCAGCTGGCGTTGGATGGGTGGGTTTTAGGCTCCGTGGTGCCTATCTGCCCCTGACATGGTAAAGAGACATCCAAGAATCTTCAAAGGGGACTGTCTTGTCAGAAGCATGGCCCCAGGTCAGTAAAGGTGTGAACTCTCCCGGCAGCCGCAGGGCTTTGTCACTGTTCCTCTGATTCCTCTTCCTTCCACAGGAATAATCTCCAGGCATGCTGACAGATGGGCTGATCTTGATTTCAGTCACAGCACTTCCACTGAACAGCTGACAGCTCCTTTTAGAAGCTAGGATGAGGCTACCCTGGGCTTTGAAAGTGAACATGTGTTTCACCAAGTTGTATTCATATAAAACTATTAGTTTCTGAATGGCCACCATGACAAATCACCACAACAATGGGGGGCTTAAACTACAGGAATTTATTCTCTCCCAATGCTGGAAGCCAGACATCCAAAATCCAGGTGCCTGCAGGTGGGGGAGAGAACTGGCTCTTTGCCTCTTGCAGCTTCTGGTGGTCATCAGCCTTCCTTGGCTTGTGGCCACATCACTCCGATCTCTGCCGTGTCTTCCCATGGCCTTTTCTTCTGCCTGTCTGTGTCTCTCCTCTGTGTAACCTGATAAGACCCTTGTCCTTGGATTCAGGGCCCACTCAGGCAATCCAGGGTGATCTCATCTTGAAATCCTTAAGTTAATTTTCTCTGCAGAGACCCTTTTTCCAAATAAGGTCTCATTCCCAGGCTCTGGGATGGGGACCACCACTGAAACCCACTATACTACTTACTCAGGCAAACATGCCAGCAAAAAGAAGTAACCTGAAGCCTGTAAGATATGTGACTCAGGGACTCTGCAGGGACAGAGCTAGTGAGGCCCTAGAATAGACCTCCTGGAGTCCCACTGTACAGAGGAGAACACTGAGGCCCCAAGCAGGGAAGTGGCAGAGCCCAAGAGACACTGGTGGCAGCTCTCCTCAGAATTAAGCCCTTGTACCTGGAAGGAACATTCCCTTGCCCCATCTGCAAACAGCAAACCTTGTTTGAACATCTTTTGTTCAGTCCAGAAGCTAAAGCCATGAGCAGACTCAATGGCACATATTCGGGGCGGAGTGTAGGGAGCAGTGACCTATTGATTGCGGCTGAGGCTCTTAACGCTTCCTGGCTTGTCCTCTTGAATTGATCCCTCGAATCCATTTGATTTTTCTTGAAGAGCACAACTGATTTTAAATGTCATCTGTTGTAAACCTCTATGGCTAAACTGCAGTATTTTTCAGAACAACGGTTCATTGGTCATTGTGAGATTTTGTGGAGGTTATGCGATAAGCTGGAAGAAGGGCCTGTATTCAAAATCATCCCTGATTCTTTTAACACACACTAAGCTATGTGAGCTGAGCTCATTAGTTAACCTCTCTGAACATCCAGAGTTGGCTTGAGAATTGGTGAGACAGTGGTTGTGACAGCACCTGGCGTGTAGTTATTACTCAACAAATAACTGAATTTTTTCCTTTAAAAGAAAAAATGCTTGCAGTCTAGAAAGGAAGGTAAGAGGCAGTGCTTAAAATAATAGCCAACACTTCAGCATGGTAGACCCTGTCCCAAGTACATCACAGGTATCCACTCACTTATCCTCTCAGTGACTCTGTGAGGCAAGCATGACTGCTACTCTCATTTTAAAGATGGGGAAACTGAGCTGGTAAGCAGTCAAGTGAGTTGCCCAAGCTCATAGAGCTGGGATTTGAGCTGAGGTGAATATGTTCCTAAGTCCTGCTCTATTCTGTCTTCCCAATGTTTCAGAAGGAATATTTTTTTAAGGGCAGTGAAAGATGCTCAGGGTGCATTTGAGGGACCAGAGAGAGGGAGCACCTCTAGCTGGAGAGATGAAGAAAGGCTTCAGGACACGGCGGCACGTCATGGGTTTGGTCGGATGTAGTAGACGGGTGTGAACCAAGAGCCGCAAATTCTGTGTGCGAGGACAGGGTGCGTGCTTGCTCCAGCAGTCCCTATTCTCACACTTCCCTCACCTCCCGCTGGCCTTCCCAGAGCTTCAGGAAAGGAAGGCGACCCCTCCCAGCAAGGGTGGAGAGGCTGACTGGCCAGACTTCAGAGACCAATGACACAGGGCTGGCCCTCAGATCTTCTTCACCAAGTAGAGTGGCCACAGTTTTTGTCCAAATCAAGATACTCTGGGGAGTTATTAGCCTTAAGCCAGGACAAGAGGTGCCACTTGGGACTGGGCCAGCAAACCAGGTCACAGAGTCACACTGCCCCGAGCAGCGAGCCCCCCCACCTATAGAACATACTGCCCCACAGTCCAGCTCAGCCCACCACTGCAGACAGTGCGCTCAGCTCAGGGTGGCAGGGCTTTCTGGTGAGGGGTGCAAATCAAATACACGTGGATGACAAGAGAAGCCAGCCAAGCCCTGTTGCTGGGGGCAGCCAGGAGAGGCCAGGGGACACACTGCTAGGACACCACACCTGGCTGCTCTGTATTTTGGGAACTGAGAGGAAGCTGCAGGTAGAAGATCTCTCATCTGGACTTTCCACCAAGATGGGACTTTCTCACTTAAGAAAGGAAGCAGCACTGAGGTTGTTATTTGAGAAACATAGGTGAGAAAACCCAAAGTCAGCCTCAGCCACTAGATAACAGGCAAAAATAGACTGGTGGGTTGTTTTCTTCTTTTCAGCAAACACCTTTGAGGCGCCTGTGGTGCATCCCATGGAGTAATGGGCCCAGAGCTCTCAGTTCCCCTTTTCATTCACGTAAGGAGGCAGAAGCCCTGGGAGGAGATATGGTGGCTGTGCCCCTGTGGGAGCCACATCTGCACCCAGAACCCCTCCTCAGCCTCTTAGGCCCCCTGGGAGCCTGCATGCACAAGGAGCCACAGAACCCTGCTGTTGAATGATCATGTGTCCCTGAGGGGAAAAGCTGGCTCAGAGCAGGGCCCTAAGGCCTCAGGGTGACGGTAGGTTCTGTTGGAATACAGAGGGTGGGCGCTGATGGGCGCAAAAGCAGCTGAGGACAGGGGAGGTGACGTGCTTCCCCTCTGCACTCCAGGGCTCCGGGCTGGGCTGCTGTGGGCTGGGTCCCGGCAGCACGGAAGGCCAGGAGAACAGCAGCTTCCCAAAGCCCCCAGTGGAGCAGGAGCGGGGCATGGCCACCACTGTAGGGACCCAGGTCTTCCCACAGACCTCAGTGTGGCCGGGCCCCCTTGGAGGGCTGGGCAGTGTGAGTGCATGCCCGAGCTCCTCGGCTCCTCTAGAGCGGAGTTCACTTGCCATCAGCCACACCCCATGCATGCTTTGTCTCCGAGGGAATAATTAACTAGTGGTAGTATGATATCAGAAAATTGCTAATTATGGCGGCGAGCTAACACAGCGATCTGGGAACTTGTGGAGCTATAGTTAGTGATGACAGAAAAAGAAAATATTTGACTGTTTTGTGCTACACCCAGATTCTCAGGAGGAGGCGAGAGACAAGGCTTGGCAGGGTGCCATGTCGGGAGCTCTGGCCCGGATGCATCTCCTCCCGAGAGTGTGGGATGGTGCGAGGGGTGAGGACGACTAGGGGGGCGTGTGTCACTGGATCTAATGCCTGTGAGGGGCTGGGTGCTACCTATTCCCACCTGAACTCACATGCTGATGCACTCACACAGACTCTCCTGCTCACACACCACACCCAACACACACTCATACACAATCTCAAGATCATACACCAGTCACGCAATGCCTTCACACACTTGCACACTCACTCTCAGTCACACACATTCACCTGATGTCACACACCCTCTCACAGGCTCACACACACACACACACACGTCAGATTAGAGCTCTCTTTCTCGTCCCAGAAAGAAGATGGTCACCTCTGTGTCTTGGGTCAGATCCTGAGCTGACCTTGGTACCTTGAGAGAGCAAATTCTCCACCTTCTCTCTTCTCGGGACATTGCGAGAAAGACTGAGCTCCAGGTGGTGACTGCAGAGGCTGTCAGCTCTTCTAGAACACTTAAACTCTAGGAAATATCGGTAGAAAAGTACATGCCCATTAATGCAAAGAAGCAGCTTTGGGTTGACTGGATATGTCAGCTGGTAAACACTCTGTGGGATGTGGGAGGGGGCTGTGTGGCGAGGAGACTCATGAGCTGTGAGGAACCACCTCCCGGCCCCAGGTGATGGTCAGGGTGCTTCTCGTGGGCAGGCAGGGCTGAGAACCTCTAGAAGTCTAGCCAGCAGCTCCCAAAAATTGCTGCACATTAGAATCATGCATCCTGAGTCTGACCAGGTGCCCAGACCTTGGTTTCTAATACCATCCTTCAAATAAAAGAGACCAGGGCTTGTTGAAGAAATGATTGATTCTAGGGCTGGGCAGGAAAGACCCAGGATGGGCCTGGAGCATCTCTCAGAGTGGTGGAGTGAAGGCATTGCTCATGGAGCACAGCGACCGCGGTGTTGGAGGGGTCACAGGGACCAACTGACAGTGCTCCCGGGGGCCAAAGCTGGAACAATCTGAGCAGTGAAATAAGGACCATTAGCAATGTACAAAATAAATACCCACGAACCCATACTGATTAAATGAATGACTGAATAAGGGGAGAATAGACAAATATCTTGTACAGAAAAATTCCAAATAGTTTATGTGGATACACCTCCCTCAAGGAGGTGGAGCATAACTCCCACCCCTATGCTATGCATGATGGCTTCCAAAGGGCGTAGTATGGACAGGGCGGAAAGAATAACTTCACAGTGGAGAAACCTCAAGAACCCAGCCTCGGCTGGATGATCGAGGGTAACAACAGTGATAAGTCACGGCCCCTTGATTGGTGACCGCCTCTGGGGTCTTCCTTCCAAAAACTTGTTACTCCATCGAACCACGAGAAAGGCCTCACACCCATGTTGAGGGACAGTCTGCAGAACAGCTGGCCGGGACTCCTCGGAACTGTCAAGGTCATCCAAACCAAGGGAAGTCTAAGAAACTGTCCAGCCCGGAGGAGCCTGTGGAGGACAGGCTGACTGAATGCAAGGCGGCACCCTAGGTGGGATTCTGGGACAGCAAAAGGGCATGTTAAAAACTAAGGGCATCTGAATAACAAATGCACCCTAGTTAGTAACAACGTGTCAGTATTGGCTCATTGGTCGTGACAAAGGGACTACAGTCGTGTAAGATGCGGACAACGGGGGAAAGAGGTAAGGCGGGTATGGGACTCCGTGCTACCTTCTTGCTTCCCTGTGAATGGGAAAGTACTCTAAAACAGGAAGTTCATTCTTAACAAATCCTGATTCCCGGCCCGCATACTAATGAAATCAGAGTGTCTGGAGCGGCAGGACTTTTCGTGGCTCTGGGTGATCTTGATGTGCAGCCAAAGGGAGAACCTTCAGGCCAGTTAGTGCCACAGCAAAAAGCAAACACAACTCCAAAGACTAAGGAGTTTAAAACAACGCAGTTTTGTATGCCCCTCCAAGCCACACAGCTCTGTGGGTCGGCCAGGGGGTGCTGCTCCTCTGGAGTGCCTCGGGGACCCAGGCTGGGGCTGCCACCAGCTCAGTGTTGCCACGCTGGGCCTGGAGAGGGAAGGAAGGATGCCCTCCGGGGTCTGCACCAGTAATCACAAGCTCTGCCTCAGGCTCTCAAAACGCAGGGGCCAGACTAGTCCCGTGACCCCCTCCAACCACAAGGGAGCAGGAAATGTCACCCTACCACGTCCTCAGAAGGTGGGCAGCAAAACTATTTGGCAAACAGTGTTAATAGCTACTGCAGGTCTGCAGCCAGAGCTCAGCAGGAGGGATTGAAACCGACAAGTTGTTCCCCTGACGTGTGGTATTGACCAGGGGCCTGGTTCGGTTGCACGCCCATGCCTCACACCTCGGTGGTTGAAAATGGCTGTCTTTCTTGTAGCCTGTGCCCCCATCTCTGTCTCAGTGTCCTATCTAGAGCTCCAGCCTCTCTAAGAACAGGGACTCCCGGAGACCCACTGGGCCACACCCTGCCCCACTGGCTGGTGCATGAGGTCTTGCAATCTGCTGACCACGTTCCCTAAGTCCCCTAGAGACTCAATTTCTGAAGAGGGTCTCCTCTGCATTCCCTGTTCCTGAGCTCTGCCTAGCTGGCAGGATACCACCACCACTTCAGAGCCCCTGCATCTAGAGCTGGGCTGAATGGCCGGCCACCTCTCATCTGTGCCCACGCACTGACTGCCATATTCTGCTGGAGAGACAGAGTTCTTCTAGGCGCAGATCCACCCCTAGGATCAACCTCATCCCCAAGTCCTGAGACCCCCCCCAACCCCAGTATTCTGGGTCACCACGTGACTTTCAAACTCCTAAACACGAAGGCCTTCCTTCCAGAGACCTCAGGGAAGTGAGTGATCAGATTGGTGGCAAGCAAGGCTGTGACAAGCGGGTGGAGGCCACAGGAATACATACCCTAAATTAGTGTATTTCAACCTTCCTGCAAGTCCTTCCGTGTTCTTTCCCTTGATTAACTGGAAACCTGATAACAATTCTATTCAATTCTGAAAACAAACACCAAGCCACACACTGGATAAATGCCTGGGACCAGAAGTGAAGACAAGATATGGAGGAATTTACAGTCTATGGGGAGGACAGTTATCAAACAAGTGTGAAAATACGAAACACCTATGTGCATACACGCGTGTGTGTGTGTGTGTGTGTGTTAGCACTATAGGAGCATGTAGATAGAATAGGAATTAACCCAGTCTAGGGGCATCAGAAAAGATTTCCCTCAGGAAATGGCATTTAATATGAAACAATGTGTCCACCAATGCTTGGCCAGGCACACAGGATACAGGATTTAAAGGTGGTCACAAATTCTTTGCTCCTCCCCGTCACTGAAATATGGGGTCCAATTCTTCTCCCCCGAATCCGGGCTGGCCTTAGCTTGCCCTGGACAATGTGGCAGGAGCGATGTTCTGGGTCTTCTGAGGCTGGGTCGCCAGAAGCCTTGAGTTTCTGCCCAGACCTTTCAGAACACGTGTTCAGGAGGAAGGCAGGTGCCAGGTCAGTTCGACCACCCTGGGACTTCATGCTGTGGGGAAACCCAAGCTAGTCTCATGAAAAAGCAGCATGGAGAGGGGTACCCAGTCAGCTCTCGACTGTTCCGGGCATCTCAGCAGAAACCAGACATATGAGTGAAGAAGGCTTTTGGTGATTCCAGCCCCAGCCGCTCTCTGTAAGTGCATGAAAGACCCTGTGTGCCCATAGGCACCTAGCTGCCCACAGAACTGTAAAAAATAATAATAAGGCTCCTGATTCAAACCACCAAGTTTTGGGTGATTTGTTACATAGCTATGGATAGCCGGGCATTGGGAGTGGTAGACAGGTCCAGGCAGAGGAACGGCATATGCAAAGGCCAAAATCCTGCGCCCTCAGGCTGCCTTTAGGGAATAATGCCTTGGAAAGCATCTTAGAACCAGACACGCAGGACTGTGGCAGCACTTGGCCCTTAGTCATAGGACGGGCTGAGCCTGCCCTCTGGTAACTGGCAACTCCATGCAGTGCTTTCCAGGAGTGAGGGGGGAGGTGGGGAGGAAATGTTTAATCCATCCACATGTGGCCTGGGGAGAGGAGTGAGTCATACGCCCTAGAGATTAAGGCCCATTTAGCTTGGGTATGAGCGCTTTCCATTTCTCCTGGGGAGAGGGCCCACCAGATTTAAAAGGAGTCAGGACTCTTTCTAAGAGCCAGAGGTGGTGTTTTAGATTTTTAAAATAGTGTTTTCTAAGCCAACCATAATTACGTGGGGAACTGATAGCACACTCCTAGTTGGGCATAAAGTTTTCTTTAAAAGAAGAATCAAAGGCAGCAATAGTATTTGGGTCAAGAAGTGTGGATTTTCCCTTTATTCCATGTTGACTTAGTTCATAAAAATAAACATTCCCTCTTTGAGTTCTAAGAGTCGATAGGGTTAGAATACATCCAGCAAGACTAAATGTGAAGAAAAGAACAACAAACAAATATACAGAGGCAGATGACACAACTCTGGGGTTTGCTGGCCTCTCCTGTGTCTAGGTTGCATTTGGGGGCTTGTGGGTGAGGGGCCTGGGCTATGCCTGAGCCTGTCCGGGACCTGGGGTGTGAGGTGGGGCCTCCCAGGCTTCCGTAGCACAAAAGAACCAAAGTGGCGAAGTTGGTAAAGGGGACATGATCTTGCTGTGGAACACGTTTTGGCTGCAGTCCCTCTGAATATTTAGCCACCTCTGCCTCCAGGTGGCGCCCTAGAGCCACCATCCTGCTTCTGCATTGGAAACAGCCTGGAGGTTCCCACCAGGCCTTGTCTTGTCCCCCAGAGGGCCTGGGGGCTAAACCTGTCGCTGGTTCTTCGGAACTCTACACAGTGCTTTCCAGGAGTGAGGGGACAGGAGGGTAGGAAAGTATCCTGCCTCCAGGCAGAGTCCCCCGCTGAAGTTTTCTCTTCTTAAAGTAAAATAATTCACATCTTAGACTCTTCCTAACCAGTGGCACTAGAGTATTGATAAAAGGGCCAGGCCTGTCCAGCACTAGCTTTCCTCTCCCTGCCCATCCCACTTTCTAACACCTGGGCAAAAGGCCCTCTGCCAAGCCAGGAGGGAAGGCTGGCTTCCTGGAGGGATGTCCCCACTCTCTGGTTCCCTTCTGTGACCACCTCACCCTCTTCCCATCACCTTGATTCCCAGAGGTCCGAGCACACAACCATGCACAGCCAGGACGGCTGCAGGAAGTGGTTAGACAGTGAGTCCACAGCCCTGTCTGGAAGGTGGCTGTTGAGAGTGCAGGAAGAGTTCTGCTCCATGAATCCATTATGCAGCTTAGACTCCAGTCAGAAAGATACAGAGGATAATCTCTCCTCTAGTCTTGGCAGTAGGTCAGCATCAGAGCAGGGATCAGAGAGAACCCCACACAGGGCGAGCCCAGAGCCGCACAGGCTGCAGGGGGCACTCCAAACAGGGCAGGGCACTTTCCAGAAAGTACCGGAGGGAACCAAGCCTTCTTCTCAGTCCTGCCAATAAAACCTCTGGGGCTCAGCTCTGAACCTGATCCTAGAAATGACATCCCAGCACAAACTTTATCGGACAAGCAAAATCCAGAGAAGAGAAAATGCAGGATCGTTCAATGAAAAAAAGCCAAGAAATCTGGACCATCTCAGAGCCAATACAGTCTTCTCCACACTCAGTTCAAACAGTTCTCGTGTTTGGTGGTGCGAAGAATTGAAAATTAATATCAGACTCTTTTTACATTACCTAGAGATAGTTTTATGTAGTTATGCTCAAGTTAACTGTATAATAAACTGTCTTTTGTCCTCATTCTAGAGCAAGGAACAGCCATTCCCTTAATTGCCTTTATGGAAAGCCATGTTCACTGAAGCTCTTTTGGGGTTTGTCACAAATCTCTTTCTGGTTCAGATGCCCAGAGGAGCAAAACGAGCCAGCAGTCACCCTTACAGAAGGCTGCTCGAGGAATCTTCCTTTCTGTCTGGTTCTCCAGGTAATCCACGTGTGCAGTAGGGAACATTTAGAAACAGCCTGTCTCCTCCTGGTTTCCCCCGAGCATACCTCTTGAGACCAGGGCTGACATGACTGGGTTATTCAGGGATGGGTCCCAGAGAGCAGGAGTGAGGGACAGAGACAAATAGGGCACAGATGTGTCACTGAGCTGGGCACAGTAAAGGGTCACAAGATGCCCACTCCTTCTGGAATAAGCCTTGGAACTGTCTATCTGAGCAGTGAAGGGCACTGACTCCCTCTCCCATGCCTCACAAGTCAAGGGGCATCTCACAGGCATCAGCTCTTCCAGGCTATACATGTGTGAGACAGTTCTCACAGGCATCCTACACCTTAGCATCAGAAGACCTGAAGCAGGTATGGCCGGGCAAGAAGCTGGCAGCTCACACCAGTGGGAAGCTGGTTGCCACCTGCAGGGATCTGGTTTCCACAGCAGTGGCTGTAGAGGTGAGGCTGGCAGCAGAGAGGTGATGTACAAAAGGTGTCTCCCTCCCAGGCACGGACCCAAGCAGCGCAGCAAAACTGGTTGGTGTTCAGACCACACTTCTCTGTAGGAAAAGCATTGCAAATAAACGGTGGCCAGCTTACCCTGTGGACCAGTCCACAAACAACTTAAGCCACAGCCTGGGTGAACAGCACAGTAAAAAATAACAACATCAAGGCTCTTGCTATGGAAGACAGCAAAAAACAACAACAACTACTTTGAGTAAAACAGTATTTTTAAAGTTCATCTTGAATGCTAGTGCTTGAGGAAAGCAGGTTTCCTTGGAGAAGTAGAATGAGGTAGTTAGAGACTCATGGGGATTGAAACGTGCTTCTGGGTACTTTCCAGAGCTTTAGAAATGGAGAGTGCCGGGCATGATTGCATTTACATCCTCGGCAAACTGAGATACCTCCTTTTCCTGAATGTACTTAAATCATCAACACCACTGTTATATCATTCACCCCTAATTTTGGTAAATATTTTGTCCCCAAATGGAAGGGAGAGAGGGTTGGAAAGTAGGTCGCGATTTTCCTGGAGAAACTCTGATGACTTGCAAGAGAAAGAGGAAGAGGAAGGGCTAGAATGTGGAGGGCACGGGAGAGGAGAGAGGAGGGCATGGCGGGGTTCACTCGTTCTATGTGGTATTTACTGTATACTTAGGATGGAAGGACCAGGGCGGGAGGACGAGGGATGGAGCAGGTGGGCGGCACACGCTGACCCTTCCCGGAAGGAGGCGGGGAAGCAGTGAGGAGCCAGCGGACCCAGCAGACCCGGAGAGCTTGGCTGCGCCCTGACAGATGGCGCCTGCTGAGTGGGGATGCGGGCGAGTGCGGCGATTGTTCAAGTGACTGGAAACGTGTTTCTTAGAGTGATGGTGCAGGGAGTGTTAACCTGCCTTTGAAAAATGTTATGCTAATACCTCACTGCGGAGGAAAGCTTTGGGTGTCCGTGGAGTCTAGCTTCTATCCCTGAAATGCTCTCACAGGTAAAGATTTATACGAAATGCTCAGAAGAGGCTTTAATAGAGTTTGATGCATATTTCATATGTCTAAGCATACCACTTGATCTCACAAGCAGATTTATGAAAATGCAGTATTTATTATTACAATATGCATGTTTTATTAAATGTGATCACATGGCAAGGGAGAGCGTGGCGGAGGCAGGCTTGCCGCAGCGCCAGGGCTGAGCCCTCGGACGTAGGGTGGGACCCAGGTGGCCCAGGCCCTGGCTCTGTCAGTAACCCCCCTCCTTGGCTTGTGGCCTTGGGGTCTCCTCCCGCCTTGGGGAAGCCCTCTTCTGACTCTAACCCTGTAGGAAAAGAACAGCAAGTGCTCTTTTCGGACCGAGCCAAGTATCAATGACACGCTCAGAGACAAGCTCGATCTTATCTGCTGTGGGAAGCAGTCTGGCTCGGCCGCCCTCTGCCTCTCTGAGGACCCACACAGCCCAGAATTCATCCTTCACTGCAGCTCCCCAGCTCCCCAGTTCCCCTCCCCTCCTTGGAAACCTGAGAAGTTCTCCTCAAACACAGCCCTCTGGGCCAGGAATCAAATTGGCCTGGCTCCCCTCTGATCTCCCCAGCCTGTGAGCAGGGGGTCCCCGCAGCTGTAGTAACTCTACCCCTGCACAAGCCAGCGTCTTTTCTTTTCCTGGACGAGATTTATATGGCAGGGTGTAGTCTTACTGCAGATGTGCCCAGGGGAGGCCCTGAACTCCCCTGCAAGTTAACTTTAAGATGGGTTTTTCGATAAAGTTGCATTGATACTTAAAGCAAATCAAATTTGCGTGTGGTTGAGAAACCCCTTTACCCAACTTGATGGATTGTGCTAACCCTTCCGAGGAGGGATGGGAGGAGAGGAATGAGCCAAGCATGCAGTCTGCACCCTAAGGTGCCTTGTCTGCCCAGGGCTGGAGGGAGTAGTGGGCTTGGGCTGCAGTCAGAAGCAAACCAGGCTGTGTACTTGTGGCTGTGTGACCTGGGGGAGGTTACTGAATCTCCCTATGCTCAGTCTCCTTACCTATAATAACCTTATAGGGTTGCTGGGCAATTATGAGCTGTAAGCACAGTCCCTGGACAGGGGAAGAGGTCAATACATGTTAGCTTTCATAAGAGGCCATTTAGTTAATTCACTTAAGGCCCAGTGCCATTGGCTTTGCTGATATTGGACAGAGGTCACGGCTGGGAAGTGAATGGGGGAACCAAAAAACAGACCCCGGGCTGTGATCCGTTCCCACCTAATGCTAGTCCAAGTGGACCAGAAACCTGACTACTAAGAACGTTGGGAATGGCTGGGGGAGTTGCCAAGTGATGTGAAATAATTAATTACCTTGGGCATTTGGGGGGCTGGAGATGTTTTCCACAAGGCTGTGGGGCAGGCAGGCACCCTTTGCAGGGCGGGACATAAGGACGCGCTCAGTCTATAGTGAACGCGCCTTTATTTACCTGGCGACGTCAGCGCAGATAGCCCAGCCTTGCTCCTGACCCAGACAGCGATCAATCTCTGGTCTCCTTGGCCTCACAAGAACCTGGGGCCCTGGTAGCATCCCCGGGGAGGGGCTTGGCTTCCCGAGTGTCTTCAAGGACACACAGCTTGCCTCATTCATCCTCATGGGCAGCGGCCAGGGATGGAAGTTTTTCAACCTGGCTAAGAGTTTCAATTAGAAAAATATCAACAGAATAAACACTTGTTTCTGTTGGTCATAGTGGAGTGACATTTGTATTTTTAAATAATTACTCAAAATTACTTTCTATGGAAACCCTAGTTCCATTTGTTTTTAAAGTCACCCCAGAAAATGCCTAGGGTGTATTGATGTGTAATTTGGTGCCCCAAGAAATTGGAACAACAGCCCTACACCCCACTCCAGGTCTTCTCCACACGAAGGGGGTTGAATTGGAGGAACCCCTATGTGGCAGACGCCCAGAGAAAGGACCTGAGCCATTAGAAGAACGGTTTTATTTCACTGTCTTTGAAATTGGATCCAGCCATTCTTTCATTCAGTTTGTATTTGCTATATGCACACCTGGGGCAGCTTGAGACCCTGTCCTAGGCGCTTCCATTCCAGACAAGATTCTGGAGGCTTCAGCCTGAGAATTGCTCAGGTCCTTCTTGCTGCCCAGGCCCTGCTGTTCAGCCCCCACCCACGCCCCCAGCTTGTGCAATGCAGGACAGGAGGGGAAATGCCCAGCGAGGGTCTTGGTAGACAAGGGGGCCCCCTGCTCAGTGGAGCTTGGGCCTCCCCATGGGCTTCCAAGCCGGCACCATGCCTGCCCCCCAACCCCTGGGAGAGCACAGATAATTACTGCAGGGACTTCTGGAGAGGTTTCCATTCTCAAAACTAAATTTATTCCATCAGAGTTTTTTTCCTTTGCCTCAGCCTAATTGGTGCAGTCATTATGCCTCAGTAAATGGGATTATTTTAGTCAAAAGCAGTAAACTAGGAAAGACATTTTATATTACAGCTCTTCTCTCTGTGCTGCAGCCTGGAGTCGTAGGAAAGAGCTGACAGGTGTCATTGCCCACCGGCCCAGACACGCCAGGGCCCTCAAAGAACAAAGAGAAAGCTCATCTGTTGGGTTTGTCCTAAATAATCTCGACCCAGGGGTTGAATATACACAGAGCTAGAGTACATCTATACAGGTAGAAAAAATAGGTCTGGATTTCTTGGATTTGTTTATTCTATCCTGCAGGATTCCTCACCATACAGAGTGCTGGGCTCGGTCATGGAGTGCGTGTTTGTTGATGAATGAATGAGACGTGCTGCATTCCTGCGTGGCGCTGTGCCACGCTTCTGCTTCACGAAGCTAATTACACACCAGCTTCCCCTTTGGTGAGCTCGTGTCCTGACTGCCTGTGGGGACTGGATGACATGTACCAGCGATGGGGGAAAATGCAGAAGGAGTTCATGTTTATCCTTTCACCCAGCAAAATGCATACCGAGTTGTCGAAAAATCAGAACATCTGTGGGTAACATTACAGTGCAGAGTTTTATAAAGGCATCAAGGTAAATCCTATTTTGCAAAATCGCCACAAAATTGTGAATGCTCTCATGGCCCTAATTAAGAAGGCATTCCTTAAACAAAGTGCATCTTGGTTTGATTCATTTGTTTTGGAGCCCATAGTCTATGGATTTTTTTTTCAGTGTGGCATAAGAATGTAAGAATGGTAAACGAAGAAATTAAATCATTTTGTTAGATCCATAGATTTCCAACTGGCAATGAGATCTAAAACATGGTTAAATGTAACCAATATGCATTTAACCTAATTATCATCTACTAGTTGGGATTTGTGCTTAGGGTATCAGCTCCTTGGTTTTGTGCTTATTTAAAATCCATCAGTTAAGACACAAATGTCTCCTGCAGGTGATGCAATGCTGTCCTCAGTGTATGGATGGTGTTTGGATGGTGTCCTGAGAAGTGAGGGAAATGTCACAGGAGGACCATTGTGCTACTGGGGATTGAAAACAGGTAACTCTGTCTTCACCATATTTCAAAGTGCAGCCTTATACCTGGGAACTGCTGTCAACGAATCAGGTTTCTCTTAGTAGAGCTTTGAAAATGAGCTGTTGCATTCGTTTCCTAGGGCTGCCATGACCAAGTGCCACCAGCTGCCCAGCTCAGACAGAAATGTCTTGTCTCACAGTCCTGGAGACTGGAAGTCCAAGATCGAGGTGTCAGTGGCAGGCCTGGCTCGCTGCAAGGGCCACGAAGGGTGGGAGTGCCCCAGGCTCCCTCCTTGACTCGTAGGCGGTTATTTTCACATCCCCATGGTGTTCTCCTTGTGTCCATGTGTGGGGAAGTTGGGGTTTCTATGGCCAGGATCCTCCCAGAACTTAAACCACCCGATGATGTAACTGGTCTGTTGCTAGGCTACTGCTTCCACACCTTTAGGCAATAAGCTCTTAATTATTGCGCTATATAGGGAGCTTGGCCCAGTGCTCTGGGCAGAGGCAGAGACGCTAGTGCTCGACCTACTGCTGGGAGAACAAGCCGGGTAATAAACCCTTTCACCCCAAAGAAACGTTCTACTGTCATTTCTTTGGCCACACTGAATCCATAGCGAACCTGCCAGGGGCTGAAACCCGTTGGCAAGACACCATGTCTTTGAACAAATTCTCCTTTTTTATAAGGACACTGGTTATATTGGATTAGGGCCTAGCGTGCTCCAGTATGACCTCATCTTAACTAATTACATAGGCAAGGACCCTATTTCCAAATTAGGTCACATTCTGAGGTACAGGGGATTAGGGCTCCAGCACGTGAATCTGCAGGGAGGACACAGCTCACCCCTAGGGCTGTGAAGAGGTTGGCCCGTGCTGCGTGATTTAGGAGACTGAGACGCCCCTCTGCCCACCTCCCCCTGCCCCCTCCCTGCCCCTTCCCAAGCCTTCCCTCAGGTGTCTGAAACGCTCTCAGAGACTTGTCCTTTTACAGCCCGAAGATGGCTTGGACTTCAGAGCTGTCACCCAGATTGCAGTCATGCCAAGGAGAGGGGGTAGTATACACCGTTCTCAGTGGGACCTTTAGCACGGTGGCTCTGTCTGTGTGCCCCAGACCTTCACTGCCAAATTCTGACCCATGTACAAATTTTTATAAATTTTTATATAAACTCATCCTCTCACCCTGCCATCTGTCAAGAAGAGATGCTGGCATGGTGGGGTGGGCAGAGGGATGTGGTGAGAGATGTGTTGAGGGCTGGCATAGCTTGCAGTGAGTAAGAGCTGAGAGGTGGGGAGGCTCAGGCTGGCACTTGGGAGCTTGGAGTGTGGACAGCCCGCCCACCTGGGACCGGGGCTGAGACCTCAGTGACCACAGATGCTCTTTTAGGCACTGGGAAGCTAAGGGACCCTGCAGGAGGGATTGCTTTGTAATCATTGCTGAGGTTGGTTTTTGAGTATCTATTAAGATTCAGGCTCTAATTCAAAAGGGTGTTGACAAGGGCCTCAAGAGCACAGATGGAGAAGGCCTGTGTTCAGCTGCCCAGCTTTCTGCCTGCATGGCTCGCAAGCCTGTGAGAACACGGTGGGACATGGGGAGGGGCAGGAGGTAGCCTGGAAAGAGCTGGGGCAGACATCAAAGGTGGCAATGCCAGGGCGAGAGGGGCCACGCTCACTGGGGTTTGAGTTCTGGCCTGGTCTGCTTCTGGCTGCTGGCTTTGGGCAAGTCAACTGACCTTCCTACCAGGCCTGAGCTCCCCGTGCATTCAGTGCCTGCTTCCTGAGTGGTTATGAGGGTCAGGCCTGCACAGAGTGCCTACAAAAGCTGATATAGTGGCTCTCGTATCATTCGCTGACTACATCCTCATGCCACAGGGCCAGCCCTGGCTGGCAGGAAAGACAAGCTCAAGGCTCTTGCAAGTGCTCTCAATGGCTGTGAACTTGTCTTTGCCGCAAAAGCCGCTCTTACTCAGAGAGTGGGCCTGCAGCGCCCACTCCTGGAGCTCCCGACCTGCCGCTGAGCTCTGCGTGCACAACCAGGACCACACAACCTCCTGAGCAGCCGGCACTACCACCAGGAGGGCGAACGGACCACTGAGGCTGTGCGCACTGTGCCATCTCCATGTTCACGTTGTGGAGCAGGCTGTCCCGTGGCCTGGAATGCCGGGCTTTATAGCCAGGTGTCAGTCATCACCTCGTTAGGCCTTGCTTTGGTCTTCAAACTTTTGTTGGTGTGATTTGCCCCTCTAGTAACTCATCTTTAACTGGCCCCTCTCCTAACTGGCCAGTTCCCTTACCACTCATGTTTTCTTCTTCCTCATCTCTCTCTCTCTCTCTCATTTTCTTCACTCAAGGATAGCTGGGGAAGCAGAAGGCCTGGGATGAATGAGAGAGAGTACTAGAGTGGGAAAGGCCACCTAGGTAATTCTGGAAACGTCTGTGTTTAGCTACCTTGGAGGCTGAGTGTCAGCTCTCACGGTGGCACTGGTTCTGGCTGATGTGCGCTGCACACAGCCGCCCTTGCTAGAAGAAATCATTTGCTCACACCCTACTTACCTGCATGCTGAGCCCATCTCACCTAGACCTCTAAAAGGACACCTTGTCCAAATGCAAGTTACACAGATGAGACCAAGACTTCAAGACGCTTACCGATTACTTGTTTAAAGACCCACAGCCCATCGTAACTCTTGATGTGAGGATCTAAGTAAAACTTGCCACATAGACCTTCTCCTATCTCCCCTTTTTCACTCATGCAGGAACTGTGTCTCCTAAAGCCTGTGAAGTATCACTTCATATGCCCATTTTTATAAATGTCATGAATAATTCCTACAAATATTCACTGAATGGAAATATGTTTCTGAACACTCTATGATATAGGCTCTACCTTTTTTCTGATTAAATGGTGGACATTTATGTAATATTCCAAACAGTAATGTACATAATCTCACTTCTAGAGACATGCTGCCAAAAATTGGTGCATAATCCTCCACCTTCCTTTTTTTTTTTTTTAACAATTTATTTTATGTTAGTATCATTAACCTACAATTACATGGGCAATATTGTGGTGATTAAACTACCCCCTTCATCAGGTCCCCCCACCAACCCCATTACAGTCACTGTCCATCAGTGTCCACCTTCCTTCTTAAATGGACATGAACTCTATCATTGTTGCTACTAATGATTTTGGATATGGACTCATACCATCACTGCTGCTCTGAGCTTTCATTTTCCATTCTCCATGTCAGGACAGAGAAGTCTAGTTCATTCTTAAGGCATGTACAGTATCCCACTGTGTGGATGTCCCAGCATTTAATCTTTTGCAGAGTTCTTTCAGGTTTCTTCTAAGTTTTTAATACTTCTAAGTTTTTAAACAAAGCCATAAGGAACATTCTTGAGTCTTTGAGCACTTATAGAAGGGTTTTGGAGGTTTAAATCTTACAAGTTGAAATGCTGGGTCAAAAGGTATGAACTTTAAACCTTTCAGGAGATACTGCTAAGTTACAAGCCAAAAAAGATGTGCTGATTCATGCAGGGACCAAGAATGTGCCCCAGCACCCATTTATTTCCGACACCTTCACCACGCTGAACTTCATCAGTCTGTTTTTAGCTCTGCCAGTCTGATAAATGAAACAAAGTTGTTTGCATATCTTGATCATCCCTGCAGCAAAGCTCTGGCCTGGCTGGCATCCTCCTCCTGGCCAGTCTCTCACCCCTCGACATGAATGTGAATGGGAAGTGCCCAGGGGTCCTTAGGAGAGGCCTCAGCAAAACCTGATCAGAAAGGCAAAGTCCAGCTTATAGTTCAGAGCGGAGATGAAATGACTGTCAGACTAGAGGCACCACCCAGGGTTCCCTCAGCTCAGCTAAGAGTCAGGGAGCCATCCTCAGAGTTCATCACTGGAATGCTTTCCGGCATCGTGATACAACAGAGTGACAGTCAAGGGGGAGAGCGCTCAGGAAGGGCTCTGTTTCATAGAAGGTGTCTTTTCTCTGCCAGTCAGGCAGCCATGTGGACAAGGATTCAGAGGGCGATGCCCCACATCGGGCCAAACTTGTGGGGACAAAATCATGGCCCTGGAGTCTTAGCCCCACTAGCCTGCTGCCCCTCAGTCCTTTCCAATCTGCTGCCGCCTCTGACCTGTTTTACTCCTTCCCATTTCAGCGCAGGGCATGTGCTGTTTCCTTTGTCAGCTGTGGGTCTTCTTGCCTCCCAATAAGACTAAAATTCTTGAGGGCAGAGATCAATTCTTTTCCTCATTCAGCGCTTAACCAACTCCAGCCAGCCTCACCTATGGTCAGGATGTCGTGGACTGAATGAGTTTTGACCACCTGGATCTGGGCTCCAGTGTGCTCAGGGGGCCACTCTGTCCAGAATCCCTGGGCAGTTTGACCTGCCCTCCCTCCCACTGGCTCCAATCTAACCTCATCTAATGAGGCCTGGAAATGAGCCAGTTCCAGAATTGGCAAGAAACCTGGCTTGTCCAGGTGGCCACAAGACCACCCCCAAAGTCAGCTTAGACCTCTGCCCCTGAGTGAAACTCCTCATAAAGTATGTTCTGTGTTTCTCCTCTCAGACACATACTCCTGAAATTAACATGTCACCACCCTCCCCAGGGTCACCACCTGATGGAAAGCAAAACCTATGTACAGTAAACCTGGGTACCCAGCAACTCTGATTTCTTTTGAAAAGAAAAATGCTCACATTTGCAGCATTACATACATTTCTGAAGAGTAGTGTTTGAGTCCCATGTTGCTTTCCTAGTTCTTGGCCTAAGCATATTAAACTTACTTTAGCTAGGTTCACACTTGAAAAGTGTGAATGACATAACTCATTCAACCCCACTTCTAAGAGGAAACATGCAAAGCTCATTAGAGTTTCTCAGGCATTTTTTCAGGAATAAATTGCTAGATCTTATGCCCCATTGGAACCTTTCCAGCTCTCTTTAGGAGCCATTCTTAAAATCAGGATTTTATTAACATTTTTTAACACAGTTGCTTCATGACACCTTCTAGGAAAGGAAAAATTCCTTTTCCTAAATTCTCATACCTGCAGAAGAATATTGGACTATAATGTGAACAAAAAGTTGTCCAGGGTTGTGATCAGTAAGGAGAGATCATGTTGGCCAAAGGATGATTAAGGGATAAGGAAATAGAGTGGCCAGATACACCAAACAATTCAGCCTAGGGAAGAAAGGCCCCAATGCGTGACTTAAAAAAATAAAGTTCATTTAAGTTGTATCCATTATAAAATTATTCATGCTCATTTTAAAGAAGACAATTTAGAAGGAAGAAGAAAAATCATCCATTGGCCAACCACCTAGAGATAACACTGTTAACATTTTCATTTATTTCCAACATCTTTCTGTACATATGTGTTTTTTTACATTGTTATAATTAGACTATATGCATGTGTAACACTCATGCCAATGTTCTCAGATCCAGATTCCTTAGACAGATCATGGCTGCTATTGCTTCCTCAAACCGTGTTCATTTATTTGTTCATTCAACAGATATTTGTGGAGTCCCTCGTTAAGGGCCAGGCCTTGAGAAAATAGTGGAGAGAAAAAGACAAAAGTTTTTATCTCTCATAAAATGCATGCTCTAGTTGGAGGAGATACAATCAATGAGTGAGCATTCAGTGTGATGGGAAGCCCCTGGGGATTTGTGAATAGGAAGTTACATGATCTGCTGTCTGTTTTTAAAAATGATTTTCTTCCCTCTGGGGAATAGATTGTAGGGAGAGAAGAGCAGAAGCAAGGAGAGTGGGGAGGAGGTTATGTTGGCCATCCAGATGAGCAACGTGGTGACTTGAACTGAAGTGGGAAGGAGAGGCATGTTCAGGCAGTTGGGTCTATGGAACTTGCTGATGTGTGTCGTAGATGCATATGGTATGAGGAAAATAGAGGAACCCAGACTGGCTGCCAGGATTCGGGCTTGACTGACTGGCGGAATGAGGGTCCCAAATTCAAAGGTGAGAAGGCTTGGACAGAAGGTAAAATCAAGAGTCCTCTTGTGGATGGGCAAAGTGACCATTTGATGTCCAGATGAGCTGAGTCTACGTCCAGAGACAGAATTGTGTGACTGAGATTTATTGACACATGGACAGTATTGGAACTGGATGAAGATTCCCTAAGTTTTAGAAACTAAGCAGAAGGGGAGGAGCTCCATGCCCTGTCCTCCATCCACATACTCCCGGGCCCCCACTGACAGGCTGGTGGGTGACACAGGAGACAAGCTCTCTTATAAAAAAGTTATACCATTTTTACAAAGCAATATGTGGGTGGCAAAAGCAACCATTCCAGAAACTCTTAAAACTGTAGATGTCAAAGCAGCTTTGTACAGTTTTGATTTTAAAAGGTGGTGGGCTTTGTAGTGACAATCCAATATTTAAATTATCTTATAACTCTACATAATAAAAACACTTCATTTTTAAGAGAAGCTTTAAAAGTTAGCATTTAAAAGGGAGTGAAGCTTTAAAGTGGTGAGCATTTTCTCACAATTCTATGTATGTTTGAAAAGTTCCTTAAAAACTTCCTTTTTGGATTAATTTCCAAGGAGTTAGAGATTTTCCTATTTTCTTTATCTTACTAAGTTCTAGTTTGATTTCATTATGGTCAGAGAACATAATCTGTGTGATTTTAATGTGTCTACATTTTTTGAGATTTGTTTCATGGCCTGGGATATAGTAGGTCTTGTTGAGCACATGAAAAAAAGCTGTGTTCTGCTGTTGGGGGTCAAGTATTCTGTGAGTCAGTTAGATCCTGTTGGCTGACTGCATTGTTTAGATCTTTCCTATTTTGGCTGATTTTTCTTTCTAGAAATTCTTTTGGTTGCTGGAGGGAGATATTGAAATCTCCAACTATAACTGTGGATTTGTCTGTTTTTCCTTCCAGTTCTGTTAGTTTTGCTTCATGATTTTTAGGCTGTTTTTAATGTGTGTACACAGTTAGGATCATTATTTTTTCCCAGTAGATTGATCCTTTTATTGTTACATAATGCCCCTCTTTGTCCCTGGTGACTTTTTTTGCTCTGAAATCTTTATCAGATATTAATATAACTACACCATACCTATTTTCATATTATTAATATTTGCATGTTATATATATTTCCATAGTCTTACTTTCAACCTATCTATGTCATTGAATTTGAAGTGAGTTTCTTGTGAAGAGCATACAGTTAAGTTTTTTTTATCTGCTAAATCAAGCTCTGCCTTTTAATTACTGTATTTAAATATTTACATTGAAAGTGATTGATATGTTAGAGCCAAGTCTGACATTTTTTTTATTTGTTCTTATTTCTTTCCTATGTTTCCTATTTATCTGTTCCTCTTTTCTTCCTTCTGGTAAATGATTTGCACAAGTTTATGGATTCTTTCTTGATTTGCTTACAATTGATATTGAGTGTATCTCTTTGAATAGCCTTTTTATTAATTGTTCTGGGTATTATAGTACACATATGTGATTTATCACAGCCTTCTGTTATCAGCATTTTACCATGGCAAGCAAAGTATGGAAAACTTACTTCCTTTGAGGTGCCTTTATCTCCCTGACATTGACTTAAATATCAGATGGTGTTATAATTTTGTTTCCACAATCAAATATGATTTATGAAACTCATGAGGAGAAGGATAGTCTATTGTGTGTACCCATATATGTTCTCTTTCTTCCTTTCTGATGCTCCAAGATTCTTTCTTTCATTCCCTTTCTCTTTGGACAATTTACCTTAGCCATTCTTTAAGGGTAGGTCTGCTAATTACAAATTGTTTTTTTGTGTTCTGTCATCTGACAGTAGGTTTCTTTCCTCTTTATTCCTGAAGGATATTTTTTGCCAGGTATAGTATTTGTGATTCTCAGTTCTTTCCTTTCAGCACTTGAAAAATTTGCTGCTTCCTTCTGGCATCTATGGTTTCAGATGATGAGAAATAATCTGTCATACCAAATGGTGCTCCCCTGTAGATAATATATCTGGCTACTTTCAGATTTTTTTTTCTTTATTTTTCAGAAGTTCAATTTTGGATTTATTTGGATATATACTATTTGGCTTCATTCAGCTTCTTGAATTTGTAGGTTGATGTCCTTTGCCAAATTTGGGGAGTTTTCTGGCATTATTATTATTTTTTTTAATTATCTTTCAGCCACAGTGTCCTTTCCTCCTCCTGTGGGACCCCTGGCGTTACAAATTTTGGATCTTCTGTTATCGTCACAAAGGTCCTTGAAGCCCTATTTTTTGTTCATTTTTTTTCTCTCTGTTTTTCAGATTGGGTACAATCTGTTAATATTTCCTCAAGTTTACTGATTCTATCATCTTGCATCTCCACGACTATTGAGCCCATCTAATTTTTAAAAATAATTTCAGTTATTGGATTTTCAGTTCTATAATTTCTTATTGGTTCTTTTTTTAAATATAACTTCTGTTTCTTTGCTAAGACACTTATATTTTTTCGTTGTGTCAACAGAATTGTAATCAATCATTGAAGCACTTTTATAACAACTGCTTTAAAATCCTGGCCACGTGATCCCAACATCTGATTCATCTCAGTACTGGCATCCGTCTTTTTTCACTCAAGTTGTGATTTCCCTGGTTCTTGTTATGACGGATGGTTTTAAACTGTATCCTGGACATTTTGGCTATTATGTCATTGGACTGCTTTTAGGTTTAGAACCCTGGCTACCTTTGCGGACTATGGTTACAATGATAATTTAATTTTTGCAGCCGTCGTGGTGCTATTTTGATCTGCTTGGTGTATCTGGTGCTGCTGAGGATCCACTGGCCCCTCCTGCGGCTGCCATGGGGAGTGGAAGGAATTTCACTACACTGGTGCCTCTAGATGAGGGAAGGGACCCTCTAGACTCTGGTAATAAAGAGTGCTTCCTGAGCAGGATCCCCCACCTCTGGGGGCAAAGAGCCCTTCCTGGGATGGCAGGAACCTCCTTGCTGATGGCATTCTGGTATCTGGTGTCTCTGGGTGGGAAAGGGAAATCTCAGGCCTTGGAGACAAAGAGGCTTCCTGGGCTCAAGATATAGCAAGATTGCCCTTGCCAGTAGTGGTCAGTTTTCTGGTATCTCTCAGTGCAGAAGGTTCTCAAGCCTGTAGGAAAGAAGAGCACTTCCTCTGGCCACCTTCTGTTGGCGGAGTTCCTGATCCATCGCTCTTAGCCCTGACTCTGTTCCATCCAGTGGGGAATGAGCCTACCTGGGCCACTTCTATTGCAGAGTTGGGGCCCTAGTTACTTTCTTCTAATAGGTGGAGAGTTTTAAGAACAAATAGCCTGTTGTTTCCAGTTCTGTCTCTAACCAGCTCATCTTCCTCTTTCTACCTTTCAGAGCTCTCCTCTGGATGACTCTGACACTAAGGAGAAAACCTTTGGGACCTAGGGCCAGGCAAATATTTCTTAGACTTGACACTAAAACAACGTGATACCAAAATTGATAACTTGGACCTCATCAAAATTAAAAATCTTTTTGCCCTATGAAAGACCCTGTGAAGAAGATGAAAAGACAAGCTACAGACTGGGAGAATGTATTTCCAAACCACATATTTGATGAAGTAATAATATCTCAAAATTCAGTGGTATCAAGAGAGCGAGAAAACAAGCTACAGACTGAAAGAATATATTTGCAGAAGTCACATCTGATAAAGGACCATTATCCAAAATACACAAAGAACCCTTAAAACTCAACAATAACAAAACAAACAACCTCAATAAAAAAAAATGGGCAAAGACCTTAACAGACACTTCATGAAAGAAGCTATACAGATGGCAGCTAAGTATATGAATAGATGCTCCACATCATATGTCATCAGGGAATCGCAAACTAAACAAGGATGATACTCTCCACTGTTCATAGAGTCAGGGAGTCCTGGCTCACGGTTCCAGCAACAGTGCCTTAGTGCCACCCAAGAGGATGTCCCTGGGCCAGGGTCTACGTGAGTATGGGCACTGGCTCAGGTCTGTGCCTTGCTTGCTAATCAAAGCCAGGCGCTTTTTGCCTGATATTTTTGATAATATGTACAAATGTATGTGATATATTATAGCCTCATCTGAATGCCTTCTGTGGGGAAAGAGGTGGGGTAACAGTCATCACGAGGGCCTGTGTCCTGAGAGACTTGACTGAATAAAGAATTTTAAGAATTAAAAACAAAAACAAAACAAAAGAACAAATGAGATATCATTACACACCTATTAGAATGGCCAAAATCCAAATCATTGACAGCACGAAATGTTGGTGAGGAGGTGGGATGGCAGAACTCTCATTCATTGCTGGTGGGAATGCAAAATGGCACGGCCAACTTGGAAGTCAGTTTGTAGTTTCTTACAAAACTAAACATACTCTTACCGTATGTTCTAGCAAGTCTACTCATTGGTATTTCCCCAAATTAACTGCCAACCTGTCCACACAAAAATCTGCACAAGGATGTGTACAGCATTTTTTTAAATAATTTATTTTGGTATCATTAATCTACAATTACATGTACAATATTATGGTTATTAAACTACCCCCTTCATCAGGTCCCCCCCTACCAACCCCATTACAGTCACTGTCCATCAGCATAGTGAGATGCTATAGAATCACTACTTGTCTTCTCTGAGTTGTACAGCCCTCCCCATGCCCCCCCAACATTACATCTGCTAATCGTAATGCCCCTTTTTCCCCCTTCCGTCCCTTCCCACCCATCTTCCCCAGTCCCTTTCCCTTTGGTAACTATTAGTCCGTTCTTGGGTTCTGTGAGTCTGCTGTTTTGTTCCTTCACTTTTTTTCTTTGTATACTTCACATATGAGTGAAATCATTTGGTACTTGTTTTTTTCCGCTTGGCTTATTTCACTGAGCATAATACCCTCTAGCTCCATCCATGTTGTTGCAAATGGTAGGATTTGTTTTCTTCTTATGGCTGAATAATATTCCATTGTGTATATGTACCACCTCTTCTTAATCCATTCATCTACTGATGGGCACTTAGGTTGCTTCCATTTCTTGGCTATTGTAAATAGTGCTGCGATAAACATAGGGGTGCATCTGTCTTTCTCAAACTGGGCTGCTGCATTCGTGGGGTAGATTCCTAGGAGTGGGATTCCTGGGTCATATGGTATTTCTATTTTGAGTTTTTTGAGGAACCTCCATACTGCTTTCCACAATGGTTGAACTAATTTGCATTCCCACCAGCAGTGTAAGAGGGTTCCCTTTTCTCCACATCCTCGCCAACATTTGTTGTTGTTTGTATTTTGGATGTTGGCCATCCTCACTGGTGTGAGGTGATATCTCATTGTGGTTTTAATCTGAATTTCTCTGATGACCAACGATGTGGAGCATCTTTTCATATGCCTGTTGGCCATCTGAATTTCTTCTTTAGAGAAGTGTCTATTCATGTCCTCTGCCCATTTCTTAATTGGATTATTTGCTTTTTGTTTGTTAAGGTGCGTGAGTTCTTTATATATTTTGGATGTCAACCCCTTATCAGATACATCATTTATGAATATATTCTCCCATAGTGTAGGATGTCTTTTTGTTCTACTGATGGTGTCCTTTGCTGTACAGAAGCTTTTCAGCTTGATATAGTCCCAGTTGTTCATTTTTGCTTTTGTTTCCCTTGCCTGGGGAGATATGTTCATGAAGAAGTCACTCATGTTTATGTCCAAGAGATTTTTGCGTATGTTTTTCTCTAAGAGTTTTACGGTTTCATGACTTACATTCAGGTCTTTGATCCACCTTGAGTTTACCTTTGTGTATGGGGCTAGACAGTAGTCCAGTTTCATTCTCTTACATGTAGCTGTCCAGTTTTTCCAACACCAGCTGCTGAAGAGGCTGCCATCTCCCCATTGTATATCCAAGGCTCCTTTATCAAATATTAATTGACTCTATATGTTTGGGTTGATGTTTGGATTTTCTATTCTGTTCCACTGGTCTGTGGGTCTGTTTTTGTGCCAATACCAAATTGTCTTGATTACTGTGGCTTTGTAGTAGAGCTTGAAGTCAGGGAGCGTAATTCCCCCTGTTTTATTCCTCCTTCTCAGGATTGCTTTGGCTATTCGGGGTCTTTTGTGGTTCCATATGAATTTTAGAATTATTTGTTTGAGTTCATTGAAGAAAGCTGTTGGTAGTTTGATAGTGATTGCGTTGAATCTGTAGATTGCTTTAGGTAGTATACCCATTTTGACAATATTTATTCTTCCTAGCCAAGAGCATGGGATGAATTTCCATTTGTTAGTGTCCTCTTTAATTTCTCCTAGGAGTGTCTTGTAGTTTTCAGAGTACAGGTCTTTCACTTCCTTCGTTAGGTTTATTCCTAGGTATTTTATTCTTTTTGATGCAATTGTGAATGGAATTGTTTTTGTGATTTCTCTTTCTGTTAGTTCACCGTTAGTGTATAGGAAAGCAACAGATTTCTGTGTGTTAATTTTGTATCCTGCAACTTTGCTGAATTCAGATATTAGTTCTAGTAGTTTTGGAGTAGAGTCTTTAGGGTTTTTATGTACAGTATCATGTCCTCTGTAAATAGTCACAATTTGACTTCTTTACCAATCTGGATGTCTTGTATGTCTTTGTTTTGTCTGATTGCCGTGGCTAGGACCTCCAGTACTATGTTGAATAACAGTGGAGAGAGTGGGCATCCCTTGTTCCCAATCTTAGATGAAAAGCTTTCAGTTTCTTGCTGTTAAATATGACGTTAGCTGTGGGTTTGTCATATATGGCCTTTATGATGTTGAGGTACTTGCCATCTATACCCATTTTGTTGAGAGTTTTAATCATGAATGGATGCTGAATTTTGTCAAATGCTTTTTCAGCATCTATGAAGATGATCATGTGGTTTTTGTTCTTCTTTTTGTTGATGTGGTGGATGATGTTGATAGATTTTCGAATGTTGTACCATCCTTGCATCCCTGGGATGAATCCCACTTGATCATGGTGTATGATCCTGTTGATGTATTTTTGAATTCGGTTTGCTAATATTTTGTTGAGTATTTTTGCATCTACGTTCATCAGGGATATTGGTGTGTAATTTTCTTTTTTGTTGAGGTCTTTGCCCAGTATTGGTATTAGAGTGATGCTGGCTTCATAGAATGAGTTTGGAAGTATTCCCTCCTCTTCTATTTTTTGGAAAACTTTAAGGAGAATGGGTGTTATTTCTTCTCTGTATGTCTGGTAGAATTCAGAGGTGAATCCATCAGGTCCGGGGGTTTTGTTCTTCGGTAGTTTTTTGATTACCGCTTCAATTTCATTGCTGGTGGTTGGTCTGTTTAGTTTTTCTGTTTCTTGCTTGATCAGTCTTGGAAGGTTGTCTTTTTATAAGAAGTTGTCCATTTCTTCTAGGTTTTCCAGCTTGTTAGCATATAGATTCTCATAATATTCTCTTATAATTCTTTGTATTTCTGTGGGGTCCGTCGTTATTTTTCCTTTTTCATTTCTGATTCTGTTTATGTGTGTAGATTCTGTTTTTCTCTTAATGAGTCCGGCTAGGGGGTTATCTATTTTGTTTATTTTTTCAAAGAACCAGTTCTTGGTTTCATTGATTTTTTTTCTATTGTTTTTTTCTTCTCAATTTTATTTATTTCTTCTCTGATCTTTATTATGTCCCTCCTTCTGGGGACTTTGGGCCTCATTTGTTCTTCTTTTTCCAATTTCAGTAATTGTATCTTTAGACTATTCATTTGGGAATGTTCTTCCTTCTTTAAATAGGCCTGGATTGCAATATACTTTCCTCTTAGAACTGCCTTTGCTGCATCCCACAGAAGTTGTGGCTTTGTGTTGTTGTTGTCATTAGTCTCCATATATTCTTTGATTTCTGTTTTGATTTGGTCGTTAACCCATTGATTCATTAGGAGAATGTTGTTAAGTCTCCATGTGTTTGTGAGCCTTTTTGTTTTCTTTGTAAAATTTATTTCTAGTTTTATACCTTTGTGATCTGAGACGTTGGTTGGTAGGATTTAAATATTTTTGAATTTACTGAGGTTCTTTTTGTGGCCTAGTATGTGGTCTATTCTGGACAATGTTCCATGTGCACTTGAGAAGAATGTGTATCCTGTTGCTTTTGGGTGTAGAGTTCTGTAGATGTCTGTTAGGTCCATCTGTTCTAGTGTGTTGTTCAGTGCCTCTGTGTCTTTACTTATTCTCTGTCTGGTTGATCTGTCCTTTGGAGTGAGTGGTGTGTTGAAGTCTCCTAAAATGCATGCATTGCTGTCTATTTCCTCCTTTAATTCTGTTAGTATTTGTTTCACATACGCCGGCGCTCCTGTGTTGGGTGCATATATATTTATAATGGTTTTATCTTCTTGCTGGACTGACCCCTTTATCATTATGTAATGTCCTTCTTTATCTCTTGCTACTTTCTTCGTTTTGAAGTCTATTTTGTCTGATACAGGTAGTGCAACACCTGCTTTTTTCTCTTTGTTGTTTGCATGAAATACCTTTTCCATCCCTTCACTTTTAATCTGTGTATATCTTTGGGTTTGAGGTTAGTCTCTTGTAAGCAGCATATAGATGGGTCTTGCTTTTTTATCCATTCTGTTACTCTGTGTCTTTTGATTGGTGCATTCAGTCCATTTACATTTAGGGCAATTATTGATAGATATGTACTTATTGTCATTGCTGGATTTAGATTCGTGGTTACCAAAGGTTCAAGGGTTGCTTCTTTACTATCTGACAATCTAACTTAACTTTGTTGTTAAGTTATTGTGAACACCGTCTGATGTTTCTTTATTTCTCTCCTTTCTTATTCTGCCTCCTCCATTCTTTATATACTAGGTGTTTTATTCTTTGCCTTTAGTTAGTATTTGGATGGTCTTCTTTCTTTGCTATGATTTTTTTTGTCTGGTGACATATTTTTAGCCTTAGGGGTGCTTCCCTCTAGAGCAGTCCATTTAAGATATCCTGTAGAGGTGGTTTATGAGAGGCAATCTCTCTCAACTTTCATTTGTCTGGAAATTGTTTAATCCCTCCATCATATTTAAATGATAATCATGTTGGATACAATATTCTTGGTTCGAAGCCCTTGTGTTTCATTACGTTAAATATATCATTTCATTCTGTTCTTCCCTGTAAGGTTTCTGTTGAGAAGTCTGATGATAGTCTGATGGGTTTTCCTTTGTAGGTGATCTTTTTTCTCTCTCTAGCTGCGTTTAATACTCTGTCCTTATCTTTGATCTTTGCCATTTTAATTATTATGTGTCTTGGTGTTGTCTTCCTTGGGTCCCTTGTGTTGCGCGATCTGTGGGCTTCCTTGGACTGTGAGACTATTTCCTTCCCCAGCATGGGAAAGTTTTCAGCAATTATTTCTTCAAAGACACTTTCTATCCCTTTTTCTCTCTCTTCTTCCTCTGGTACTCCTATAATGTGAATATTGTTCCGTTTGGATTGGTCACACAGTTCTCTTAAAATTCTTTCATTCCTAGAGATCCTTTTATCTCTCTCTGCCTCAGCTTCTCTGTATTCCTGTTCTCTGGTTCTATTCCATTGACAGTCTCTTGCATCTCATCCAGTCTGCTGCTAAGCCTGTTGATCGCTTGTCTGATTTCTGCATTGTCTTTCCTCACTTCCCTCACTTCCTCCCTCAGCTCTTGCACATTTCTCTGTAGATCCGTCAGCATGGTTAAGACTTTTATTCTGAATTCTTTTTCAGGAAGACTGTGCATGTCCAGCCCTTCAGGCTCCCTCTCTGGGGTTGTCTGGTTGATCTTAGTCTGGATCATATTCCTCTGTCTTTTCATGGCTATAGAAGTCGTCGCTGGTAGTTGCCACGTGTGTCATCTGGGCTCTTTAAGACTTTAAAAAGAAAAAAGAAGGAAAGAAGAGAATGAAAAGAAGAAAGAAAAGAACAGAAAACAAAAAAGAAAGAGAAGAAAAAACAAAAAAAACAAAGAAACAAACAAAATAAACGCCACCGGGAGTAGATTCTGTGGGGATGCTGTAGGTGGCGCTGTTGCTCCTCCATTCCGCAGCCATGGCCATGCCGCTCTGCTCCGCAGGGCCCTTTAAAGCTCTTGCCGGGGTGCTAATGAATGGGAGGCCTTTGATGTCTGTGGGAAGTCTAAGTGTGGCTCCCCTTTCCCAGTCACCAGCTAAAGGGTCTGAAGTTCCTCAGGACTCCCAGCCTGCTGGGCTGAGTGTCCCGGGGCGATCCGGCCCCTCCGCTGGGCTCCTGTCTCTTTAAGACCACTGAAAAAAGCGCGCGGTTTTCTTTTTTTTTTCCTTCTCGGGAGCTGGCTGCAAGCACCCTGGCATGTTCCCCACTCAGATCCTGCACCCTCTGTCTCTCCAATGTCCACTACACCGCGCGATGTGTGTCAGAGCTCCCCACGCAGATCACCGGGGCTGGTTATTTCGTGGGGTGTACTTCCACTCCCTCCCGGCTCTGAATCCTCTCCTCCCGCCGGTGTGCCAGGGTGGGGGACTGCTCGGGTCCCTCCGGGTCACGGCTCCGTATCTTACCCGCCTCGCGGGGTTGCCGAGTCCTCTCAGGTGTAGCTGCACGCTGTGCGCTTTCCTGTGTATTCCGGTCTCTCTTTTAGGAATAGCTGTATTTGCTGTATTTTCATAGATACATATAGTTTTGGGAGGAGATTTCTGCCACCCTGCTCACGCCACCATCTTCCTGTGAAGTCCTCGTGTATAGCATTTTTATTCATAATTACCAAAACTTGTCAGTAACCAAGATGTCCTGCAGGAGGTGGATAGATAAATAATCTGTGGTTCATCCAGACAATGGAACATTACTCAGTGCTAAAGAGAAGTGAGCTACCAAGTCATGAAAAGAGATGGAGGAACCTCTCAATGCATTTACTAAGTGAAAGCAGCCAATTTGAAAAGGCTACATACTATATGATTCCAGTTATATGACATTCTGGAAAAGACAAAACTATGGAGATGGTAAGAAGATCAGTGGTTGCCAGAGGTTAAGGAGGAGGGAGTCATGAATAGGTAGAGCATGGAGAAATGTTAGGGCAGTGAAACTCTTCTGTGTGATACTACATGAATGGATACATGTCATTATACATTTGTCCAAACCCATAGAACGTACAACACCAAGACTGATCTCTAAAGTCAACTATGGACTTCCAGTGATAATGTGTCCATGTAGGTTCATGGATTATAACATATGTACCGCACTGGTGAGGGGTGTTGATAGCGGAGAAGGCTGTGCATGTGTGGGAACTCTGTACTTTTTACTCAGTTTTGCTGTGAACCTAAAACTGCTCTGAAAAATAAAATCTATTGTAAAAACCTCAATAGTGAAAAAAAATTTAATCTGAAAATGGGTAAAAGTTATAAACAGACATTTCACCAGAAGGTATACAGACGGCAAATAAACACAAAAAGATGTTCATCACTGACCTTCAGGAAATGCAAATTAAAATCACTACAAACCTGTCAGAAGGGCTAAAATAAAAGATAGTGATACCACCAAATATTGGTAAGGATGGAGAGAAACTGGATTGCTCGTATATTGCTGGTGGGAATGTGAAATGGCCCAGCCTTTCTGGAAAATAGTTTGGCAGTTTCTTAAGAAACTAAACATGCAATTACTATACAACCCAGCAATTTCTCTCTTGGGCATATACCCCAGAAAAATGAAAACTTATGTTCATAGAAAAACCTGCTACAGGATTGTTCATAGCAGCTTTTTTGTAATAACCAAGAACGGGAAATAACTCAGATGTCCTTAAACGGGTGAGAGGTTAAACAAACGGTGGTGCACCCACGTCATAGTACTCTTCAGCAATAAATAGGAACCAAATATTCGTGCATGCAAGTACCTGGATGAATCCCATAGATGGATCTAGAGGGAATTATGCTGAATGAAAAGAGCCAATCTCGAAAAGATACACTATATAATGCCATGTATGTAATTTTGTTGAAATGAAAAAATTATAGAAATAGAAAACAGCTTCATGGTTCCTAGAAATTATGGACAGACAGAGTCAGGGGAAGGCAGTGGATGTGTCTATAAAAGGTCAACAGAGGGATCCTTGTGGTGAGTAAAACTGAGACCATCTGAATAAGATCAGAGGATTGTATCAATGCCAGTGTCCCGGTGGTATTGTGCTGTGACACTGCAAAATGCTGGCATTGGAGGAAACTCAGTGGAAGCGTCCCTGTGTTCTTCTCGATGTGAACCTACAACTATCTCAACATTTTTAAATTGTCCTTTAAAAAGCCAGTGAGCCATTCAGTTTTGTGGGTGAACTGAAGCTGGACTTTCTGTGCAACAGAGAGCAAAGCCTCCGGTTTAGCAGTTATGATTTGGGGATTCCATGTGGCTCTCTGGCAACTCTGCTGTCCCCAACTCCTCCTGGATTCTGAGGGGTAGCAAACGAGAACACTGGCTGGAACCCCTTCTCATCACCTCTCCTCTTCCAGATCCCACTGACTTCAACAACCTGCACACACAAGCCATCAGCATCGATCCTAAAAAGAGCGAACTTGTTCTGGGTGAAGATTCTCCTGGAGGTAATACTTTTCTGTTGTTGTTTGTTTGCTTTAATGAGAAAAAAAAAAAAAAAACGGATGCATTGTGGTAAAAAATCAAATAGTTTATATATTTTAATATTTATACATGTAAAGTATTATTGAAATGCAAATGATTCTTTACAGTTTAAAAATTAAACATAAAACCTCTAACATGATAAACATGCTATGTGTAAACATTTTGTGTAGTTCTAATGGGGAAGGATAGCAGTAGGGAATGCACAATGGAATTTTTACTGCTTATTTTGTGACTAAAAAGAGCTCAGCCAAAGCCTTATCTGAAGAGAAACTTAATTAAACCTTTGGAAAAGCAAAAGCAAATCAAAAACATAAGTCAGTAATTTGGGGCAGCAGTCAAAATTCTCCAGGTTCCTGAAGGAGCTCTGCAGATGACTTTCACCCCTTGGTGTCTTCCCCAAGGCTGATTTTTGAAAATTTAGTATCATATTATGTTATAAACATTTCTCCAAGTCAGTAAAACCCTTAATAGATGTAATTTTAGTGGCTTTATAATGTTTAATGGAGTAGATAGTTCATCATTTTTTTAACCATGAGACATATAGATTATCTGATATGTATATATCCACATACCCATAGTATTTATAATATTCTTATGTGGTAGTTCCAGCAGAATTACCAGATGAAAAAGGATGAACATCTTGATGTAATATGAGACATGTTGGTCCAAATTATTTTCCCAAAGGTGTTGTATAAATTTATATCCACCAGAAGAGAGTTCACCACTGGAAAGCCTTTCCAGAATCTGGTGGTGTGCATTTAAAGAGAAACATGTGCTAATTTAGTAACGGGAAAACGGTATCCAGTAGTTTTTTTAAATTGCTTTTCCTTGGTTGCTAGGTGGGTAATATCTTTCCTCTGTGTGTCTGTTAACAATTTGAAGTCCTTTTGAAAACTGCTCATATCCTTTGAGTGGTTCCATTGACTGTATTGACTATGTAAAATTCCACTGAGCAGCGAAACTGTAATTTACTTAATCATTTTTCTGCTGTTGGACACAAGTTGTTTATGAATGCTAGTATTATAAATTAATTCTTTTATTCATACAGATGTTAAAAGGGTGGCTTCCGTGTGTCAACCACTGTTTATGTAGCAGTGAAACAATTGGACAAAGGGATTGCTTTCAAGGAGTTTAGATTTCCCTGCAAGTAGGGGCGAGAGACTAGAAACAGATAATCATACGATATGCTGCTGGAACTTAAGTGCTATGAAGGAATATAAGCAGGGTAAGGAGAATAGAGGGTAGTGGGTACGTGGAGTCTAGGCTATTTCATGGAGAGTGTTCAGAGAAGGTCTGACTAATAAGTGACCAGAAAGAAGTAGGGGAGTATCCAGGCAGATATCTGATGGAAAGGATTTGGGCAGAGTTTAGCAAATGCAAAAGCCCTGAGGCAGTTGTCAGAGAAAGATCAAGGCAGCCCTCAAGGCTATTATGCAGCTTGTTAGGGTGAGATGAGGGGAGGTGAAGTAGTAGAGATTACCAGCAACCAGATTTTACTGTGAGTGGGAGAGCCATTGCATTTTATTGACTATGTAAAATTCCACTGAGAAGTAAAACTGCAATTTATTTAATCATTTTTTTTTTTTTTTGCTTTGGACACAGTTGTTTAGGAATTGGGGCATGGAAGTGGAATGATATGGATGATGTGGCTTATACTTTTTTTAAGGCCCCATTCCAGCTACTGACTAAGAACAGTGAAGAGAGCCAGGGAAGCAGAGGGGACCACGGAGGCCTCTGAAATATTTCTGGTCGGGTTACTGTGTGCGTTGGGGGAAAAGTGTTGGGTTTTAGACACAGCCTGGAGGATTGGACTGTGGGTTGATTGTGGCATGTGAGAGAAAGAAAGAAGTCCAGGATGACTAAAGATTGTTCGGCTTAAAGTACTATTCATTTAGACGTGGAAAACTGCATGCTCATTCCGGAGTTCTATCTGACTGTAGTAAGTCTGAGCCGATAGTTGATCTGGGGGCAGATGTCAAGAAGGCAGTTGGCTATGAATCTACCACTCCTGAGAGAAGTCTGGGCTGGAGGTGTAAATTCAGTGGTCGTGACTGATAAGAAATTAGGATGCCTCCAGGGAGTTGCCATGGAGAGAGAGGAACAGAGATCTGAGAACCAGGTTCTGGGCAAAGCAGCTAGGAAGACACACTGAGATAGGAGGAGAGAGGGCGGTGCCCTGGAAACCAGGTGAATGAGGTGCTTCAAGGAAGGGATGGGAAGGAAGATGGGGCCTGGGGACTCAGAGCTAGGTTTGGCTTGGGGATATCAGCAAGGGCCTCAAGTGAGCTGTCAGTAAAGTGGTGAGAACAAACAACGGGTGCACTGAAAAAGAGGGTGGGAGAAGAAGGGGAGATGGACTACAGACTACTGTTTTGAGGGCTCCTGCCATGAAGGAGAGCAGAGGAATAGGGCTGTGGCTTACAGGGCATGAGCTGCAAGAGTTTTCTTTCTTTTTTTGTTGAGATATTTTGGCATATTTGTTCAGGTAGAGAGGAGGAAATTAATGGTTTGTTAAAAAGAGGGGACAATTGCTAGTGTGAAGTCCTTGCACAAGGTGAGAGGGGACAGGATCCAATGCCCACGTGGAGTTGTAGGGACATGGTGTCATGGATTTCATGTGTATGTCCCCTCAAAATTCCTGTGGTGAAACCCTAACCCTCAATGGGATGGCATTAGGAGGTGAGGTTTGGGGAGGTGGTAGGTTGAGGTGAGGTCATGAGGGCAGAGTCCTTTCATAAGGATCAGTGCCCTTATAAGAAGAAAGACCAGACACCTCTCTCTCCCTGTCTCCCTCTATTTCTTTCTGCCATGAGAACATCCATGGTAACCGAAATGAAGGCACAGTGCCTAGGTCCAGTTTCAGGTGACCAGGAGCATTTGATGTTCCTTTCTGATTGCTTCCATCTTTCAGTGGAATAAGAAGGAAGGTCATCATGTAAAAGGATGGCTGGAGGAGAGAGAAGGTGTGAACAGTCGTCAAGCAGAGTGGGAGAGTGAGTGAACGCATAGAGCGCGGGATTGCCGGGCGCACAACGCCCCATTCAAGTAAGTGTTTGGGATTTCACATCAGACCCATCTGCTGGCTCTGGGTTCTTCTTCAGCCCCATTCAGCGGCTCAGTTCCAGGTGTGCAGCAAGTTGGATTTTTATCATGATTGGGGTTTTACTGGTGAAATATGGTGCAAGGAGAGAAGGCCAGAAAATCTAGGGTATGCTAATGAAAGATGCAGAAATATAAAGCATCTATCACAATCTTCATGAAAAAACTTCTTCCATATTTCCATCTTTAGGCAAGAGCCACAGCAATGCCTGTAAAGAGGTTTAAACTTAAATCTGGGAAAGTTTAGGAAGGGAGATACTTTAGAAAATCAATTACCTTAATAGTTAACTCCTAGGTAACTTATTAGCTTGATTCAGAAAAGTCTGAACTTTGCTAAGACATGTCCCAGGCGTAATGCTTTTTGAAAAGAAAGGTAGTAATGTTTTGGGCATTCAATTTTGTTTCACTTGAGAAAAGAAGGAGAAAAAATTTCCCTTGAATCTGCCTGACCAATGTGGTGTTCTAGCCTCACTCAGCTATTAAATGGGTCGAGGAGAAACTCTGTTACAGGGTCTTGAGGTACAACTGGTAGCTGCTTGAGTGGTGGAATGTTGGACACTGTAAAAGACGCCCTTCCTTAACCCCCAACTCCTTCAGTGAGAAAATAGCGAAACCTCTGCCCTCATGTAGCTGGCAGTCTAGCAGGGAGAAAGACAACCACAGAATTGATTAAGTAAAATGCAAAGAAATTAAGAGGATAGAAGTCTTAGGGCAAAGGATGGAGATTAGAGTGGCCAACGACAGCCTCTCTTTGAATGTGGTGTTTATGTAAATACAGGGCGATCTGTACAGTCCAGGTACAAACTGTGACTCTCTGGGGGAAGACTGTTCCAGGCAGAGGGAACAGCACATGTGCTGGTGTTTTGGGAGACACTGAAGTGGCGCAAGTGGAGCAGAGCCGAGTGGAAAAATGAGAGCAGAAAGACAGGTGGGGAGCCACCTGGGAGGGCCTCATAGGTCACAGTGAGGACTGGCTTTTTCTAAGTGAGATAGGAAGCCTGGACTTTTCTCAGCAAAGGAATGACATGGTCTTCCTTTTGTTTTAACAAGAGCGCTCTGGCTCCTGTGATGAGGATAGACCGTGTGGGACAAGGGCAGAAGCCAAGGGAGTAGCAAGGAAGCTCCTGGAATCACCCAGACCAGAGGTGATGGTAGGTTGGCCCCGGGAGGAGACCCAGTGGCCATTTACTCCCCTTGTCCATTCCTATTCTGCTCTGCAGGCCCCGTGGAGGAAGAAGCTGTACTTACACACCAGGGGAGTCTAATTATTTGGGGCAGTTTGACAAGTTCCGTTTGCAGGAATAAACTTGAAATCGTTCCACTCTTTATGGTGACTTGATTCTTTTAAGAGCTCCCCAGTTGAGGGGAAGAAAGGAAAATCTGAACAGACCTATAACCAGCAGAGAGATTGAATTAGTGATCAACAGTTGCCCACTGAGAACAGCCCAAGCCCACCAAACATTTGAAGAAAAATTAATGCCAATTCTCTACAAACTCTTCCAAACAGCAGAAAAGGAGGAACACTTCCCAATTCATTGTATGCGATCTGTATAACCCCAATACCCAAACCAAACCAGAAAAGGAAGGTTCAGACCAATATGTCTTAACAAATACAGATGCAAAAATCCTCAACAAAATACCAGCAAATCAAATCCGGCAACATGTAAGGATTATGTACCATAACCGAGCAGGGCTTATCCCAGTACAGGGTTGTCAAGGTTGGTTTATCATGCAAAATTTGATCAAGGTAACATACCATATTAATAGAATAAAGGACAAAAACCACATGATCATGTCAATAGAGGTGAGAAATACATTTGACAAAATGCAACAGTACTTTATTATAAAACATTCATTAGAAAAGAATTAGAAGGGAACCTCCTCAACCTGATAAAGGGCTTCCACAAGAAACCGTCAGCTAACATTGCACTTAATGGAGAAAGGCTGAAGGCTCTCTCCTGAAGACTGGTTGCCGCCTCTTGTCACTTCTATTCAATGTTAGACTGGAGGTTCTAGTCAGGGTGGTTTAGCAAGAGAAAGGCATCAGATTTGAAAACAAAGAAAACATGTCTATTTGTGGATGACATGACCTTGTATATAGAAACCCTAAGGAATAGACGGAAAGACCATGAGAGCTAAGAAATGAGTTCAGCAAGGTAAAGATCAGTATGTAAAAATAATTTCTATTTTTTATTTCTAAAATACTTGCAATGAGCCATCTGAAAATAAAATTCAGAAAAAATTCTACTTACAAAAGCATCAAAAAGAAGAGGCTCCCACTCTAGTTTTTTTCAGAGTTTACACTTTAGTTTTTTTCAGAGTTTGGGCAAGGAATTCAGAGTCCATATTAGGACCAGGAGCCTCAGTCAGGACCACAGCTTCAGGTGACCCCTGCAAGGTGATTATTCCCAGCAGATGTGTGATGGGACAAGTTCAGATATTGATAGAAGTTGCCCTATTTTCTTGTGGAAAAATGCTCCTTCTAGCTCACACCCTGGCTGCACATAGGGGTGTCCTTAAATGTCCACATGCAGGCAGCTCATTTTTGGTGGAATTTGGGGAATCCAATATGCCCTCCTAACCCCATCTTAGTGCCTCAGTCCCTCACTCAAAGAACTTTAGCACTTCAGTCTTGGTTCCTATAACTATGAGACATTTACACTTTAGTATGAATGAATTTATAGTCCATTCCATGCTCTACATAGATAAAACTGGAAAGAAATTGGGTATCTCTGAGGACTAAAAGATAAACTGGGAAGCAAAGTGTGAAAAAAATGAACTTGATTCTTAGTGTTGATTTTTACCCCTCTCCTAGTGAATCAAAACTAAAGAAAGATCACTTAACCTTGGATAAAGTTTTTTTTATTCAAGTATCATTGATATAGAATCTTATGCTCAGGTTTCACATGACAACACTGTGGTTACTAGACTCCCCCTATTATCAAGTCCCCACCACATACCCCATTACAGCCTCTGTCTGTCAGCATAGTAAGATGCTATAGAGTCACTACTTGTCTTCTCTGTTCTATACTGCCTTCCCCGTGACCCCCCTATATTATGTGCCGTAATCATAATACCCCTCAAGCCCCTTATCCCTCCCTTCCTACCCACCCTCTTGAACAGCTTTCCCTTTGGTACTAGTCCATTCTTGGTTCTGTGAGTCTGCAGCTATTCTGTTCCTTCAGTTTTTGCTTTGTTGTTATATTACACAGATGAGTGAAATCATTTGGTAACCGTCTTTCTCTGCCTGGCTTATTTCACTGAGCATAATACCCTCTAGCTCCATCCAAGTTGTTGCAAATGGTAGAATTTGTTTTCTTCTTATGGCTGAATAATATTCCCTTGTGTATATGTACCACCTCTTCTTAATCCATTCATCTACTGATGGACATTTAGGGTGCTTCCATATCTTGGCTATTGTAAATAGTGCTGCAATAAACATAGGGGTACATATGTCTCTCTCAAACTGGGCTCCTGCATTCTTAGGGTAAATTCCTAGGAGTGGAATTCCTGAGTCAATTGGTAATTCTATTTTGAGTTTTTTGAGGAACCTCCATACTGCTTTCCACAATGGTTGAACTAATTTACATTCCCACCAGCAGTGTAGGAGGGTTCCCCTTTCTTCACATCCTCACCAACATTTGTTGTTCCTAGTCTTTTTGATGTTGGCCATCCTAACTGGTGTGAGGTGATATCTCATTGGGGTTTCAATTTGCATTTCCCTGATAATTAGTGATGTGTAGCATCTTTTCATATGCCTGTTGGCCATCTGAATTTCTTCTTTGGAGAAGTGTCTGTTCAGATCCTCTGCCCACTTTTTTTTTTTTTTTTTTTTTACAATTTATTTTATTTTAGTATCATTAACCTACAACCTCTGCCCACTTTTTAATCGGGTTATTTGCTTTTTGGGTGTTGAGGCATGTGAGTTCTTTATATATTTTGGATGTCAATCCCTTATCAGATATGTCATTCATGAATATATTCTCCCATACTATAGAATGCCTTTTTGTTCTACTGATGGTGTCCTTTGCTGTACAGAAGCTTTTTAGTTTGATGTAGTCCCACTTGCTCATTTTTGCTTTTGTTTCCCTTGCCGAAGGAGATATGCTCATGAAAAAGTTGCTCATGTTTATATTCAAGAGAGTTTTGCCTGTTTTCTTCTAAGAATTTTATAGTTTCATGACTTACATTCAGGTCTTTGATCCATTTTGAGTTTATTTTTGTATATGGAGTTAGACAGTAATCCAGTTTTATTCTCTTACATGTAGCTGTCCAGTTTTGCCAACACCAGCTGTTGAAGAGGCTGTCATTTCCCCATTGTATATCCATGGCTCCTTTATCATATATTAATTGGCCATATATGTGTGGGTTTATATCTTGGCTCTCTATTCTATTCCATTGATCTATGGTTCTGTTCTTGTGCCAGTACCAAACTGTCTTGATTACTGTGGCTTTGTAGTAGAGCTTGAAGTTGGGGAGTGTATTCCCCCCTGCTTTATTCTTCCTTCTAAGGATTTTTTGGCTATTTGGGGTCTTTTGTCGTTCCATATGAATTTTAGAACTATTTGTTCCAGTTCATTGAAGAATGCTGTTGGTATTTTGATAGGGGTTACATTGACTCTGTAGATTGCTGTAGGCAGGTTGGCAATTTGAAAATATTAATTCTTCCTACCCAAGAGCATGGGATGTATTTCCATTTATTAGTGTCCTCTTTAATTTCTCTCAAAGTGTCTTGTAGTTTTCAGGGTATAGGTCTTTCACCTCCTTGGTTAGGTTTATTCCTAGGTATTTTATTCTTTTTGATGCAATTGTGAGTCAAATTGTTTTCCTGATTTCTCTTTTTGCTAGTTCATTGTTAGTATACAGGAATGCAACAGATTCCTGTGTATTAATTTTGTATCCTGCAACTTTGCTGAATTAGGTTATTAGTTCTAGTAGATTTGGGATGGATTCTTTAGGGTTTTTTATGTACAATATCGTGTCATCTGCAAACAGTGACAGTTTAACTTATTCCTTACCAATCTGAATGCCTTTTATTTCTTTGTGTTGCCTGATTGCCATGGCTAGGACCTCCAGTACTATGTTGAATAAAAGTGGGGAAAGTGGGCATCCTTGTCTTGTTCCAGATCTTAGGGGAAAAAGCTTTGAGCTTTTCACTGTTAAGTATGATGTTGGCTTAATTATCATGAATGTGGATGTTGAATTTTGTTGAATGCTTTTTCAGCATCTATGGAGATAGATGATCATGTGATTTTTGTCCTTCTTTTTATTGATGGATTTTCAAATACTGTACCATCCTTGCATCCATGGGCTAAATCCCACTTGATAATAATGGATCTTCTTGATGTATTTTTGAATTTGGTTTGCTAATATTTTGTTGAGGATTTCTAATCTATGTTCATCCGGGATATTGGTCTGTAATTTTTTTTTTTGTGGTGTCTTTGCCAGGTTTTGGTATTTGAGTGATGCTGGCCTCACAGAATGAGTTTGGAAGTATTCCCTCCTCTTATAATTTTTGGAAAACTCTAAGGAGAATGGATATTAGGTCTTCTCTAAATGTTTGATAAAATTCAGTGGTGAAGCCATCTGGTACAGAGGTTTTGTTATTAATTTTATGATTACCAAATCAATTTTACTGCTGGTATTTGGTCTAGTTCAGATTTTCTTTTTCTTCCTGGGTCATTGAAGATTCTATTTTCCTAGGAAGTAGTCCATTTCTTCTAGGCTATCCTGTTCATTAGCATATAATTTTTTATAGTATGCTTTAATAATATAATTCTTTGTATTTCTGTGGTGTCCGTAGTGATTTTTCCTTTCTCATTTCTGATTCTGTTCATGTGTGTCAACTCTCTTTTTTTCTTGTTAAGACTGGCTAGTGGTTTATCTATTTTGTTTATTTTCTCAAAATAACAGCTCTTGGTTTCATTAATTCTTTCTATTGTTTTATTCTTCTCAATTTTATTAATTTCTTCTCTGATCTTTATTATGTCCCTCCTTCTACTGACTTTGGGCCTCATTTGTTCTTCTTTTTCCAGTTTCATTAATTGTGAGTTTAGGCTGTTCATTTGGTATTGTTCTTCCTTCTTTAAATAGGCCTGGATTGCTATATACTTGCCTCTTAAAACTGCCTTTGCTTCATCCCGCAGAAGTTGGGGCACTGAGTTGTTGTCTTCATTTGTCTCCATATGTTGCTTGACCTCTGTTTTAATTTGGTCATTGATCCATTGATTATTTAGGAGCATGTTATTAAGCCTCCATGTGTTTGTGAGCCTTTTTGTTTTCTTTGTACAATTTATTTCTAGTTTCATATCTTTGTGATCTGAGAAACTGGTTGGTACAATTTCAATCTTTTTCAATTTGCTGAGGCTCTTTATGTGGCCTAATATGTGATCTATTCTGGAAAATGTTCCATGTGCACTTGAGAAGAATGTGTATCCTGCTGCTTTTGGGTGTAGAGTTCTGTAGAGGTCTGTTAGGTCCGTCTGTTTTAATGTGTTGTTCAGTGCCTCCGTCTCCTTACTTATTTGCTGTCTGGTTGATCTGTCCTTTGGAGTGAGTGGTGTGTTGAAGTTTCCTAAAATGAATGTGTTGCATTCTATTTCCTCTTTTAATTCTGTTAGTATTTCTTGCACATATTTGGGTGCTCCCATGTTGGGTTCATATATATTTATAATGGTATATCCTCTTGTTGGACTGACCCCTTTATCATTGTATAATATCCTTCTTTGTCTCTTGTTACTTTCTTTGTTTTGAAGTCTATTTTGTCTGATACATGTACTGTGACATCTGCTTTTTTCTCCCTATTGTTTGCATGAAATATCTTCTCCATCCCTTCACTTTTAATCTGTGTATGTCTTTGGGTTTGAAGTGAGTCTCTTGTAGGCAGCATATAGATGAGTCTTGCCTTTTTATCCATTCTATAACTCTATGTCTTTTGATTGGTGCATTCAGTCCATTTACATTTAGGGTGATTATCGATAGGTATGTACTTATTGCCATTGCAGGCTTTGAATTTGTGGTTACCAAAGGTTTAAGGGCAGCTTCTTTACTATCTAACAATCTAACTTAAGTCACTTATTATGCTATTATAAACACAATCTGAAGATTCTTTTTTCTCTTCCTTCTTTTTCTTCCTCCTCCTCTCTTTATATGTTAGGTGTCACATCTGTACACTTTGTGTATCCCTTGACTGACATTGTGGGTAGCTGATTTAATTTTACATTTGGTTAGTAATTAATTGTCCACTTCCTTTCCTGTGGTTTTGTTTTCTCTGGTGACAGCTATTTAGCCTTAGGAGCACTTACATCTAGAGAAGTCCCTTTATAATACACTGTAGAGATGGTTTGTGGGAGGTAAATATTTTTAAATTTTAAAAATATTTAATCTGTCCTTCAAATTTAAATGATAATCTTGCTGGGTAGAGTATTCTTGGTTCGAGGTCCTTCTTTTTCATTGCATTGAATATATCATGCCACTGCCTTCTGGCCTGTAAGGTTTCTGCTGAGAAGTCTGATGATAGCTTGATGGGTTTTCCTTTGTAGGTGATCTTTTTTCTCTCTATGGCTGCTTTTAATACTCTGTCCTTATCCTTGATCTTTGCCATTTTTATTATTATATGTCTTGGTGTTGTCTTCCTTGAGTCCCTTGTGTTGGGAGATCTGTGCACTATTTCCTTCCCCAGATTGGGGAAGTTTTCAGCAATTACTTCTTCAAAGACACTTTCTCTCCCTTTTTCTCTCTCTTCTTTTTCTTTTACCCCTATAATATGAATACTGTTCCATTTGAATTGGTCACACAGTTCTCTTAATATTCTTTCATTCCTAGAGATCCTTTTTTCTCTCTCTGCCTCAATTCCTATGTATTCCTGTTCTCTAATTTCTGTTCCATTTACTGTCTCCTCTGCCTCATGTAATCTGCTTTTTAATCTCTCCATTGTTTCATTTCAGCTACTGTATTTTTTAAGGTATCTGTATCCCTCCTGAATTCGTCCCTTAGCTCTTGACTATTTTTCTGTAGCTCCATTAGCATGCTTATGCCTTTTTTTTTTTTTGGTTACACAGGAGCTTTACTGAATCTTCTCTTTCTCTTTTTCCTATACAACTTTTTTCAGTAGTTTCCCTGCTTAGTTCTTTTTTTTTTTTTTACAATTTATTTTGGTATCATTAACCTACAATTACATGTGCAATATTATGGTGATTAAACTACCCCCTTCATCAAGTCCCCCCTCAACTCCATTACAGTCGCTGTCCATCAGTGTAGTGAGATGCTATAGAATCATTACTTATCTTCTCTGAGTTGTACTGCACTCCCCGAGCCCCCCCACCACCTTATGTCTGCTAATCGTAATACCCCTTTTACCCTCTTATCCCTCCCTTCCCACCCCTCTTCCCCAGTCCCTTTCTCTTTGGTAACTATTAGTCCGTTCTTGGGTTCTGTGAGTCTGCTGCTGTTTTGTTCCTTCAGTTTTTTCTTTGTTCTTATACTCCACATATGAGTGAAATCATTTGATACTTGTCTTTTTCGGCTTGGCTTATTTCACTGAGCATAATACCCACTAGCTCCATCCATGTTGTTGCAAATGGTAAGATTTGTTTTCTTCTTATGGCTGAATAATATTCCATTGTGTATATGTACCACCTCTTCTTAATCCATTCATCTACTGATGGGCACTTAGGTTGCTTCCATTTCTTGGCTATTGTAAATAGTGCTGCAATAAACATAGGGGTGCATATGTCTTTTTCAAACTGGGCTGCTGCATTCTTAGAGTAAATTCCTAGGAGTGGAATTCCTGGGTCAAATGGTATTTCTATTTTGAGTTTTTTGAGGAACCTCCATACTGCTTTCCACAATGGTTGAACTAATTTGCATTCCCACCAGCAGTGTACGAGGGTTCCCTTTTCTCCACATCCTCGCCAACATTTGTTGTTGTTTGTCTTTTGGATGTTGGCCATCCTCACTGGTGTAAGATGATATCTCATTGTGGTTTTAATCTGCATTTCTCTGACGACGAGCGATGTGGAGCATCTTTTCATGTGTCGGTTGGCCATCTGAATTTCTTCTTTAGAGAAGTGTCTATTCATGTCCTCTGCCCATTTCTTAATTGGATTATTTGCTTTTTGTTTGTTAAGGTGCATGAGTTCTTTATATATTTTGGTTGTCAACCCATTATCAGATACATTGTTTATGAATATATTTTCCCATACTGTAGGATGTCTTTTTGTTCTACTGATGGTGTCCTTTGCTGTACAGAAGCTTTTCAACTTGATATAGTCCCACTTGTTCATTTTTGATTTTGTTTCCCTTGCCCGGGGGGATATGTTCATGAAGAAGTCACTCATGCTTATGTCCAAGAGATTTTTGCCTATGTTTTTTTCTAAGAGTTTTATGGTTTCATGACTTACATTCAGGTCTTTGATCCACCTTGAGTTTACCTTTGTGTATGGGGCTAGACAGTAGTCCAGTTTCATTCTCTTACATGTAGCTGTCCAGTTTTTCCAACACCAGCTGCTGAAGAGGTTGTCATCTCCCCATTGTATATCCAAGGCTCCTTTATCAAATATTAATTGACTGTAAATGTTTGGGTTAATGTTTGGATTTTCTATTCTGTTCCACTGGTCTGTGGGTCTGTTTTTGTGCCAGTACCAAATTGTCTTGATTACTGTGGCTTTGTAGTAGAGCTTGAAGTCAGGGAGCATAATGTGCTTATGACTTTTATTTTAAATTCTTTTTCAGGAAGATTGGTGATTTCAGTCTCACTGAGCCCTCTTGCTGGTGTTTGCAGGATTATGGATTGAAGAAGGCTCTTTTGTCTCTTCATAATCCTATTGGATAATTAGAATATTAGGTTTGTGTAGACAGCACCCTCTAGCGCCCAGAAGCTCTGCTCTTCGGAGCTGTCCAGTAACTGGAGCAATGGTAGTGGTCACAGACGAGCGGTGCCAGTGCCTACCCTAAAGAGCAAGCCCTTTACTGCTTCCTGGCTCAACGCCTGCCTCTGCTGTCAGGGCCAGAGAGCCACATGCAAGGAGCATCCTCTGCATTAAAGCCCTAAACTGCCGTAGGCGGGGCTGCCCTGGCCTGGAGCAATGGCAGGAGTGGCAGGCAAGTGGTGCCAGTGACTTCCAGGAGGACAAAGTCCTTTCCTGCTTCCAGCCAGCAGTACTTGCCTCCACTGCCAGGGCCAGTGAGCCGCACACAGGGGACAGCCTCTGCGTTAAGCCGTGTATTTGCTGTAGGCAGGGCTGCCCTCCAGCTGATTGGGAGCGATAGTTGGGGGTGTAGGCAGCGGTTTGCATGTAGGTGCCAGTGGGGAGGAAGAAGTAGCAGGCTGCTTATTGTGGTGGGGGGGCTCAGGCTGCATTGCCAGTCAGGGAGATGGAGTGCCTGAAGCTCCTGAAAGTTCCCAACCTGCTGGGCTGAGTGTGCTGGGACAATTTTGTCTACCTGTTCCTTCTCCTGAGTCATTGCCTGTTTAGCAGTCCTCTCACTGTTGGAAAGTCTTTCAAAGTGCCTGCCTTTCTTTTTCCCAAGGCAGCCAGTTGTGGGAACCTGTTTGCAGTCTTAGTCTATCACTTCGGTTTTCAGCCCCTCTAATCTCCAGAGCACCATGCAATGTGGGTTTGTGCTCCAGGAGTAGATTTCTAGGGCTGGGTATTTAGCAGTCCTGGGCTTCTACTTCCTTCCCACTCTGATTCTTTTCCTCCCACCAGTGAACTGAGGCTGGGGGAGTGCTTGGGTCCCGCCGGGTCACGATTTTATCACTTTACCCTTTTATGTGAGGTGTTCTCATTTTGCAGATGTAGACTGGCTGGTACAATCTTATTTCTGGTCACTCTTTTAGGAATAGTTGTATTTGCTGCATTTTCGTATTATATGTGGTTTTGGAAGGAGATTTCTGCTGCACTTCTCACACCACCATCCTTTTTTCCTCTCCACCTAGATAATGTTTTATTGTTGATAAAGCATGTGCATGATCTTACTCGGTCTATATGAACAAATTGGTGAAGTAAGTGTGAATATGATTCTCATATTCAAGGGAAGAAAGTAGAATGTAAAGATAATGACCACCCAAGGCCACCTTGCCATTAAATGGCAGGACCAGGACTTATCTCAGGTCTCTGAACTCCAAATCTTGTGCTCTTTCAACTACGTTAATATGGCAGGAGTCTACTCTGTCTACTTTTTTCCAGACATATTTTAAATTGCAGCTAGTGCCCTTTAATACTCCAGAGTAATTCTTTAAAAAATAATTTTAAAAGGAGTTTCTTAGATCAACTGAAAAATGAAGGGAAGAAAAATGACACGCACTCCTTTTATAAATTCATCCCTGGAATATCACCTCATTTTTTACTCCCCAAAGGCTATATCCTATTGAGGATGTGTAAAATTGCTAAGCCATGAGCCTCTGTTTGAGGATTTGCTGTTTAATTCATGCTGTTGATGCAGTAGCCACATTCTGACAAATGAATTAAGGCATGTTTCAGAACTGGCTCTCATGGGGGAGGAGTGGGGGGATGTTGATTGAATTACTATAAATCCTAGGAGGAATGCTAATGATATTAGCATTTTGCTGTTCAGAGTCAACAGGAGTCTGTCTTACCCAGGAGTACCTGTGTTGGTGGCCTGAAAGTGGGTCAGGGATTTTTTTCTACAATAAACATTCCTATATTTCCATATTAAACACTATGTAGGTCACCGCCTACCTAAGGGCTCGGTTGATATTGAAGCTGCAGGAATCAGAATCGTGCATGTTTCTGCTACCCAGGGGTTTGGTGGCTGAGCAAGGGGCTGCATTTGTGGCAGGGGGTGGGTGCCGGGGAGGAGGAGGGGAGAGAGAGTAGAGGGAACTGCGTGGCTGTCCCAGGTTCTCCCTTGATGAGCAGCAGTCAGGGCAAGCAGGGGCCCAGCAGGTAGGGTACTTAGACAAAACAGGAACCCCCCAAGCCTTCATGAGCAAACACAAGCTGCCCCTTATGTCAGGAGGCCGTCTCTTTGGGTTGGTAAAGGGCCTGTTGGGGCCTGGAGCAGAGCCCCACTGAGCCTAGGGAGGTGTGCACTGAGTTTGGAATGCTGCTAAGGGGTAAGGTCATGTGGAATCTGTGCAACTCTGTACATTGGAGCCCCGAGGGGAAACCTGGGATCTCCATCCCAGAAAGGACTCTGGTGATAAGGGATGCCAGCTGGAGTTGAAGAATGTCTCCTCCATGCCTGCTAATCAGTTTTCTGTGATCTTCGGGTTTTCTGCCTGCCTCTATTAAAACATGTAAGTTAGAGAATGGGAAACATTTCTGGGAAACAAAGAGATGTGTGTGCCATTGTTTTTTTATTGAAGCCTCTGGACTTTTTTTAAACATACACCTGAAAAGAGTCAGGCTTCCAAGGAGTGGAAAAGAACAATTATGTCAAGTCATCTTGACCCCCAGGCCTCAATTTTTTCATCACAAAAACGAGGAAGATTTGAGCTGGTTCATCTAATATCAGGGGGATTCCCTGAAGACCTTCTTCGGCGTAGGAAAGCCTGGAGCATGAGGGTGTCAGAGGGAGAGTGGCCAAGACCTTGGGCCGAGGCTGTGTGTGCCGTCAGAGCTGGGGCTCTGTGTCCCAGAGGGGCTGGGTGACATCTTGCCTGCCGGGAGGAGGTCTCTCTAACACCACTTCCGAAAAGAGGGCTTGGTTCTCTGCCCCTGGTTTCCTTTTCACAGATGGGACCTAGGACTAGGCTTTCAAAGTGAATACTTCTAACACCCGTGAGCAGCAAGTCAGAGGGACCTGAGTTTGTGGTCAGGCTCAACCACCCACTGCACAGGACATCAGGCAACTCGTTTAATTTCTCTGAGCATCTCTAAACCTCTTCATCAGTAACTGGGAATAATGATTTTGTAAATTCTACTTCATGGGTTTATTGTGAGGGTTAAATCCTTGAGAACTTCCTAAGCAGAGGGCCTGGCATGTAGAAATGTTTTTAATGAATGAGCCATAACCGTGGCCTCACACAGGGGACCCCAGGACTGCATCTGGCCCATCTTGGTGTTGGCCCTGCAGGAGGGTCACCGCCTTCGCTTATTCGCATGACTATTAAATGGGAGAACTATTCAAGCCCACCAGTATGCCTTCAGAGGCAGAAGATGACCACAGGGAAGGGCTAAAGATATCCTCTGCTGAGTGTGTATGTTCCTTCCCTCAGCACGTGGCACAGGTTATAGCATTGGGGTTGTGCAAAGTGCTGGAAGGGGATGAGGGCCGGCAGTCGTGAGAACAGTAGTGGACACAGTCAGCTGAGGCCTGTGTGGGATTTGGCAGATGCTGTCCTGGGCGTAAAGGAAGAGATCAGGCCCCAGCCTGGACATAAATCTTTCTCAGACACAGCTGTCATTTAAGAGCGTGTCGGCACCCACGGCCTGCCTCTTCTTGGCCCCGAATGCTGCTCTCACACCATCAGAGTGAAATGGCCTCCAAGTTCTAATCGTTTTGCTGTTCATACTTCCTGCCAGGCCTTTTATCTCAAATGGTTTTTTTTTTTTTTGGAAGAGGTCATTTACATAGGTTATATCGAAAAGCATGGTGGTCAGAGATTATTTGCAACTTTCAAATGCAATTATCAAAGGATGTTGATTCCCATCCATAAAAGGAAAAAAACCTCTCATCGACTATTAAATATTTATAGGTCACTTTATTATTAATTTATTTCAGCAGGAAGTCAGGAAAGCACCCAAATTTTATAGCTGAGCTAGTCATTTAGTTCTAAGTCTAGCCAGACAAAATGAGTATGAATCATATCGGGAACTTGTGCAGTGAAAAATTCAAATCTCACTTTTACAGTTCTTTGAATCACCACTTGAGCTGGCCTCCAACCTCGCACCCAAACACTTTCTCTCTGCTCAGTCTTTGCTTCAGTGAGACCATAATCTGGGCAGAATGCTCAGAGGAAAACCTATGCTTCAGAGGGTATCCCACTGTGGAGGCATCGCACCTCGCAGATTGGGTGCTGTGTGACCTCGGGCAGGTGGCTCACCTCTCTGGTCTCACCTCCCTCAGCTGTAAAACGGGCCTCACGAATGCATTCCCTGCCAGCTTTCTTATGGGGCTCCCATCCTGGATGCTCCTGACACATAAAGGGTGAACAAATGGCTGCTATTCTACCTTCCGGTGGGATTAGCTATCCCTGGCCACACAATAGGCAGCTAGGGCGTCCTCCTGTGTACAGTCTGAGGCACATTTAAATGCCCAGAACCAGGGGCTGGGGGCACGGTGGGGATGGAGGGGTTGTGAAGGTGTTCACCTGGGAGGGAGAGACAAAATGAAAAAATACAAGGGAGCAAATGCTGGCACCAAATGAATGGCAACCACGAACATCCCAGGAGTAATGTTCCAGGAGCCGGGATCACGTGCGGAGCCTAAACAGACTGCGCCCGCTGAGCCCCGCTCCCGGGACTCTGACTTACTCGCCTTGGGGTAAAGCCCAAACGCCTGTATTTCTCGAAGCCTCTCCCTTGATTTCCACGTGCACCAGGTGGGAGCTGCTGTGTGACGGAGCAAGGTCTGGGAAAGGCAGGACTTCCTTAACTCTGAGATTTGAACACACTTTGCTGTTCCAAGCACTTCCACACGTGGTTTTAAGAAATTCAGACAGGTGTGGAGGAGGGGAGGAGCTGAAGCAAAGGCCTGAAGACCAGGGTGAGAGGTTTCCACTCCCCAGAGTACAGCACCTGCCCCTTGGGTCCGCTGCCCCAATTGCTGCCCATTCCACCATGAGCAGCGATCTTCAGGGAGAGAAGACTGTCCCTTCAGACAGGAAGATAGCCCTAGAAATGGTCAGAAATGGATCCAGGTCTTTGGAGCTCATGCAATTTGAAGGTGGCCTTGAACAAATGATATAAAATTCCAACTACGAAAACCTTAAGCTTCATGAGCTTTAGGTTAGACCAGCCCTTGGAGGGGGTAACATAGATTTAGCCTCTTCTCAGGTTAAGAAACTGTGCCAGGGCCCCATGGCTGGTAGCAGGTAGAAGCGGTACTGGAATCCAGGCCTAACTCCATAGCCTGTTAGCCACCATTGGAAGCCCTGGTGTCTGCCCCTTTTGAGTCATTAAAATGTTCTTATTTGGATATTGGTCCCTTAGTGGAAATTCTTGCTTGTTTGCAGTGGTTCAGAAGACCCTCCCCGAGTTGAGTCCTGAGTAGTGGTTTCTATTTCCACCCTAGGTGCTATCCCAGAAGTGTCTCCCAGGAAAAATGCCCGGAATGTTGATCGCGGCACGAGGCTCCTGTACACACACTCTCAAGCCCTCCCTCGGAAAGCAGCTGCAGGCAGAGCTCCAAGACGCGGAGGGAAACCTCCAGTGTGGCTTACTGCCGTCCCTAGCTCAGCTGGGACGTTTAGGGCCTAGCCCTGCCAGGAGATGTCTTGGGATTTAAAAGGTGAGAACCGGAACTAAGTCCTTTTAGGGAGGCAAGAAGCCAATAAAGATGCCATTGCTGGTGAAAAGGGAGCCCCAGGCCCTGCCCGTGGTCTCGCCGGGTCTAGTGGGTGGGGAGGGAGAAGCCAAGGGTGCAGGGCCAGGAGGATACCCCTGTCCTGGGACGGAACACAGCTGACTTGGGTGGTGGGAGCTGAAGAATGAGTGCTCAGCCGGCCCCCCACCTGCCAGACTTTGGCCTAAAAATGCCCTTGGCATCCCTCTAGAGAAGCCGTCACTGCTTCAGAGTCAGTGGGGCAGTGCAGCTCCCCGCTCTCTCTCACTTTGACCCCTGAGGTGTGACTTCAGATGGGGCTGCTTAGCTCTTTGGCCCCTGGTTTTTCTGCTGGAAAAATGGGAGATAATCATAGTTTCTTTACAAGGTGCTTTTGATGATCACAGAGGAAGTCTGCAAGAGCTGGACACGGAATCAGGTCTCAGTAGTCCCCAGCTATACTCACAACCAGCTTCTTAGAAAATGGTATCTATTTATTATTTTTCAGTGAGTAAGAAGCAAGACTGCTTACTCTTACAGTGAAATAGACACTGAGGACCTCAGAGCAGAGGTGGGGACCTTGCCCGTCCCCCAATCACCACAGTTCCTAGAACTTAGCACCCTGCAGTCTTTTTCTTCTTATTATTGTATCATTGATATACAATCTTTTTTATATAATTTATTTTGGTATTAATATACAAGTACATGTGCAATATTATGGTTATTAAACTACCCCTTTCACAGGTCCCCCCTACCAACCCCATTACAGTCACTGTCCATCAGCATAGTGAGATGCTATACAGTCACTACTTGTCTTCTCTGAGTTGTACAGCCCACCACATGCCCCCCAACATTACATCTGCTAATCGTAATGCCCCTTTTTCCCTCTTATCCTTCCCTTCCCACCCATCTTCTCCAGTCCCTTTCCCTTTGGTAACTATTAGTCCGTTCTTGGGTTCTGTGAGTCTGCTGCTGTTTTGTTCCTTCAGTTTTTTTCTTTGTTCTTATACTCCACATATGAGTGAAATCATTTGATACTT
>JAQQAC010002629.1:16513721-16607213 GCA_029783875.1 Phataginus tricuspis | reverse complement strand
GGAGTGCATGCCAGTACGGGCTTGGGCAGAATGCATGGTGCCAGGCCACGCCTTACTAGGGGAGTCACAGGTGAGGGTTTGGAAAACCTCTTCTGTGGAAGTAGGATTCTTTTCAGCAGCTCATTGCAAATGGTGCTGGTGAGAAAGGTGTGATTTGCAGGGCTCTGAGCCAGGAGGGCTGCAGTCCAGGCCTGGCTCTGCTGCCGGCCAGCCGTGTGACCTGGAGATGATAGTCCCCTTGCTGGGTCCAAGAGGTTTTATTAACCAAATGGATGATCGCCAAGCTGCTGATGCATTTTATTTTACCTTTGGAAAAGTCCATGAAAAGGCTCCTTAATGAACTAACTTTCGCTTTATTATCAATCAATAAATATAGTCAATGAATGAATGAATGAATGAATCGACCAGTATTTGTAGAGGATCCATTAAGAGTGTAGTGTGGTTCAGAGCATTCAAGAGAGACACAGCGTGCAGCTGAGCTCTCAGTCTCTGAAGAACCTAGTTGCTGGTGTCATTGTTGTGCCCACCACAGGGACCTCTCCAAGGTCTGTTGTCCAGATCTGTGTTTGAAACCCTCTCATGAACACTGATCTTGGTTTCTAAATGCTATTCTCTAGTGCAGGGATCATTGGAAAAAATGACTGATTCCACAGCTGAGGCAGGGAAGTACAAGAAAGTCCCAGATCATTTTGTTATGCCAGGAAGTAAGGAAGCACTTGGAGAATAATGGGGACATGTTAAAAGGACTCAGGAAACAAGGGCTAGGTTGAAAGTGTTCCCCTGACCAAATCTAAGACAATTTGAGCATCAAAATAAATAAGGAGAGTAGTAGATTTTAAGCCATTAAAGTAATAGGAATCCATGAGTCTATACCTATGTAAGCACATACACACACAAAAAACATACATATATACATACCCACACACATATCAGAAGAGGGAAATTTCTTTCTTACAGCAGAATGCCAACTAATAAAATCAGAAAGAATGATGGAATTCACAAAGTCATCATTTTGCAACAATTAAGATAATAATTGATTCAGGCAAAGAATCATCAATTTTGCTAAAATACTGGATGCAAATTTGATGAAGGACAGGCTACAACTTAATTACAGAGGGAAATTTGGTAAATTTGCTACAGATGAGAAACTGAGTACACACTACCTTCGCCAAATGATCAGAGTGCACCTCACCAATGACAGGACAAACTGACGTCAGGTGTGACACCCTGCGAAGGGCAATGCCAATATTACATTTCCTGAATTTGGTGACTGCATGTTATGTTGTGTGTGATGATGTCATTATATGTTATACATTACATGTTATGGCAGATCGACACATTAGGGGGCCTCCATGACCACTACCTCTTGATATTCTTGTCTCGTATGATCTTCTCCCATTGAGACTGGGCAGGACTTACGACCTTTTTCTAACCAACAGAATATGGTAAAAGTGACTGGAGGTATGTGATTACATATCCATCATTACATGATTGCATCATCTAAGATCATAGCCCTATCTTGTTGGAGATTCTCACTCCTTTGCTGGCGCTGAGAAACAAGCTGCCGTGGTTTTGAAAAACATGCCTTTGATCTCTTCATTTCCCATCCTTTCCTGAAGTTAGGAAGGAGGTAAGTTAATCTTATCTTGATCTCTTCTGTGACATTTTGAATGTGAGTTTCCATGAAGTTGACTGTACATGCTACCATTCATTTGTGTTTAAGGGTCCTGGGTTAAGGGTTGAAGTTCATCTGAGGCATGGGGGTGAAACTGGAGTACCCCATCACATGCAGTGTACTAAAGAGAAGAGCGAGCACACAGTCATTATTTTTAAATGCATGATTTCTGTAAAGAGTCAGTTGGGTTTTTCGGGAATTGGGCTACTTCACGAAATGGTCTATAATTGTGGGGAAGGTTTGGGCCGCCAGGAAGCCATCCTCTGCAAGACATGCTCTGGATTGTCCCCAGACCCAATCAGAGTATTTTTGATAATCTACTTATGCAAATTTTGCTCTCAAAGACTCCTCAGAGCCATTCTAATATGAAAGCTATATTGGCAAGATGACATGATCTCAGCAGAAGTCATTTGAAACAGCTTATACATGAAAGTCTAAAGAAGAATCCCCTTTGTCATTGGAATTGAGACAGAGAGGGCTAGAGCCCAGAAGTGGAGTTTCCTGACCAGTGGACCAAATGCCTTAGGCAGGCATCTGCTTTTCAGAAATAAGGGTGGTCAAATAACTGCAGGGATAATGGCAGCTAGGGAGAGGCAGCAGCAAGCTGGATGAGCCAGGATCTGTGGTAGACGAGCTCCCTCAAGATTCCCTATGCCTTGGAGTGTCCACCTGTGACTGGGCCTCTTTTCTGGACAGGGAATGAAGATGACTGAGGAGTCTGTTGGGTTCCCAGGTGACGGGGAGCAGGGACAGCTGGCTGCCATGGCCCAACCTTACCCCTGCTGTTGGGTCTGCACTGTGCTGGCCCAGCTGACTCGGATGCAGCTGTGAGTCCCAGGCACCAGGCATTTGGAGACTCTGAAGAGGGGACTTAGGCCTTTTAGCCCATTATGAGCCAGTGGCTAGTCTTGCTTTTCTCCTGGAAATATTTTTTTCCATTCCCAATGCTCCAGTTTTCTGATAACTTTTAACACGTGGATACCTGTTCCTTTCTTTTCCTGGACAGATGATGGCATCATAACACTTCTGGAGGAGACAGAGCTGCAGCAGCTTCTTCCTTGTTTAATTGAATCCAACATTCGGGAAGGACCTGAGGTTCAGTGTTTCGCCTTTGCAGTCTGGGTGAAGCAGATGAATGCCATAATTCCTTCACTTTCTCAAAGCAAGACATGAAAATCTTGCATTTATACTAAAATGTGTTCCCACCTCATTGAAATTCAGGCCTGAGCTATCCACCCTGAGCACACCCAGGAGCCCTTTCTCTAATTTTGGGAGCAGCAATCTTGGGAGAGAAGTTTTCCATCTGTCTCCTTATGATGTTAAGCTGTTAGTGCAGTTCATTATTTATTACATTTCCCACTCTATGTTAAACTATGATTTTCTTTTTTGCTGGGTATAAAGAATTCAGTCGGCTTGGTATAAAAATAGGGCTGGCATCCACTTCTGCAGACCGATTTTTTGAACAGCATATTTTGGGGGAGGTTTGTAATTATTCCCAAACTGCTTTCATTTTCAGCCAGTACTTGATGTCTACCCTGGCTGTTCGCGCTCCCGCTGCCTCGCGAATCAGCCACGTCTGCGTGACGTGTGTGCACAGAGTCAGCAGTGAAGAGCTATGTCTTCCAAGGCTCTGCGCACGCGTGGGGGGCAGGGCTGTCTGCCCCCAGAGGCAAGGAGATGACATGGGAGCATGTGATTGCAGGGCCTCACGTTCACAGCAAATTCACAGCCCCTGAGTAGACAGTCTGTGGTGTGAGCTTCTAAAAACAAACATATTAACAGACAAAACAACTGATATCTGAACCATCTTTTGGTCCTTCAGGGAAACCAAGGCTGTTGTAATGATGTGTTTGCCCAGGTCCACATTGGGTCTGGGGCCTCCTGCCCTTCCAACCTGGCAGGGACGCAGCTCAGAGCACCACCGTGGATGCGAGTGCAGTCCTGCACAATCCGGACACACGAGTGATAGACTGCCTGGGGTCGGGAGAGAGCTGGAACCATGGTGCCAGCATTCCTGCAGTCAGATTGTTATTATCCACTCCTACGAGCTGCACAATTCTCTCCGTGGCAATCCCTGGCCACTTGTGTCGTGCTAACGGAGGCTCAGGGGTGGTGAAGTAGCCACAAAGGATGGTTATTATGGTAATTTCATTGCCACAGAGTGGGATCATTCCCCACTCAGCATCTTGTTTATAGGAATATCCTATCAGACACAGAAAGGAAAAGACTGGTATCTTTTGCACCATAATTAAACTATCACTTTTCTCAATGAAACTATCTAGATTATCCCTCAAAAAAAGCATTGTTTACAACAGCAACTATAAGTGTAATGTTGCCAGCTAGAAGAGTATAGAGAATATTAGTTCTTGCACCACGTCCCCAATGTTGTTTTTTTGATGTGCTAGTTCAGAACAAACAGACTTATCTTTCCTGTCATACAACACTGTCTTTAATTTAATGGAGATGTCATTAAGATAAAAATCTCTATTCAATTCCATATTGTAGCATATTAACACACACAATTAGTAATGCTTTATCAGTTATGAAGAAAGATGATGACTGCTTTTAAGCTAAATTACCTTTATCGTAGTAGCGCATGAAAGAAACTACAAATATTTACCCAAGTGTATGTTAATTCTTATTTAATTTTAATACTGCTTTTATCAACCACATTAGCCAATGAATTTTATTAAAGGGAATGTTACTGTCCAAGAGAGCTTCCGATACTGCATTCCATCTGCTTTTATTTATATAATTCTGATGGTTTCTTTTTCTCTTTCATTTCATTTTTAATTAACAGGAACACAAGGAAAATTGAACATGTGGGCCTTATCGGCAGAATCTGGAATCATTAGACCTATGTTCTTGTTGATATGAAGATCACCATGTTGGTCCTACAGGGCCTGTGACTGTTCATTTGAACCCCCACAAAGGACTCTCAGTAAGTATGATGGGGTGATGGTGGTCCCAGACTGTAAACTCCCCAAGACAACATGTGGCAAGAAAAAAAAGTTCACCTTGGTGATTTTACACTTAACAAAGCCAAGCATTTCCTTTCTACAGCTTAAGAAAATGCGAATTGCAGAGTAAAAGAGAATATTATGGCAGGCAGCATCTTAACATTCAGGGCGGGAGCATTCTCCCCAGCAATATATAAACAAACCTTGCCTGCTGCAGTTCCGGATCTGCCCAAGGACTCATGATTCTGTGACTGTAACTGTGGCATGTACGTACAGAAGGGAGAGACTTCTGCGGAACAAAATCTCCTGTATTGAGTTTCTTGACCTTCTTGGACTAGGACCTTCTTGACCTACATTTTCTTGACCTTTTTTTCCCTTAAATAATATATCAAGTGTAGTCACAACATGTCAGTGGGAGCTAATGTGCCCTCAGGGTAGCAGTTTGCAATCAGAAGATGCAAACTCAAATCTTAGTGTATTTTTAGAATTTGAATCGTGTTACATTTTTTACTGGCTCTTTGGAAACCTTCCGGGAGACGCAACTTATGCCTACCCCGAATCACCTTTAGGAAGGAAAACGCAGAGGAAGGACTGACCTTCTTGAGAGGTGCCTCCTGGTGTAGCCTCGGTGAGCAGATGGCCCTCAAGGCCATTGGAGAGCGGAGGAGGGCACCTGGTGTCTCTGTAGCCACTGCCACTGAGCTCCACTCCCCAAGATGGAGGTAGTATCTCAGACATCTCCTCACACCGATCTGATGGTAACTGCAAATAATAGACTCCATATAATGAGCCAGGCCCTTTGCATTAGCCCAATCTGGCTAGAGCTAACACTGAAACTCATGTGCTTATATAAGACTCATTATCAGGGAAATTGTGATGAAAAAGTATATATGTATTTCAGAAAGTTTACAGTGAATGGAGTGGTGTGGAGTTCCCATCATAGGCATTTCATGTCCTGTGGTTGAAAGGCTTTTGTTAAGGACACCTGGGTCGTAATCTCTATGTGGACACTTACTCGTGTGACCTTGAGTAAGTCACATGGTCTCCCTAAATCTCAGTTCTTTATGTAAAATGGGGCATATAGCTGCCTAATCTGTAAAGTGTAACAAAGAACACATGTTCTCCTAATGCTCAGATCTTCCAAAGAGAGTGAGAAAATAAAATTAAATTGTTTTTGAATAGTTGAAAACATTTCACGGTGCAAACCGTCATTGCCATTGTTTTTTTAACTGAAATCTGAGTTATTTTTTATTCCCTCTAAGCCCGAAAGATCTGAACATATTATTGAAAAATAGGTTAGAAAATGTTTGTGGATTAAAGAAAATCATTTCTGGTTTCAGAAGAACCACAAACGATGTCTCTGGCAATCCAGTTCTGGTTTGGGTGTTCAGGGCATTAACAACCTTATAAACTTGAAAATAACCAAAGGATATTTTATCAAATTGGAAATAAATAATTTGAATCTAGTTCATATATACCAATATTCAAGCAGCAATTTTCCAGTACTAGTAGTAGCCTTGTAAGAGTAGCACAACTATTTGTAGTGTCATTATTTCCGTTGAGTTATGATAGACACCTGTAAGCCAGGTTATAATAGACAGCCTTACAAAACCTCACAGCGGCCTGATATAATAATACAACGTGTCCAAACCCTATCTATCCTTACTTAAACTAGGCCTTCACAGCTACGGAAGACTCATAAAATTCAGAGCCTGGCAATTTATACTTAATCTCTAAAAAGACCATGTGTTCTGAGGAGGTCCTCACTCCAGGAGATGGCATTTGAGCACCAACATCTTCCGCTGTATAAAATGGCTAATTGGTGGTAAACATATTAATTTGCCCCCAAGGGAGAGAAGGTAAGAGCAAGTCAGCTAGAGCAGGGCATTTGCATTCTTGATTTTTGAAGATGAACCTCCATTTATGTTCATCTTTGCCAAATACACAAAAATCTCATTTGCTATCCATGTGTCTCCTTTCTTTGGTATGTCTTGGTTTCAGGAAGTAATGATGTTTTTAAATTATATTTTAAACAGGAAAAAAATCAGTCTCCATATAATTAGTGAATGTAACCAGATTCCTTGCAATCAACATCTCCTTAATGCTTTATTACCCTAATGGAAGTTATTGTAAGTGATAATAAAATTGGCATATCAAACCCTTTACTTTCTGGTTGGCTTTTTAAAAAAAAATTTCTAATCTACCCAAATTTAACCATAATGAGAGAATCCAGGGACCCATTTATGGCCCTTGGGCCAACAAAAGTGTTGTAGACGGAATGCTTGTGTCCCTCCAAAATTCATACACAGAAGCCCCAAGCCCCCAGCGTGATGGTAGTGGAGGTGGGGACTTTAGGAGGCGATTAGGCCATGAGGGTGGTGCCCTCATGAAGGGATTAGTTCCTTATAGGAAGAGCCTTCTGAGATGCTCCGTCCGTCTGCTTAGGAGGAGGGCACAGTATGAAGGCGCCACCTGCAAGTCGGGAAGCAGGCTCTCACCAGGAAACAAACCAGCTGGCACCTTGATCTCGGCCTTCCCAGCCTCCCAAACCCTAAGAAGTCAGTGTCTGTGGTTTAAGCTGCTATTTGTCATAGCAACTTGAGCTGATGAAGACAGAAGGGAATACAGCAGCTTTTATCCACAGTCAGGGAACATGTGGGAAGGCAGAGGGGGGATGGACAGTTGGGAAAGCTCTTAGCCCATTGTCAGTACTCTCTGTGTGGTTTTGCCTGTTTGTGTCTTTCTCTTTGTTCCTAATCTGTGGTTTCTGCTGTTGATCTATGACGACTAGGCTTTGTGTCAGAGAAGGAACTGGAAATAAAATGATCATTCTGCAGCAGAAGGAAAGCAAAAGCAATGGCATACACCATGTGAGTGGGACATCCCTGGGGCCAGATGAGAGGGCTTCTCAGCCTTGGGACCGGGAACGGGCAACCACTGAGGCCTCACTCCCCTGCGCCAGGTGACTTACCCACATGCATCTGGTACCCACGTGACTCCTTCATCTCTTTGCATTAACATGTATTTGATTAACTGAAGGAAACATAAAACATAGATTTCTAAGTCAGTTGTAACTGACCCTGACTTACCTGCTTAAAGCCCTGATGCTATCTTTACTTCAGTGTGTGGCTGACGAAGCAGATGTGACCATGTTTTTAAGGGTGAAATAAACACCAAGTCTCTGGAGCTGGAGAAGGGTGTATGAGTGTGTCTTTGGCCTCAACTTGTGGGTTAAATGCTCTTTAGAGAAAAAGCAGTATCTTCTGAAACATCTTCCCCGCTGAATATAAGCTCTATGCGGGTGGCTGGTTTTGTTTTTCCTTCACTACCTGTTGCTCAGCACCTAGGGCAGGGCCTGGGAGACACTCAGCCTCTACTACTCATTCAATGAAAGCATGCGTGATAATTACTAGAACCCCGGTTTGAAAAGAGGGAATGAAGAAGCCACTTACCCCTTGACTTCCAAACTTCTCATGTTTCCATCACTCTTATTTCTGCCCATGTTACCCCTGTCTTTTGGAGCGGCTGGCATTTGAAGCTCTGGGCCATTTTTATTCTTCATCATTTCATTATTTAGCAAATCTTGCCCTTTCTGAGCTACAGTGTCCATTTTATTCCCTCTTCAATGGTTCTGAGCCCAGCCTTTGTGCCTAAGTGGCTACTGCAGCCTCCACACTAGTCCGCCTGCCTCCACAAAGCATCCTACGGTCCAAGGCCAGATTGATCTCCCTCAAGTACAATGGGGATTATTTCCCTTTTGCTGAGGAGTTTGCCAAGGCTCTTGCTGTCCATGGAATGAAATTCAGGTTATTTGTGCAGGCACACGAGCCCCTGCATTAGGCAGCTTAAACTTACTTTCCCAGCCTTGCCTTTTCTGGGTATGTGACATTTTGGTGCAGCTTCTTTGATGCCAGGGAATTTGACGTGGCTGTTGTAACACGTAGGCTTTATTATTAATCAGGTAGGGTGAGGCCAGTAGAGTAGAAGACCCACTGAAAACACGGTTTGTTACACATAGTTCCCTGAGGGAGAGAGCATACCATGCCGTGCAGGGCCGCATGGGGAAGCACCAGGGTGGGTCGGGAGGCAGGCAGAGACATGGGTGGGCAAGAGGAGCCTTTATTGCAGTTCCTTCAGGAAGGAATGCATGAGGTATGCAGGTTTAGGATCCGGCAGTTCCAGTAAATCTGTGGGCTCTGGGACATGGGCTGCCTCCAGTTGTCTGGTACCTGGCCCTGGAGTGATCAGGACAGGGGAATAGTGGCCCTGAGGATAAGAGCCAGACAGATGTGGTGTCTGGGAGCTATGGGCTCTGGATGGTTGATTTGCATATGAAAGGCATGCTCACAGTTCTAAGTACTGGCTGGCTCTTGGGAGGACATCCTCTCCAGTCTTATCCAGGCCCCAAGGTGTCAAAGCATCAGGAAATACAGAAAAAGAAATGATTAGTATAATGATTAAAAAAAAATCAAATTAAACTATCGCATAATACCTAAAACAGCCTCCCCTTGTTTCTGGGCTCCCCCAGTTCCTAAGACTCACTCCAATGCAGACTCCCTCCCCCCAGATCCTGCGCCCAGTTCCAGACTTACCCTTAATTTACTAGAAAATGCTCAAAAATTGATGGCATTTAGACTTGGCTTCTCCCGTTTGCTCCTTGGGGAACTGCTGATCCTTTACATTCAGACGTTCCCCATGCCTCATTCTCTGTGCTGATGGCCACTTCTGTGTTTGAAAGCCTGTTGTGGTTCATTTCCCTTACAATTGGCTATTAAGAATCAAAATCAGTCTTCTGTTCAGCTAGATATTTGCCATTTGCCAATTCATAATGCTTGAAATAGTCATCTCAAACTACTGTGTTAATTTTTAATAGTCTCTGTCTATGCAACTGGATGCTGATTCCTGAGAGCAGCCACTCAGCTCAGCCTCCTGATAATTTAAGAACTTGGCCAAGCCCCCAAAGGCTTTTTTCCATCCCATAGACTTTTATTCTAGCTGTGGAATAACATAAATTCCACCTGATTACTCACTTCCCTATTTTGTTCACACTTAGTCATTAATCAGTTTTATTAAAAATGCTGACTGAGCCAATTTTCCATTGCATGTAAAAGTAGTTTACCTTCAGTGTTTGAGGAGCATCTTACGAATATCTTTTTATTTTAGGTTTCTTTTTTTGAAAACATCTGAATAGTGAAAAAAGTGATGAGAATGGGAGATTGTCATTCCTTATATACTGTTCAAAATCTTTCTGTAAAAGGATGTATCATTCCACCTTCTTAGTCTAGTTTACTGTATTTTTGTAGCTTTTATAAAACTTCCTATACATGTATATGAAACAGAGGCCAAGCTTACTTATTAAAAACTATAAAGTCTCTTCTCTAATCTGACAATTAAATGAAATAGTAGATGTAAAAAAAAAATCTTTATGATTAAATTTTTCTCCCTAAAATGTCTTTCATGACTGAGGTTGAAGAAAACTCTCAAGGTATAATTTTGATATCTGCCATTCATTATGATGGGGTTTCTAGTGCTCTATAGATTTCTAGTCTGTGTATAGATGCATGTATAAGAATAAGTGGCATTTAGTTCTAAGTATTTAATTGCCATTAATCCTATAGGACATAATCATTGCACAAAACACATAGGACCAGCTAATGTTGAATTTGCTTCTTACTGAAGATGGTTGGTATTAACAGAGCTTGCTTGAGTTGGTGATAATGATAATTTTGGACACTGTTAAGTATCTTATATAGAATCTTGCCATTTAATTTTCAGAATAACCCTCTGATGATCCCCATTTGACAGATGAGAAAACTGAGCTGAGGATAGAGAGCCTGGTACCCTTGCCAAGCCACAGAGCCTGGTTCCTGGACTCTTCCTAGGCCCGCGGTCCTCTCCTTCACCACGCGGAGAGCCAGCTGGACTCCTCATGCAGCCATGTGCACGCTCACCTCAAGGCACAGCTCGCCATCATGGGATATCCCTAAAGAAAATTAAGTAATTCGTTACATAATGCCCTGGAGATCTGAGGACACATGTTGGTGACCATGCCGGAGCTGCAGAACTTTGACAGTCCCCATGTAGACAGTAAGCTCCCTGGGGGCAGGATGCATGTGACACTTCCTTTTGTATTCTCCACCAGCCGTCAGCCCAGGGCTAGCCTGTGGCTTGTGCAGCTGAGGAAGACCGTGGCTTCGTGGCCCGGGCTCCCACCTGAGTGGCGGCACAGGAATCAGAATGCCTCGTTTTGGCTCTTGGCTCTACTCTTTGCTGTGTGACAATAGGGAGGTCACCTAACCTCTTTGAGTCTCAGCTTTCTCATCTCTAAAGATAGGGATGAAATCTGCTTCCTGTGGTGGTTGTGAAAACAAGTGAGAAAATTATCATGAAAGTGTTTTGTAAACTGTAATTAATACAAATATAAGCAATTAAGAAAGTTTCAGTTGAATTGCAAAACACTTCTGCTTAGGCACAGAGACCTCACGCAGCCCATTGTCTGGGCATCTTTATGGTCCCAGGGACCCTGATTTCTGAGTCCATGCTGGGCAGGTTCCCTGGGAATGCAAAGAATAAAGGTGGGTCTGTTTGGAATGCCATAGGAACTCCAAGCCACAGCTCCACACAGCCAGGTAACTAACTCTGCTGGCCGTGCTCTGAGGTGGCAGGAAGCGTAACCCTAACAGTGACCCCCACCGCAGTCACTACCACATGCTGGCCCCTCTCATGACCCAGCTCTTCCCATGACCATGAGGCAAGTACTGTTATCACCCCCCCAAGAGTGAAGGGACCGAAGCGCATGGAGGCTGCAGGAGCCCCTCCAGACCATGGAACAAGGAAGAGGCAAATGCAGGCTGCCCACCCACACAGGCAAGCGCCAGAGCCCTGACCCTGACCACTAGGCTGTGGATTCCCCCTCTCTACTCTCTGAGAGCTGGAGGAGTTTTGTAGGGCTGGGACAGCTGCATATCCTACCCATGGGGCCCAGTTATGTGGGGGATGGAATGTAAGATGCTACTGGCTCATTAGAGCATAAACCTTCCTCTGCACCTCACCTACTCCTCACTTAAGTCAACAGACAGAGGGAGAGGTCCCTCTTTTTCTCTGACTGGCCTTTACAGAGGAGGACCAGTCCAAGGCCCGGCCCTGTACAGCTGTGAGGCCCTGGGACCTCAAATGTGGGCAGCCCTGGCAGAGAGGAGGGCTGGCCGGGCCGAGAGGCAGAGCAGGACTAGAGGGTGGGAGTTTGGAAAGGGCTGCAGGGGAGGTGTTGGATTTTGCTTTTCATGGAGGTGAAACTCACATAAAATAAAACGAGCCACTTTAAAGTGGTGTTTAGTGCATTCACAATGTTGTGCAAGCATCACCTCTATCTAATTCCCAAACATTTTCATCACCTTGCGAGGGGATGCCTTGAAGTGCAACATACGCTATAACCCACAACCTCTACCTCCAGTCAGGTCCTCTCAGCGGCTTACCTGGCTTCTGCGTGTGGAGTCCAGTGGGGACCCAAGGGGCATTCACACATGACCCCTCATCAGGGCAGAGGACACAGGAGACGAGACAGGTAGTATTCAGACTGGGTCAGCAGGAGGCTGCTGGAAGTTTGGAAAACCACGGTAACCTCAACTCCAAGGTTAATGAGGCTCAGGCTGACATCTGGGTTATATAAGCAACATGTCCACCTCAAAGCAGCTTCTCAGGCTCGGCACAGAACATCGCCAGCACATCAAATGCCTTCCTCAGCACTGTACCCATTGCACCTCGCATCACACAGAAGCACGTGTGGTTCAGACAGTGGCTGTGAACTGTCCACGAAGCAAAGGCTGTTTTCCATCAGCTCTAGATCACCTCCAAGGCGTAGGCCCTGATAATGGAGCAAAGCAGACAAGGGGTGGGGAAGGATCTGAATGCAAATGACTTTGTTGGCAGTGGCCCCCTTGGGAAGGCACAGTCTCCAGCTTCCTGGAGACACAGACAGTTCCAGTGAGAGTGGCAGCCTCCCTTCCACTGCCAGGCTGAGGCCCAGCTCCACTCCCCCTGGCCGGGCTGCCCTTCCAGCCTCTGCCAGCCCCTCCCACCCCACTTGTCTGGAGTCTGAGCCATGTTTTTTATTTCCCTTCGGGTGCATTTCTGGTATTGCTTAGTTGCTTTACTGAGAAGTTGCTTTGAAGAACATCTCTATTCTTTAAAGCAAGGCATACCTATGTTCTCTTGAGCTAAAATAGTATTTTATTGAGGATTCCCTTATATTGTGATTATTTAATGGACAATCTGTCCTGCTGGGAACAGCAGCAAATATAACATTGGCAGAGGAAAAAGATGCACTTTCTGAGACACATTTGGCAAAGTAAACTCAGCTTCTTACAAGAAAAGAATGTGATGAATTTTCCTCTATTTTTAGTCACACATAAATCCTTTTATTATGTTTGAGCTCAAAACTCCATATTTTTCTTGGTCTGAAGTTAAATCTACAGGGTAAATTTAAAGGACAGTGTATTTGCCTAATGCGATGTATCAAGACACCCCAAGTGAAAGGAGAGGTTTTCAGGACCCCGGGTATCAGGGCAACCCCAGAGCAGGGCCCCTCAGACACATGAGGGATTGGGAGGAAAGGGCTCCCCTCAGCTTTCCTGCGAGCAGACTCCATGGGGACAGAGTGCCCACTGAGGTCCTGGGAACTCCAGTTTTATAAGTGGGAGGGAATGATTTTGAACTTGGCCCTTAAGGAATTTAAAAGAAGGCCTAAGTGGTGGTGGAAGGGAGGTGACTACATAGAAATGAAAGATGATGCAAAAAGAAGAGCTACAGCACTAGGGTCACTGTGAGTCTCTAAGTCAACCCATTTAAGGATTAAAAGTTTAAAATTAGTCACCGTTAGATGAGACCCCTTGCCTTGCCCAAGGGGGATGGCCAGGATCATGTAGAGAGAGGGAGGCCAGTAGTGACATCAGAGGTGTGAGTAAGTGGACTTCATGTGCAAAGGAGGTTAAGTCCATGGCAAAACCTAAATGCGAACAAGGGCCGCACTATGCTGCTGGCCCCACAGGGGCAGAGAACCGGGGCTGGGAAAAGCGAACAGAGAAGAGCAGTGTTCCTGACTTCAGAAGTTGAAGTCCCCAAAGGACACAGTGAGGAACCGCAGGGCCCAGCCAGGAATCTGGAAGGCTTTTGTGTGAGTGTTGCAGGTAGACAGGGAGTGACAGGCTACTCGTCCAGCAGACCCACATGCCCGGGCTGTGCCCTTCGGGTTGCTGTATTTTGAGAGCTCCACCATACATTCTTAGGGCAACACAGTTGGGATGGAAGGGAAGTATTGCAGTTCAGGCTGTCTGTAGGCCAGAGGGCCGCCTGGCTCCCACCACGTGCTGTCTTCAGTGGGTCGGCAGAAGTCAGAGGGTCTCAGACCTGGGAGGTACTGATATCACTAGCTTGGGAGTGTACCATATTCACCTCCTCTAACATCCATCCAGCTGGCTGCGGGAAGTGCAGTGAACGCTCCTTGCAACTGCTGGTGAACACCCCATCCTTCCCACTCCCTCCTCCCCAAGGAGCCAAACTATGCTCTTCCCCTGGGTGCCTGGCAAACAGCCAGAAAGGCAGACGAATGGTACTACGCCCTTGAAGGATGTTCTGTGCTTCCCTAAGCACCAGAACATGTTGCCATTCTGTCCCCACTGGCTCTAGGTGAGGCAACGGAGGCAGAGATGTTTATCTTAGTTCACTCCCTGAGCAAGCAAGCCCCAAAGAGGCTCAGCCCTTGTCCAGGGCCAGAAACCTTGTCCTCGATCACAGGTCTCTGTCTCCCACTCCGATGGATTTTCCACAGCCCCCCTTCCCGCAGCCACCGGGATATGAGCAGCCTGTCGGAGTGATTTTTAAGAATATCCTTTCAAAATGTAACTGGTAAGGACACAGATAACTTTAAAAAACGTATCTCTATAAGTTTAAGGTTACAGCATACTGAGACTATCCTCCCTGACCCTGGGGATTATTGACAGCACAAACCAAGAGGGCATCAGAAATCAATCAATTTTCCAGGTCAAAACACTTTAGTATAAGCTCCCATTAAAGCCTTGTTAAAAGGACCTTTGCTACCTTCAGAGGCCTTTAAATGCCTTGATCTTCTCACTGCTCTGTAAGCGTGGACGGCACCACTCCGAGCCCTTCCGATGTGGCCGCCAGGTGTGTCTGACCTTACAGCTGGAGCAGGGAACCCACAGAATGACGGGTCCTGCGTTTCTGTTTGGGAAGCATCAAAACGCACAACTGTTGTCCTGCTCATTTCTCAGCCAGCTGTTTGCATCCATGTAGAGTAGACATAGGCTCTGAGCTTTCTTTAACTGACTTACAGTAAGGAATCCGCTCCAAAGTTTACTTTCTAAACAAGGACAATCTGAATAACCGGGAGCACCTGAATCTGTCACAACCTAGTACCATTTTCATTCCTTTAGGGGCATCAAGGGACCTCCCACTGTTCTGCCTATAAAGGATGCAAGAACCAAACCCTTTGCAATTGTTCCTTCTCTCTATGAGCAAACAGAAGGACCATCCCAAACCACATCTCACTTTTTAAGGGAATTAAGTTTGGAGATGAGGACATTAGGCAAGTTTTAATTCCGGGCTGCCAGGGAATCCATATTGATCACAGAAGTGGTTTCCAACCTCCCCCATAGTATTGGAAATGACTCACGCTCCATACACCATCATCGCTGGTGCCTGAACTCTGGCTAATGTACTGGCAACTGAAGAAACGAAAGAAATCTCCAAATATACTGAGTCCTTTCGGTTAGATTTTTATTCCAAGACCAATTGTGTCAGTGGCGATCTTCTGCCGTAGTGAATGCAAGCGTACCTGAGGCTTACAAAAGGCAGTTGGCTCAGCAGACGCCTTCGCATGTGATCATAACAGCAAACAAGGCCAAGATGTCTCTGTACATATAAGAAATAATAACCAACACATAAGCCAAACCGACCAAAAACCCTAAACTAAGTGAAACAAAAAAACCTTGAAAACAATATTTTTCCTCCCACCTTCAGCCTTGGCTCCAGCATGACTTCTTGGAAAGACTCTGCACTGTCTGTTCTCTGTCTGCCCCCAACCCAGATGGCTTCTCTGCCCTGTTCTGTGCCCCAGGGGACTGGTCTCTGCAGAACTAATCACCCCGCAGCCTATCTGTTGGACTTCGGGCTGGATTCCGCCACTGGGGGGAGATTGGCAGGAGACCGGAGGACAGAAAGAGTGACAGAGTGGGCTTGGCTATTTCTTCCTTTCTCCATACATGGGCTCCGGGTGTCTAATTCTCACCAGGTCCCACAACGCCAGCTCTCATTTGCTCCAACACCGCTTTTTCCTCCTCTTGCCTCTGAGCTCCTGTGATGGCTTCCCAGTGCCGCAACAACATTGTCGTTGGGGCCCTGACTTGCCCACAGCTCTGTGTCTGGTCCGGTCATCAAATGCTTTGCCTGGATCATCTGGCATGAATTTTGTTTCCTCCTGGGACCCAGGCATGGATCCTCTTTACCACTGAAGATAAATTAATCAACTGTCCCCCAGTGCCCCTCCACACTCTGGTCCATTTATCACCTCCACTGTAGTCATTGCATTTCTGTTGGTCTCCTCCTTAGACTGTGTGCTCAGTGATGTACCTACCTTCCACCCTCAGCATCTTGCACGCTATCAAGCCAATAACGGGCAGCTAACTGGTACTGCTTGAGAGGACATGTAATTGTAGGTTAAACAAGTAGGGCCTAATCGCTCTTTGGAGACAAACGCTGCACATTTAACTTTTCCCTTTGATCTGCATATTCATTACGTGCACCTTCACCATGCTGGGCCCTGTGCTGGGTGACAGGGACAGAACCATGAACAAGGAACACTTATGACCTTCAAGGAATTTGTAATCTAAAGGAGGGTTGAGGGAGCTGACAAGAAAATGGGTAGTTACAAAACCGCGTGTGCTAAATGCTGATCACAGGCGGGGAGGGTGCTTTTAAACATCCAGGGAAAACCCAGTCCACACTGGGAGTGGGCTGTGGGGGGCAGCCTACGCCAGCAGCGGCAATCTCAAAGGCTGGCAGGGCAGGCAGGCTTTGCAACTGAGGGAATCCAGCCAGGTGGGAGCTGAGTGAGCAGAGCACAGCTTGTCTAAAGTGGACCACTGCACTCTGAGCAAATGGAGCTGTGCGGCCGTGTGGGGCCGGTGTCTGCCCAATTTCAAGAGTAGTTAAAGAGTGGGATTTTTATTTTAAAATGTCTGGAACTCATCCTGAAATATAAAAATACAAAGGGAAATGAATAAAATGTGTCAGTAGACCAGATGCTGCCAGCACCTCACTGCTGGCCCAAACTGCTGGCCACAGGAATGAACAAGCATTAACCCGGTGCAAATCTGTGTGTGTGTGTGTGTGTGGGTGTGCACATGCATGCTCGCATGTTGGGGGTGGGGGGTAGGTGCTTCAGGGAAAGAGGATTCCAGGTAAAAAGAGCAACATGAGTGGATTCCCAAAACAAAGTCAGAGTCGGGAAGGTTGAGAAATTTAGAGTAGCTGAAGAATGGAATATGCAAGAGAGGCTTGCAGTAGATGAGGCTAGATATGCAAGCAGGGCCAGGTGATGAAGGACTCGTAGGCCTGGTGTGGTGGGCACTGCTGGTTGCCTTACCGCTACCCTTTCTGGCTCCTGGAATCTCTACTGTGTTTAGTTACTAGGCAGCATGTGACTGGGAGGAGAGAGCCCCTCCCCAGATGGTAATCATGGAAGCCCCACCACCTTGCCAGCCACTGGTTTGACATTGGCAAGAATGCAATACATACCACTCCCCTTTTCTCCCCCTGTGGAAATATCCTAGCTACCATCCGGGGGTCAAAACAAAAACCAACCCCAGAAGACAAATCAATATGGCGGGAAGGCAGGCAGACCCTGCCTCGTGAGGAGATGGGCTGGCGAACTAACCAGGTCTTATGCCTCTTTGCCTGGGACTTCTTGTTATGTGAGTAGTACATTTTCTTATTGTTGGTCCATTACAAGTTGGACTGTTTAATAATTATTGCAGGGAGTGTATGAAGTGAATCACCAAGTTGCTGAGTTTGAACTTTATTCTGGGGGTGCTGGGAAGCCACTGAAGGGTTTTAATGAGACGAATGTCCTATTCAGATCTGTTTTAGAAGCATTACCCTGGCTGTGGTGAAGATAAATGGTTGGAGTCAAGAAATATTAGAGTCAGGGAGGAACAGGTATGTTTTATTTTGCCCCAGAAACCCTAGATTCCTCGAGGGTAGGAATCATGCTTCATTAGTCTGTCACAGAGCTTTTCATATGATTGGCCCTGCATGTTTGTTCTGTGACTGAGGTCAGTGGCTGACTGGTCTTCTCCCCTCCTTTCCTGTAAGAACAGCTGGAGGTCAGCTGCCAGATGTGTCACATATTACATACCCTAGGTTTCTTGCCAAGAATTGCTAGTTAACTTTTCTTGGTTTTCTCTTTCTTTCCTTTTTTTTTCTTATTTTCCCTTCCCTTCCCTTCCCTCCCTCCCTCCTTCCCTCCCTTCCTTTCATCCTTCCATCCTTCCTTCCATCCTTCCTTCTTTCCTTCCTTCCTTCCTTCTTCCCCTTTTCTTTTAAGGCATGCACTCTTCTTGTAGCCAGAACCCACTATATAATCTACAGAGTCCAGTACAAAATGAATACTGTAGGGCTTTTTGTCCAAAATGAAGGGAAAATGTACCACAAAAGGTGTTAAAAATATACAGGTTCTTTCTTTCTTATGCATAACTCCTCTGCCTTTGGACCTCCTTATAAAACACCAGTTAAAAGAATTATTAAGACTTCAAAGATGGTGAGAGCAGAGCAGTAAATCCCAAGCCTGGGATGCATTTGAGGGTGGGAGACGCCCAGGTCATGTGCCCATGAAGCCAGTGCTGCCTCAGGATTTGAGGTACACGGTGAGACAAGGGGGGCCCACAGGATGCTAACTACCTTCCAGCTTGTGACTTGATCACTTTATAAACACAGTTCACTTCAAATTTGCTTTTATGTACTCCTACTTATCTATATGTATTATGTTTTCCAATTATAAAACCTTATAGTGACAAAGTGACAAAGATGAGTTCAAGTCTAATAAATTTTCTAAGTGTCCCTCTCCTGGGATCCTTCTCTTTGTTTCCACAGTTGTTTTACGTATTTCTCCCTTCTCACTCATTCCCTTCTAACTTCTCAGGAGTGATTCAGACTCGTAAGTCCCACTTGCACACTTCTTTACGATCCTGCCCTAGAATAAGTAAACTCAGAATAGAGTTCAGGGATGAATGAAAGGGTTAGCCTGTTCCCAAAGCATTGACAGACCAAGAAACCTGAATCACACATCAGAAAGCGCAATCGAATCTCTTCAGCGCACAACGACATCCATTCTGCCCCATCATGGCTGAAAGAGGCCCTCAGTGGTTCTTCCACGCAGGCTTTGTTTCTCGATGAAGGACTGAAACGACGCCATGCCCTCCAAGACTAATAGGATCTGCGCTTATCCTAACAGAAGGATGTGCATCACCCCAGGCCCTGCTGGGGTGAACCCAGGGTGTCTCCTCCATCTGTGGGGACAGCATTATCATTCCTGCCTTACAGGTGCAGGATGAAAAGGTCTCATTTGTTCCTGGTAGGTAAGCCACCTACATTTCCCAGTGTCCCCTGCAGATAAGTAGGGCCATGTGACTCATTTCTGGCTGTGGATAAAGTGAAGGTTCCTATGGCCAGGATTCTCACCTGGCCCTGGCTGGCTAGCTCACTACACACGTGTGGGCAATATGTTGCTATTCACTCTATATAAACAGCTCTGCCTAGTGCTCCAGGTGACATGGTGGCAGGGCCACAAGGCTGCAGCAGAGCAGAGACTGGAGTGGTGGCAGCACCGAGGACAGAGACTGCGACGTTTGCAGGGGGCAGAGAGGCCCGGAGGCAGGGACCAGCTTGCTGCATGCAGACTCGCTCTGACTGGACAGGATTCTAGTGATTAACCTGCCACTGTGGAAATAAAGTTGGGTATAAACCGTTTCAGTTCAAGAACTTTCCATTGTCATTTTTTGTTCTCATTGAATCCATAGTGAACTTGCTGGGGGCTGAAACCCATTGGCAAGACACTGGTCAAGAGAGTTGTGGATAAAATGAAAGTTCCTGTGGCCAGGATTCTCACCTGGCCCTGGTTGGCTAGCTCACTACACACGTGTGGGCAATACATTGTTATTGACTCTATATAAAGAGCTCCGCCCAGTGGTCTGAGCGACACGGTGGCACAGCTGCAAGGCCGTAGGAGAGCAGAGGCTGGAGTGGTGGCAGTGCTGAGGACAAAGGCCCAGAGGCAGAGACCAGCTTGCTGCATGCAGACTCGCTCTGAGTGGACGGGATTCTAGTGATTGACATGCCACCGTGGGAATAAAGTTGGGTATAAACCCTTTCACCCCAAGAACATTCCACTGTCATTTCTTTGGTCCCATTGAATCCATAGTGAATTTGCCTGGGGCTGAAACCCATTGGCAAGATAGAGCATGGTCAGAAATTGCAAGTGCCCCTCTCAGGCCTGGCCTCTGACACACCATGATGTCCTCCCTCTCTTTTGCCCACTGTGGTGACCTGAGGCCACCAGTTGATGGCTGTGCCCCGATGGAAGGTTCTTTGTTCCTAGGTCATCCTCTGGAGAGGTGCTGCCCAACCCGTGTGCACTGCGATGTGAGCAAGAACTACATTGTCATCATTTTAAGCTACTCAGATTTTGTTTTATTTGAATAATTAACCTACCTTAAATAAAACAAAAAGCAAAGTATGAATTCAACAAGAATTCTTCAGATATAGGAAAGCTGAGAGGAAAGATCATTGACACAGGCCCTTAACAAAGTCAAAAGGAAAAGAGAATTTGGAGCTTTAGGTATGGTTTGTTGTGAGAGCTGGAGATAACTGTTGACATAATAATCCAGCTCCTTGTCTTCCCTACGCGCCCCACACGCATCCAAAGATCTCCATCACCCAATGACATCACCAGACAATGTGCAAATGACTCTGAATGCAATCCTGTAACGTGGGAACAAAATAGGCAGCACCATAGAGAAGCCAAGGCAACGGACAGCCTGGCAGATGCTGACAGCACTCACCTGAGGCCAATGTCAATAATACAAGCCGGCCGTTCCAGACCAGAAGAGGAAACAAAGCCGGGACTAGACTGCGTGGATGAGAACCCAAAGGTGAGTTTTGCTAGAGTCCTGGCGTGAAGGAGATGAGAAGAGTTCTAAACTCTTAGGGTGCAGTTAACAGGCAGCATTAGTGCCGGGAGAAGCCCAACCACCGCACCCTGGTGGGAGGACCACCACCCCAAAGCTGGTCACTGGCTCATCCCAGGGCACCAGGTGGGGTGGGGGGGAGGGGGAGAGGAAGGGAGAAGACAGTGAAGAGGAATTGGCTTGGTAGAAGGAGGCTTGTTAAGAATCCTAAATAAGGAGCAAAACCTTCCGAAATGGTTCAGGAGAGAAATGTCCAAAAGGCCGGATCCTTCACCATGCCTGGTTGAGCTCCCTGCAGTAGTAAGAAGGGTCAAGACAGCCAGAAAGCAAAGACTTAATCTTAATTTTCATCTACAGACAAGACTGACTTCCTGCAGCTTCTGGGAGGAATTTCAGCCACCTAAACAAGACTTCTCAGCACATGATCATTACCTCGGACGCAGAGATGATGGGGAGACCGAACAGCACGAGCGCAAGTGAGCTACGATTATGCAATGATTGGCCTTGGCTGGGAGGAAAATGGGCTGGGGGCAGGGATGGCAAGTGACCTCAGGGCCTTTGTGCTTGCTCTGCCCTCTGTCCGGAAGGATAGAGGCGTGTACCTGGCCGCTGCCTCACTCCTTTCACTTCTCTATTTTCTGACCACCACTAGCAAAATAATTCCCCTTGAAACTCCATCTCCTTACCCTGCCTTCATTTTCCTTCATTACATTCTTTTCCCTATCTGACATTCAATTATCTGTCTTCCATGAGGCATGACCTTTGTGGTGTTTTCTACACGGTTTAGAAGTGGCCCCTGGAAGGTAAAAGTGCACCAAACACTTGCCGAAGAATCTCTCTTGCTAACTCACATTAGTCACCAGAGGCCATTTGGAGGGCTGGGCTGAGAACGATTTGGAGCATCGGAGAGGGGCCGTCCGGACTGATCTTTTGCCCAGTTATAGGGGGACGCTGGCAACGCGATTGCCTAGTGCTGGGCTATAAACGGTGCTGAGTTTGGACTTTCCTAATGTTCTAGTTGGTAAGTCCACACTCTGGGTTTACAGGTGGGAGAAGTCTTGTAACGAAAACATGGCAGGGGGAGAGGTTTCAGCTGGAAAGACACAGGTCAGGCCAGAGCACGGAACAGGCAGGCTGCAGCAGGATGTAAGCTGGGTGGGGGGTGCCTCTCGAGGCAGGGAGGGAGGATGGAGCTGAGGAGGGATATCTATGCATGGCCACCCACTGGCCTCCGCGGCATCCTCACATCACTTAGCTGCCCTACCCCCTTGCAGGTTCAGAGCAGGCTTTGAAGAGCTGGTGAAAGAAGAGTAAGCAGGGAAGAAATAAGCCTACAGGCTAAGGTGTCACTAGGCGATGTCTTTTAAACACTCCTGAAATTTGGATCTGTGGCACGATTTCTCTTGGTCCATTAAGCAAAATTTGACAGAAAGGGAACTTTCCTTTCTTTTTCAGATTAGAGAGTCTGCCAGGCCAGGCAATGCCAGGATTCTTTTACATCCTATTTTTGATGATAAATCAATCGTGAGCTCTTCAGAGAGTGTCCTGAGAACCATGCCAGGGCCCAGCACTGTAAGTGCTGGCTGCTCAGGGCTGCACGCACTCCCTCTCTGTCTCTCTCTCCAAAGCAAATAAGTGAACATCACTGAGCATCTTGGAACTGCCTGGCCTCATTTCTGGGATAGGACACAGAACTGAAGGGCACGTCTTTATTTCTCCCTGCAATATGTATTCTTGTGTGATAATCTTTCCTTCCCACTTCTGAGAGCCTCTTCCAGTCAAATGATGACAAACATAATACAAACACCACTCACAGAAGAGATGGTCTTTTATTAGTTCTCAGAAAGGCCTTAATTTCCTTCCAGGCTTCTCTTTATAACTGGGAACCAGCTGATGGCTGGGACTGAAAGAAATAGATCAGAACAGGAAACACCGAATTTTAGAAATATGGTTATGCTTCTAATGGTACGACAAGTATAAGTATGGGCCTTAAAGCAGTCTTTTGTTTGGCCTCAGGAACAATTGTACTATTACAATTTTATGCTTGATTAAGATTGGAGTTTTAAGTGATTTAATTGTGTCTCTCTTGAAGTGGTGCCACTTTATCTCTACAGATAGGAGGAAAATAATACGTAGCTTCATATTTGGAGTATTTTTTCCTGAGCAATGTTTTGGGTTTCAGAACCAATTTCTTGTGCAGAAGAGACATGGAAATGTCAGGAAATCAGGCAGCTTTCCATTTTGGTGATCACCTCTGGGGATGAGCTGTAGTGACCTGAGTTTCTGGTTCTGGTACATAAGCTCTTTTCACACGAATGTCATTTTACACAAATGATCCCAGATCCCAGGTTATTCATTTCTCAATTGTTTGTCATTCACTTTCAAGCAAGAACGCCGTTCAAAAGCATCCCAGTTATAGACTACATACAGCTCTTGCCACCTGCCTGAGTGACTTTGTTGACGCCATGTGGAATTAGCAGCCATTAGGGTTTTTTCCACAAATCTACAGGCCTGGGCCCAGATACCGCAGCTCATTAGTGGGCACAAATTGAGGCCTGGTTGATGAGCGCCCTCAGGCACCTGTCACTTCACTTTGACCTTGCCGGGTCTGATAAAATGGAAGGAGCCAGCAAGTGTGGCTTTCCTTCCGCTGGGACTTTTGAACTTACATAAGATGAGACAGTGTACGGGCTGCGGCGGTTAAGAGCTCACCCGAGAAACTGGCATCAATGTGCGTCTCCCCAGTCACTCCAGGAGAAGATTCCAGTGCATGGCAGGAGGCCAAGTGACAAAGCTAAAAGCACGTTGGGAAGGACCCTGTGAAGCTGCCCAGTGAGGAGGTGAGGGACATACTGACTGCGGGCCAATTACTCCAAAGAGGTCAAAGGCACTGGCTCTCCACCTGGTGCTGAATTTGCTAGTGACTCACGGGCCCTGTGCACATCATCTGCCCGAGGCAGGTGGTGCGCGTGGGCATCTTCTGGGCCTTTCCTGCCCTGTCCTCTCCCAGGCCCACCCTGGGGGGCCGCAGGGGGAGTTTCTGCAAGTCAGAGATGCTGGGCCTCCTGGCAGGTTTCCACCATTCCTGGAGGCTGTTCCCTTTCATGGGGGGCTCTCCGTCCGCCCTGCTGCAGCTGCACCCACCTTCCCCCACCTGCAGGGGGTGCAGAGCCTGGGGACCCCCTGGCCCACATCCTCCACTCAACAGAAAAGCAAAATCATCCCAGGATGTCTGGGAAGAAAGCCACTTCTTAATGAAAAACAAATGAGGGCCATTATACCTAAATGATAGTTATTAATTGATGCCAGAAACAAAAAAATGTAGAAATCACTGTGGCGGCATTTCTGTTGCCAAAACAAAGTAAAATGGTGGAAGGCCATAGAGGTAAATCTATTCCTTTAAAATAACGCTCCTTCACGGCTGAGCCACCATCCTGGTTTGCCTGGGGTGTTCCCAGGTTGGCTCCTGGGCAAGCCAGGATGGTTGGTCACCCCACTTTTAGTTTATATCACAGTAGCTGGTTCAGGATGCTGTAATACAAATAACCAAGTCTTTTTTCAGACTGAATAACAACAGTCTAACAGTTGACTCACCTGCTTAGCTCTATCTAAATAAATGTTTTGAGAAAATGCCTGTGAATCTACTTAGCAGGTAGGCAGACCCTGGCGACTCTGGAGGCAGGTTACAGCAGTTCCAATTCCTACCAGCTGTATGAACTTTGGCCAATTATCATTCAATCCCTCTGTGCCTCCGTTTCTTTATCTGTAAAGTGAGGATGATAGTAGAACCTGTGTCAGAAGGTTGTTATCCGAATTAAATGAGCTAATATACATAGGAGGCTTAGAACAGCACCTGGCACACAGTAAGGGAATATTATGCCTTAGTCATCATCATCATATTCTCTCCTTTCATAAGTCCTAAATTACTGCCAAGTACAGCAGGTTAAAATAAACATAACTCCTAAGTACACATTAAGCCCTCATGTCATTACTCAACGGTTGTAATCCCTATGCTGTTAAACATTACTTCTTCGAGACCTAAGAACATGATTTTTTTTCTTCTTGACTCTGCACTTGTGTGGAACCTTTCCACATCCTTTGGCTGCAGAGGCTTCATACCCTTCAGAGAAAGGCACCAGTTAGCTTCCTAACAGCCTCCATTCCAAAGCTCTCTCCTTAACCTGTAGTTCAAATGTCTTTTGCCCTGTTGTCTTTCATCTCTACTCTAGGGCTCTAACTGCCCCCCCACCCTGCCCCGCTCACCTACACACACACATACACAGTATACACTCATACACACACACCACATACACATATAAACATATCCAAACACACCTACATGCACAACATAAACACATATGAACACACACACATGCAAACACACATGTGCGTACATGCACCCATACACCCACATATACATGCACACACATACATCCCACACACACACCCGTTGTATTCCACATTCCTAGTGAACTGTGAACTCTAGCTCGTTCCCAGCGAACATGGCAGGGTGTTCCTACCATTTCCACTTGGATTTAAAGGGGGGCCTTTTCCTAATGAACCTTTAGGAGAGAAAAAAAAATCCTTATAAAAGGAAATTATATGTGATGTTTTCCACTGTCACTTTACAAATATCAATTATGCAAATACCAAATACCAAAAGTTTTGTGTACATGCTTGTCATTCATTTATTGAACAAATAACCACAATTGCTTTGTTTGTCTCTAGGACTTTATAGTTCACAAAAATGTTTCCTGACATGTCATTACATTTAATGAGGAACTTTTATGTGCTGGGCACAGCCTTTGACGCTGTGAAATTGTCTGGCCTTAGAGTATGTGTCTTCTTGGGGGAAGCTCAAATGTTAAATATTTGAGGTAAGGCAGAGGCCAAGAAGTATCAGCTGGAAGTGAAAGGAAGAGAGGCTGAGCTGGGTACACAAGAGTACAATTAGTGGTCATGCATCATGCTGGACTGGTACAGCGGTTCTGAATTTAGAAATGATTAGCTCCAAGTGACCAATCAGGCAGCCCAGGGAAAGCAAAGGAAGATGGAGTCCTGGCTCTTGGAGGTCTCCTGACAGCATCTAGAGAAGGAGATTTGGGGCCCTGGAGCCATGGAGCTGGAGAACGAGATGGCAAGAGGCCGGCAGAGGGTAGTAGCCAGGTGGGCTGCATCTCAGGGCAGGACACCAGTTGCAGAGGGGAGTCGAGGAAGGAGGGGACCAAGAAAGGAAGCTCCGGGCAGATGGGAGGTAGGGTATGCAGGTTGGGTAGATACTTCTAGCTCTCTGGATCCTGGTCTGAGTGAAAGGGAAGGAGGGAGACACACAGTGTGGCGATGGCATTTGTAGCTGCAGCTGCCACCTACCTTATCTCAAGCCCCAGCATCCCCAGGTGGGGGCTGGAAACTGGCACTCTGTATGTCATTTAGGGTCCTGGCGGACTGCAGACAGGACATGCACATTTGGTAGCTGGGCATTTTATAAAGGAGCTACGTTAAAGGTATGGGCAGAGTTTAGGGAAATCAACAAAAGGGGAGCAGTACCCACTACTAGAAGCAGCCATTGCCACCCCTAAGCCTCAGTAGAACCCAGAGGGAGTAGTGGTTTATGTGGAGAGGGTTGCCTGATGGAAACTGTGGCCTTCTGTGGAGGATACAGCCAACCTAAGCATTCCAGGATGCAGGGAGTGGGCAGAAACATGTCTCTACCTCACTCCTCTCCCACCCTCTCATCCTTTGCTGGTGCCTCCCACTGACCAAATCAACCAGAAGGCAGAGGGCAAGTAAGTGTATCTGTTAGGGTGGTTCATGCAGGCCAGCCTTCTGGGGACAGAGTATGGAGGAGAAGGGTGGAGGAACAGTGTAAGATATCCAGAAGACTTCACCCCTTTTGCCCCTTAGCTTCCTCAACTGTCTTTATCTGGAAGATAATTGGTACCCCCACCAAGGGCACGTAAAGTCCTCTATATTTTGATAGGAAATGGGAGACGTGACACTGCCCTAAGGCAGACGGTGATGTGCCTACCCTGTATATGCAAACCGATTCTGATTTTCTCTGTTGATACGCATGGGGAAGGAGGATATGCGAGGACTAGAGCAAATACCAGATCCCGGGGACCATGTGGACTTGCTTTAGTGATTGCTCCACAGCCAGAACCACAGTTGTGGTCATCATCACCTTCTGATTAAGTGTGTGATCAGTTAGTTACTCTCCAGGAGCTGTTGGGCTGTTGCAATATATGACTTACCTAGAGACATGGCTGGAGTCTCCACCCCTGCACGTCAGATCTTTGCTAGCAGCATTAATCTCTGCCATTCCCAGGGATACGACATTCCTTTAGTTTACTTTCTTAATGATGGTGTTGGGGGCAATTTCAGAGACTTCTACTTGGCTCTTGGCATTGAACTGGTCTTCACTCCGTAAGTCAGGGAACCAGTGTTGGGACCGGGCTAGTTACTGAATATATCTAGTCTCACTCTAATTCTGATAGTGGGGAAATTAACCACCAGATGGGTTCATGGTCTCATATGACCCACTATGAAACAGATGGAAGACTTCATCAATCACTTACCTCTAAATATCCCCACTGTGGTTTTTTAATTCTCCAGGAATTAGCACCATTTCAGAGCCAATATCTAATAATTCCTGGGAAGTCTGGTTATCTCAGGGCACAGTCCTGGAAAATAGCATCAGGTTCCTCTGGGGAAGGCTTGGAAGAATACTCACAGTATTGTTCCTCTGTATACACAGCTCAGGATCCCTCTTCAAAGGAACCCAGTCATTCCCCTCAACTGAGAACTTCTTCGTCTGTGAATTGGCCTATGTCTCAGAACTTGGAAGAGACCTTGAATTCCTACTGTGGCAACTCAGGTTAGGTTTCTACCCATGAGACATAGAATTTATCAGGCAGTACCCTAGAAAGCTGCTCATCTATTTCATTCCCAGGGGAACCCTAGGGACCCACCTCTGGTCATATGCAAGTTAAAATATTTTGGTGACAGCTCTGTTGCTTATTGTGGTCACTGCACCTACCTTACCTCTGAATGTTAAATACCACCGCTTGGTTTCTAAAATTCCAGGTTCTCATTGAGATCAGGGAACCCAGTACATTGCCACACCTACCAATATCTCCAGCCTGCAGAGGACAGCCACCTCGGAGCTTTGCTTGGATCCTAGGGCCCTTTCCACCAGTGCATCTGGATGGCCTTGGGGAATGGAGGGCCCTCCCACAGTTTAGAGCAATGGGAAGTCTAAACAGGTTGCACTTCGTAGATCCATCTCACCCTCCCATCAGCCTTAATCTTCAGACACTCTCCTCTTCCAGTACCCTTTTAATACTACCCAAAGCCTACCTTTAGCATAGGTATCACCTGGAAGGTTGTTAGAAAGGCAGATTCAGTCTTAGTTCAGATCTAATTAATCAAAATCTCTGAGAGTGAGGTCCAGGAAACTGTTGTAATAGGCTCACCAAATTTACAAGGCATTACAGGATGGTTCCAGTCTCATTGGCCATAGGCCACCATTTGAGTCCAGGCTTCCATTAATCCTAAAAATTATGTCACTCAGCACTACAAATCCCAAATCCTTAGTGAGTACACCTATACTGATGATTTGGTCTGATTATGCTTTATATTTCTTCTTTCTTGGTTTTATAGCCTCTGAATTAACTTCCGTACATGCTTCCTAGACTCCTGCCAGTAACATTTAGCAAAGCTCTGCACCTCCCTCATGTGTATAGATTATTACTTTCTACAGCAGGTCTTGGACAGTTTTATCAGGGCTACCTTGGACTGGACATTGTACAGTCTATCAGGGCTACATTGGACGGGGTTCCTTTGAAGAAGGATCCTGAGCTGTGTACACAGAGGAACAATACTGTGAGTATTCTTCCAACAGGTCTTCTTATACAACTGCCCAGCTGCAATTATTGAAAGGCTGCAGGGAAGGTGTTTGGGGAAGTGGTGAAGGTCTTATTTCCAGTATCAAAGATTAAGGGGAATTTGGTAGTTCAAAATTCTCAGCCTCTTCATATCTCCCCAAATGTCCCTAACCCCGTGTCTTCAGGTATATCTCATTTTAACAGTGTCCTAGTACAGTGACACAAGAAATCTTGGCATAAGAGACTTGGCATGGTTGGACACCTAACTGGTGAAGCAACACCCTCTTTCTTACAACCAGCTGTAGTCTTGGCCCTCAGCTCTGCCTGCCCTACAGCTATAGGAATAAGGGACTCCTTCAACTGCTGCCATAGACTTTCTGACTTTTGAGTGTTTCGGTTTTCCTTTGTTTCTGTCATTTCCATGTATATATTCCTCAGAGCTACCAAGCCCACAGCATTTATGATCACTATTACTCTCTGTGCTGGGTTGGGTGGTGCCCCCCTCCACCAAAATTCACATCCACCTAGAGACTGTAAATGCAAACTGACTTGGGAATAGAGTCTTAAGATATAGTAAGTTAAGGGGTAGGTCATACTGGGTTAGGATGGGTCTTAAATGTGATATGACTGGTGCCCTTATAAAAATAAGGAAGTTTGAAACTCATTCTCTGAGGTCAGCATCACTCTAATACCAAAACCAGGCAAAGATAATACAAAAAAACAAAATTACAGACCAATATCCCTGATGAGCATAGATGTAAAAATACTCAACAAAATATTAGAAACCGAATTCAAAAATACATCAAAAAGATTATCCATCATGATCAAATGGGATTCATCCCAGGGATGCAAGGATGGTACAACATTCGAAAATCCATCAACATCATCCACCACATCAACAAAAAGAACAAAAACCACATGATCATCTCCATAGATGATGAAAAAGCATTTGACGAAATTCAACATCCATTTATGATTAAAACTCTCAACAAAATGGGTATAGAGGGCAAGTACCTCAACATCATAAAGGCCATATAAGACAAACCCACAGCTATCATTATACTTAACAGTGAGAAGCTGTAAGCTTTTCATCTAAGATCGGGAACAAGACAGGGATGCCCACTCTCTCCACTGTTATTCAACATAGTACTGGAGGTACTAGCCACGGCAATCAGACAAAACAAAGACATACAAGGCATCCAGATTGGTAAAGAAGAAGTCAAATTGTCACTATTTGCAGATAGATGACATGATACTGTACATAAAAAACCCTAAAGACTCCACTCCAAAACTACTAGAACTAATATCTGAATTCAGCAAGTTGCAGGATACAAAATTAACACACAGAAATCTGTTGCTTTCCTATACACTAACGATGAACTAACAGAAAGAGAAACCACAAAAACAATTCCATTCACAATTGCATCAAAAAGAATAAAATACCTAGGAATAAACCTAACGAAGGAAGTGAAAGACCTGTACTCTGAAAACTACAAGACACTCCTAGGAGAAATTAAAGAGGACACAAACAAATGGAAATGCATCCCATGCTCTTGGTTAGGAAGAATAAATATTGTCAAAATGGCTATACTACCTAAAGCAATCTACAGATTCAACGCAATCCCTATCAAACTATCAACAGCTTTCTTCAATGAACTGGAACAAATAGTTCTAAAATTCATATGGAACCAGAAAAGACCCCGAATAGCCAAAGCAATCCTGAGAAGGAGGAATAAAACAGGGAATTAAGCTCCCTGACTTCAAGCTCTACTACAAAGCCACAGTAATCAAGACAATTTGGTATTGGCACAAAAACAGACCCACAGACCAGTGGAACAGAATAGAAAATCCAAACATTAACCCAAACATACATAGTCAGTTAATATTTGATAAAGGAGCCTTGGATATGCAATGGGGAGATGACGGCCTCTTCAGTAGCTGGTGTTGGAAAAACTGGACAGCCACATGTAAGAGAATGAAACTGGACTACTGTCTAACCCATACACAAAGGTAAACTCAAGTTGGATCAAAGACCTGAATGTAAGTCATGAAACCATAAAACTCTTAGAAAAAAACATAGGCAAAAATCTCTCGGACATAAACATGAGCGACTTCTTCATGAACATATCTCTCTGGGCAAGGGAAACAGAAGCAAAAATGAACAAGTGGGACTATATCAAGCTGAAAAGCTTCTGTACAGCAAAGAACAAAAAGACATCCTACAGTATGGGAGAATATATTCATAAATGACGTATCTGATAAGGGGTTGACATTCAAAATATATAGAGAACTCACGCACCTCAACAAACAAAAAGCAAATAATCCAATTAAGAAATGGGTAGAGAACATGAATCGACACTTCTCCAAAGAAGAAATTCAGATTGCCAACAGGCACATGAAAAGATGCTCCACATCACTAATCATCAGAGAAATGCGAATTAAAACCACAATGAGATATCACCTCACATCAGTGAGGATGGCCCCCATCCAAAACACAAACAATAACAAATGTTGGTGAGGATGTGGAGAAAAGGGAACCCTCCTACACTGCTGGTGGGAATGCAAATTAGTTCAACCATTGTGGAAAGCAGTATGGAGGTTCCTCAAAAAACTCAAAATAGAAATACCATTTGACCCAGGAATTCCACTCCTAGGAATTTACCCTAAGAATGCAGCAGCTCAGTTTCAAAAAGACAGATGCACCCCTATGTTTATTGCAGCACTATTTACAATAGCCAAGAAATGGAAGCAACCTAAGTGTCCATCAGTAAATGAATGGATAAAGAAGAGGTGGTACATATACACAATGGAATATTATTCAGCCATAAGAAGAAAACAAATACTTCCATTTGCAACATCATGGATGGAGCTAGAGGATATTATGCTCAGTGAAATAAGCCTGGCGGAGAAAGACAAGTATCAAATGATTTCACTCATATGTGGAGTATAAGAACAAAGCAAAAACTGAAGGAACAAAACAGCAGACTCACACAACCCAAGAATGGACTAACAGTTACCAAAGGGAAAGGGGCTGGGGAAGATGGGTGGGAAGGGAGGGATAAGGGGGAAAAAGGGCTATTACAATTAGCACACATAATGTACCAAGTGTGGGGGTGGGGTGGCGGGATACAGGGAAGGCAGTATAACACAGAGAAGACAAGTAGTGATTCTATAACATCCTCCTACGCTGATGGACAGTGACTGTAATGGGGTGTGTGGTGGGGACTTGATAATAGGGGGAGTCTAGTAACCATAATGTTGCTCATGTAATTGTATATTAATAATAGCAAAAAAATTAAAAAAAAAAAGAAGGAAGATTGGACGCAGATGCCCAGGGGAGAAGACTATATGAAGATGAAAGTAGAGGTTGGGGTGATGCTTCTATAAGCCAAGGATTGCCAATGATTTCTGGCAACCAGCAGAAGCTACAAGAGGCAGGGAAGCAGCCTTCCCTAAAGCCTCTGGAGAGAGCATGGCCTGCTGACATCTCTGCAGTAGGGAGTGTCTCCGATCATTTGGTTAAGGAGGGCTAATTCTCTCCATGGGAGACTAGTTTGGAGTGTCACCAGCAGCTAGTTCTCCCCACCTCTTGCTGATCAGCAGGCCAGGAGGCTCACACAGGTGCGGGTGCACCAGTCCTGGTCCCTTTCCTGGACACCCTTCCACCCACTCACCTTCTTTCTGCCCCGTCACTTCTCTGCTTTTATCTGTTTCTCTCTCCCTGTATCCAAATTGTATTTTCTGTTCTTCCTATTTTTGCTTACCCACTGTAACTCCAGGGGGAAAATATTTTCCCAGCCTAAGGCAAAACACCTTTGAAGCTGAAATCAAAGGGAGAAATAAAGTGGGAGAAACCCGTTTATTGCTTACAAGCAGTCGTCCACTTCTGCTCACCAGTGTCTCTCGCGACCCAGCTGCAAAAAGGGTTCCCACCCAACCTCTCTGATCCAGATATGCCCTCGCTCCTCCTTGTAATTACCTATTGATGTGGAGATGGACTGCTTCTGTCCACTCCTTGGAAGCACTATGGAGATGCACTAAGGCCAGGTAAGAGCTTCTGGAAATATTGCAGTTTTACCCACACCCACATACTTCTGACATTCTGACGCATCTCTCTATTCCAATAGTTTTAAACATTTTCCTGCCATTTCTTGCATCACAAGCCCCCTGATGCTATGCTCCCACTTGATACCCCACAGTGATCCCCTTTCTTCTCTTAAAGCCTCATATTTTCCCTAAGAAAACTAACCGTATTGCATATCCAGCTCAGCTACCAAAACGGAAGTCAGTATAAATTACTTTTTCAACCCAGATTTGAAGCAGAGCAGCATTTCCTGCCAGTGGAAGACAACTGTTACCACTATTGTATTTCTGCTCGTGTCCAGATCCTGGAGCTTGCCCTTAGTCCCGACGCTAGTGCAACTCTGGACCAGGTGTGAGAATCACCTCCTTGTCTGTCCTGTTGGTCATGACCTCAAGGTTTCAGCAAGCCACCTGAAAGAATAAAGTACCTTGGCTTTGTTGAAACCTGGAAATGAAAACATCCTTGACAGGCATTTATGAAGTCTCTATTACAGGAATGTGGGTTAAAAGGCTTGCTGGGGTGGGCTGCTAAATCTTTACAAATGTCTAGGATAAAGCACAAGTGAGAAAAATAGGTTTGACTAGGGCTTTTTGATTTTGATGAAACTGTGTTCTTAATTTTCTTCTACTGAAATGTAAGTGTGATGACCCTGAAGAACGACCACAGGCCAGATGATAAAACCATTGTCCTGCTGTCCTTCTGGGTGACTTCTCCTCAAGGCACTGTGCTTTCTGTTTCTCTCCAACTCTGTTTCCCTTTCTCTCTTCCCCTCTGTCTCTCTGTCTCTCTGTCTCTCTGTCTCTCTGTCTCTCTCCCCGCCATCCTTCCCTTTTCCTCCCTCCCTGCCCCCTCACCCAGGACAAGGAAAGTCAGTATCTTGGGTATTCTTAATTAGTAACATTACAGTGACTCTGAATCATGAACAACCATCTGGGCCCCTGGTAAACTTTTTAGATGGAAGTAGAAACTTAGGTGGACTGAGGTTTTTACTAATTAGGATAGATGAAAAGAAACTGGTACAAAATGATAGGAGAAACTTATTACACTGTGGAGAAAAAACAACTTCTATGATTGTATAGAATTTGTAAGTAAAATTATTTTTGAAGTATAATATACATACAGAAAACCATACAAACCATAAGTGTATAACTCAATGACTTTTCACCAAATGAATCATCCAGAAGCACCACCCAGATCAAGAAACACTATTGCCAACCCCTCACAGCTCTATCTGTGCCGCCTTTTATCACTATTACTCCCGAAGGTAACCATTCTATCATCATCAGTTTTGCCTAGAATTATGAGTTTATACTCTTTTGTGAATGGGTTCTCTCATGCAAAATTCTGTCATGAAATTCTTCTTGTTTCATGGAGCCCTAACACATTTGCGGTTGGTGTGGAGCAGGATGTGGCCAGCTGCCGCCCACCACAGCCTGTTCTTGCGTGGCCCACCAGCTACAAATGGCTTTTACATTTGTAGGGGGTTGTAAAAACATACCAAGAATATACAAGACACTGTGGCCTGTAAAACCTAAAACATTTACGATCTAACTCTTGACAGAAAAAGTTGCTGACCCCTGCTGTACAGTATTCGGTTATAGGAATATTCTATAGTTTATTGATTCATACTACTGTCAAGGGATATTTGGGTTATTTTTCATTTTTAGCTGTCTTGAGGAGTGGTGCTATAAACATTCTTGCCTATGCACATTTGTGTACATGTGTACACATTTCCGTTGGGGATATACCCAGAGATAGAATTATTGGAGCATAAGGTATGAAGATTTCCAGGGTTAGTCAATACTTACTGCCAAACAGTTGTACAAATCTGCACACTCACCAGCAGTGATTAAAATTCATTCCAGTCGCTGCATATCCTTGCCAGTACTTGGTATTGTCTGTCTTCTCAATTTAATCATTTTGTTGTATCTGTAGTGTTATCTCCTTGTGCCTTTGGTTTGTATTCATCTAATACCTCATGATATAAGCCCATTTGATATGTCCATTGGAGATTTGCATATTCTTTTTGTGACATAGCTGCTCAGTGTGAGAAGTTAGGTTTCCTTTTTGGCCCCTGTTGGTATCCAAGTTGGTCCAGGATTTCTTTTGGAAAGAAATGATCACCACTGATACTATAGTTTCACCTTTGTCATAAACCAATTATCGTTTATGCACGTTTTGGTTCTTGGCTTACTAATATGTACATGGCATATCTTTTCCCATCATTATTTTTAACCTGTTTGTGTCTTTACATTTCAGTTAGATTTCTTGTAAGGAGCAATACTTGGGTCTTGATTTTTTAAAACCTGATTTTGACCTATGCCTTTAAATTGAACTGTTCAGACCATTGAATGTGGTTATTGATATGACTGGATTTTCCTTCATCATTTCCCTATTTGTTTTCTATTTGTCCATCAGTGTTTTGTTCTTTTCCCTCTTTTTCTACCTTCTTTTGGATTGAGTATATTATGCTTTAATTTTATCCTTCTCACTAGTTATTAGCTACAACTCTTGTGTTATTTTCATGATTGCTGTAGGGTTTATAGGAGTCAGCTTTTAATTCTCACAATCTGCCTTCAAATGATATTATACAGCATTTTATGTACAGTTTAAGAGCCTTTTAACAGATTATTTTCATCCCTCGCTCCTGGGCTTTTGGACGGTTTCTGTCATACTCTTTTCTTCTACATACATTATAAAACCCCCTAGTGCATTGTGATGATCTTTCTTTTACAGAAATTCCAATAATAAGAAAATGTCTTTATCTTTACCCATATAGTTGCCTTCACTGGTACTCTGCATTCCTTTCTTCAGATCCAGGTTTCCAATCCGTGTAATAGTCCTCCTGCTAGAAGAATTTCATCTAGCATTTATTGTAGTGCAAATCTGATTGCATATGTCTTTTGTATGTCTGAGAATGTCCTTATTTTTGCGGAGAAGAGAATTCTGCATTGATAGCTTTCTTTGAACACTTTAAAGATTTTGTTCCACTGTCTTGCAATTTGTACTGTTACCACCAAGAAATCTGCCCGCTTTATCTAATTTTCTCTACATAAGGTCTTTTTTTGAAATCTGGAAGCTTTTGTGATTTTTATTTTCTCTGGTTTTAAGCAATTTGATTGTGATATGACTAATTCACAAATCTCTTGTTTTCATTATTGTTGTCCTGGGATTGTTAGTGTTTTTCCCAGAGTTTACAATTTTAAATCTGTGGGAGAAATAATCCAATACAGGCTACTCTACCATTACTGAAAACAGAAACTCTTTATCATTCATTTAAAATATTTACCAGTTTCCATTTTCATTTCTTCTTTGAACTATAAGATATTTTAAATTTGTTAAACATTTTCCATACATTTAGGGATTTTTGAGTTTTGTTTGTTTTACTGATTTATGACTTAATTTCACTGACAGATAATGTGTTCTGAATGAATTCACAGCTTACTTAATGGACCAGAATATGTTAAATTTAGGGAAACATTCAATATGCGCTTGAAAAGGATAGATATTTGGTCATTTTTGGATGCAGCTTTCTATAGAGAGCAATCAAGTCAAATTTATTAATTGTTGTTGAAGTCCTTTCTGAATTTCTGTCAGTTAATGTTTCAGCATCCCAGAAGGATTGTGGATTTATTTATTTCTTTTAGGTCTGTCAGGTTTTGTTTTATATATTTTGTAACTAAATGCATACAAATTTATAATGTTTGTGTATTTCTTGAAGATTGACTCTTATTATTATGAAAGTCTCTCCTCATTTCTAGTGATATTTCTTACCTTAAAGTCTACGTTGTCGGTTGACTAATAGTAGATTAGTACAGCTATATTGGTTTTCTTCTGCTTTGTGTTTGCAGGGTACATTTTTCTTTATCCTTTCATCTCCAAACTTTTTTTGACCTTGTATTAAAATGTAAGTCTTGTTAGTCACATACAGTTGGGGTTTGTTTTTTTTGAAATCCTGTCTGTTACTAATTTGCTTGGATAGCTGCCATCCTATCTGTTTTATAGACCTTTATATTCCTTTTCTTTTGCTTCTTTTACATAACTAAAAATATTTTTATTATTGAACAATTTTCATCTTGCTTTTAATTATGTATTCCTGTACTGTTCCTTAACTTATAAAAGTACCCTATAGACTATCTGTGCTTTTTACTTATTAAGGTCCAGGATAATTGGATTCTTTTACTGCTTCTCCTACCAGGACTTTAACTCTATTTACTCATTCTCTGCTTTGAGTGTTGTGGCTGTCATGACCTTTAATTGTATGTACAGTATAATCACAGGAGTTATTGTTGTTATTGTTAGTATATTATTCGTGTATATGTACCTCTTTGCTTCTTCATTCCCTTTTGTATTTCAACCTGGAATCATTTTCCTTCTCCCTGAAAAGCCCAATTTACTGTTTCTTTTGTAGGGATCTGAGGCAGTAAATTCTCTGTGTTTGCGCAAAAGTATTTTTATTTTTCCTTAATTTTTAAAGACTAAATATTTGAATATAAAATTCTCACTTGGAAATGACTTCCTTTCAATACCTAAAGATATTGTCCCATTGTTTTCTGGCTTCTGAAGTTTCTGATGAGAAGTCAGATATTAGTTTTATTGTTCATTGCCCGTCTGAAAGTGCTGTGTCTTTTTCTTTGGCTGCTTTTAATATTTTCCCTTTTCTTTGGGTTTCTTCATTTTTACTATGATGTATAGAAGTATATGGGTTTTATTTATTTTAACTTATTTATACTTCTTGAGGGTCAGAGTGACCCCAAAATCTGCGGTATGATATCTTTTCTAAATTTTGGGAAACTGTCAGACATTATCTTTTTAAATATTGCTTCTTCCCAATCTCTCTATCTTCCCCTTCTGAAGTTCCCAGTACACAGATTTTACATCTTTTTATTATTAAATTTATATGTCCTTAACATTTTTTGTTTTGCTATTTTCTCTCCATTTTTGTCCCTCTTTGTGTTAATGTGTATATTTTTCTACTGACCTATCCTCAAATATACTAATCCTGTCCTCAGTTGTTTTCAATCTGCTTCTAACCCTATTTATTGAGTTCTTTCTTATTTTCAGCTATATTTTTAATTTCTAGCACTTCCCTTTTATGTATTAGAGTTTCTCGGTTAAAATGCTTCATCTTATCTACTTTCACAAACATTAATCAGATATGTGTATAATACCTGAAATATCTTGATCACCTTTCTATTTTTATTGCCTGTTTTTCTTCCAATGCTGTTACATATATACTTGATATTTTTAATTCAATGTCAAACATTATGTATGAAAACTGAAGAGGCTGGAGATAATGTTTTCTTCCTTCAGAGAGAATTAAAGCTATTCTCTGCTAGACAGTTCAGATAGGAGCAGTTTACCTTAATCCTTGGTTCAAAGCTATGTTACAGCCTCTGTAAGACTGAATCTTTCTCTGATTCAAAACTACATGCAGTATATGCTCCAGACTCTCGTTGGGAGCTTGGGTGCTTACTAGAGCTTGGAGGATACTGGACTCCAATTTTTGTCTTTCCACATATTCTCGACCACTAAAAACTTCTGCTCTATTTTCCAGATGTTTTTTTCATAAGTTTATAGCCTTGTATATTTGGGAAATTAAGAAGCAGCACATTCTTCAAGGGATAAAGTGCTGCAGCATGTCCGACTCATGTTTTTGACTTTCTCTTCCCTTTGAGTAGTTGGACCTTCAAGTCTTGGCTGCCTTGAAAGCCCACACTCCTATTTATCCTCTCCATCCCTGTGAGATGTCAAGAGCTCATCAGGTTTATCTGGTCCTTGGTAGCTTTCTTCTGCTCGGTTCACCTTCGTCTCTCTCCATCAGGAATCAGCAAATGTCCCAAGAAGAAAAGTGAGATGACAATGGTTCAGCTCTCCCCAGCAAGCATCCCTTCTCTCTAGGACTTTGGCCCCTCAAGTCCTGGCACTTCTCCAATGCCCTCAAGCAAATTTACTTTGAATTTACTTTTCTGTTTGTTTTAAGCTGAAGCATTGGTTTACTGCAAGTCATTCCACCGTCCACAGGATTTTAATAAAAGTATTTGAATCGTGAGCACGCAGATGCAAGATTGTATATTACTTTTGATTTGACTATAGTTGTTCATCCTTAATAGTACTAGTGTCCGTGAGTTTTCTTATGATAATGTGTTCTTTCGTTCTGGCAGTAATAAAATAACTATTGGTGCTGTTGGCAGTAAGAAATAGAGTCTGTTAGAGTAGAAGGAGAAATTTTTGAGATATTAAACAACCCAATATTTCCACCTTTTGCTTTTATTCATTTGTACAGATAGGTCACTGTATGTCCATTGTCCCACGTGGTCTGTAAGTGTCTGGCTTTGTGTTCTAAAAACCTAGGACTTTAGGACAAACTAGAGGACATGAAGCAGCAGTGAAATTCTTGAGAGAAACAGGGTGGAGAGAGTAGAGGTCTCCCCACACCACGACAAGAAAACGACTGCCCAGTTAGTGCAATAGGAAGAGAGGGAGGGATGGGGGAGACAGCCGTGGTGTAGCAGGTGCTGCCGGCCCCCTCCCCCTGGCCCCTGGTCCTAACGGCCTACTTTAGAGTATGCTGGTTTGACTTACAACCGCCCATACTTATGTTTCTTGTCCTTAGGGTTTTCCCTGGCCTTTCATCTGTGGCAGACTGGAAGTACCTCCAGCAAGTAGCCTTTAATCAATGACAGGAGTCATGTCTAAGTCCTCTAGCCCCTAACCCCAGCAGTTAAGTTCCAGTCATTTCCCTTGAAGTTAATTTCAGTTGGCCACAGTGGCGTGATAATGCCCCCTTTGGCTGCATTCTTCCCTGACTCTCTCCCCAACTGCTGGTGATTTCTTCACCTCCCAAAGAAACAATTGGCACTAGAATCCTTACCTCAGAGTCTACTTCTGAGGGAACCCAAACTAAGACATGGCCTAGACTAGGGAAGATGCACCAGGACCTGGTTCCTAGGCAGCAAGGAGGAGACAACAAGACTCCAGAGATGAAAGGCTGAGGAGGCATGGGCTTTGGGCCATGGTCAGCCTGGCGGGATGTTTGTGGAACGAATGTTAAATTAAGAATCATCTTCTATACTAGTGAGAGTCTGTTTCCTAGTTGGGTGGGAAGTGGCAAGCTACATCATGAAAATAAGTGGATTGCTCACCAAGTTACAACAAGTGATTTTCTTTGCAAGAGTAGCTTGGACTGAGCTTTTTATTAGGATGATGTATTCTGTTCCCTTTGCCTTTATTTGTCCTATTTTAAACAATAAAATGTTCAAGAACAGGGAAGTTATCCTGAAAGTATAAAAGCAAATAAGTTTTAATGATTTGTCTAGATGACATTCATCCCAGATCTTCTGAAAGACTTCAAAAAGGAGCCAGAAGTAACTTTGTTTCTAAAAATTCTTTTCTTAAGCCACTGAAAATATGATACAAAATGGAGTGATTTCTTACTTAATTCCTTTCTGAAACCCCATTTTGCTCATTAAATCTTGTAAGTCAGGTGAAATTATGAAACTGGTGGTTAAGTTAAGGTTTGAAAGCTCAAGTATTGCCTCTTAGCTTCAAAATGCCAGAAAGCATTTTCCAGCAATTGAAATGTCTATGATTGCTAGCTGACTCAATAAATTCACTTGTGTATACAGGTGACATTTTTCTCTGTGTGTATATATACACAAATACGTCCCCAACACACGCACCGATTTGTTCAATTTACCCCTTTTCCATTTCTTCTCTCTTCAAAGTAGAAGGGAAACTTTCTTCTGCATTTCTGTAGGAGGGAAACTGCAGGAGATTACATTAGCCCAGGAGTCATCATCCAAATTGTTCCAGTTATGATACTCTATAGCAAAGATAAGTTATAAAACCAGAAGATTCATTATGAGTTGAGTACCTGTAAAGTTTGTTCTCATACAAGCATCCCTCTCCATGTAACATCAGAATCTACGGAGTCAACAAAACAACATACTTTTGGTCAGTGTAATTGATATTTTTATTTTTCCTTGTGTCCTGAGAGGCTGAACTCCATAAATGTACTCAGTGGACTCCCTTGCTCTCTGGGTTCCATTTGGGTTTGGCCAATGGGTATCCCCGGCAGGAGAGCAGAAGACAATAGAAGAGTAATGTAGGGATAATTCTTCCCCATCTCCCTCTCAGCTGAGTGACTATGAATGGCCTGTGTCCCTCTACCTAAGTCACAGCTTCTTTGTGGTAGCCCTTTCTTCCAGCTATGGTTATATGCTTTGGGTCACAGGTGGGGGTTTGGGGGATGGGCTGGTTGGTTATGGCTTCATGCTCCTGCTAACTCAGATACCCTTTACTATCCTTTGCTAGTTTCCCTAGCCCTGCCCAGCAAACATTTTTCATATTTTCTCTATTAAACTCTCCTCAACTATACAGTCTGAGTGAGTATGCCATCTGTTTCCTGCAGGGACCAAGACTGCAGAGTGTGCCTCTCCCCATTTGTCAGACCTAAGTAGGACAAGGTGATGCAATACAACAGATATGCAATGCAAGTCAGTTGCAAAGTGAAATGATATATTTTGCAAAAGATGGTGGGATTTCATCAAGTGGATGAAAGTGGTATTGAAAAAATGTTCAAGTCACGTGTACAACTATCTAGTGTGGTTCAGTAGCATTTCTCCAGTTAAAAATTGGTGTAAGGTATAATCAATAACAAAATTAAAGCAGGCAGAAATGCTTATGTGCCCAAAAACATAGCATCAAAATAAAGAGAGCAAAACTTTTAAGACAATCAAAGAGTACTTAACAAACCCCTAATGTAGGATACGATAACATGTATTTATCAGATAAGGGGATGAAAATAACCAACTCTTAGCTTCCAAACTTAAGAACAGAGTTTCCCAACCAATAAGCACTCTTGTGCCATAAGCCCTCCTGAGACCTTGAGTTATCTACAGAGATTAGGGATGCCGAAAACTTCAGGTTGGCCACCTCCGTCCTTGAGCAGCTTTTCCTGGGAAACCCTTGAACAAACCAGAGTTTGACAGCATGGCCCACAGTCCCTGAGAGTAGAGAGAGAATATGAGCTTCATCTGGCTTTCTCCACTGCACGGCAATAGACTGTGCGTGGGCGAAGAGGTGTCTGCCACCTGGGCATCTGGTCCTGCAGCCACCTGCACAGAGCTCTGCAGCTGCCTGCATGAAACAGGTGGGGGTGCCCAGGGAGCAAGTTACACAGCCAGGACATGGCTGTGAATTAGGGAGGATGTGCAGGAACACATCCAGGCTCAGACCTAAATTTCTGGTTTGCATTTTGGATACTTCTGTCTCTCAGTGGCAGATACACCTTTCAGTGATAACTAGTCTAACTCTTCTAACAATACATGCAGAAACCATAAATGGGAGTTTCCACACTATTTAAAATACTGCTATGAAGTCTAATTGAATACAAAATCCATTCACATTTCATAAATTATTTCAACAATGCATTTTTCAAGAAAAGCAAGGGAAACTAAGACTGTTAGCTTCCTTACATATCATTTTAACTCTTACAGAAGTTTAAATGGTTATTTATAAAAATTTAAATTTTCTGACCTATTCATGTAAATGAAATATGCACCAGTGGTAACAATGAAGTAGCTGAGGAAATTATTCTTGAAAAGTCTTGTCTAAGAATTGCGTGAACCACATAACAAGAGAATAAAAAATGATCATGAAATTGAAAAAAATGATTACTTTTAGCCCACAGGAGAATTAATAATTTAGTATTTATTTTAAAATACTATTCCTAAAACAATACTTCAAATACATAAGGCTAAGCAATAAAAATAATGAGACAGACCCGCAGAACACCAGTTACCTCTCTGAATTGAAAGCCACATGCTTGTTTTAAGGCTCAAGATACCATTTAAAATTTATTTGGGAAGTGTAATGTAGTTAAGCCTTCCTGGTATCAATTTAATCATCTCTTTCCCCACTGACATGCTTTAACGACATGTATGAGGTCTTATCACTGTCCTGTTCCTGGCTTTTTAGCATCTCATATGCAACTTATTCTCTGGTAAATGCTACCAGCGGATGGAGTGTCTGTAATTATGTTCCATCCCTGTCTCTCCTATTTGTTTCTTATTATATCCCTGCAGCCATCCCCGCTTCATGTTCCAGTCTTGAATTACAGAATGGCTCCGGTAGCAATTTTTCTTATGGGCAATGGGCTGTGCTATCCCCCTCCCCTTAATGCGTTACCCATTTACCTGTACTTTCTAAATTGAACGTGTCAGACTTTTCTTTCTTCCTTCTGTTACTTATTTCTCTTTTAAGGAGAAGTCTTTTGGTTCTAACAGAGATATGTTGCCCACCTAAGCCCCTTTCTCACTCCCTTTCTCAGTTTGATTTAGGCAATGCCTGAAGTAAGATATAAAATTATTTTATATACACGTGTATGCTGGTGTGGGTTGCTCAGTGAGGCTGAGAAACCTAATGAAGAGTTCAGGTGGGATGCTCATGCCAGGAATAGACATTATATACACAGGTTTACATATCAATACCAACACAATGCATTGGCCTGTCTTTATACATACCTGTAAGTGTATGTGAATAGAGGGTGTGTGTGTGTGTGAAAGAGAGAGTCAGAGAGCACATCCGTGGGTGTGTAGAGACAGCCAGGCTATATGTGCTCTGGAAGGGTCATTCCGGTGTTTGAACCCCAGATCTATCATTAATTATCTGTGTGACCTTGGGCAGTCTTTTAAACTTTTGTACTTCATTTTCCTCATCAGTGAAATGAGGATGAGAATAGCTTCCATCTCATAGGGTTTTGTAAGGAGTAAGTAAATTAATCCATATAAAGTGCTTCCTGGTGCATTGTAAGCATTCAATAAATGTCAACTCTTTTTATTATCACACAGGATAAACAATAGGCACAGACACCCACCCACAGTTCTTAGATTACAGCCCTGTAGCCTCTCAACCAGAACTCAGAGCACTCCCCAGCTGCCTGGACAGGGAGCTTGGGGGATGTGAAGATGGAGAGTCGGCTTCACATGTGCGTCTGTGATCCCACACAGTCCCCCTGGGTGAGGACCCCAGTGGGCCCCCTCCCTCGGACCCATCCGCCATACCTAGCCTGGCCCCTGGACAGAACAGGCTGCCAACACCAGCTCTGGTTGCGAATTATGATAAAGGCCTCAGTCAGCACGAAGCAGTACTCCCTCACCCACTGTCCTCTTAGCTGTTCCATTTGCCAAAGGAATTGCAGCATTCCCGAACATGCTTTTCCACCCCAGCTTCATGGAGAGACTCCCTCATGCGGCCCTCAGGGTCCAGAGAGTGCAGCCAATGTGGGCTTGTTCCCAGGCCCTGGCAGGCAGGATAAGCTGTGGTTCCTGTGCTCTCAGTCCCTACCAGAGGGCATGAAATGGTTGGTTGTAAGATGCACCACTTTCTTCCAGGGAGGCCTTGGGAACTTTGCACTATGAACAGGGGATGGGCTCGAGGGAACTGCAGCTCCACAAACACTGCTCTTCCTGGGGGCAGAGGTAAAGCCTCAGCTTTTTCATGCTGAACAAGTGAATGTGTTTGGCGTAGGGCATTCTCCATGAACCTGCTGAGGTGCACAGCGTTTGCTCACATCTCTTCTGCGGTCCTCTGCCCCTGCTTCTCATTTACTCCAGAGAGACCCAGGGGTTCCCTCTTGTAAAGCACCTTGCAGTTTATGCCCTGCTCCTCTGGGAAGATGTATAGTGTGCTCCCTATTTTAAGGATGAGAAAACTGAAACTCTGAGATACCATACCTTGCTTAAGGTCACACAGCATGACAAGGCTAATACGTGGCAGAATTTGGGCTCAGAATTGGTTTTACCCACCTGTGGTGTAATAACCTTTTCATTCATGTACTCAATGAATATTTATTGAGGACCTACTGGATGCAACAGATCACGCAGAGACAGGTGTGGACAGGCTGGTACCAACTCTATCTCACAAAGCCTCCACTTTTGTAGAGAAGATGCCCGACTAAGTAATTGATTATAATTAAGTGTGGTGGGTGTTGTAGCAGGGGAAGTACATTTATGCAATATTGTGCCAGGTATTTTGTCAGAGGCTGGGAACACAGACAAATGAATGAATCTGTGACCAGCCCTGCCTCGGGGACTGGCGCTACTCACATCCATGTCTGCCTTCTCATCTGCCCAGCTGGCCACCCAGGGCAGGGCCGTCTGTACAGAGCATGCAGACATGCTCAGTGAGAGGAGCATGGGCAGCCCCCTCTGAGTGCCCCTGCAGGGCTGGAGGTGGGGGAGGGGGCAGCAAAGAACTTGTACAAAAGCCCAGTGGCAAGATGCAGCCCGGGGTATCCAGCAACCTGCCCGTGGGGGGTTATTGTTGCGTAAGCCGTGGGAGGTGAGGGAGGGGAAAGTGGAGGAGGCATGACTGGGGTGTTGGCAGAGGTCCATGCATGAACAGTGGGCAGAAAATGCATTCTTTGAACTTCTGTTACAAATGTATACTGAAGAATTAGTTTATTTGTAAAAATGCATTTTGCATTATTGGGAGTACCTCTCTTGGGTGTGGAATTTATGAAACAAATTTTATGAGGACTTTTCAGAATAGCCAGGAAAATACTGGAGTCTCTTCTTCCCCCACCTCAGTGAATTTTCTTGAACACCTTTGGTGCACATGGCCTTTGGGGCTAAGGCAGTGATGACAAGGCCTGGAGTAAGGGCCTGGCTGTGAGAAGGAGAGGAGAGAAAGGATCCGAGCCTTCACTTAAGAGGTAGCATTGATAGGGCGTGGTGACTGAAGACTGACATGCAGGAGTGGGGAGAAGGCAGGAAGACTCACCATTTCTTCTAAGAGAGAAAGCTTTCCCCTTGCCAGACCTGAGGTGGCCAATACTTGGATGATTTCCGGGTGGTTGGCGTAGGATTGGGTGGGGCAGTTTCCTAGGCATGTCAAGGGTGAGTCAGCCTGAGGACACACATGGATGGTCCTGTCTGGGTGAGACTAACCGAGGGTCAAACCTAAAGAAGCTGTGCTATCCAAGGGCACAGCAAGAGGCCTGAAGGAGGCAAACTTCGCAGTAGGAAACAAGGTGGGGCTGGGAACCAGGCAGGAAGGATTTCACAGGCCACGTGGAAAGTGACGCGGCACGGGAGTTTCAGACCAGGTTTCCTCTTGGCCGCTCAAACCTGAGTGCCTGGGGGAGCAGCAGAGACACAGCCCGAGGATGTGGGCTTGCGAGGCAGCATCTAGGCGGAGGAGGCCACCCATGGGGAACATGAACCTCTAGATCTAGAATGGAGCCTGGGGAAGCACAAAAATGGAATGTCGGCAGAGGAATCAAAGCCCTAGAATGAGAGATGACCTGAGCAAAACCAGGAGGGCGCCGAGCCACGGCATCGGGGGGGTTCCGGAAGGGAGGGGTGGGCAAGGGTGTGGGGCAAGCAGTCCCACCGCTGTGGGTTGACTAGTGAGTGGGGATGAGGACATAAGACCCTATGATTGGAGCAGCCTTGTGTCATCTGATTCCTCATCTAAGTGCTCCCCCTCTTCTTCCCATGCACTGCTGTTCTAGAAAGTTCTAGAAGGCTTACTATGTCCAGAGGCAGGATAAGGCTTTTGGTTCTGGTCTCTTGGATGTCCAGGCAGTGTGGGGAACCTGCAGAGTTTTGGACAAGTTAAGTGGGCCATTTAAGTCAGCATGCCTGATGATAACTATATTGTTTAAGGGATCCTGAAATGTTCCTGGGATTCTTTTAAGGAGTCTGCCTAGAGCTAGGGAGGGGCAGAGCAACGGAGGACTTCACCCTTGGCTCCATGGTCACAGTCTTCTGGTTTGTGTCAGACCTTCCCCAGTGTGGGCCCCAGACTCCTGTTTCCATCCTCCGGGTGGACCTAGCCCAGCAGCAGCTGAGGGGAGGCCCGCCAGGGGCCTGGGGGGGAACCGCCATTAGCTGGCTTAGTCGCTCGCCTCCACACTTTCACATCCTCTATCGACACCTGCACACTTCAGTCGTGACCACACACGCTCTTCCTGTTTATACGGAAAGTGCCATTCAGAAAGCCTGCCAGGGAGAAGGGAGCTCCACACCAGCCTCAGAGAAAAGAAGTAGAACTCGTTGCGAGAGAAAGAAAAAGGAGCACATAGGTTGGGGGGTAAGATTGAGCTGGACAGCAGCTGGGCCCTCCGGGCTGCCGTGGGTGGAAGAGAACTGACCCTCACTCAGTACCCTTCCTGGGTGGCCTCCAGTAGCCTGGCCCGTGCTCCTCGAGGCTGGGCAGCACAGATCACCCCCAGGCGGCCGCACAGAGACACTCCAGCCTCAGCTGGGTGGCTGGACAGATGGGGAGCAGACTTGGAATGTGATCAAAGAAGGTCACAGAATTTACGTGGATGTAGCATGTAAAGTCTATACAACCTAGGTGTGGATGTGCTCACACACATTTATGATGGTAGGTGGGCCTATGGGCCTTATGAAAAGTGTGTCTGAATTTCATTTAACTATACTTCAAAAACAGGATCCATGACATGGCCACTGATAAGACCCCAGTGAATGGCCTCAGTAAATGATCTCACAGAGGCCTGGTCAGGGAAGCAGAGAGCATGTGTGGTTCCTCCTAAGGCCACTGCCTCTTCTGCAGAAATAACTGAGAACACGTGCCCTTCTCACATCAGGGGCTGACAGCGCTATCTTCCTATTCCTTGGGCAACACATTATGCATATATGCATGCCTGGATACCTATGTGCGTACATATGCACATTATATGCATATATGTGCACATACATATATACACATAAACACAGGAACCATATAAGACAAAAACATTAGGGACCATATTTTTAAAGTCAGAGAACTAAGAGTATGACAAAGGATTTTTTTTTCCTGATATGAGAATTCCTTGCTATTCAAGGCTTACAAATACAAAAGTAAAATCGTGCTAAGAGATGCATGTCATAGTCCCTTTTATGCAAAGCATTGAAAATCCCATGAGATGGAGACCATTCAGGTAGTCTTGAACCTGTTATTGCAAATACTGACAAGCTAAAAGCCAAATGTTAACTAGTACCCTTAACAACAAAGAAGTGGCAGTACACTCATTCATTCTTTGAGTCTTGAGTGTACATGTTAGATAATCAATTTTTTAAAAATTATGGTGTCTGCTTTCATCAAAAGCATTTGCTTTGGTGCAAAGTTGAGGAAGTGCACCCTCCTTATGGCTGTCAAGTAATCCTGCAGTGAGATTACTGCCGTGAAAGTCACACAAACCCTCAGTTTTCTAAGGTTCTGGGTTTGTTTCTGCCAACTGCTGGTCCCTTGCTCTGACATCAGCTGTATTTAGTGCTTAATTGTGTCATGTGTGTCTTCACTTCGTACTTAGAAAATGGGAAAAAAATATACTCTGCTTGTTCACTAGGCTTCTGTGCTCAAATCCCAACCCTAACACTTCCTGTGACTTTGGGCAAACAAATATATCTCTTTCCAGCAGAGTTTCAGCATCTGTAAACTGGGTGCAATAATAGTTTCTCCTTCTTAAGTAAGGGTTTGATGAGCTAATACACGTAAAATACTTAGAAGAGTGCCTGGGACATGGAAAGGGCTCAATAAGCCTTTGCAGCCATTATTATTGTTGTTACTATTACTATTATCACCACCCTTTATATGATTAAGCTGTCTGACTTGCAGGAAGACGGTAAGAGAGTGGGAATGATTGAAGGTGGGAGGAGGAGGTATATAAATGAGTGTGGAAGGTCGGAGCACCGCCCCTAATACATGCAGTCCTTAACCTGCAGAGTGTAGTGGACGGGAGGCCAGAGAGAAACCCAGGTCCCCTTGGGAGAGGAGCAAGCTCTGGAGCTCAGCAGACTTGATTACACAAGTTTCTACACATCTTGTACGTCCATGCGCCCAGCAACCTAGAAAGTAAATACGTGCAACTGTGGCATTAGCAATAGCTAAATGCATGTGGTTTAGTGCTGCTCACAAGTGAGGCATGTACTTGCATGTTACGTGCCTTCTCTCATATTTTTGCATCTGGTCCCTGTGACTCTGCCTATTTTAGAAGCCAGCTTACAGCTGGCTTAAGAGGACAGGGCTGGGAGATGGCAGAGTTGGGATCTGCCCACCTCCTGACTCTGTTTCTTGCACCCATGTGTTGCCTCTACAATATGAATTAAGTGGTAATGAAATGTGACTGATGAGGACGCTGAGTCCCAGAGAATTAAGAAACAAATTCAAGGTCACACTGAGAACGGGATGGCAAGCTGCTGGCAGACCCTTTATGCTACACAACAGTCCAGAGGAACAACCCTGAGGTTGCATCCTGCCTCCTGAGGTTGACAGCGATGAGACTCCTTCATAAATCATTTTATCTTCTACACATCCATTTCTTCATCTGTAATGCAGGCATAATAGCCTGTCCTATGTAGGTCACAGAGTTTTAGGAGATTCCAACAAGGGTACATACGTAAAGCAGTATTATGTATTTCTGATTCATGTAAGGAAAAAATGTTGAAAGTGACTTTCAGGAAGTCAAGTTAAAAGAAAAGGAAAGTACAATGATGTTGGTTCTCAGTGACACATCATTAAATATGATTTAACTAATCCTTTCAAATGGCTACTTTGCACTCTCTGGTACTAATATTCCATAATTCGTTTAATCATTTCTGCATGTGGACAAATTGTTTACTTCTAATTTTTAAATATTACAAATCAGACTGCAGTGGCTGTTCTACAAATCCTGGCATGCATTCACTCTCTCAGTTCTTTTAATTTTTGCAAATCTGATAAGCAAATGGTGTTCTCATTTCTGTTTTCATTTGCTTTTCTTTGATTATTACTGAGTTGGTTCCCAATGTTTTAAACATAGCTTTGCAAAAACTGAAAAAATTATCCCTCATTCAGAAAACAGCCTAATACATGTTCCTTTTAAAGTAATGTGGCACCATTTTTCTCATGATTAAAACACAAGCAGGTATTTGTGTACAAACATAAACCTATAAAAAGCACCTTGCACAAATATTCCTTTTTATAGCTTTTATCAGCTTTATAGCTTTTTTTTTAATGGGGTTTATAATGAATACAAGACAACTAGACTCCTGCAATAACTAATAAACATGACAATTTGATTTATTGCTGTTCCTCTGCTGTGGCCTGTTGACAGATTTTTCTTTATGGAAAAATTACCATGGTTTAAATCTCTATCATATGGCACTTAATTCAATCGACAATATGTTACCAATTAGATCCTGCTTAAACTACCATCAGCCAGCAGACCACGGAACGTGTTAAGTAGGATGACAATCAGATAACTAGTAAAATGCTTTGCAGCAGCTTTCTCAGGACCAAGGAGTAATGCTGAGACAATGGATGACGAAGAAAGAAAGGGTTATTAAAATTTTTGCTTTTCCCCACCCTGAAAAAAGAGATTGTTTCAATTCCTCCTGAAAGCGCAGAGTCTGAGCTTCAGTTGGTAACTGTATAGGTTGCTCTTCGATGCTTCAGGGCTCCTTCCTCTTGAATCCTCTGATGATAAATCTGCAAACGGAAAGGCATCCTGTTCCTACATGCTCTCTGATGCAGCGATGCAGAGCTGCCGCTCAGTCGTCGTGTCCCACCTGGTCATGCGTTGTAAGAGTTCCCCTTCCTTCCAAGCCCTGGGTGCTGATGATGTTAAAATAGAATTCTTGTTGAGTGTGATGAGTCTCTTTTCTTATCTCGCTGTATCAGACAGCACTCCGGTTGCAAGAGAGAGAAACCAATTCGAGCGGCGCTAAACAAAAAGGCAATCTTTTGAACAATTTTGGGGGCTGACAGGGTGTAAAATACAGCGGCACGCGAGGGGATCTAAAGGCCAGGCAGCCAGAAGCAGTAAGAACACTGTTAAGAACCACAGTAATGGAAATGCGGGCACAGTCTGGGGCCACCACTGTAACAGATATGACCTCAATTGTCCCCACAGTGGGGCATCGTGAATGTAAAAATGTAGAATTCCAGACAGAAGGGAGACAGTGATGAATTGGGTCACGCGACTGCTCCCAGGGAAAGGTCAAATCAGCGCATTTGACCTCAGGCCCTACCTCCCAAAGCTATGCACAGGGAAACATCCCCTAAAGGAAGACTGTGATGGCATTAGGAAGAGGTGGATTATTGGAAGGGGTCAGCAAAAAAATGACAAATGTCTTCTATATGGTTACTGCATAGCAGTCTCTGGGTAGAGGCTGGTTTGCTACAGATGGGGAGAGCAGCCATCAGTGGTTTGTTTGTGTAGACAGCTTTGGAAGAGAAAATGGGGAGCCTGAGACCCCACTGCTCCCTGCACCCTCATGCTGGTCATTTTGCTTCCACAGCTGGCAGTGGAATATGAGAACCCAGGGATTTGCTTAAGGACCTGAGCTATAATAAGGAACTTTCTTCTAAATCAGAGTAATTGGTACTACCTATGTTGAGCATCTTATAGTCATTTTTCTGGGTGCCCACGACAGCCCTGTAATGTAGATATTATACGCTCCTTTCACACACGGAGAATGGAGGCTCCCAGAGGTTAAGTGACCTGCCCAAGTGTGCACAGTTAGATGTGGGTTCAAACTGGGCTGCTTAATTCTCAAACATTCCACACCAGCCGGGTGATGATCTTGGTCCAGGCTGCAGAGCAGCAACACATGTGGAATTATTTGAATGAAATCCCTTTCCTCTAGGACACCACCATGTGTGCATGTGTGTGCATACATAACCAGGAAGAATGCTGAGAGAAAAGTTAGGGGCTCAGAGGAAAATCATCCCATATGTTACAACTTTGCCCAGGCTGTCCCTGTTTCTAAATACCGTGACAATATTTTTTGAAGCAAAGATCAAAGGACATATGGTCTGACTCACGGATTAACAAAGGGAAAATGTTTGAAATTGGGAATCTCTGGGACAATTTGAGACGTGTGGCTACAGTCATTCTCGGAGCACCTGGAAATCATGGAGATCTTTGTGAAACACTTTGAAATGCTGGCATATTAAATCCCATGATTTCATCCACAGGAATTAGAACAGCCTTATACTTTGGCTTTATGATTCCATAGCTGTGGGACCTCATGCCCATAAAAATAACAATGGTGTTGAAATCTGTTTGCAACACCTGCAAAATCATTAGAAATAAGAAAATTCTTGATACAAAATACATAAGTTTCTTACAGCAAAAACAGCCAGTAAGAAAATACAATGGGAAAGAAGGATATAATTTTCAAAAGCCAGTGCAATGTAAATATCTAGGAAAGAACTTACGACAAAACACACCAGACCTATATGAAAAAAAAAAACCACCCTACTCAGGTGTAAACACATAAATGGAAACATATAACATATAGAAACTAGATAGAAACTAAGAAACTAAGACTCAATATAAACTCTCACCAAACTAATTTGTATGCAAAAGAACATAAAATTTCCAATGCGTTTGAGGAAGAAAGCAACTTAAATAAAATTTAAAGAGTTTTAGATTAAAATAACCAGGTTGTTTTTGGGAGGGGAACAAGAAGAAGAAAAGGAGGCTTACATGGTGCTTGCCTCGTCAAGTATGAAGGTTTCAGTGGTCGCGTAGTCCCAGGTGGATAAACAGATCGGTGGGAGAGAAGAGAAAGTACCCCCCCACGCTTGCACACATGCAAATTTAATATATGATAAAAGCACCTTTTCAATCAGTAAAATCAAGAATGAGGACAGTAAGATTGAGAAAAGTTGATGCTCATTTGACTTGATTCTTCAGCAGATTTGGCACTGTTATTCACCCTTTCTTTACCGAAACGTCTTCCTCCTTTGCCTCCAGAACATCATTCGCTTACTTCTCTTCCTATCTCACCGGCTATTCCCTCTTGGTCTCCTTTTCTGGTTCCTTCTCCAACTCTCCCACGTCTGTAGGTGGTGGAGTGCCCCAGGCTCGGTCCTCCAGCTTCTCTGCTCCGTCTACCTTCACTCCCAGTGATCGGGCCCAGTTCCATGCCTGACAAAATTTTATAAGCCTGATGCTAAATAAATGAAGTACAAATGAAAATAAGGATAGATTTGACTCTGTCAAAAACACCACAAAAACAGTAAAAAGATGAACACCCAAACTTACTTCTCCCAGCCCTGACCTCTTTTCTGACCAGACACCCCACCATCCGACAAAACTCAGCATCTCCACTTGAATGTATATTCAGCCATGATCATAACATATCCAACACAGAATTCCCCATATCTCTAACTCCTCCTCTGCCCTTTGGGGAGTACTAGGCACTACTCCCCAAAACCAGTACAGCACCCTTTCTACCATATTTTATTGGTCAAAGCAGTCACCAGGCCTGAGCTACGGACACTGTCTTCTGATGGGGCACAGCAATGTTACATTGCAAAAGAGCGCATGGGATATTGCTGTGGCTGTCTTTGGGAAATGCATTTCACTACACTCATCCCATGCCAAAATCCACGGTGCTCACCGTGACCTATCAGGTCCTCCACGATCTGACTCCCACCAACCCTCTGACTTCTAGCAGTTGGTGGCACTCCTTCAGCTGGAGTGGCATCTTTGTCATTCTTTGAACACATCATACAGAATCCCACGTCATGGCCCGGCCCCTGCTGCTCTCATTGCCTGGAACGCCCTTCCCTACATGCACAGGTCACCTCTCTGCCCTCAGGTCTCCACCCAAATGTCAACGTTCCAGAGAGACTTTCCCTGACCACCCTGTGTACAGTAGCTTTTGCAACCCCTCCTTTTCCATGGTATTTAGCACCACCTAATACATTGTATGTTCAGTTGTCATCATCTACCTCCTCCCATTAAAATATAACATATCCCCCAAACCTAGAAAACTGCCTGAGCATTGTATTTTCTGGATAAGTATTTGTTGAATCAATGAATGACTGGACGAGTAACTTCTCAGTAAATGATACGGAGATACAGTCTAACTGTTGGAGGTAATGAGGAGAGTAAAAGCAGATGAATACCTAACACATTAAACCAAAATAAGTTCTAGAAAAATTTTAATGTATTACATTAAAGCTTGAAAATTACCAGAGAAAATTCAGGTGAAGATTAAATAATCTTGGGGTGAGAATTTTATAAGCCTGATACTAAATAAATGAAGTACAAATGAAAATAAGGATAGATTTGACTCTGTCAAAAACACCACAAAAACGGTAAAAAGATGAGCAGCAAACTTGGAAAAAGACTTCAATATATAATGAGTGCATACTATACTTAATATGTAAAGAGCTCTGTCAAATAAATTCAGAAAAAAAATCTAAATACCTAATGAGCATTTGGCAAAAAAAATTCCACCGGCTGTGTGGTGACAGTTGTGGGCAAGAAATTCAGTTCTGTAAAAGGGGATGAGGCCATGAGGCTTCAATGAGCAAATGTGTGTACCTTTCTTGGAACAGTGGCTGGAATATAGTAGTTGCTTAGTAACCACTGGCTTTTAATGTTATTATCTCCTAATGCCCTGCATGACACACAGATGGAACTTTTAAATGTCCTTTCATTCATTCACTCACTCCCTCGGGTGCATGTGTTACACCACTTCAGAGGCATTGCTCCTTTCTTCCTCCACTGACTCTTTAATATAATGAAGACACGATCCTACAAGAATTCTTTAATTCTTGAGAAATCTATTTTAAAAGGTAGCCTCTCCCAGGGAAACTGCATCTCTTGTCAATAATACTAACCTGAAGATCATATTCATTTGAGTAGTTGAAAGGCCGAGAAAGCACCCTGGGATACTTCCTCCATTTGGTCAAAAAAAAAAAAAATACGTATATTCATATATTCGTGGGGTCTGAGTCCTACTGCTCCAGAAGTAATTGCTCTGTTCTTAAATGAACAGGGATGCTGGGGACTGCAACATGGAGTCCATCCTTTTTTTCAAATAGCATATTTGCAGTCTGGGGTCAGAGAAATTCAGCTGAAAACATTGCTGTGGAATTTCTGGCCATTAATTTTATGAGTCTATCAATCAATCCTTATTATTGTCTGGCCTGAAGTTATATTTTTGTACTTTGGGAAATGCTCAACAATCTTTGTTTAGAAAGAAAGAGTGAGTGTTTAAACTTTTTGCCTGGCAAATGTCCTTCTGTTGTTTCAACTGAGATTTTGGGGCTATTGAGGGTGCCTCCGTTGGGTTGTCCTGTGAGGCGGCACATGCCCGAGGCAGCTGTGAGGCAGCCAGTGATCTCAGCACCCCGCATTCATTGAATGATTTTGCTCACAAACCTCTGAAAAGAGCTCCAGGAAACTTTGTACTCCAAGGCTTCCTGGAAATCAGTATTTGAAACTGTTCTTTTGGTGCCAGGGCTTTTATTTCTGGGGAAATGAACGTACTAAGCCCTAGAGCAGGATGTGTGCAGGCAGCGACCTGCACATGGGCTGAACGTGTGAGTAGGGACTGAAATCCAGCGCAGGCTCCATTAGCTGGGAGAAAGAGAGCCTTTCCTCTTATTCTCCCAAAGGCACCAGCATCTCACCAAGCCTTGATCCCACAGGGCTGCACCCTTAGAAGGGGGTGTCTCCTATGCATGTGCACAGGGCAGGTTGGGTAAGGGGAATGTCTGGTGTGGCAGAAATCTGTGGTGCAGAGGAGGTGGATCAGGAAGCTGGCATGGAGGCATGCCCACAGAGCAGTCTTGGGTGCATCAGTTTTAAGGATAACATCTGCGAACTGAGAATCTATCCATGAATGCCATTGACCCTGCATATATCAGTGAGCTTCTAGAAACTTCCTTGGGTACCCTATCCAAGTTTGGAGACTACTATCTTAATTGTTCTGTTTTACATGCTACATGCTCTTAAATGAGCAAAAGCTACTGAAAGTGACATTCACACTATGCCTCCCTTAAGACAAGGATTTCTGCCAGGGGCGCTTGGCCATGACACACCTCCTCATGGATCTGGCAACTGTATGCAGCAGGACCATACAGAGGCTGGGGTAAAGGCTTTGAGGAGTGTCAGACGCCTCAACTCAAATCCCAGATGTGCCTCCTAGTGTAAAATAATGTTAGTGATCATTCATCTGGCACTGCCTATGCACCAGGCACTAGAAGCTGTATGGTGGACAAATAGGACAAATTACTTTCCTCTCTAGCCTCAGTTTACTCTTCAGTTAAAATAGGGATTATCATGCATCTAGGTTGTTGTAAGGATTTAATGGGGTTGCATGTAATGCATTCAGAGTGCCTGGAACATGCTAAGCACTCAGTAAAACAGCTCTTTTTTATTATTTAGACACTGAACCGACATCAGCTTTAACATGCTGATTACTTGAAGAACAAGTAAATTATATATGTTGAGAAGAGGGTTAATGCCTCAGAGTGGTGGAGCATTTTGTGAACAATAGTGATTTTCTAAATGGCTCTGAGTAACCTGGAAGAGAGCATGTATGTAGCAAAGACCCTGCTGGTTTCCTGGAGAGTAAATTGCCCATTGGAATGGCCTGACCATTACTTGCTCAGCTGTATGTGTGTATGTGTGTGTGTGTGTGCATCTTTTTTTTCTGTCTTGAATAAAATGTCAAATACTGTATATGATTCAGATTTTATGTTCAGCTGATTTGTTTACATCGGAAAGCATCAATCCAGAGTAATTGGCAAGTGGGTACACATTTAAACGATACGATGATTTTCCTATGATTCTGGTTGGGGGGAAATCTCATCAAAGGAGATCTTTGGTTCAGTGAAGTGGTTGCTGCTCCTAGTTTGCCAGTACCAACAAGCAAGCTGAAATCAGGGATACCAGCCCATTAGCTCTGGACCTGTACTCTGCAGCCGCTCTCTGTGGTGGTGCACGCCGCACATTCCTGGCTGGACTCGGGTTAGTTAGCAAAGGCACCAGATGGACCGGAGGTGCCTGACCATTGACCTAGAACTCTGACCCAACCCCCTCTCTCTGTAATCCAGAGATGTATCCATAGGGAGGATAAACAAATTAAATAGCTTAGCATTGAGCCTTAGAGGTCATCTATTCTAACCATACTCTCCTTGTCCAACACGTTTTGATAAGTAGTCATTGACTCTCCTTACCTCTGGTGACAGAAAACCTCTCAGCCTCCTCATATGGCCATGCCTTTTCCTAAAGATTCCAATTACCTGGAAGTCCCTCATTTCAAAGCAAAATTAGCTTCTTTGTTATTTTGGCCCTTGTTTCCCATTTTGCCTTTTGGTGTCACAGTGAATAAATATAAGGATGTGAGATTGACTCAGGCAAACAGATTACAATTCTCGGCATTCAAAGCATCCTCTGGGCCAAATAACAAAAACCAACACTTATTAATCTCCAGTGGCATGGGCTGGAAGAGACAGGCTCTGGAAAACTCATTGCTTGAACTCTGAAATGAACCTTCCTTGAGTGGTTTACTCTGGTCATCCTTAACCAACCACAAAAAACATCAGAAACCTCTTGAGAGTTTTCCCCATAGTAATGGACAAGGGAGGGGGAGGGGGAGGTGAGGGAGAGTTAGCGGGGCATTGCTCGTACCTGTTCTAAAGGAGCCCTCAGCCGAGACAGGAAACTAGAAGAGGCTCAAAGATCTATCTACTCCATGATTAATTGTTTGCTGACTGATGCCAACTTCTGCATGAGATGTTCGCCATCCCAGTTCTCCCTGCCTCTGGGTAACTCCTCAGTGTCTAGCCGAGAGCAGGAACCGTCCGGTTTATTCAGACATTCAGAGCACTTGTGTAGCAGGGGTGTGGAGGAATAGTTGGAGCTCAGAGGTCAGGCAAGGGAGGGCCTGGGGTCAGGGAGCCTGCAAGAAGCGCCCACAAGGAATCAAAAGACCTCCAGTCTGGTTCTGGCTTTACCACCAAGCAGCGAGTGACCCTGGGCTAACATCCTCAACCTTTTTGAACCTGGCGTTCTTTCCCTATTAAAGGGGAACAGCCAGCACCACCCCAGGCACATCACAGCAATGTTAGAGTCAGATGAGGCAGTGGAAATAAATGACAATGCATGCCCAGCGGAAGTGACAGAGAGAGGGGGCGGGGCTCAACATTTTGATTAAAACCCAACAGATTCAGGGCGGCAATCCTGGGTTTTCTAAATAGCTGAGTCGAGGGCTCCAAACACCTGGATGCAACATTTACTTTTTCTCCAACTACATGAACTGTGGTCATCGACTTCACTCCTTGAGATGACGGGCGATGCACGACTGTGCCTCCACCTGGAATTCCCAACGATGTTCCTGTAACCCCACAAAGCAGCCCGACAGCTCACTGAAGCAAATTTATATGCATCAGCCCTGTTTTCATCTCAGACTTTAAACAGCTTTAATTACTAATACTCTCCTTTCTCAGTGTGTCAAGACCACTCCACCTTTTCATTCTGGAAAAAACTTCAATAAATATAGAAATAAAATATTCAATTATTGGGACCAGAAATGAGAAAATATAATTGATTTGAAAAGCTTTTGCTACAAAAATTCCCCGGGGCCACCAACTATATTTTATTAAAAGATATCACACACTTTTCCCCTACATTTCTTATATAATAATTTTGAGCTTCTCAGGGGGAAAATAGTATTATTGAAGGAAAAATAATTATGACAAGTGTTAAAGATTAGTGAGCCAGATTCCCCTGGTGTGCAACCGACATCCTGGGAGTAAGTTAAGTGCCTTAGAAAGCGACATGAACTCTTGTCATTGAGTAAATTACTGCTTCAATGCACTAACAAGGACCCTAGTGGATTGGAAGAGTTCGTTCAGCTTCCCAGAGCACTAAACCTAATCCCAGGGCAGCATTTGTGCTCTGTGAGAATCTGGATCTGTGTTCATACACATCTATTTCTGTTTTCTAAGAATAGACCCTTCATCAGGATAGAGCCGAATTGTGACAATTATCTTTGGCATCTGGCCCTGCCCCATGCTCCCACCAGCCCTCTGGCTGGCTGAATAGAACGGGCTTTGTCACTAGTCTCTGCCTTCCTGCTAAAACAGTATCACAACTTCCTGACAAGCACCAATATCTTGGTGATGAGGAAATCCAGCCATTTCCCCAGTGTTCTCAGCACATTTCATACATCTTGTGCAGTAAGTACACCATACAGGCAATAAGTTGACTGTACACAGTTATTAATAGGAAGCGTTTTCTTCTTCGTTGATAGTGCAAAGTTATTAGATCCTGAAAACCAAATCCAAAAGCAAGAACAGTTATATGGACGCTCTGGTCCCAGGTGCCTGCACAGAGCCAGGAATACTCAGCCTCACTGGTGGTGATGAAATGCAGGCCAGTCATAGACCTCATTTCACATTTCTTGAGCAATTGATCAGCATCCTACTAGACTTGGTCCCCAGGCTCACCCACAGCCTTCCTCCCATACCCCCATCTGCCCCAGCCCCCTGGGTCTTCTTTCCACGTGGAGCCTTCACACATACTCCCTCAGCCTGGAACCCTCTCTTCCCTCACCTGGCTGATTCTTTCTCCAGGTCTCATCTTACCTGTCACTTCCACAGGGAAACCACTACCAGCCATGGCATGCCCCATTCTTTTGCAATTATAATATTTTTCATGGAAAAAAATACCTTTATCCGGTAACCATTCAATGTTGGGAAGAGACAGCCTCGGGCATTTTCCCTCCCCACGTTCAGCACCATTTCCCAGAAACAACGTCTTTCCATTCGCCATTTATCAAGCAGGTGTACCAGGCACCATTCTAGGTACAAGTGATTCAATGTCAAACAAATGAGACCAGACAAGGTTCCCATTCCAAGAGGCTGTATCCCTTTTCAGTTCTTCTGCTTTGGCCTTCAGATAAACAATATGCTATCTGCAGACTCCTAAATTTGAAAGTTGAAGATTTAGCTCAATACTACCACCCTCTCCTCCCAGAATCCTGGACATTCCCAGTGTGTAGCATTTATATGGTCATCTTTATTCTTCCTGTGTTCATATTTGTCACTTAGAGCACTATACCAAATTCATACTTTCTTATTTCACTAACTTCTGCTAATGTCTTATCTCTTGATTCCTCACTTTAAAAGACAAAATTATTGGTGCCCCTGCGTTTTCTCCACCTTCCATGTCCCATTTTGTCAGATAAACATTCACTTTACATTTTGTCCTGAAGTTGCAACCAAGTCTCCACGATTCATCCACAGATTAAGTCATGTGTCTGACATCGTGACTCCTGAGCCAATCACAAGAAGATGTTCCCAGCATGCAGTTTCAATGGAATTTCTCAATATTGACACATTTTCATTTGCTTCCTGTATGAATTATGGTTTTATTATGCATTCCTTACCCCACCACCGATCCCTGGAGTTTCCACTGGATGCTGTTGTTTTTCTTGCATTATTTGCTCTTGTGATTAGTTTTTCCCAAGCCTGTATTTTTTATTAAGTCACACTTTTCTCCTGGGGAATCCATCCCAATCTTCCCACCATCCTTCTGCCCCAAACTGTACTGGTTGCCCTCCAAACCTGCTAAGCAATTGTCATGTTGCAATTTTTTGCCTACTGCTATCAGGAGCTTAGTTTGGAACCACAGATTTCTAGACCCCACAAACTCTATTTTATTCTACTCTGTCTTCAAATACCATTAAAGGAAAAGGTGCATGGGAAATAAGCTTTCTGAGATCTTTCTGTCTGAAAGTACCACTATTCTGCCCTCATACTTCATTGATATCTATCTGGGTATAGAAGCCTTTAGAAATTTCTTTTTATCCTTGGTACTCTGACACATCAAGGGTGTGTCTAGGTATGACTCTTTTTAATTGTTCTGGGCATGCAGGAAGAATTTTGTTCTTCATCTTTGGAAACTTTTTCTTCAAGTATTTTTTTGATAATTTTTCATCTCCAATCTTGTATGTGAGACCCCTTAGACTGATCTAGTATCTAGACTTCTGTGTCTATGAGTTCTCTCAAAGGTTTCAACTTCTTTGTTCCCCATATTTTAAGAGAGTAGAGCGTCTTTGGGTTTGCTTTCTATTCCTTCTTTAATTAAAACAAATTTTTTCACCAAGCACTATTTTTTTAATCTGCAAGCACTCTCTTTTATTCTCTAATTGTTTTTTTTCTTAGCATTTTGTTCTAATTTTAAGGATATAATATTTATTTCCCCCCCCCAAATTCCCCCAGCATATTAATTAGAGTGCTTTTAATGTCTTCTATTCTCTAATTGTCTTTTTTTCTGGGTCAGTTTTGTTTCTTTTGGTCTTTCATTTTCATGCTGCAGCTCTCCTTGTATGCCTCATGACCCTTAGTTTTGCATTTCCATTTAAGGAGAAGAATTAAGTGACTGTGTATTTTGTGTGTTTACTGTTAGTAGGTTTTTTTTCTGGCTGGATTTCTCTCCTTTAGAATGAATGGGATGGAGTTGAGTGTGTCTGCTAGGAAGCTTTGCTTTAGAGTAGCATGATGGTGAACAATAATCACCCTAAGATGTCTAAGTGCTAAAATGAAGAAGACTTTATTCTAGTACTCCAAACTACTAACACCATTTCATAAAGAAGAATCTGAAGTCCAGAGACTTGCCTATGGTTAAATAGCCAGTAAGTAGTGAAGCCAAATTTGAACTGCAGTTTGCTTGATGAACACATTTATTCTCATTCTGCAAGACCAAATAAATTTCTATGTAAACTGAAAAATAGTGTTATAGGGACAATTAGCTCTCTCTTTTGTAAATATACACTTTCATATGCCATGTAGTTCAAGCTTCCACCTTAATGGTCATATCTTCGGCACACCAGGGACTCTGAACCTTTCTACCCATGTAACAAGCCATGTTTTCCCTTAATCAATTAATCCACTCTCTGCTCTTAAAGAAAATGAGATAATTAAATTTCATTCACACTCAGAAGGCATCTAAGCAGAATTAACAGTTTCAGAGGAACTATGTGCTGTGGAACTAGAGGGAATAAGTTATCCCAGGATTGGGTAGGCCATAAAATGGTAGAGATTTATTTAATTATTTTTAGCAGATTTTGAGAAAGCCACATTCTTCCTAATTCTAGGGTTTTGTCGTGATTTTGAAGGTCATGTCTACTTCACTTTTTTAATCCACTTTTTGAAAAAAAAAACTGTTAACAAATAATGATTTGCTATTAGAAAATCACTTCTAAAAAATTCAAAAATAAGCATTTACTGATCACCTAGTAATACCTGACATTATGAAATTAAGCACTGGTTTCTTAATTCAACATTTCCCCCACTTTCCTGGGAGGTGGTAATAGACGTTCCATGAAAAATACACTCTAAGGTGAAAAGTTTGACCAAATCTGGATTAAATGAGGTTAGTTTTCCTTTGCTGTTGGTCTTCTCAGAGCCTTTCATTGCAATATGAACTGTGAGAATCCCTTTGAGATTCACAATTTGGGAAATGCACGTTTCAGGAAATGCTTAATTTAGGAAACACACATTTTGAGAGATGTTGATTTAGTTTATTAAAGAGCCATTCTGCTTTCCTCTCCCTTCCAGAGACGTGTTCTCATTTACTCATGCTCAGGCCATGTCTCCCAGCTGTGTAGATTTTCATTCCAGAATAATAATTCAGTTTCTACTACTTGGGTTGGGTAACCTCACTACTATATTTATCTTCATCCTCTGCTTTTGTGCTATGACCATCTCTTAATTTTGCATCCACCCCCAACATCCTTGAATGTGCTATTTTTTAATGCCTTAATTTCCTCATCTACAAAATGTTGACATGCAAACACATATGGCTTTAGCGAGAAATGAAAAAGAAAACAACAGGCTTCTTATTACCTGAAGGTGATAACAAGACATGTGAAATAAAGTTCCTGCTTTGGGAGAATTCTCACATGATCATCTCAGCCTTCAGTAAACAATACCCCATTGTGGCAAACAACAAACTCAAGAATATACAAAGATTCAAGCTCTAGGATAATCACAAAGAACCTACCAAAAAAAAAAAGTTACAGAGGATTCCAGTTGTGTAAATATGGAGGAGGGCACCTTGAGATGGTTACATTCATCAAGACACACCAATCTCTTAAATACAAATTTCCCCAATTTTTGGTAAAACATTGATGCCGGGGTTCTTGTTCATGAAGCGGAAGAATGAGCTTCACAAACACTCAAGGTAGGAGAGCAAGGTACAGGCTTTTATTTAGAGATAAAGTGAGAGGACAGAGCTCCCGGCTCACCCCAGGAGGGGACAAGAGAGTCCAGGGTGGTGCGTTGTCTAGGGGTTTTGTAGGCAGATGAGGATTTTTTGAGAACATGAAAAAAAGCTTATGGGTGTGGACTTATTAAGTGGTCCTAGGATATTTACAAGTAACTTGATACAAGTAACTCTGCTCTGTTGATTTCTCCCTGATATACCAGCATCTTGGTCTGGGGGCATATGAAACAAGGCCACCTGCTCAGCCCCCAAGGTGGGCTGAGGTATTGTTTGCTCAAGAGTAAGTTAAGTGCAATCTTATCTTTAAGGTGGAATCCTTCTTGCCTTTTACTGTGTTATGGCTGGGCTTGCAGGCTAAATTAGTTGCCCAGTTTGCTTCATCAGATCTGAAGGAGGAAAGACAGCACATAGGCCTGGGCCTTTCAGCATGTTAAAAGTGAATCTTACACATGATTATAAATGATTAGCATAAAATAAACATGTGCTACTCTTCTTTATCTGAGGTATATTAACTGATCTCACTGAAGAATGATTCTAGAGCTGAATGTTTAACACAGAGTTTTGGTAGGGGGTTTCCTTGCATGTAGTTACATTGCTCTGACTGCAAATATCCTGCCTTACTTTTTCCAGAGGCCCTCCCCCTACTCTGACTACACCCACGGTCCCTGTCTCAATATCACGTGCTTGCTATTAATCTGACTCATACCTCCTTCTCCATCCATCATCTTGTTTAGTTTATGGCACCACTGCCCATCCATCTGCCTGCCTGAGAGCTTCAAAGTCATCCTCACCCCTTTGCTTCCCTCTCTGGTTTGAACGAATCCCTTCTTCACTGGCCAAACTCATTTTTAAAATCCAGCTCAAAGTCTTGACCAGCTGAGGCACTTTCTAAATAAATTATTCACCCAACAAGTACTCTGAGCACTTAGTGTGGCAGGCATTACCTGGCAGGGCCAACTAGCAGGGCACAGAGCAACATATGGGAATTTCCCGTCTGTACCTGCACTGGGTAGCCACTGGTAGAGCCTATCTGTCTATTCCTCCTTCATCACCCCATCTTTGGAATAGGGATTTTAGATCATTTTACCTTCACATCTGAACCTTGATAATTCTCAGTCCCTGAATATATTTCTACCCATACTCTAAATAAACTGGTCAGATTAGATTAAAAAGGCTGAAACAAAGTGAAGGACTCTTTAGCCTCATGAAAATCTTTTGAAACTATATTGTAATTTACACTTAAACTTTTAAGAAGTTAAGGAAATTTAATTTCTCCTGACAGATAAGTAAGGAAATGTCTATATAAAACCAGAGCTACTTGGGTAAATGTGGGCCTCACCCTTCAAGCTTCTAGTTGGGTAACTATTCATAGGGAAACAAAAAACAAAAACAAAACCTGGCCTTAGTAGATAAGGAAGTAGGACTACTAAGAAACTTACTAAGTTTTATTCTAATAATTTCATTTTACCTCCATAAAAGATCCTGAAGTGCAGTGATTTCTGTGGACCATGGGTTGGGCTGTTAGCATCCTTAATGAGGGTACATGCTGTAATATGGTTCCCCAGTACATGTGCCTAGTCAGAGATCCTGTAGAAACACACATTCCAGTTGAGCCTAGATTAGTTTTTCACAGGCTTATAATTGCAGGAGTGTTACCTTTTATTTTGTCTATGTAAGCTTCTCTAAAAAGCTTCTTCTCAAGAACCGCTAATGCCTCCTTCTAGGATTATTTATTAAACATCATCACTTACATGACCAGATGATAGCCTTTGCTGCCAGGATTTTCTCACTCTGTTTTCATGGGCTGGTTTTGATGTTTGCTAACCTAGATGTTTGTTTCATTAGGTCCTCAGTCTTCATTTCTACCAGGATAGTCTTTAAAAGCATAATTTACCCCATTCTAGCAGAGCAGTTCTGTAGAATACCTACAGACCTATCAATTTGCTGGATATTCCTTCAAACTTCACAGATTCCTCCATAAGAGACTTGAGTCTTATTTTCTCAATCTAATATTCTACATGGAAAGCACACAGACCCCAGGAAGGCTGACATGAACCCTGTTGCTGGTCTGTGACCTCAGCTTAAATACGTTGTCCCTGTAAACCCCAGTCCCTCCCCTTTAAAGCAGAGATAATGACAGTGCCTACTTCGTGGGTTATGTGAATCAAATGAGAGCATGTGTGCACATTGCTTGCTATCTTGTAAACACTCAATACTTGTTAGCGACTGTTAAGCCATAATTCAACATTGTTAAACCCTCTCATTGTTTTGCAAAGTCTGCCAAGAATAATATAACATTGTTTGCTACTTTTATTGACTTTTCACAAGGTTTTGACTCGGGGGTCAAGGCTAGGTTAGGAATTAAGCAGCATGAGTTCAATGAAGACTCCTAGTTATTGATGTTTAAATGAACATGCTTTCAAGTGCCCACCAGGCAAAACTGGCAGGAATAGTCTCCTGAAGAGTGGATAATCTCTAGACACGTAAAAAACAGGGCCAAGTGGTGTAAAGTAGGGCTATAACAATGGAGCCTCTGAGGGTAATCATTAGGACTTCTTGCTAGTGCACCTTTCGCCTTACCTGTGGGTGAAGAGGGGGCTAGAAAAGACTATTAAAACAACTGGGGCAATTGTAGAAACTTAGACATGTAACCAGGAGTCTTTCACATCTCTGCATGGTGGTATACTTAAGGCTGTAGGAAAAGCCAGAATTTCCCTTAATTGGAGTTTGTAATTGATCCCATGATATAAAAAAGTATTCCTCTGGATCTCTGTGTTTTACAGCAAAAACATTGCTAACATTTGGGTACAGAAAAATTACAAAGCCAAGTATTGCCAGGACCAAAAAGTCATGACCTAAGAGTTCCTTCTGAAATATAACACTGGAATAAAATCCCACAATTATAGCCATTTTAAACCTACAATAGTTACCTTTGGCAGATATTATTAAATATTTAGTTGCCATCTGACGGGTGGTTACAGTAGATGCTAACCCTGCATTAATCTTTGCAATATTATTCTATTTATTTGTCAACAAAGGAGCTATAATAATCATTCATATTTTAACAGTGAGAGAAGTGGGAATCAAAAAGTTTAAGTAGGCTGCCAAAAAACATACTGCTAATACAAGCAATACAAGTATTTGAACCAGATTTGCTGGCCCCAACTGTATGCTCTTAACCAATACACAGGGTAGTTTACAGCTATCCTGTGAAGGTCATTGTCAAAGCAAATTACCAAATACAAATAAAACTTTGTTTTTCATAGCACATGTGCATCTATTCCATTCATCTAAAAATATACTTTTAAAAAGGAGTTTTGTAATAATTAGGGTATAAAGGAAGTAGAGATCTAAAAATTGAAAGAATTATAGATTCAAGCTTCAGAGTAATTAAAGGAAGTGAATTTAGTATTTAGGACTACTTTTACCTTGAGGCCAATTCCAATTTTGAAGGCAGGAACTGAGAGACTAAACAAGTTTTTGACAGCCTTCTGGGGCTCAGGTGATGACAGTGAAGTCAGGGTCCACACAGAATAAACAGCATAATGAATCACCATCATCTGGGTTGGAATCCTGAAGAATGCATCCTGAAAGAAATGATGACTTGAAAGTAGTCATGCCTAAAGTAGACTTTAATACAGTTTAAAATTCCCCTAACCTGTGAAATTATATAAAGATAGTCATGAATTACTAATGTTCCTAAGAACCTGGCAGAAATGGACACACTTCTTTGGAGAAAGATAACATCACCTAGGCCTCACATTATTTCTGAAAATTATTTTGCAAATACAATGACCATCATATAATTTTAAAAAACAATATAAAGAGGTAAGACAATATGAATAATGCATTGTCAGCAGAAAAAATAGGTAGTAGAAATATTCTCACAGGGGTATATGACACCTGATAAAGGATCTTTAAGCATACATTTTAACTATGCTTACAATGTTTAAATTGAAAAAATATAAGCCTGAGAATTTTAGTAGAAGATGAGGAACTACAAAAAAATAAAATTCTAGAATCATAAAACATGATTATCCAAATTAAGAATTCAGTGAGTGGGTTTAACAGCAGATTACATATAGCTCAAGAAAGAATTAATTAATTGGAAGATACATTAGAAGAAAATATTCAGAAAGAAGTTTTAAAAAGACAAGTAAAATGTCAAAAAAGTAAAAGAGAAGACAATCAAAAATTCTGACACGCATAAAATTGGAGCCTCAGAAGGAAAGAAGGTATATGTGTAAATCAATAATCAAGGATAAGGGCTAAGAACTCACCAAAACAAAGGAAAGATATCAAACTCAGATAATAAGCCTTATGAACCTCAAGTATGATAAAGAAAAAGAAATCTACATTGACACAGATCATAGTAAAAAAGCTCTAAGAGAAAAAAAATAAAAATAATAAAACCTTAAAAGCAGCCTGAAGAAAAAGAGGTTTTTACCTTCATAGGAACAATATAAGTGACAGCTGACGTTTTAATAAACATGACAGAAGCCAGAAGAAAATGATATAATATCTTTAAATTGCTAGGAAAAGAAAACTGGTCGACCTAGAATTTGAATCCCAGCACAAATATTTGTTAGCAATAAAGGTAAAATAAAGAGGTCAATTAAGATGACAACATAAGAAGCTATACAAACCAAATGTACAACTACACACAGAGCAATTACCTCTGAAAGAAATACAGAAACTATCTGAGAGACACCTATACATCAGGCAAATGAAAAAAACACATTGAAATGGGTAAGAACTACTGAGACACTCTTGCTATAAATCCTACCCATGGCACCAAACTGTTCAGTTGGAAGGGAACTCGGGAGAGGCTTTGAACTCCGCACTTAACATTCCAAATTTCAAGACCCTTATCCGAGAAACAAACTCCCAAAACACTTAGCACTGAAAAAAAATGAGCTGTGCATCCTCAAGACCCACAAGATGACAGCTAGCAAAGAAGCAGCTATGAATGGATATGTAAGCACTCACCATGGCTATCCCCCCATGGACCGGCACAGAAGGAGCTGAGAAAACCACCCATCTCCCAGTCTTTCCTTGAAGAGGCCCATCTTCCTACTTTGAAAGCTGTTGATTAGGGTCAGGCTTCCAGTTTAGCATACATCTAGGGCTGGCTGTGATCTACCCTTGAAATTATAGGGAAACTATCAGATGCCTTCTCAGCCTTCTTGCTCTAGCCTTCTCCAAGTAACCAGTACTTCCTTGGAATGCACTTACCCACACACATGTCTGCACCCAGATGTGGCACTGCTGCCTGAAGGCTGGGTAGCCAGATTGCTTGGTTCTGATAACCAACTGGACTTATCTTCACAAGTCTCACAGGACACACCACTGCAGTGATACACCCAGGCAATGTGCTAAGGTACAAGGCAAAAATATCATCTCCCAGTTTCTTCCAGAATGGGGCTTAACTACATACTTTCCCCGCTGATGTCTGTGGGTCTGGCTTCCAGGCAGTCTTTATTTAGATGCTGAATGCAATCCTCCTTTTTGGGACACTGACAAAGCTTGGGTCACCCTCAACTTCTGGAAGCCATTAAGAACAAAGAAGACTGCTTGGACAATAACAGAGATTTGAGAGGCAACCAGGAGCTCAGGCTGGGCTGATTGATGAAGTTCGCCTTCTTCACAAGGCCAGTCTATCAAGAAATGGGAGAAGTGGCTGTTCTATCTAATGCACAAAAACCAACAAAAAGTGCCAAGAAAAATGAATAAACCTAGAAAAATGATTCAAGTAAAAGATCAAAATAAATCTCTGGAAAAAGAACATTGTGAAATGGAGGTAAGTGATTTATCTGATAGAAATTTCAAAAGAACAGTCATAAAGATTCTCATCAAGCTCAGGAGGATAATAAATGAACAAAATGAGAATTTCGGCAAGGAGATAGAAAATATTAAAAGTTACAAACAGAAATCAGAGAGCTGAAGAATGCAATAAGTAAACTGAAAAACTCAATAAAGGGATTCAACACCAAACTAGATCATGTAGAAGCAAGGATTAGTGAGCATGAAGGTGGGGCAGTAAAATTCATTCAATCCAAGGAGCCAAAAGAAAAAATAATGGAAAAGAGTGAAGATAGCTCAAAGGTCTTTTGGGAACCCATAAAAAGGCACATATACATATTATAGGGGCCCAGAAGGAGAACATACAGAGAAAAAGTCAGAAAGATTATTCAAAGAGATAATGGCTGAAAACTTCCCTAATCTGGGGAAAGAAACAGAGATCCAGATCAAGGAAGTCCAAACAGTACCAAATAAGATGAACTCAGAAAGACCCAAAGCAACACATAATAAATTATCAAAAGTTAAAGACACTGAGAGACTGTTAAAAGCAGGAAGAGAAAAGCAACTTGTTACATATAAGGGAGACTCCATAAGGCTATAAGCAGATTTTTCAGTAGAAATCTTGCAGGCTAGAAAAGAGTGGGATGATACATTCAAAATGCTGAATGAAAAACACTACCAACCAAGAATATTCTACTGAGTAAAGTGTTACTTCAGAACTGAAGGAGAGGCAGAGTTTTCCAGACAAACAAACACTAAAGGAGTTCATCATCACTAGACTGGCGCTATACGAAGTGGTCAGGAGAGTTCTTTGAATGGAAACAAAGAGTACCAATTACAAACATGAAAATTTATGAACTATAAAACTCACTGTTAAAAGTAAATATAAAGTACATTAGGAATACTCTAATGTTAACTGAGGGAGGCGCTCAAGATGGCAGCATGTGTAGGGCAGCAGAAATCTCCTCCCAAAACCATATATATTTTGAAAATACAGCAAATACAACTATTCCTAAAAGAGAGACCGGAAGATACAGTGCAACAGCCAGGCTACATCTACATCTGCGAGAACTCAGCATCCCACAAAAAGGGCAAGGTAGAAGGCCGTGACCTGGTGGGACCCGAGCACTCCCAGCACCACAGCTCACTGATGGGAGGAAAAGAATCAGGGTGGGGAGGGAGTGGAAGCACAGGACTGCTAAATAACCAGCCCTAGTAATCTGCACTGGGAGCACAGACACACATTGCATGGTGCACTGGAGATTAGAGAAATGGAAAAGTAAAATGCAAGATGGAGACTGTGAGCAGGTCCCCACAGCTGGCTGTCCTGGGACAAAAGAAAAGCAGGTGCTTTGAAAGTCTTAAACGAACAAGGGTATAACAGTGATGCCGGGGTTCTTGTTCACGAAGCCGAAGAATGAGCTTAGCAAACAGGCAAGGTAGGAGAGCAAGGTACAGGCTTTTATTCAGAGATAGAGTGAAAGGACAGAGCTCCCAGCTCACACCAGGAGGGGACAAGAGAGTCCCCAGGTGGTACGTTGTCTAGGGGTTTTTATAGGCAGTTGAGAGACAAAGGGCTAGGGATGTACACCTGTTAAGTGGTTCCAAATACTTTTGAAGAGATACTAAGTTTCTTCTTAGTCTTCCTGGTTATTGACAAGAACTTTACTGATCTGATTTCCTCCCAGGATAGCATATCACTCAAGGCTGCCTGCTTTGCCCCAAAGGGGGGCTGAGTCATTGTTTTACTTCAACTTTTAACTAATTGGATTTCAAGATGGAATCCTTCCTGCCTTATGTTGTTTTGGGCTTGTTTGCTACATTGCCCAAGTTGCAACAAATCATTTGTTTAGGGCTGGAGGAAGGAAGGCAGCACTTGGGTAAAGTTAGAAAAATAAGTTGGGCTCCTGTGCAAACCTCACAATGGTTATCTTGTTTTTTCCAGAGGCCCTGGCCCTACTCTGTCTAAGCCCACGGTCCCTGTCTCAACAGGTTGACAAAATCGTCCCAGCACACTCAGCCCAGCAGGCTAGGAATCTTAAGGAACTTCAGGGGCCCTAACCCCCTGGGTGGCAACGCAGCTCCAACGCCCCTCATGACAATAAGCAGCCTGCCATTCATTTCCCCCTGCGGGCACTGCAAGCAAACCAGCTGACCTGCCATTGCTGCAGACCAGTAGGGGAGAAGCCCCACCCACAGCAACCACACAGAGTCTTCTCCCAGTGCGCAGCTTACCAGGCCAGACCCAGAGGCTGCCGCCAGCATGCAACTGCCCGGCACAGACAGAGGAAGCTGACGCAAAGTCCGGAGGGCACAAAGAAGTGCTATTCTAGCAGGAGAACACACGCCACGCACCTGCGAACCCCAGCAGTGCCCTAGGCTATCCCAAGGGCTGACCTGCCCATGGAAGCTCAGGGGATTAACCCAGAGACTCCTCCCTGTGTGCAGGTAACTGGCACAGGCAGCGAAGAAGGGCAAGGTGACAAGCAAGCAGAAAGGGACGTTATGCTTCCAGCTGACACACGTGCTACTTGCCGGCAATCACTTCTATCACCATGAAAAGACAGAAGAACCTGGTCCAGTCCCAAATCACTCAAACACCAGAGAGAGGGCCTGGTGTTTGATTGATATAGCCAATCTTCCTAAAACAGAATTCAAAATAAAATTCATAACCATGCTGATGGAGCTGCAGAGAAATATGCAAGAGCTAAGGGATCAAGTCCAGAGGGAGATAATGAAACAATTCAGAAATGAAACAATCAACAGAAGGACATATGGGCAGACTGGATGAGACTGTTAATGGAATAGAAATCAGAGAACAGGGATACAGAGAAGCTGAGGCAGAAAGAGATAAAAGGATTTCTAGGAATGAAAGAATATAAAGAGAACTGTATGACTAATACAAATGGAAAAATATTCGCATTATAGGGGTACCAGAGGAAGAAGAGAGAGAAAAAGGGATAGAAAGTGTCTTTGAAGAAATAATTGCTAAAAATTTCCCAGGCTGGGGAAGGAAATAGTCTCTCAGACCATGGAAGCCCATAGATCTCCCAACACAAGGGACCCAAGGAAGACAACACCAAGACATATAATAATTAAAATGGCAAAGATCAAAGACAAGGACAGGGTATTAAAGGCAGCCAGAGAGAGAAAAAAAGATCACCTACAAAGGAAAACCCATCAGACTTCTCAACAGAAACCTTACAGAAGAGAAAGGCATGATATATTTAATGCAATGAAACAGAAGGGCCTAGAACCAAGAATACCGTATCCAGAAGATTATCATTTAAATTTGAAGGAGGGATTAAACAATTTCCAGATAAGCAAAAGTTGAGGGAATTTGCCTCCTACAACCTCTACAGGTATGTTAAAGGGACTGTTCTAGATGGAAGTACTCCTAAGGCTAGATAGATGTCACCAGAGAAAATAAAATCACTGCGAAGAAAGCAAATCAACCAAATACTAACTAAAGGTAAAAAATAAAATCAGCTATACACAAAAGCAGTCAAGGGAAACACAAAAGAGTACAGAATAAAACACCTAACATATAAAGAGTGGAGGACTAAGAATAAGAAGGGAGAGAAATAAAAAATTATCAGACTGTGTTTATAATAGTGTAATAAGTGAGTTAAAGTTAGATGGTTAGATAGTAAACAAGCTACTCTTGAACTTTGGTAACCACAAATTCAAAGCCTGCAATGGCAGTAAGTACATATCTATTGATACTCACCCTAAATGTAAATGGACTGAATGTACCAATGAAAAGACACAGAGTAATAGAATGGATAAAACATCAAGACCCCATCTATATGCTTCTTCCAAGAGACTCACCTCAAACCCAAAGACATACACAGACTAAAAGTGAATGGATGGAAAAAGATATTTCATGCAAACAAAAGGGAGAAAAAAGCAGATGTTGCAGTACGTGTATCAGACAAAATAGACTTCAAAACAAAGAAAGTAACAAGAGATAAAGAAGGACATTACATAATGATAAAGGGGTCAGTCCAACAAGAGGACAAAACCATTATAAATATCTATGCACCCAACACAGGAGCACCGACATATGTGAAACAAATACTAACAGAATTAAAGGGGGAAATAGAATGCAATCCATTCATTCTAGGAGGCTTCAACACACCACTCACTCCAAAGAACAGATCAACCAGACAGAAAATAAGTAAAGACACAGAGGCACTAAACAACACACTAGAATAGATGGACCTAACAGACCTCTACAGAACTCTACACCCAAAAGCAGCAGGATACACATTCTTCTCAAGTGCACATGGAACATTTTCGAGAATAAACCACATACTAGGCCACAAAAAGAGCCTCAGTAAATTCAAAAAGATTGAAATTCTACCAACCAACTTCTCAGATCACAAAGGTATACAACTAGAAATAGACATAATACTCATTATCCTTGAAGTTTTCCAAAAAATAGAAGAGGAGGGAATATTTCCAAACTCATTTTATGAAGCCAGTATCACTCTAATACCAAAATCAGGCAAAGACACCACAGAAAAAGAAAATTACAGACCAATATCCCTGATGAACATAGATGCAAAAATACTCAACAAAGTATTAGCAAACTGAATTCAAAAATATATCAAAAAGATCATCCATCATGATCAAGTAGGATTCATCCCAGTGATGCAAGGATGGTACAACATTAAAAAATCCATCAACATCATCCACCACATCAACAAAATAAGGACAAAAACCACATGATCACCTCCATAGATGCTGAAAAAGCATTCGACAAAATTCAACATCCGTTCATGATAAAAACTCTCAACAAAATGGGTATAGAGGGCAAGTACATAATAAAGGCCATATATGACAAACCCACAGCCAATATTATACTTAACAGCAAGAAGCTGAAAGCATTTCCTTTAAGATTGAGAACAAGATAAGGATGCCCACTCTCTCTACTTTTATTCAACATAGTTCTGGAGGTCCTAGCCACAGCAATCAGACAACACAAAGAAATAAAAGGCATCCAGATTGGTAAGGAAGAAGTTAAACTGTCCCTGTTTGCAGATGACATGATATTGTACATAAAAAAACCCTAAAAATAATTCACTCCAAAACTACTAGATCTAATATCTGAATTCAGCAAAGTTGCAGGATACAAAATTAATGCAGAGAAATCTGTTGCATTCCTATACACTAACAATGAACTAGCAGAAAGAGAAATCAGGAAAACAATTCCATTAACAACTGCATCAAAAAGAGTAAAATACCTAGGAACAAACCTAACCAAGGAAGTGAAAGACCTATACCCTGAAAACTACAAGCCACTCTTAAGAGAAATTAAGGAGGACACTAATAAATGGAAATTCATTCCATGCTCTTGGCTAGGAAGAATTAATATTGTCAAAATGGCCATCCTGCCTAAAACAATCTACAGATTCAATGCAATCCCTATCAAAGTACCAACAGCATTCTTCAATGAACTGGAACAAATAGTTCTAAAATGCATATGGAACCACAAAAGACCCTGAATAACCAAAGCAATCTTGAGAAGGAAGAATAAAGCAGGGGGGATGTTCCTTCCCAACTTCAAGCTCTACTACAAGGCCACAGTAATCAAGACAACTTGGTACTCACATTAGAAAAAACCCACAGACCAGTGGAACAGAATTGAGAGTCCAGATGTTAACCCAAACATCTATGGTCAATTAATATATGATAAAGGAGCCATGGATATACAATGGGGAAATGACAGCCTCTTTAACAGCTGGTGTTGGCAAAACTGGACAGCGACATGTTAGAGAATGAAACTAGTTTATTATCTAACCCCATAGACAAAGGTACACTCTAAATGGATCAAAGACCTGAATGTAAGTCATGAAACCATAAAACTCTTAGAAGACAACATAGGCAAAAATCTCTTGGACATAAACACGAGCAACTTCTTCATGAATATATCTCCCAGGGAAGGGAAACAAAAGCAAAAATGAACAAGTGGGACTATATCAAGCTGAAGAGTTTCTGTACAGCAAAGGACACCATCAATAGAACCAAAAGACATCCTACAGTATGGGAGAATATATTTGTAAATGACATATCCAATAAAGGGTTGACATCCAAAAAATATAAAGAGCTCACATACCTCAACAAACAAAAAGCAAATAATCCAATTAAAAAATGGGCAAGAATATGAACAGACACTTCTCCAAAGAAGAAATTCAGACGGCTAATATGAATAGATGCTCCACATAGCCAATCATCAGAGAAACACAAATTAAAACCACAATGAAATATCACCTCACACTAGTTAGGATGGCTGCCATCCAAAACACCAACAACAAATGTTGGCAAGGATGTGGAGAAAGGGGAACCCTCCTACACTGCTGGTGGGAATGTAAATTAGTTCAACCATTGTGGAAAGCGGTATGGAGGTTCCTCAAAAAACTCAAAATAGAAATACCATTTGATCCAGGAATTCCACTCCTAGGAATTTACCCAAAGAATGCAGCAGCCCAGTTTCAAAAAGACATATGCACCCCTATGGTTATCACTGCACTATTTATAATAGTCAAGAAATGGAAGCAACCTAAGTGTTCATCAGTAGATGAATGGATAAAGAAGATGTGGTACATATACACAATGGAATGTTATTCAGCCATAAGAAGAAAATAAATCCTACCATTTGCAACAACATGGATGGAGCTAGAGGGTATTATGCTCAGTGAAATAAGTCAGGTGGAGATGGACAAGTTTCAGATGATTTCACTCATCTGTGGAGTATAAGAACAAAGCAAAAACTGAAGGAACAAAACAGCAGCAGACTCACAGAACCCAAGAATGGACTAACAGTTACCAAAGGGAGAGGGACTGGGAATGATGGGTGGGAAGGGAGGGATAAGGGGGGAAAGGGGGCATTACAATTAGCACACATGGTGTGGGGTGCACGGGGTGGGCAGTGTAACACAGAGAAGACAAGTAGTGATTCTATAACATGTTACTACGCTGATGGACAGTGACTCTAATGGGGTATGTGGGGGGACTTGATAATGGGTGGAGTCTAGTACCCATGATGTTCCTCATGTAATCATACATTAATGAAACCAAATTAAAAAAAAATAATACTCTAATGTTGTAATGCAGGTGGGTAAATTATTTATAACTGTAATATGATGATTAAAAGACAAGTATTAAAAATACCTATAACTATAATAATTTATTAATGGATATGCTATGTAAAAATATGTAAATTGTGAAATATTCTGGTAAGCAACAGAAAATGTGGGGAGGGGAGGGTAAGAATGTAGAGCTTTATATTTGTTCAAAGTTAAGTTGTTATCAGGTTAAAATAAACTGTAATAAATTTAGTTTATGTAAGCTTCATGGTAACCTCAAAGCAAAAACGTATAGTACCCACAAAATACATGAAGAGAAAGAAGTCAACACTATTATAGAAAACCAGCAAACCACAAAGATTGAGATCAGGAGAGGAATAAAGAAACAAAGGAATTACAATACAGCCAGGAAACAATAAAATGGCAATAGTAATTCCATACCTACCAATAATTACTTTAAATATAAATGGACTAAATTCTCCAATCAAAAGTCATAGAGTGGCTGAATGGATTTAAAAAACACGACCCAACTTATGCCATCTATAAGAGACTCAGATTAGCTTTAAGACAGATAGGCTTAAAATAACGGGATGGAGAAAGATATTCCATGCAAATGGAAACCAAAAGGAAACAGGGCTAGCTAGACAAAATAAACTTTAAGCAAAAATAACAGGAGACAAAGGTCATCATAGAATGATAAAGGGGCCGACTCATCAAGCGGATATAGTAGTAAATATTTCTGCACCCAACATAGGAGTACATATATATATCAAGCAAATATTAAAAGATCTGAAGGGAAAAACAGCAATACAAAAATAGTAAAGGACATTAATGCCCCATTTTCAACAATGGATAAATCATCCAGACAGAAAATCAATATGGAAAATAGGACTTAAACTACACATTAAACCAAATGGACCTAACAGACATTTATAGAACATTTCATCCAATATCAGCAGAATAGATATTTTTCTCAAGCACACAAGGAATGTTCTCCAGGGTAGCTTATATGTTAGGTCACAAAACAAGCCTAAATAAATTAAAGAAGGTTGAAATCATATCAAGTATCTTTCCAACCACAATGGTATGAAACTAGAAATCAATTAAAAGAAGAAAACTGGAAAATTCACTAATATGTGGAGATAAACAATGTGTTACTGAACAGCCAAGGGGTCAAAGATGAAATCAAAAGAGAAATAAAAAAATACCTTGAGACAAATCAAATTGGAAACAAAACAAAACAAAACGTATAGGATGCAGCAAAAACAGTTCTAAGAGTGAAGTTTATACTAATAAACATATGTATTGAGAATAAAAAGAAAAATCTCAAATAAACAACCTAACTTTACACCTCAAGGAAGTAGTAAAAGAAGGAGAAACTGAGCCCTAAGTTACTAGGACAGAAATAACAAAGAAAAAAAAGAGATTAAAGAGAGAATAGAAAATGTCAATGAACGTAAGAATTGTTTGTTTTTAAAGATAAAAAAAATAGGTAAAACTTTAGCTAGATTTACCCAGGACAAAAAAGAAAAAAGACACAAATAAAATTGTAAATGAAAAAGGAGACATTTCAATGGATACCACACAAATACAAAGGATCACAAGAGACCACTATAAACAGTTTTACACCAACAAATTAGATAACTTAGAAGAAATGGATAAATTCCCATAAACATACAACATAACAAGACAGAATCATGAAGGAATAGAAAATCTGAACAGATCAATTACTAATAAGGAGACTGAACCAGTAATCAAAAAGTCTCCCAACAAAGAAAATCCCAAGACCAGATTCACTGGTGAATTTACCAAACATTTAAAGAATTAATACCAATCCTTCTCAAACTCTTTCCAAAAAATAGAAGAGGAAGGCACACTTCCAAACTCATTTTATGAGGCCAGCATTACCCTAATACCTAAGCCAGACAAAGAAACTACAAAAAGGGAAAATTTAGAGCAATATTCCTGATGAACGTATATGTAAAAATCCTCAACAAAATTCCAGCAAACCAAACTCAGGAGCACATTAAAAGGATCATACATCAAGATCAAGTGAGACGCAGGAAGGCTTCAATATTCACAAATCAGTGTGATAACCACATTAACAAAACGAAGGATAAAAATCATGTCTCAATACATGTAGAAAAAGCATTTGATGAAATTCAACACCCTTTCATGATAAAAACTCTCAACAAACTAGCTATAGTGGAAATGTACCTCAAATAATAAAGGCCATATATGAGAAGCCCACAGAGAACATCATACTCAGTGGTGAAAGCTGAAAGGCTTTTCCTCTAAGATCAGGAACAAGACAAGGATGCCCGCTCTTGCCACTTTTATTCAACATAATACTGAAGTCCTAGCCAAAGCAATTAGGCAAGAAAAAGGAAAAAAAAAAGACATATAAATTGGAAAGGAGGAAGTAAAACTGTCTCTGTTTGCAGATGACATTGTATACATGGAAAGCTTAAAGGTTCCACCAAAAGAGCTGTTAGAAATAATAGCAAATTCAGTAAATGTGCGGGATACAAAATCAATATACAAAAATCATGTGTGTTTCTAAACACCAACAAAGATACATCAGAGAAATTAAGAAAACAATCCCATTTACGAGAGCATCAAAAAGAATAAAATAGCATGTAATAGGCATGTAATAAATATTTGTTGAATGACTGAAGTAGAAAAAATAAATAATGCTAACATGGAGAGGTTACAAGTTAGTTAAGAATTGGTAATTAGCTATCTTGTAAGCTCATTAGAAACACCTGTATATAGTCACCATAGTGTTATTTGGGTTTTTCGGCTAGTTATTTTGTTGTGTTCCATAATCCTTCATTAAATAGCTATTTAGGCATTGTTAAAAAAAAAAAGAGTAAAATATGTAGAAATAAATTTAACCAATGAAGTAAAAGATCTGTACACTGAAAACTGTACAACATTGATGAAACAAATTGAAGAAGGCATAAATAAATGGAAAGATATTCCATACTTAGGGACTGGAAGAATTAATATTGTTAAAATGTCCGTACTGCATGGATGTACCACAGATTCAATGCAATATCTCCAATGGCACAGAAATAGAAAAAATAATTCTAAAACTTGTATAGAACAATGAAAGTCCCCCAATAGCCAAAGCAATCTTGAGAAAGGAGAACAAAACCCAAAGCACCACACTTCTTGATTTCAAACTATATGACAAAGTTATGATAATCAAAACAGAATGGTATTGGCATAAAACAGACCACAGATCAATGGAATAGAATAGACAGCTCAGAAAGAAACTCATGCATATATGGTCAATTAATTTTTGACAAAAGAGCCAAGAATATATAATGGGGAAAAGATAATCTCCTCAATAAATGATGTTGGGTAAACTGGACAGCTATTTCAGAAGAATGAAACTGGACCCCTATCTTATACCATACACAAAAATTAATTCAATGTGAGTAAAGACTTGACTATAAGACCCCAAATTAGAAGACCCCTAGAAAGAACACATAGAGGGTCAGTATTATTTTTTGGATTTGACACCAAAAGCGTAAATAAACAAGTGGGACTATGTCAAACTAACAACTTCTGCTCAGTAAAGGAAACCATCAACAAAATGGAAAGGAAACTTTTGGAATGGGAGAAAATATTTGCAAATCACATATCCTATAAGGAGTTACTATTCAAAGTCCAAAAGAAGCTCATACAACTCAATAGCAAAAAAAAAAAAAAAAAAAAAAGAAATAACCCCAGTAAAAAAAAATGGGCAAAGGAACTGAATAGATATTTTTCCAAAGAAGACATACAAATAAATGGCCAAGAGGTACATGAAAATGTTCTCAACATCAAGGGAAGTGCAAATCAAAATCACAATGTGACATTACCTCACATCTATTAGGATGGCTATCATCAATAAAAAATATCAAATGCTGGTAAGAATGTGGAGAATAGGGAATCCTATTAACTGTTGGTGGGAATATAAACCAGTACTATACACTTTGGAAAACAGTATGGAGGTTTCTCCAAAAGTTAAAAATAACTGCCATATGATCCACCAATCCAGTTTCTGGTTATATATGCAAAGGAAATGAAACCATTATCTCAAAGAGATATCTGTATTCCAATATTCTTGAAGCATTCACAATAGCCAAAGTATGGAACACCTTATGTGTCCATCAACCGATGAATGGATCAGTAAAATGTGGCATATAGATATACAAAGGAATATTCATTCAGACTTAAATAAGAAGGGAATTCTAACATTTCCAATAACATGGATAAACCTAGAAGGCATTATGCTAAGTGAAATATGCCAGATAGAGAAAGACAAATACTATATGATATCATTTGTATGTGGGAATTAAAAAACACCAAAAACAAAACATAGAAACAATATAAATGGTTGCCAGGGACTGGGGGTGGGGTGAGGAAATAGGGAGAGTTTGGAAAAACTGTACAAACTTCCAGCTGTAAGATGAATATGGCCTGAGGATCTAGTGCATAGCATTGTGACTATCAGATGACACTGTATACCTTCAGTGCTCTCCCACATACATACAAAAAGGTAAAGATGTGAGATGATGGAAATGTTGACATGATTGGGGAAATTCTTTTACAATGTGTATCAAATCATCATGTTGAACACTTTAGATATCTTATAATTTTAGTTGTCAATTATACCTCAGTAAAACTGAAATTTTCAAAATATTGTTAATAATAGAATAATAAAGGTCAAATAGATATTTTCAGATTTAAAAAAACTAAGAGGATTTGTCACTGGCAGAAACACAATAAATAGTAAAAGATATTCTTTAAGCAGAAGGAAAATGATGCTAAATGGAAGATCAGAGGAACAAGAAAGAATGAAAAGCAACCATAAGACTAATATAAATTCAGTGTAGAATTAATGTTTTGGGGGGTTTTAATACACAAAGAAGTAAATATATAATAAAAATAATATACAAACAATGAAAGGGCTAAATGGACTTTAAGAGTTCTAAGATACTTGCATTTTCATGGATGAGGATAAAGGTAACAATAAATATTAGACTTTGATAAGTCAAGGATGTGTGTTATGCTATGTAGTTCAAGCACTAGAGAATACTAAAAGCAACAAAAAACACCCAAGTGCCTATTGATAGGTGAATAGATAAAGAAGATGTGGTACATATACACAATGGAATATTACTCAGCCATAAAAAGAATTAAATCATGCTATTGTGTCAACATGGATTGACCTAAATGGTTTTATGTTAGGTGAAATAAACCACGCATAGAAAGATAAACACCATATTATTTTACTTATATGTGGAATCTAAAAAACAAGCAAAAAAAGAAATAAACCCACAAATACAGACAACAGGCTGTTGGTTACCATAGGGAAGGGGTTAAGGAGATGGGTGAAACAGGTGAAGGGGATAAAGAGGCACAAACTGCAAATTGTATAGTAAGTTAGACTTAAGAATGGAAGTACAACATGGAGAATTTAACCAATAATATTGTAATATCTTGGTATGATAATGGGGCAGCTACACCTAATTGTGACAAGCATCTAGTAATGTATACAATTATCCAGTCACTATTTGTACATCTGAAACCAACATAATATGTATATCAACTTTATTGCAATAAAAAGATAAAACTTCAGTGGAAAAAAATCATACACCTTCCAAACTAATGGAGAAGAAAACCAGAATAATAAAAATATGCTCAAATAATTGAAATAAAGTTAATATGAAAAAAGAAAAAACAATTGGAACAACAGAAACCTTGAAAGATGGTAGATTTAAACTTCAATACAAATGTAATTTTATTAAATGTAAATGATTAAACATTCAAATTGAAAAGCAAATTTTGTCAGACTGTGCTGTGAGAAAACAGAACTATAGCTATTTACAAGAGACTCATCTGAAGCATAAAGATACAGAAAGATTAAAAATAGAAGAATGGAAAAATACTTTTTCTAGAAATACTGACACAAGGAAAGCAGATACAGTTATATGTATATCAGGAAAAGTAGTTTTTAAAGCAAAAATCATCATTAGAGATTAGGAGAACATATTATCCTTTTAATAAGGTCAATTCACCAGGGTGATATAGCTATTCGAAATTTTTTTGCATATAAAATTATACCAAGCAAAACTTCAATTTTAAGAGGAAATAAATTCTTAATTATAGTGGGAAATGTTAATGCATCTTTTAGACATGATAGAATAATAGATGAAATATCAGTAAGGTGAGGAGCTTTGAACATTATTAGAAAACATGACCGATGAATATATAAGGAACACCATACCAACAATAGCAGAATAAACGTATTTTTCTAGAACACATGGAATATTTACAAAATTGACCATATGTGGGACCAGAGAGTACGTCTCAACAAATTTTGAAAGATCAAAATGATACAAAATATGTTCTGTAGTCTCAGTGCAATTGAGCTACAAGCCGTCTTTGAAAAGGTAATCAGAAAATCCTACATCTGGAAATTAAGAAATGTTCTCCTAAATGACTAATGTGTCAAAGAAGGAATCACAATGGAAATCAGAAAATACTTTGAACTGAGTGATAATGAAAGTTCTATACATCAAAATTATAGAATGCAGCTAAAGTTGTGCTAGATGAAAATGTATAACACTAAACTCATATATTAGAAAAGAAGGAAGCCCACATATCAAGGAGTCTAGCATCCAGCTTAAGAAATTAGCAACGGAGCATCTTTTTAAAAAGAGAGGGAGAGAAGGATGTAATGGAAGAAATGAAAAGGGCAGTAAATACAGATCCTACAGATATTAAGGAGATATTAAATAAATATTCATAACTGATGGACTCAACTTGGAAATTTTCATGACTTGGATACCTTTTAGAAGAATACATCTTACCAAAAATTGATAGAAAACTGACTTAAAACTATTACAAATTGAATCTGTTATTTAAAATTTTCCTTCAAAGAAGCCCTAAGTTCAGATGACTTTTTTGGTGAATGCCATTAAATTCTTAAAGACAAAATCAAGCCAATATTACACAACTCTCACAGAATTTTTTAAAAAAGAGGTAAGTTTCCCCAACTCATTTTCAAGGGATTTCTTAGCAAAAGTTAACAAAGTACTTCAAAATAGAAAAATTTGACTCACAGAAATTCCCCAGCCCCCCCTAAAACAGCACATTGAACCTACCAATAATTCTATAGCAAGTAATGTATAACCAATGAGTTGTGTTCATTCCATAAATACAAGGCTTGTTTGACTTTTGAAAATTAATCAGGGTAATTCACTACATTAACCATTAATAGAAAAAAAGGAGTCAAGTAGTAGGATTACCTTAACAGTGCACAAAAAACATTTTATAAAATCAGCATTAATTCTTGATTTCAATAAACAGCAACAACAAGCTAGGAGCTGATGGAAAATTCCTTAATCTGATAAAGGGTCTACAAATAATTCCTATGTTTGAAATCAAGAATAACAGTAGGATACTCATCATTGCTGCTTCTACTCAACATTGTATTTAAAGTTCTAGTTGGCAAGTTAAGAAAAGAAAAGAAACAGTGGTGTAAGTATTGCAGAGACTGAAAAAAAACAGCCATTCACATAATGAAATTGTTGAATTATTGTGTACATAGGAAATGAAAACACTACAGACAAGTTATTGGAATGATGGGTTAGTTTAAGCAAGCACCTAGAGAAAGAGAACCTAACATGATATACAAGATCTCTATGCAGAAAGAGGAAACATTATTAATACAAGTAAAGGGGAATCTAAATAAACAGGGGAACATATCATCAGTTCAGAAATCTGAAGACTCAATACTGCTGAAATATTAGTTCTCCCCAAACAGAACTTATATATTCAAAGCAATTCCTGTCAAAATGCTAACAGGTTTATATGTGTGTGTGACCTTGACAAGCTGATTCCAAAATGATAATGGGACACAAAGGTCTGGAAATAGAAGATTATCTTAGAGAAGAGCAAGGTGGGAGTAACTGGTTCTACCAGGCATCACAATTTATTACAAAGCTACAGTAATTAAAAGTGTGGAACTAACCCAAGGATACAGACCAATGGAAATGACAGGATCACCAAAGAAAAGGACATGGACCAGGGCCAGAAAAGACACAGCATCCTGGCTAACTTGTGTGATGGCGTCCCCTGAGTCAGGGTTGACTCCAAACTTACTTCACACAAATTAAGTCAGTATCTTGGGTGCTGCAGGCCACTGAAATTCTTTCCACCAGGTAATTCTAATCTGCAACTAGTTTTGAAAAACACCTCCCTCCCCACCACACACCCCCACACTGATGAGCCACGTAGTTTTTTATTGAAGGCTCATTAAGAGGATGGAGAATGCAGTTACATCACATTATAAAACTTCCTGAATTCCATTTAGATATTTCTGTCTTTCAACAAATTTCTCCCTTCCCCTCTCTACCCTCTAGCCAAGTTCTTTATCTTCTTGTTCCCCTGTTATTTTTTATTATTATTTTGCAAACAATTTCCCTCTTCCCTGAGTTCTCCTAACCTACATCTCTATCCACCTTGCTTAGCAAATAAGGTGTTTTTTTGAGGAACCACTCTTATAAAAAGGGGGAGAAAGATTGAACATTGTTACATTTAACGTCCTCCCCTGCCACATGCTGCTGTGCATGGCTGGAATTGTCTTCTTCTGTGTATATTTTCAACACAGTCAGGAAGAAAAGAACCTTTTCATTTTGGAATGAGCTCGAGAAGAGTCCTGGGTGGTGCAGACTGCAGGAGTGCTGTGCTATGCTCTGGGTGTGCTGCTCAGCCCGTCCCTGTGACGCCAGTCTCCAGGTAGCCAGCATCCCCTCACCCTGTGAATAAAAATGTGCCCCATAGCATAAAAATACCTCAGCAGCCCCAGCTTCATGGACATGTGACCTCTGCAGTCACACAGGGCCCCACGATTTGAAGGGCTTTGTGGTGGGTTACGGCTCTGCTGTCATCATTTTGAAATTCTTGATAATACGTGCACAAGGGGATTCGCATTTTCATTTTGCTCTGAGCCCTGCAGATGCTGCAGCCAGCCACGTACTAAGGCAAAGGGTTTACCGTCTTGCCTGACTTTACAACAAAAAAAGAAAAATCTGTGGGCTGCTCTGTGAAATACTTTCTCTGGTTTCTCAGAAACCATTTCCTTTTTTCAACTCTCAGTTGTCCACCTGGGTTTGGCAGCTGGGTGTTCACTTGCAGCCTTATTGAGTCTCTAATGTTCATTTCCTGCTCGCTTGAAACGTTTTCACAACAGCAAAACAGGGTTTGTCACCACCTGGCCCCAACCTCTTGTCCTGTCCTTGGCTCTTTTCCCTCTATCTTTATTCTGCTTCTGCTCCCACCTTGAACATGACCCACTGCCTTCTACAGCCCTCCACCCCAAGGCCACACACTAACCCTTCTGTGTTGCTGAAACTTGGTATTCTTTGTGCCTCTGAGCTCCATCACGTGCTTTTCCTTCTGCCAGGAATGCGCTTCTATCACTACTACCTACTCTCACTTGGGGTTTCATTCTTTTAGACCCAACCCAAGTGTTATCTTGGGTATTCAGCCCTTTAAGAGTGCCTCAGGCAGCAGTCATCACCCATTCTCCTCTTGGTCCTGTGGTTTTGAAGACACACCTCTGTCTCAGCAGGTAGCACAGAGTTTGTTCTCTTATGTCCTCTCCCTCCCATCTTATTCTATATAAGTCAGTTCTTGACTTGGAATACAAGCCAGCCATTTTTTTCTAGAAAGATCTCCCAAGTACCTGTCTTTTGTGATCATAGCATAATCACCTTATAACATACCTGATACCCCAAGTCCATGAGACCATGTCTGTTTTACCTCGGGCGGTACCCTGAGTGCCTAGCACAGTTGTGAGAACATAATTTGTTCAGTAAATATTTGTTCAAGAATGAGTAAGTGAATGAAGATACATGTCCAATGCCATCTAGACTGTGGGCTTTTTAAAATTTTTTGATCTCTCTTTATTTCTTAACCCACTGATTGCTATGTACTAGGTGATCAATAATGTTTGTTCAGTAAATAAATATCTGAAATGACTTATGTAATAATGGGGCCTGAGGCCAAGACCTGGGCTTGGGTAAGTATCTGCAGTGACACTCTTGGACTTGAGGTTCCATTCTTCAGGGGAGGATGACGGGGATGACAGCATGGGGATCTGGACTGACACCCAGGACCAAGAGGATGAATTTCCTTTTATGTGTAATAAATCTCAGAGAGTGGTGGAAAATAATGCTAAATTCATAAAGATGTGATGGTGCCAAGTATATGGCATTATAATAAGCATCATAGGAGAGTTGGAGCTTTGGAGAAACTCTGAGAGCCAACTCTTGAAAGAGCTGCTGCCTTTTTCTAAGGGTGGACCTGAGCTTTAGACTCCACTTTAACCAGGACCCCTTCGTGTCCTCACTCTCATGCTCCCCACTGTGACCTTGGGCTCCATTCTCTACCTCCCTTCCCTGGGAGCCAGCAGAGAGGTATCTTTCTTTGGCGCAGCTTCCTGCCTCCCTATCTTGTGGTGGGCATTTCCCTTTGTGTGGCCAGCTCCAGCTGCTTTTTGAAGCTCCCTTCTTCCAAGAAACCAACTGGAAGAAGTTGGTGTTTCTCTCATTCCCTTGTCTATGTGCTTTTTTTTTTTTAAAGAGACTGGTTCTACTTCTCTGCACAGCATTCCTGTCTGAACAACAAATACCCTTTTCCAAAGGTGCCGAGGAAATTACCCTCAAGTTTCAATCTATGAAGGACCAAGGGAAGGAATTCAATGAAACTGAGCTCTAATTGAGGGCTTACTATAAGCTAGATATGCTAGGAAGGCACAGGGAAATCAATTTGGGACTCATAAATATAAGGAAGAATGTTGTTTTAATCAGAGTTGAACTCCTTTAAAATGGAATAGGAAGCCTTTTGAGAGAGTGAGCTCTCTGTCATTAGGAATGTTTATGTTTAGGCTGAATAGACCAGGCGGATATAGGGGGGTTCCTGCCTGGGGTAGGAGGTTAGCTAGAGAGAGCCTCTATAATTTTTCCCAAATTTCAAGCTTCTGGGATCTTACCACAGTGTTCTAACTCTGTAACGAGTTTAAATTTCAAAATACTGTAGTTAATTAGCTGTTTTTCTAAACTCCTTCTGAAGCAAATCAGCTTCATACAGTATTAATTACTTTATTGGCAGAAACGATGACAGAGTTCAAAACATGCATGTTTTTGGGTATGTGGCAAAGACATGAAAAAGGTTTTACTCCTCAAACTATTTTCCAGAAATGAGGTTTTCTAATATTCCTGTGAGGATATAACAGTAACTGAATCAGTTTAACAAATGACATGAAAATAAAGAAACTGTTATTAATATGGGATATTTAAAAAATGCCAAAGCCAGTTTAATCATCTTCAGACAATCGAGCATGGATTTCTCACAATTGAAGTGAACCCATAGAGCAAGATTATATTTAAGAAAGGAAACAGGCTTTTTCCAAATCACAGTAGGTCCTCTTGTGATGCTGCCCCTGCTGGGGGCAAATAGGCTGGGACATCTGGTAGACCTGACGCATGTGGCACTGTGTAGGGCATACCAGGGGGACCATGACTTCTCTGTCAGTTAGCTGTCATCACCAAAACATGACTACAGTGGCTCAGCCAAATAGGGTCTTGTTTTGACCCCAAAAGTCCAGAACCAGGTAGGTGGTTCAAAGATGGTACAACTGTGTGAAGAAACCATCACGGATGTAGCCTCCTTTTAATTTGAGATCTGCCAACATTTGTCTGTGCTTTTTGCCCTCATGGCCCAAGATGGCTGCTCCACCTCAGGCCTTCAAGTTCATTCTGGACAGGAAAAAGAAGGAAATAACCCAGAGGTGGTGCCTATTTCATGAAAGCAAAACTTCGCGAGAAATTCCAGCTACCTTAAACTTATGTCTCCTTGGCCCCACCTGTGTTTCATGCTCAGTTCTTGCTGTAACAGACACTGGAGAATATAGTTACTCTCAAACTTAGGTTTTGTTAGTAAAGAAACGGATAGATGGATATCGGGCAGGCCACCAGCAGTAATTGCTTTAACTTGTTTGTCTCAGGGTCCTGATGAGGTAGATTCTGCTCTCTGTTTCTTCTTTTTCTGGCCCAGGGGAACCTCCACTGTGGACTTTGAGCTACAGGAGGTGCTTCTACCAGAAGGACCTCAGGAGGATCTTATACTGCTTCCCTTTGCCCATCAATAGTTAACCCAGCAAGATGTTATTCTGAAATTTCTCTGTCTTCGGGCTATGAGGCATAACTGGTCCACCTGGAACCTCATTGTCCTCCAGGGGCTTTATGAGGACCATCAGCTCCATGCTGGAATATTGTTGGAGCTACAGAGAAAAGAGTCTGACACCTGCTGTTATGTTGTGACTTCTTTCCTACATTTCCCTCAGAGCTAAGCTAAGTCTCCTCTTTCTGGACACATCAGACTTATGGTTTGTTAACACCTAACAGAACAGCAAGCACTCCTGTTTGGAAGAGACCAACACCTTGAGATTTGTTTAAGCCAAGGAAGAGGTTCTACCTTTAAACAAGAAAAGATTTACGGCTTTCCTGATGTACTCCAGGGATTCTTGTCTGGCAGTGTTCAGGAGGAACAACTGAAAACAGAACTCTAACACTTTAGAACTGTCAGAGACAAAAACTGACAGAGACAAATGACGTCCAAGCCAGCCTTCTCTTGTTGCAAATGAGGACATTGAGACTGGAGAGAATGAGTGTCTTACTGCTGGTGCGGTATGGCCAAACTCAGGGGGGCAAAACGAGGGTAAGGAAGGTTTCACAGAGATGTGGAGGGCTTTCACATACTTCTAAGTACATTTGTATTATATTCATTATTTAAGCACCTGCAGGCATGGGAATGCTTCAGTGCTGTAGATAATAATGGTAAAAGTTAAGAGAGCTGGTGTGGTATTGTGGCTGCTATATCCAAGCCCTGGGCTGCCACGCTTTTGTGGGTGATGCTGATCTGTTCCTTAGTTTACTCACCTACAAAATAAAAACTATAGAAACATACTGCATGTGGTTTCAAGAGGAATAAATGGAATTAGTACTTAGAACAGTACCCAGTGCATTAGAATATAGGATTGTTTGCTGTTGATATGATTTTAGTTACCTCCTATTCTCAACAGGGTCAGAGTCCCTGAGTTTTGCATGGATTGGTCAGCACACATCTTGAGGAAGCACAATAAAAAGTCAGTGGGGATGTTAAGTTTTAAGTCAGGATGGCTTGCTCTTGTTGCCAGAACCGAGAAACTGTCATATCACAGAAGATGGGATTATCCCCAAGTAGGTCAGCATGTCATGAAATATGTGACAAGAAATACATTTCTGATCTACTTTTATGAATAGCCCATGCCTTTTCTGCCAGCATTTTTATTTTTCATACATGTGCCTGTCTTCTTTCTTTTCTTTTTTAAAAATGTGGTGAGATTCACACACTGGTGTTTTGCACCAGCCATATTAGAAGCAACTTACACCAAAAATCAACTAAAAAAAAAAAACTATTTAATTGGACAATACTTTAATTCACTAAACAATGTTACGGCAGTTGACCACATTTGAAATTATCTTTGTCTTGTTTGGTACTTGAATGGCATGAAAAATTTCCCTCTGCTTCCCTACTCTCTCCCAAGGGTCATTTTCTTTGCTCTTTTCTCTACCCTGCCTGGCCTCTGACCCTGCCCCGCTCTGCTGTTTCCACGGACTTCTGAATCTAATTAATGTAGTGGCTATATAAATGAATTATGTAGGCAGGAGGATGTTGGAAACTTTGAGGAAGGTACATTCCTTAGGGAAAACCTGGTTTTGTACAAAAAAAAAATAATAATAAGGAATGCACTTGGAGAGGGTTGAATGTCAGTAAAGTGTAAAATATCAGTAACATTCTTACACTTATTAAATATCTGTTGCCTGACAAGCAGATGCAACTTTAGGTGCATCTCCTTTGACATCTGGGCAATCAGTCATGGAATCTGGCTGAGGGAACAGAAAGTCCAAATATGCCACCATTGCAAAACAACTGCCACACACCTGGGGTACTGGCATCCCCCTCCGCCTCCCTTTTCCATCCAGTTCACAACCATTTGTGGGGAGTATGTCCTTAGATAATCTCTGAAATAACCCTAACATTCTCAGACTCCCCAGGACATGGGCAGGCAATGGGGTAGTGGGGGCAGGTACTGAAGTTCTCCAGAGGATACTGTCAGAGAGCCCAAGGCAGAGATGGTCCCTATGCCCCATGTTTCCATGGAAACATAGGAGGAGTGATGACAGCCAGCACAGCCACGCCATCTGCTCAGGACCTGGGGAATGATGAAAAAGCAGAAAAAGAAAGGCCTCTCGGATCCCAGGCTAGAACCACTCTGAGATACCGGTGGAGAGGGAAAAGCCTGAAGACAGTAGAACTCCTTGGTGGATTAATACCCAAGCTGTCCTGGGGCTCATCATATTAGCATGTAATTTGAAAGCAGAAAGCCTAGAGGGCTTATCCTGCAATCCCTAGATACTGTTGCAAACATCCTAGAAGCCTCTGGAAGGAGAAGCAGACTGTGTGATGTGTCTGCTGCCTTGCTGCAACAAGATCGAGTGTAGTGACAGACACACAGGACTGGAAGAGTTGGACTTGGAGGCCCCATCACCTTCCAGCAAGACCCCTGTGCAGCTGGCTTTTGGCCAGGAGCATTTTTCTAGGGCGATGTTAGGATTATAAAAGGAAAATCTCCACCTGGTCACAAAAGTGACCTCTGAGTTGCAGCCATGTCTTCAGAAGAAGGCATGAATTAATAACTCCACGCAAGGCTTCTCTTCTCTCAATTCACAGCCGAAGGGAGAGCTTAGGTGGATGCCAGGGATTTGCTTCCGGGTCTGTTGAGGAAGCCTCCAATTCCAGGTTGGTGGAATGTGAGTGGGGACCTGGCTAAGTGCACTTGTATGTCTGCAGCAGTCTGACTAGGATTCATTTCTTAGTCCCTTTCGTTCTTAGATTTAGTCTAAACAAAACAAACACATCTGACCTACGAAGTCTGGCAGCTCCTCCCAAGTTAGCTGCCTCCCCCAACGGCTCTCCAGAGCTGGGTGGTTTCATTTGGCTGGCTACAGTTTTATCTATCTATCTGGGGAGAAGAGGCCCTTAAGAATGCACGCACAGAAGCTACATCAGTTTCATAGGAAACACCAGTTTTTATTTTCATTTTTAATTTAGATAGTCTCTTACTCCTGTACAAAAGAATTTTTTTTTTACAAAAAAAAACTTCCTTTCAATTCTGCCATTCCAATCCCAGGAATTCCAAGCCTCATTTTGCTTTTTATTAAGGATCTAAAATTTTGACAACTAGATTAAGTGCTTGTGTTGGTATGTGTACCTACAGGATGGAGGATAAGGGGAACATCTTAATACACCAGATAAATATTAATAATGAAAAGATCACCCCATAAAGGCTCTCATTCACTGTTTTGCAATTTTACTTGTAAATACTTGTAAATACATAACTACACTGCTCTCTCTGTACTGCTCTCTCAAGGAATTTTATCTTGTAAATAAATTCATTGAGATTTATTTCCATGACAACTTAGTAAAAATGGTACCTACAACTATTATTTGGGTTTCTTCAAAAGCCTCTAGTCTCCAACTGGACACTAGACATAAAAACATACACTAGAAATAAAAGTTTTAATGCAGCTTCCCCTATGTTAGAGGCCCCAAACAGAAAATAAGAGCTATTCCTGAAAAAATTATCTTAAATACCCAGAGTACAATTGCTTTAGGCTCAAGTACACTTGTGTATGAGCATGGGGTGCCGTGTTTAAATTCAAATATGAATCTACCCATTACTCTGTGGCTTTTGGGGAGAGGCCTTTTATGGGTAAACCAGTCCACCAACTCTTTCTCTTTCCTTTTCCAGGACTATCTATTTATCTTCAGCCTCCATGGTGAGGGCAAATCTGTATCTTGAGCTTCTAGCCCAGAATGGGACTCCCAGTAAACATAGTTCTGTTTGTTCTTCAGCAGCCCTTCTTTGTATAAACAGATGTGGTGGGAAGGGAAGGGAAGCCAGATCTCTGGGAGGGGCGGGAGGTCTCCTTTCTGGAGAAGCTTCCTGGCTGCAGCTATGAGCACAGGACAGGATGCGTTTCTTGTTCAGGAGGGGAACATGCAGTTCTTCCAGACAGGGGCTGCTCCTCTCACTCTCCACCCTCCACCCCCATCCTTTGTTCCTGGGGAATGCTGTCGGGATGTCTCAGGCATCTCACTTTTGCCAGAGCAAACATTTCCAACAGGGCTTGTGCTAAGGAGATACTAGAAGGACAGATTTTTTTTTCCTTTTCTCTAAACACACTGTAGACTGGGATTTGGGAAGACAGCCCCTCACACCTGTACTTTCTCCTGTATTCACATTCTCTTTGTTCTTTTGTAGCCTTGTTACTACCTTCAACTAATAAGGGAGGTTTTTAGGCGCAGGGAGTTATCAGCTTATAAAATAACAACATTTTCTTGAACTATGTTGATGCTCATTCTGCCTTAATTCATTGTTTTACATTTTGCACATTAGTTACAGATGTTAATAAAGGAACTGTTTCAGAGCTGGAGAAAGAGAGGATTGAGCATTTTGTAATCCAACGCCCAAATAGGAAAGAATTCTCAGTGAGTTTTTCTTTCTACATGTTCTCCAGACTTGGTTTGTGAATCCTCATTCAGAGGTCAGGGTGGTGAGGAGGTGACTCCCAGGCTTGACCCTGGAGGGATCCTGTGATTTCTATCCAAGGGTCTAGATTTCTGGCAGCTCCATTCTTGGCAAGAATGGACAAAGGGGAGAGTACCAGAAGGATCTCCCTCATGGCAGGGAATTAGGCGCTTGGTGCAAGAGATGGGACATAACTACACTGCTCTGTACTGCTCTCTCCAGGAATTTTCTGGGACTTCAGAGCTGTGCCCAACAGGACAGGAGAGTCAGGGACTGAGGAGGGTTCCCGGTTGTGGCTAGCTGTGGAGAAACAGTTATGGCCTGATCTAGGTGGGCTTCCCAGCGTGTCTGTAGAAGTAAAGAGAGGAAGAAAGTGTTCTTTAAAATCAAATAAGTAATGATAACAAGGACTTGATTTTTAGCAGCCACAGTGATACTCTATCATTCTTCCAGCTGACAATATGCCACTCTCCAGACAGCAGATGGGGTGGGAAGTTAGCAGTCTACACCCAGAGGCCTGCCCCATTCCCTGCAAGAAATTTAAAGGAGGTTGGATTCCAGGGGCTGGCCGCTGGGTGGAGGATGGTGGGACCCCCACTGCAGGCCAACTGCAGGTCCCGTCAGAAGAGGTTTCCTCCCTGCTTCCCCTTTATTTCACTTAACTTACTGACTCAGATATTTTAAGCGATTTGTTTACGGCGCTGCTGTAGGCTGCAGTTAACTCTCCCCGCGCCTGGGACGGCCAGACACCCGCTCCCGGGCGCCCAGCGGGGTCAAGTGAATTCTGGGCCCCCAAAGAAGTGCGTGCAGATCGGGAAGGAGCGGGTGCAGTCGGGCGAGAGAGAGAGGCAGGAGATGCGGCAGGCCGGCCCCGGCGCCGCCGCCTTTCGCTTGGCCGGCGCTCGCAGGCCAGCGGCGGGCCAGCCCCCCGGCTGCTGAGGGCCGGGAAGCGCGGCCTGCAAGCGCCGCGGGACCCCGAGGAGCGGCGCGGGGAGCGCAGGG
>JAQQAC010002629.1:16073209-16513321 GCA_029783875.1 Phataginus tricuspis | reverse complement strand
AGTGTGCCTGCGCGCGAGCCGGCGAGCGGGTGAGTGCGCCGGCCGCTGCCGCCCGGCCGGCCGGCCCGGAGTCGGGGGCGGGGGCACCGGGAACGCCGACCCGGGGGCTGGCGGGCGGGCGGGCGGCGGCCGCTCCGGCACGGCCGGGATGCACCTTGAGCGGCGCCTTTCGTTGCAGCGCGCGGGCGGCCCAAGCCTCGGCGACGGCGGCGCTGACACCTCCCACCATGGACAGCTTCGACTTAGCCCTGCTCCAGGAATGGGACCTCGAGTCGCTGTGGTGAGTCCCCGTGCCCGCCGCCGGGGCAGGAGGGAGCGGCGAGGGCGGCCGCGGCGGCCCGCGCGCCCTCACCTGGGCGGGGGGCTCTGGGCAGCCGGCCGCCGTGGGGGTGGGGTGGGCCGGGGGCGCCCGCCTCGCCGGCTCCTTCCTGCCTCCCCGCAGTGGAGGCACGGCCGCCTTCGTGTCTTCTGGCCCCCTCTCCCGTTCCCTCCCCCCCCCGGTGCTGCCCGCCGCAGTCCTGGGGCCGCTGATCTGGGTAGCCAGGGGCAGAGCGCAGCCATGGAGAGAAAAAGACCTGATTTCTAGAACGTGTCACTCGTGCCCAGGGATCCACCCCTCAGCCCCGAGCCCCCCACATCTCCCTTCCCTTCCTGTGCGTCCCCGCCCTCTCCTCCAAGAGCCTCTGGTTCCCGTGGAGTTGGGGCTGCTGCAAAGTGCCTTTAGAGGATGCTCCAGCTCTCTGCCCGTCGGCACCGGGTGTTGGCGGCTGCATCCTTTCTGCCTCTCCCCCCCCCCCCCCCCCCCCCCCCGGTGGAAAGTGAACACCCAGGGCAGAGGGCGAGCGCTTCTCCGTGCGGGAATTCCAGAGGCCTTAGCCCAGGAGACTCATTTCCTCGAGGTTCACGATTCCTCTGGGCCCTTCCTTCACACCTCATCCCAGAACACCTCCTCCTCCTCCCCACCCAACCGCGGCGCCCTGGGAAGCCCTTTATTCCACGCTCGCCGCTCGCCGCTCGGGGAGCGGGCAGCCCGGGGAGCACTCCGGGTTCTCATATTGAGGAGCTGCTGTAGGTAAATCGCCGCCAGAAACAGTTTAATTCTAGTTGCGGGTGTCTTAAAAATCCTATTGGCTGCTTCAACATCCCTCTTGTTCCCCCACCCCCCATCTCCTAAAGGTTTCCAATCAGCCCTGTTCAGGTGGTAAAATTGCTGCCTGCATATTCCTGGAGGAACTTGTGTTATGTTTAATATTTACGGGAATGAACATCTGCTGGAACAAGCATATTAACTGCACTCTGTTCTGCCTCTGGTAATCGCTTACTGTAGAGCTAAGGTTTTGTTTTTTTTTTCCTTTGCTTTATTTCAGCAGAGTTCACATGTGTCTAAAACTACAAGTGGTGTGCACATGAATATGCAATTTACAATTTTAAAGCTAAACTGGTTTATAACTTATTAGATCGTATAGATGATATGTGGATATGTGTATGTTTTCCGTGATTTAGGCTTGGAGTGACTTACCTTTCTAAGGCCAGGTGTAACAAACTAAACTGGACACAGAGGTAGCACATTATCGAGCAGTTTCTTATAAAAGATCCAATGATGACTAAGTACAGCTTGCTCTGCATAATGCTGGCGCCTATAAAATACACGAGGATGGGCCCTAATGTAATAAAACTTTTATATATTACACTGAAAACTTCAAAGAGCCAGGATAGAAAGAATATGAAACATGTTACTACTCTATAAAAGTTGCTAATTACTGTGTTGTTGCTCCTGGGGTTATTTCAGCCTTTCATTTACAGATAGCTATTATTTTACAGGTTTATATTTATAAATGTTGGTTTCTGACGCAAGTTCAGTAGGTTTTCAGTTAGAAACTGTGCTTTAAAAATGACTTTTACTTTTAAAAGGCAGGTTTTCAGTCAAAGGAAAGAACTTAATTGTTTTGGCATATTTTAATGTTGCTTGTCTGCTTGCTGACTCAAACTGAAGCCCCCTCATGGCTTTCACAAGTAGTATTTTGAAATTACCAGCCATAATCTGTGGGCTTTTCCAGCACAAGGCCTGAGCTTTATTTCTCTTTGCATCCTTAGTTCCCAGCAGAGTTACCTGGAGCACAGTTATACAATAAATGTCTGTTGAATTGACTTGAAATTTACATTAGCTACAGTACATTTATTATTTTAAAAAGTGAAAAAAAAAATTAAGCATTTTAAAAAGCTGCTGTACATGCAATCAGATTTTAATCAATGCACCAATTTACCTTTGGCTTATGAAAGCACGCAGGCTTTCTTGTTTATGTAGTAGGGCAGTTTGACTTGACTGAGAGAGTGTTTCTAGTTTGCAGATGTAGAATTTATATTTTACAAAAGCTTATATGTTTTTGATAAGTTAAAGATCAGTCACACTCCTGGAGTATGCATTTCTAACACAGACCTTTTCTCAGGCATGGATGAATTTTCGGATGGCATTTTCTGACTCAATTTTATGGTTTACTATTAAGTTTATATGTTTTCAAGTTTATGATTTACTTTTACACTTATAAGTGATCCAAAATAACCACCATTTGAGTACTTTATCTGCATCAAATGTTTTCATATCCGTGTGAATCTTATAACAATCTTGGTGGTGGTAAGTCATAGTTATCCCATTTTATAGACCAGGAAATGGAGGCTTTGAACTGTAAAAATGACCCCCCTGAGACCATCAAACAAATGACAGAATTTCTAAACTAACATACACTGAACACTTAACACTCACCAGACACTGTACTAAGGACATGACATGTTATATCTCTGTTCTAAGTACATGTCTTAGCTCATTTAATCCTCACAATAACCTTAGGAAGCAAGTACTATTATTATTCCCATTTCACAGATGGGGAAATTGAAGGTGGTGAAGATCAGGTAATCTGCATGAGGTCACAGCCAGAAGAGAAGGAGTCATATTTGAACCAAGCATTAATTTCGAAGCCAGTTTTCTGACTTCAAATCTAGTGCATTTTCTACAGTACTGCTGATATCTTCCTGTTTATGAGGGTGGCTCTGAAATTAATTACAAAACTAAACCTCGATTGACACGAAGTTAATGTTAAAACAAAGAAAGTGAAGGTCAAATCCCTAAATCATAACGGCCTAAAGTTAATTTGAAAACAAAATACCACGATTTTGGAAATTAACTTGTAAAATAGCACGCAACTTAAAGACCACTAAAAACTTCATCTTAGTAAAACATTTTTCTTTGGAGTGAGGAAAGATACAGGTTAATGGCAAAAGAGAATGGTATTTTAATCCCTAACAATTTTCTCTAATTGGTGAACATCGTTTTCCAGTAAAACAAGCTGCAGTTTTGTTAGTTGTGACTGAGGCTTTGAACCTGAGCTGGCTTAGTCTAGCAGTCCCAGAAAGTGTCCCCAAATGACTGTATAGACAATATAAAGAAAAAAGCTCAGTACTGTTGAATATAATCCGTATAGATTATCGATAATTTAAGAACCATCTCTTCCACTTCCTTGCACACCCTTCCCCCAACTCAGAAATATCCATATTTATTTCTCAGGGGAGTTCTTTTGAGCCTGAATTGTCCCTCTTCAGCCTTCAAGTTGAGAAGCGTAGCCCCCTTACTCCACTTCCCATTTCTTGTTTGAAGCAAGAGTGAAGGGCTTGGAACAAGGTGAAGGCATTCATTCTGCACCCAGCTCCAAAGCTTCATTCGTAGAGTTGGATCCCTGAAGACTTGAGGATTAGTAAGGTCGCAGGGGCAGATATCTAGAGGAGAAGCACCTCTTCTCACCCTCCCACTTTACTCTTCCTGTTCTGCACAGCTTTTCATCAGCTGCTGGACATAGAAGCCACTTCTCAGGGCCTTTACAGTAATGACCATCCCTTTTAATAGGCTGTTGCTTTCATTTATTCACCTAACAAATATTAATTGATCGTCTCTTAAGTTCAAGACCTTTTGCTAGTTGCTGTAAGGCATACCAAGATGAGTAAACCATAGGTTGTCACATGTCATTGTCTAGTTGGGGACTGAGACATGGACACATATAAAAAAGGAAGTTTCCAACACTGGTGATTCAGAGGAGAGAAAGACCATATTTGGAACTGGGGTGGGTGGTGGAGGAGGGAAAGAGGAAAAACTGAGTTTAAAAAAAAGGCTTCCATGGGAAAGGTGGCCTTTGAACTAAAGTCTTGTAAGATGAATGGGATTCCTACAGATGGTGGGGTGGGGTTTTGAGAGGCCATAGAGACATCTTGGACAGAGAAAGAGCTTGAACAAAAGCTTTCATGGTGTCTCTGAAAGATCCTTTTATGAATCATGGTTTCCACCTATTCCAATATTTTAAAGATGCAGAATTTGTAATCATTGGTGGTTTCAATGAATGAGAAAAGTTTTCCAAAAGAACTTAGTCAAACTCTATTTAATTTCCTTAAGTATAAACACATTTTAGTTATTGGGGAGAAAGTCTATCAAAATGCAACAGAAATACCCAGATACCTCTCAGTACTCCCTCTCCCTCCCCTACCTCCAGTAGTTTTACATAGGCCAGGACCCATTTATTTTTGTTCCAATAGGTATTGTACTTCATACTTTTTCAGATTGGAACCTTTGCAGTTGTAATAATACTGTTTTGCACTCATCAATTTTCTTCAATTCAGTAGGCATTTATAGAGTTAGGCACATTACTATAGGACAGGTGCTGTAGATCAGTGGCTCTCAAACCTTTTAGACCATGACTCACAGTACAGATAAGTTTAACATTGCACCAGTACATTATTCGTGTATGTATACACACCCACTCATAACTGAAAAAATGTTGGGAAATGACTCTTATCCCTTGGGTGATGCACTTTGATATTTTCTATTCTATTTCCATTCTATTTCTTCTTCTCTTTTCCCTCCCTCCTCCTCTTTCTCTTCTTTCTCCTTTCCCATCCATCTATGGTTTGAAACTCCTGGTTAAAAAAAAAACCAATTGTAGGGGATGCAAAGGAAAGAGAGCGTGTTTACTGGTAACTTGTAGGAGAATAAACCACACACATAAATGTCTCCAAAACAAAGCAGACACTGCTTGTTTGAGGGGGATGAGGGCACATCATGTTGAGAGACCTTCATGGTGCAGTGGCATTTGAAGCGGATCCTTGAGAAGTAGAATATAAGGAGAAAAAGGGAGGGAAGTCTACATGGAGGGAAGACTGAATAGAAATAAAGAGGGAATCAAGTGTGGCACTTTTTGGTGAAGATAGTTATTAACTAAGGCAGGGTGGGGATGGATGCCACTCCTGCAGGGAAAGCCACAAATAACTTAGCCTCCACAGGGATGTTTCCCAATAGTACCGACTGACTTACTTGGTTCTCTTCAAATCCACCGCAGGCTGACATGACCAGGCCGTGGCTTCTTGCAGGCCTTCTTAGCCTTCCCAAGCCCCTCATAGTGTCAGGACACTGCCCAGGTCCCCGATCTTGACCCTCAGGTGCCTTGACCCTTTCCTCCAGCTCCAGCAAAGCAAACATTTTACGGCCTGCCCCTTTCCCTTTTGTCAGTTTTTAGGCGTCAGAGCAGTTCATCACAACTACCAGGGTGGAAAGAGAGAGGGCGGCACCCCCAGCATGCTGGGGGCATGGGCAGAGCGCCAGGCTTTCTGCAGCCCATTGGTCAGGAGGGAGCTGCCCGTCTGGCTGCACTCACTCCCATTGGCCGAAAGTGACCCTACGCTTGTCTGTGGCGGCTCCCATTGGCTGAGAGCGCCGGAACACCCTGAGTGTAGGAAAGGCCTTAGCCGGTGCGTGGAAGAAAACATTTCCAGGAGTGACTCCCAAGGCTAGGACTGTGGGCTGCAGTCAGGAAGGATCTGGTCATTGGTGTGGAGGAGGAAGAGCGGTGTGGATGGGAAGCAGTGAATTGCCAAGGGCAGGGAACTGAGTGCTGGCTCCGCTAGTGAGGAGCATCAGCCTAGTGCCGCCGGTAGTGTGTTTGGGACAAAGCCAGGTGGGACAACTGGTTAACTCAGGGCGGTGAAGTTGAGACTGAGAGTCGGCTGGGGGCTGCGAGGGTATCAGAGAGAATGTGCGCCAGATGTGCAGATGGGGTTTAATCAAACGTCTTTTAATGACGATGAAGATGAATTGTATGGGGGGTAAATGATTCCTTCCTGTGTTCCAGATTCTCCTGTGAAAATGTAGGAGGGTTATAAAATGCGAAAAATCTATTTTGGGAGAAGGTCCCTGTGAACTAGAACGGGTCTGTCTAATCAATGACACTCTAGATTTAGCAACGTGAACCAGGCCCTTTGGCTTAATACTGGTTAAAATAACAGTCAAATTAAGAAAACAAAATTAACCTCAAAATGGAATGCAAGATTTTTTTTTGTGTGTGTGTAAGTGGAATTTTTAACCTGGAATCAGTTTGCCTGTTTAAATTTTCTGATTTTGCAAATAAAGCACTGGTGGCAAAATCAAGCCATAAAAGATGACTTAATGTCATTGAATGGTACCATAATGCTTCCTTGTTTTATTTTAAAGTGAAATACATAAAACTTATTTTCAGCGTTGCCTATACCCTTTTGTCTGGGAATTTAATTGAGATTTCTGAATTCATCTGGCACCAACCTTGCTTCTGTTTGGCCCTGGGCAGCTCACTGTTTTTCTCATTTCCTATTCTCAGCCTTGGTTTAATCACTTATAAAATGACAGCCCTTATGCTGGCCTACCTCAAAAGGTTGTGATGTTAAGTAATAAAAGTGTCAGTTGCTTTGTGAATGCCCAATGTAGTTCTCTTAATACCCTTAACTTCCTTAAAAATGTCTCTTTATTGTAAATACGGAAGGCTACAGAAAGGCCATCATAGGTCAGGTCATGCATCTGGTACAGAGTTCTGTCCCTGGCATGGGACCCAGGGACATTTTTGAGTAGGGGTTGGTAGTTTTTCTTAGTTGTACATCATAGTGTAGCAGACAAATATGCCCTTACTTATGGTTGTATTAATAACATATGTAGATGTATTAACCATTACATAATCTTTGATGTTTCTCTGAGAATGTATTGAATTACCACCCATTACATCAAATGACTTCATTTGGCACTCTGGGTCTCATTAAATTATGTCAGGCTAATCATAATTTAGTTCCAATAGAAACAAAATACACAGTTATACCGGGTAAGAGGATCCCACACCACCCAAGAAACTAAATGGGTTTAGTCTACAGAAGCTAACACCTGGGGACATGATCTGATTGGGGCCCTGGAGTGTTTGAAGGCCTTCCGTTTCCTTGGGAAAGGGGAGGAGAGTTGCTCTGGGATTGCTCAAGGGCATGAGTAAGATCAGGGGGCCTGAGAATATCTAACAGTGATGTGAGGAGGCCGTCTCTTCTGAGAGGGTAGCAATTACCTGTCTCTAGGAGGCTGTAGACCCCCTGCCAGGTGCTTTGTAGACAACGATTCCTGGATAAGTGGACCAGCAGCAATAAGTTTTCTCTGAGAGTCCTTCCAACTTCAAAAATCTGTGATCATTTCCATCATACGGGAGTGGGAATAAAAGAGTGCAGAAGTCATTAATTGCATTCACTTGTGTATTTTTCCCCTTTGCAGTATCTCTGCACATCTGTGGAGAAAGGCATAGAGGGCACTTAAACTTCTTCATGTAATTTTTTCCCAGGAGGCTCATCGTGAGCTGAGGTAAACAAACATGACTGTAACTTGAAGACCACTCTAGCATAGCAACTCGGTTTAGAGTTATGTGCTTAATTTGGTACTGAAAATAATTTTATTTTTCTGTCTTCATGGACAGGAAATTAGTTTTCAAAAATCCTCTCGAGTACTGTAATGTGAGTCTGTTAGTCTTAGTGAAATTTTTCTTGTCATGCCTGTACTGTTTACCTGAGTTATGCAGTGACAGAACAAATTTTCTGTTGGTGTTCACTGAAATGTTAATTAGTTACCTGGCAGTTTTGTTAGGAAAAGGCTGTACTCTAGTGGATCTTCACCAATTTTGGGAAATAATCTGTTTTTGTTTTCAAATTTCAAAATGTATTTGTTTTTCTATAAAATACATCTCAAGGAAGAAAAGAGCTTACAAAACTGTTTTGCGAACATAGGTCAGTATACTTAACTATCACCTGGGCCAGTGCTGCAAACTTTAACCTGCATCTGAATAACTTAGGGATCATTACAAAATAGATTCTGATTTAATAGGTCCAGGGTGGGGCTATGATTCTGCATTTCTAACCTGCTCCCTATTAATCCTGCTGGTCCATAGACCAAACTTTGAATAGTAAGAACTAAAGGATAAAAATTCCTTTGAAAGGAAGATATTTAAAAATACCACATTTTCTTCTCTTTATTTTGGGGAGGCTTTTGTATACTGTAGTGTTAGTATCCATTATATCCATAATGCCAGGAGGTTACATTTAGATGCAGTATTTATTTCATTTTCGGGAGTTTTTTCAATACAATTTTGATGAGTGTGAGGGGGTGGTTAATTGTATCCTAGTGGGGATAAGAGTGGGAACCAAACATAAAAACCTACACAAACAAAGTTTATAATAAATAGGCTAATCACTTTTTACAACATTATAGTTCTCTTCAGTCCTTCAAAGTCTGGTCCTTCTGCATCAGGAGCAAATGCTGGGAGTTACTGGGTACGAAGTCTTACAAATACTTCTGGATTTTTTGGGGGATCTCACAGTAGTCCTGTAAGTACCAAGGACTCAGACCAAATGTCCTCACTCTCTCCCAGCCATTCTCTCTTTGGCAGGGAGTGGGCATGGGGGAGCAGGAGGCAGCACTATTTGGGAAGAGGGGCAGCTACTTGCAGAATTACGGCACTACCCTGTGGCCATAGCTGCAAATTGCAGCTTTCCAGTGTCCTAGGAGAAATCCCAACTCACCTCCAAGCTCCAGGGGGAACCTTCTGTCCAAGCATTGCCAGCTACTCTTTCCCATAGCCCTCCCACAGAGTTCCCTGAGTCCATCAGGTGGTCAGTCTTAGCTGCAGTTTCTGGGTTTAATTTCCAGTCCTCTTTTCTAGAAAAATAAGTACAGATAGGACTGGTTATGTGAGTAAATACAGCACAATTGACTTTGAATGTGCTGTGAGATTGGTGGGAAGTTTATTTACTTTATCTTCTCCGTGAGGGTTTGTGTGTGCCATGAGCGCACATGCACACACCCACATACACACGTTGCCCTTCTCCAAGATAGACATAGAAGACTGTTGCTGATAAGAGCAAGCCAGATTGTGTTTAAACAATTGTGACTATTTCAGTTTGGAAAAAAAAGCTGACTTTTCAGGAATAGTAGGACCGATTTAAATCTTACAGCCGTGGCACGCGTGGGAACCCACAGAGGCAGTGTTTGCAATAGCTTTAAGCCATTGTTTAGGCTAATACTTCTCCTTTGTGCTTCTAGGGCCCATGATTTGCCTTATGCAACATAATCTATTGTGTTACCTAATTATGTTTAGTCATTTCTTGTGAATATGCAATGTTACATTCCATGTATTTAACTTTTCCTTCCAGTTGGGAGGAAGGGAGTGGGAAACTGTTGCCTTTAGTATGGAGATAGGTCAGGCCCATATCAAGGAAAGCAAGTGTTTGGTTTTGCTTTGGTTTGTACTAGTATCATCAAATGAGTGTATTTTTTTCCACATTGGGGAAAACACTATTTATTGGCTACCAGTATATGGTAACAAATAACAGAACAGTCAGGTGATTTGGACAATGCCGCAAAAGATAAAAGGACTCTGAATCAGCATTTGGCTCTGTTGGGTCCTAAGAAGAAACACCCAAGAGTTCCTCCAGAACAAAAAAGCAGCTGATAATGGGCAGCTAAATTCTGAGCTTCGGTTACGTTACTCAGGCTTTTGGTCTTGTCTGAGATGACAGGCCAACGGCATGGCCCTGCTTGCTCCCTTTCAGGCCACGGCAGGGAGCCCACTGGTGTCATTTCTCAGAACTGCGTAGGTGGGAAGTGCTTTTGGAGGTTGGGGACTTTATCCCAGGCTGAGAGGCAGGTACCTTCACTGGCCTTGGACTCTGCAGTTCACTGAAGTAGAGGCTCAGGACCCGAATGTTCTGATCCCTGCACTTTCTGAAATGTGCTGCCCAGTCCCTCTCCTGGTCTGTAGCGGTGGTGGTGATGAGGATTCACCTGGTGCGAGACCCTCTAGAGCAGAATACAAGAGCCGCCCATCACCATGTGGAAACAGGCAGCAGCGTCAGCAGAGGTGGGAAGGCACCTCTTCAGACCACCATGTGTGTAAGAGCCTTTTCTTTTTAACGTGAAATCACACGGTTTTCTCCTTTACCGGGGTATACCAGCTGTGCCTGTAGCTGTGTCTGCAGGATGAAGCCTTTGGCCTGGCTCATCTTGTCTGGGCTCTGGTTAGGGTGATGCAGATGAAGTCCTTGCTCTCTTGAGTACTGCTGTCGTCTGCAGCTGCAGGGTATTTGGAGCTCGGGACAGATGTTTTGTCCAGAGTCAGAAGCATGACCACGTGTAGGAGAGGTACCACCCGGACTCTCCTATTTGAATTTTTTTCATTGAAGAGAACTTTTGCCCCAGAATATGGCATGGCATCTGCTGAGAAATAAATCTTTTAGATGACTTTCCTTTAGACTGTTTTTTGTTTTGTTTTGTTTTTAATAAGTAATTTTTTAGTATGAACAGTGTCTCTGAGAAGAGTCTTTTGTGGGAAAGCAGGTGAATTTTGCCTATTACCTCCCAATCTACTCACCTCCCAACTTGAATTAAAACTCTAAGGCTGAGTTAACAAGTTCTGAGTATGGAAATTAAATATTTATTGTCCAAAGGAAGTGTGGAATGTTACTGTCTAAGATTTAGGTAGATAATTAGTTACATAAGTTAATTTCTATTCTTTTACTTACAAAGCAATATTTTAAAGTCCTAAAATTTTATATATAATAATGTAACACAGTATGGATGCCTTAAGCTGGTCTCTGTAACTTTACTCCTAATAGACTTAAAGCTTTCTGGGTTGAAATCATTTATTGAGCAAGACACAGAAGTGAGTAAACCACTTTCTAGCCCTTGATGTATTTTTAATTTACAATTTAGCCTGTAACAGATTATTTCAAATAATCCCAGTAGAGTTTTTATATGCTCTAATCAGGAATCCTGTGGAGTACATAAAAGGGTGCCCTACGCAGTGCAGAGTTTTGGGGATTATTTCCTAGAGAAAGTGACATTTAATTTGAGTTTTAGAGGTTGAATAGGAGTTAGGCTGGGGTTAAAGGGACATTGGCAGGTCCACATGTCATAAGCAAAGGCAAAGAGGTGAAAAATAGCTTGTTGTGAATGATAGCAATGACGGCTAGAGGTAAGTGCAGGTCTGAAACATTCAAGGTAGGGGCTAGAAGGAGAGGATCTGGGGGAGTGGAGCTCCAGGAGCCAGGCCTTCGAGGGCCTTGCATGCATCCCAAGGAGCCTGAACATTTCCCAGTAGGTGATGACCTGCTATTCAGGACTCTGAGCAGGGGAACAAAACGGTCACATTTGCATTGCATTATCCTTTCTAGAAGGCATGTTACAAGGGTGAGTCTGGTGGCCTTGAGGGGCACTGCTGGAGGATCAGGAGGTCAGTCAGAGAGTGAGGACAGAGAGGAGGGGATGGATTAGAGAGGTGTTTAGGGAAATCCAAGGTAGAACTGGCTGATTGACTGGATGGAGAAATGAGAGAGGATAAGGGGTCAAAGATGCCTTTAGAATATTTAGCTTGTGTGATGAGGTAGGAAATATAGAAGGAGAAGCAAGCTGAATGGAAAAGGTAAAGTGTTTGTATTTCAATATGTGGCATTTGAAATGCCTGTGGGCCCTCCAGGTAGAATCATCTACAGGAAGTTTGCTGTGTGATAATGATTTAAGGACAGAAGTAAAGATTTGGGAAGGTATCAGCATACAGGGGCTGGTGAAAGCTGTGAGACGGACAAGATTATTCAGGAAGAGTAAGGAGAGAATGAGAACTAGACTAAGGACACACGGGCAGTAAGGAGAACAAGCAACCCATGGATGAGGTTGAAAAACTATTGTGGGAGAGATAGGAGACCATGAGAAGTGGTCCGCTGCTTCAGAGCTGTCACCTGACTGGAGAAGGTTGAGGTGGCTTATGGAGTTGACAGTGGGCTCAAGGACTGAATGGAGGTGAGAAAGTGGGGAATACAATTCTTGAGGGGAAGGATGGGCAAACTTGTGGAGGAGGTGCCCCAAGAAGGAAATGGGCAGGCGTGGCCACCTGTAAGAGGGAGAGCACGTGGGTGTTCATGGGTTTGGTTATGTTGGGAGTAGTGGAGATGTGTTAAAAATCATCTGTGAGGAATGGAAGTTTCAGAGAATGGAACCATAGAGAAGAGGATATACCCAATATTAGAGTCCAAAATGTAAATAAAAAGTATGTCATAGTTTAAAGTAAGTGACTAATGAATGAAAAGCCTGAGTAAGCCACTGTAGCATAAATCTGTATCATGCCATCTGTAATTTAATTAGAGTGTTTTTAAAAGTAGGTTTGATTCAGAAGTAATTGGATGAAGCTACATAGCCAGGAAAAATTACTGGGCTTTTCTTACTGTGGACTGTTTAAAAACAGATTTTTAAAAATTGTTTTCAAACACACAAGAGTTGACATTCAGGTGCCCCATGACGTTGCTCTGACATCTAATGGCAGTGTCTCCTTAGAGGGGCACTCAGTCCATCTGGCCTCAGGGTCTCTTAGTGTTTCTTATATGCAAGGAAGTGAGCCCATTACATGTACTGTATCGCATTTAATCTTCATAACCTATGATGAAGGTTCTGCCGTGCTCCATTTTATAGAGAAGCAAACAAAGGTGTAAAGTCACTTGCCCAGAGTCTGTGGCCAGTACACGTAGGGCCAGTGTTTTAGTCCAGCTAGTCTGGCTCCAGAGTCCTTGACATGTAACCACTGTCCTATAGGAAGTATTTTAATGACAGAATCACAGGGCATGAGTTCTGATGTTCCTTCCAACCTTAAAATATTTGTGATTTTACCTATCTGTCTGTCTGTCTGTCTATTAATACAGAGTCTTCAACAGACACAATGAGGTATATAGGGAAAAACATCTTGAGATTTACTTTGAGCATTTTTTACCTTAGAATGAATAATATACTGTGTCCAAGTTGTGTATTTTGAACTAGTGGGATCCTAATAAAACAAGTTATTTTTTAACTATGAAAGGATTATCTGTAATTCACTGTCATTTTAGTACTGCTTTTTTTGTCAGTATTTAAAACATATAAAAATACACTGTCTATATATTTTCCCTTAATTATTTGTATTCTCATAAAACCACTACTTTGACATGTTTTATGGATGAAGAAAATGGTAACAACTGTTCACCACAGCTGGTCAAATCTCCTATAATACCTACACGTAAGTTTATTAATAACAGTAATGATGGTGCAGCAATAAAATTGGTAAAACTACCTTATGAAGGTAAGCTGATATTGTGTGTAGGGTGATTCTTTTTCTTATAGATTATCTAGCAGTTTCTTTTTAGTTGCTACATAAAGACAGACTGTATCTTCTAGCTATATGACTGATTCTATAAAAAGTGTTGCTTTGATGACATGGAAAGAGTAAATGGGCTTAATTTATGTCACGAGATATTTGGGTGAAGTAAAATGAATAGATTCTTGGCATTATTGAAACATGACAAAAATACCTTTAAATATCTTCTTTAAAGATCTTTGAGAATAAGACACATTAAATTTTAAGGCAGGTTATAAAAGCTACCTGGCTGACAAAATTCCAGGACAGCATTTGATGAGAAAGGGTAAGGGGTTTGGAGCCAGCATGCAGGGGGTCAAATTCTGACTGTGTCATTTACTAGTTTTGCTACTTTAAATGAGTAAACCTCTCTGAGCCTCATTTCCCTCATGAATACAATGGAGGTAGTAGTGTTTATGCTACTGATTTGTTATGAAGTTTAGATAGGATAATATGCATAAAGAGCCCAGCACATAGTAGGTACTCAAAAATGGTAGCTTTTGAAAAAATTAATTATTCTTTCCTTAATGTTGTGGTTAGCAATTGTATACAATGGCGGTATCCATTCTGTTGCTTAAAACATATTTTAAAGCATTTATGAGAGTCACTGTTTCAGGTTGTATCTTTTAAAAATTGGTATCTTTTTTTCCCTGATCTGGACTTGGGTTTATTTAATGACTATAGCAGGCAGGTGTAGAAGATAGGCTAATATTTTTTCTTCCTTTGAAAGCAAAATTTCTTTTTTAATGGCTTTACAATCCTCCTCAGTGCTAATATAGTGAGCTCTATGCATTATGGGTGCTAAGAAATATGTGTTTTTTAAGAATTATCGTAAGTATTTTAATTAAAATAAACAGCTTGAAAATTGGTGAAGCAATTATATTATTAAATTGTTCAGTTAAGGTGTACTTAGGAGCAATGACTTTTGATAGTTCGAATATCCATCTTTTACAACATTTCTAGTAATTTTTTTCTGTCAGTAACAGATTGACGTCATTTTACTATCTTAGATGGATGACTATACCTTGAGCTCATATCTCTACTTTGATCCATACCTGTATGCTTGCCTCCCCAGTTTTGGACTTAGAATGACCCCAGATTCTCCAATTGGATTCAGCCCATTGTGATCCATACAGAGAACCTAAATCATGTATTTTTTGTTTCTGTAGACTTCAGATTTAAGTGTTCTCAGCTTTCTGGATTCCTTTCTCTTATCAGTGCATTAATTGCTGATATAGAACATAGGATAGCTTTACATCAAATTGTTTGATTCTGATAAACCTGAAAAATGAGTCATTATATTTCTTTCATACTGAATTGTGAAATTAACATCCCTTCCAGATTATTTATGACATCTATCAGATTTTTCTCCTTAAACAGATAAAATGACAAAGTGGGTTAAATGTTAGGATTAGAGTTTGTATTAGTCAGCTTCTGTCAGGTGATGCTGTGATAATCAACAACCCCAGATCTCAAGTGTCCTATAATTTCCAAGTATAGTTAAGTCCATCCTACCTGGCAGTTGAAGGCCAGCTGTGCGCTAGTATCTTTTTCATTCTAGGACCATGCCTGACAGTGCACATTTTTGGAATGTGCCATCCTCTGGGCGGAAGGAAATGGGAGCTTTGGTTGGACGTGGCATGTGTCGTGTGGCTCCCATATAAGGCCAAGCCTGACATAAGTGGTGGGGTGGGGGGTGAATATCCATCTTTTTACAGAGCAGTGCATATGGCCAGCGACCAGCAGGGATCCATATCCTCTTAAAGGGAGGCACTGAAAAATTGGAAACAGTGATGCAATCTACCTTAAAGTTAATCAGTTTGCTGTTATTGTTGTTAATCAGTATTTTTAAATTAAAGGAACACAGCGAGATAAAAAAAAAAGAGCTTACAGAACTGTCTGGGAGTATGTTCTTTTACTGTATAAAAGACTTGTCTTTTTGGCCCATGGTTTTCTTTTTACTAAAATTCATTACCTCTCCTGAATCTTCATTGCAAAAGTGGGGGCTGATGAAAGGAGCTGGTGAGATGTTTTCATCCAAAGAACCAAAGTTTCCATGTTTTAGGCTTCCAGTATTAAAGAAATTGTTTTTGAAAGCATGTGTTTAATATTTCATTGCTAAACAATTTGCCTTTATCATGTAGAGAAGAATGCTTTTATACAATTATTTTGCCCTGATTCTTAAATTAATAACTTGACTTTGCTTTCCATTGACTAATTAGAATCAAATTGTGAATGAAGAGTAAAATCCATGCATAACTTGGAAGGGAATCAGGCAATAAGCTATCTGATTTACAGAGAAAAAAAAGTCTCATTAATGTCTTCTTTAGCCAAGGTTTTACTTATAACTTGAGCCTAGTTTTGATTTTTGAAAAAATTTGAACAGGGAAGATGTGGAAACCTACCAGTATACAGGGAATGGTAATTGGCCTTTGGTGTGAGGGCATGAATGTATATTTATTGAGGTCCTGAGGTAGAGGGTAGGACAGGAATTTTCTGGAACCTAGCAGGACCTCTCTGAACTTAGGCTTACTCTTGGCCCACTTTATGTCTCATGAATTTTAGAGTAGGCAGGGTCCGTGTTCACATCTTCAGAAAATAAGTAAATTGTAATGCTTTTCTGAAACTAAAATAATTTTCCTTTCTATGTATGTTTGGTTTGTGTTACCTAAGAAGCATGTTGAATATTATTGGAATAAGATACCACTTTCTATGTTAATTCTAATGAAATTGAAGAAGAAAACAGCCCTCACCAATATTGTGAAGCAGTTAATGGTGTTTAAAGTCTCTGGAGACAGGGCCAAAGTAAAAATATAAACTAAATAAGTGAAAATGTAGTCATTACTTTCTAGTTTGAATGAGCATCAAGATGCAATATTTTGAACTAATTGCAACTGCTGTAAAGTACTTGAAGAAAATCCATTAGAAGAGAATTAAAACTTGAACAGATTAGTGTTCTTTAGTGAGCCTAGCAGAAGGCTTCTTTTGTTGCTTCAAAGTCTTTTCTAATTCTTATCACTTGGCCTTCTTGGCATATAAACAAAAGTATCTTTCCGTACACATTTTCCAGAACTATGTGTGTATTAGGAAACATTTCTCTTAACTGAATATCACAGGTAGTTTTAAAAGCCAAAATAACATTTGAGTTCTATATATCTCAGGTTCAGATTAATGAAATTAAGAGAGCAAGCTTTTTAGTTACTAGTAATAATTTAGTGATGGAAACACGGATCACTGACATTTTTACTTTACATTTTGTATCTTGATCTTGTTTGTATCCTGCAACTTTGCTGAATGTATTCATTTGTCCTAGTAGAGGTGTGTGTATGTGTGTGTGTGTGTGTGTGTGTGTATTTTTTAGGATATTATTCATCAAGATAATGTCATTTGTGAATAGAGATAGTTTTGCTTCTTTCTTTCCAATCTGGATATCTTTTATTTCTTTTTCTTGCCTGATTGACCTATTAGAATCTCCAGTACAATGTTGAATAGCAGTCCCATGTGTGTCCTTGGCATGTTCCTGATCTTAGAGGGAAAGTATTCAGTCACTTGCTATTAAATATGATATTATCTGTGGGTTTTTGTAGATGTCTTTTATCAGGTTGAGGAAGTTCCTTTCTATTCTTGGTTTGTTGAGTGTTTTTATCATGAAAGGGTGTTTGATTTTGTCAAAGGCCCTTTTGCATCTATACAGATGATCATGTGGATTTTGTCCTTTATTCTATTAATACAGGTTGGTATGTTGACCGATTTTCATATGTTGAACCAACCTTGCATTCCTGGAATACTCTCTTGGTGATGGGGATATAATCCTTTTCTACATTGCAGGATTCATTCTGCCAGCCATTTGATGAATGATTTTTTTCATCAGTGATGAACACTGGAGAGAAAAATAAAGGAATGTGACTTTCCCGGGATTTCCCCAATGAAATATGGAAGCTTCATTTCTGCATATACTATGAATGACTGTCTTTTAAATGATAATCAGATTTCAAAATAATGCCTACCTAAGTAATCAAGTTCAGAAACTTGTACATAATGGTTATCTAAAGAACCTTATTTTGGCATATGCTTAAGAAACTCTCACATAATGTTACTTGTTACATGACACATTCAGATTTTAGGTCTTCACCATGTGCAAATCACTTAATTTTTTTAGCTTAGTTTCCTAATTAGTAAACAGGATTATGAAGAGCAAACGAAATATGATATGTGAATGTGCTCCTAAGATATTGCATGATGGTAAGATACAATTATTTATATAACTATGTAATATAAATATTTAGCACAGGAGTCAAAAATGCAAGTAATGCCAGAGGCCAAGAAGACCATGTAATGTCAGAAGCTGTAACAAGTAACACATCTGGATGTGATGAGGCCAGTGGCATCTCTGCAGTGGAAGCTCTGCTGCCTGTTCAGTATATATTCAAAGGAAAACAAACAAAATAAGAGCAAACACAAACCCCCGCTGTTCTGGCCACACATCACACATCTGCCTCCTGTGTGGGATCTGATTCAGAGTGTCAGTGATAGAGTATAAAGCCCTGGGGTCTCTTTCCAGCTCCACCACTGAAAAAGCTCTTACCTCTCTGAGGCTCCATTTTCTCATTTGTAAAATGCAGATAATGTATGCCTTGCCTGCCTCCAAGGGCTGTTGTGAGAGGCTTATATGGCATAACACGGGAAAATGACTTGAAAACTATCAAGCTTCTGTAAGTGTAAAGAATTGTGTTGTTTTATGTCTCCATAAATCCTAACTTCACAATGAAGGTACTTTTCTTGTTAAGAAGGTTCTGTAACCAGACATTGGAAAACTCCTAAAAACCAACTAAAAAAGTCCCCTTTCAATAGAATGAGCTTGGTAATAGATGCAAGCCCATTTAATGTATTTCCTGGACTTGAATTGTTACCCAGATCATCCCATTGTCATTACAGTGAAAAGAACTACTGTCTTGTTTTTCTCACCACTACCTTCCTTTAGATATGTGAATTCCTAAGACAGTACAACAATATGTTTCATAATTTTCACAAACCAGATGTATTATTTCTAAGGGCTTTCTGTGGTTTTCTTGACAAATAAACACAAAGTCAGAACTTGTACTTTCTTGGTACCCTAGTATTTGAAAGAGTGACTTCTATAGTTTTGTGACCGCAGTGAATTGAGTGAAGCTACTGCAGGACATTCTTTTGGAGCAAGATGGAAGCCAGCATTGCATATAGGTTGCCGAGTAGCTGGCCAGCAGTGTCTGTGGCCCAACTTACCGGTTCTCAGTCGGCAGGACAAAGTCATAGAAACTCGTGATCCTAAATAAATTGAGCTCCTACTCTGTGTGAAGCAATGTGCTGGCTTGGGAACACAGGAAAAATAATGTTGCCTCTGCTCTGAAGAAGCATGAAGTCTGGTTGGAGAGAAGCCAGTGGCCATCATAGCTCTACGATCTGGACTCACAGGTGATTAGCTCTGTCTGGAAGGAGCCCTGAAGATCATCTATCCAGCCCAGTTCCCTCACTTTACAGCAGAGATGATAGATACCTATTACTAATATCTATGGTGTAGTCCAGGAGTTCTCAAATCTACCTGCTTCCTAGCATCTCCTGGGGATCCAGAGTTTCTGTGGGTGGGGAACCAGGGATTTCTATTGGAGTACAAAAGACCCACAGTCCTGGGGGATTCTGGCAGAGCCAGTTTGCTTAATGGGTTGGGAGTGGTAAGAAGTTGTGAGTAGTTTTAGAGTTTAGGGTATAGGGAGCTCATTTGGAGGCTAAGAAAGGGCCTAGTGGAGCACTTGCATGTTGCAGTTAAGGGTGGGTAAGATTGAGGTGCGCTGAGACCTTTGGGAATAGGGGAGCAATTAGCTGAGGACAGGAGTTGGGAATTGGCATGGCCATGGGGCTGAGAAAGATGTTTTACATCTCGTGATTCTCTTGGATAGCAAGGGACTGTAGAGGATTCCATACATTTGCTTTGAAAAAGAGCTTTGATCTGCTCAAGGCAGCCATAGTGACTTTGGCTAATTTTTGTGAAGGTTTTAAGAAGGCATTAACTGCATTATTAGTAATTCTGCAATCCCAAATTAATTTTATTTGACGAAGAATTTTTTTCTAGTTTATCATCAGTACTGCGGTTAGTGTCTTCATTGCCTTTTCCAAATTGTTTTGAGACAGACATTGATGATTTGGTACTCCCAGTTTCTGTGTTTCTTGGGAAGAAAGTAGTTGGTATGCAGTATGCCAATAAATCTGTCTGGATAAAGATGTATTATATACACAACCAGTGGGACATTAACCCTTATGAACTATTCTTTGCTGAAAATAACTTCATCCTCTCAAGAAAGTGACTTATCTTTGATATTTTAAATATTATTATGATACATGAATTTGGACATCTTCATAATAAATAGATAAATGTATTTAACCAGCATGTATAAGACACCAAACAGAATTTTGTAAAAGATCTGTCAAGACAGATTTTCAAAAGATCGGTCCACTTTAAATTTACATATATTTTATAGTTACGTTCATTTCACTGTCAAAATATTATTATTTTTTTTGTTCTGTTACAGTTCTCCCTAGTGTGTGTTTTACTTGAAGGCAGTAACCCTATAGTAGTGATTAAGAGCATGGCCTCTGGCCCAGATGGCCTGAGTTCTGATCCCTGGCTCTGTTGCCTGCTGGCTGTGAATAACCCTTATTTTGTCAGCTGTGAGCTCTGGGCAAGAATGCCTATCACAGAGGACTGGTGTCAGGACTAAATGAAGAAATGCATGTAAAGTGCTTTGAGTCATTTAGTTGATGCCCCTCATTGTACACATTGAAGAATCTGAGGCTTATTCTAAGAACTTGCCAAAGATCACTAGGAAATTAGAACCTGGACTGGAGCCCAAACCCCTTGATTCTCAGGCTGGGGCAGAAGAGAATAAAGTTGCTTCTCTCTGAAGTACTTTTTCAGTGTTCTGTCACTTGGTATGGCTCTCTTTCTGTGTCCCAGGCTCTCCATCCCTCCCCCGACCTCGTTTCTCGGTCTCTATCTCCAAGTCTCCCCTCACATCTCCATCCATCCCATACAGGTCTCAGCCCTATAAAGCAGGGGTGCTTAAGCCAGAGGTCGAGAACTCCATATAATATGTGCATTTCTCTCTTTTTTTGCCTTTTGGAGTAGAGAGCCTACAGCTCTTATCAGACTCCCAAATGTGTCTGTGACCCCACCTCAGCGAGGGTGGAAGCGGCTCTGACAGCAGCCGTTTTCCAGTGTGAGCAGATGCTGAGGTGGTGCTCCAAGAAGTGTAAGCACTGTGTTCCTTTGTCAGTGTTTCCAGTTGCAGAGGAAAGAGTGGGCACTAATAAGGATGGCTGGCAAAGCCATTCTGCCAGGCAAAGTGACTTTTTCATGAAGACACTGTTGAATCTGTTCTTGACTGTCTGAACAAGGAGAGAGCTTGGTGTTACATAGCCAGAGCATAAAGGAAGTGCAGGCCATGGTTTGAAAAGTAAGCCACTAAGAACTCAGAGCCCGCAGGGCTATCTCTTCTGTCGTGTCCTTATGGCACAGTGGGACTCAGGTGGCTTAGATTTGCCTTAATTGCAAACAAGCTGACTGACGTAGATGTTTTCATAGTGAGGCAGAACTGCTAAAAGAAAAACGCAGTTCTGTTTTTAAAATAAAACGGAGGGGACCAATGTTCTGTTTAAGGACTTAGGAATTTAAATGCATTATTACGTTAGAAAAGCTATTTTATAAGAGCACATATCACACCATATCCCAAGGGCTTTGCAAGTTACAGTTTGAGTTATCCTGAAGGTTGCTACTCAATGATAAAATCATGACCAAGTAGCTTCACATGTCCCCTTTATAGCTAAAATATAATCCTCAATTTTTTCCTTCATTATGCAATATTCAAAATTATCACACAACAACTTTAACATAACCCATGACAATGTACTTTTTGTTGAAGGGGTATGATCAAGGGCTTTTTAATATAGTCTGGCTGGACACCAAGGGTATAGAAGTGATCCATTTCTCACCTGGTTTTTAGGTGGAAGACAGTACATGCTGGGCATCTAGGTAAGCATGGCCAGACAGGAGGGCTTTCTCAGGATAGCATTCTTTTGCCAAGTATGTGTGACAAATCCAGGGTTAGTATTTATGGGAATTTGGGAATTTGGACCTAGTCTATATTTAGCATCCAGAAACCATGATGGGGCTGTCATTGGGTGGGGGTTTCCAGTCACAGTTTTTGCAGAGTTTGATAGTTTAGGCATACAGGGCAGTGGTGCACACTATCTATTCTAAAGTTCATTCTTTCATTCACTCATTAGTTCATGTATCAACATGCTTCAAGTTTTCCTGACTTTAGGTTTATATACAGAACATTCTTAGAAGGATCTGAATACTTTTTGATGAGAAAAACTCCTAGTGAATAATTAAAGTTAAGAAACATTTAGAAGGGCTTCTATACTTTGGCAAACCCCTCCTAGAAAGCCTTTCAAGGAACCAGATATTAAAATCAAGGAAAGAAATGTCAATAGGAATTTCTTCCTTTAATAAAATTGTAAAGGCTACATATGCACAAGAGCTTTCTGTTAGGCTACATGTCCTTTTTCTCCCTAATAGACATGATTTCTTTACAGAGCCTGCCTATTGACTGGTCTGAGAGAACTATTGATCAGTGAGAGGCCAAGCGTGGGCATAGCTTCGGGTCATGCCCCTCACTAGAATCTGATTTTTTATTTCTGTGTCCATAGAGGGCGAAAGATGATGCCACCCTGTCTACCTCCTAGGCTGTGTGAGAACTCAGTGAGCTGACCCAGGGCAGTGCCTTACACTCAACACTCAATAAATCATGAGTTTTTTCCCCAATGATTCTGTGCATCAGGAGGAGCCTCAAAAGGTGAATCAAAGCCAAGTGTAGGGTGCTGTTCTCCTGATTGAAGCTGCCCCTTCTCTCCTTTCACCTGTGAACCCAGAAGGTGAGTGGGGTATATGGGCCAAATGGTTCCTAAGTCAGGTGAGAGAAAAGAGCGCAGGCCATTCGGGAACGTGAAGCAGAGAGTGGAGATGTAACAGAACCTGTCCATTGGAGGAACCCCTGGGGACTAGGGGGTCACGGTCCCTGCAGCTGTGGGCATTTTCTTGCTTTTCTAGCTCTGTTTGACGTGGCCATTCAGAAACTTTCTTTCTTGTCTCCAGATCTGAATGAAGGAGAGAATTGCTTTTAGGAAGAATCCACTTGCTGTCGTTTGGAAACCACTGCTTGGTTAGAAAACAGGTCTCTGCGTCAGGATCTTTTCGTACGCTTAACCATCCCACTTTCTGTGGATAGGTGACCTGACTGCACTTGCCAATAGTACACCTGACTCACCCTGTGGTTGGCTCCTGCCCCAGCTGTGGCCTTCTGACTGCTGTTCAGGCTGCATTGCTGGTTTCTGGGCCCCACTTTGGCATGACCTGTGTGGCTCCCAGGTCTCTCCTGTTACTTGACTTTTTGGTGTCCTCCTTAATTCTGATTATAGCTTCTGGGTGCCTTGCGGTCAGAGAAAGCCCCGCCTCTGGTTCCCAACCTCGTCCTGACTGCTGTTGTAGGTTTCCATTCTCTTTTGAGCCATCCTCTTTAGGAGGAGCACAGACTTCACCATCCAGGTCCTTTGGCAGCCGCCTGAGCCAGGCCACAGCATTTCTGTGTTTTCCTGGAGGCAGAGGTAGGTGACCCAGGCTGATTGGACGTGAGTTAGCCTGAATGCTTTTCACAGGCAGTCATCTCTGTGTGGTGGGCCCTCTAATGGTCCCACTGACAGGTGGGGCAAATGGGACGCTGAGGGGTTAAGTACCTGCCCAAGTGTTATGGCCAATGAATGTTGGAGGCAGGGTTAGATCCTTATTAGGTCCCATAGACAGAGGAATTTTCTTCTCTTTGTGCCCAGAAGAGGACATGCCCTCCTGCTCTGAGATAGAAATTTGCCTGAGAAGCTTCCAAAATGCACTGATTCTTAATTTTATCTGTAAGTTGGTAATTTAGCCCAAACAATACAAATTCTTTCCTTCAAGGAGAATATCTGAGGCAAACTGGTTAGAGCTTAGGGCACACCGATGCTTTTCTTTCAAAGCCTTACCTTTTTATTTTTATTTTTGCTGATGTATAGCTCTTTCCTCCTTTCCTTTTTTTCTTTATGTAGCTGAGATGGTAGACTTTGCTTTTTGCCTCTTGCCTCCAGGTTTCAGGAAAATGCTTTATAAATGGGGTGACAGATACTTAGTTTTGTTAAGGCCTTGGAGAAAAGAGTAAAGGAAAAGAAAACCTTCAAGATGAACTACAGTAATGTTTTAATTAGAATTAATGTATTCTTTGACAGAGCTAAACAAAATAAACATTCATGTAGTACTATATGAATAGCAATAATGTTAAGAGCTACCAGTGATTAATAACATCTCATCTACATCCTCTCTAGTCATCACAGTAACCTATCGCAGCAGGCAGAACAGGCAAGGAAGCCAAGACATAGTTGGGTTTAAGCCCAGTAATGCCATTGGGCACAATGCCATTGCACTGTGCTGTTTTGATATCAAAGCAAAGCAGGTGCTCTTTCTGTCCACATCTTTCAAAGGATATTGCCACTCTCTTAAACTTCTTTTGTAATTTGTGGTTCTTATTCTTGGTCAGTTTGCTGAGTCTAAGTGCTGGGGGGCACCATAGATTATACCCTACTTAAATGAAAATGACAAGCATAACAGTGAAGTGTGTGGTTAGTTAAGAGCAAGGAGAAATAAGACCAGGATGTCTGTCTTCATGGCCAGGAGCTCAAGGAAAGCAGCCTTTACTCCATTCACCCAGCACTCAGACAGCCTCTGCAGCCATCAGACTCACTTTGGACTCAGATGAAAATAAGCTTCAGATGAATGAGGAAACTCTGGCGCAGGAACCTGGACCTCTGGGAGAAGTTTAAGTTCTGATTTCAAGTGTTTATGAAGCTGGGGCATGTCCAGTTCTGTTGAAGGGTCAGAGGGAAGTACAATTCACATGGTAAAGGTGTTCTAGAGGATCTCCCATTTCTGACAGCTAAGCAGAGACTGTGCATTCCAGTTGAATGTGACATGGACTGATTTTGTGCCCGTTGTGAAAAAGGAGTGCCTGGCAAGAAGGAGAAGTAGGTTCAGACAGTGTTTGTCTGCCCTGAGAAGCTTGATATCTGCCAGATGCTATTTGGCTTCTTGTTTTAGGTTAAGTACACTCTCTGATGTATGACACTTAATTCCATTTGACATTATACTTGATTTTTTTCTTCTCTCATTGGGAGATGTTTGCAAGTCCACTTAACTCAGGTCAACCTGCAGCCTAATGAGCCTCTTCTCTGTGTTGTCATTTATACCACTGATTAAAGTGAGACTTGATGCTGGGCCAGGAGCAGAGCCCTCTGAGACATTGTCTGGTTTGTGAGTCTGGGTCAAGACCAGGTTGTACATATATACACTCTCTTGTAGAGAGACTTCTTTGAATGAAAGATTGAACTAATGGTCTCCAAGTCTCTCTAGCTCTTAAATACAAGATTTTGGTTCAAAATAATAAAAACAAATAAGCCTTATAAAAGCTGTGAGTTTGAAGTGGTAAAAATGCTCTTCAGTGTTTGGGATGGTATTCATAGAACCTCTAACTTGACAAACCTATGCATTGATTTACAATATCTTCTACATTTCAGCAGTAGCTGAATTCAAGATGTCAGTCTTTGGCAACCTAGTACTTCATCTTAGCCCAGGAAGTCACTTTGTGACATGAACCAAAGTTCTTTATCAATCTGATTTGTCATGAATTTACCGGTCAGTCTGTGCTGTTCCTAGTTGGAATATTCCCCCTGCCAGGGGAATCAACTCAGGGAAGGAAGAATGTGTTTGTGAGGGACACTTATTCACGATACAAACAGGAGACAGGAACTTTAGAGGACTGGCTTAGAGTTTCAGCAAGTTACCGGTTGACTGGGTGTCTATGGGAATTCCTTGACCCTCTCGGAGTTCTCATTTTCATCTCGGATAAACTAAGAGGCTTGGCTTAGATGGCCTATAGTCTATCTAGGCTCATAGATTGTGCAGTGCTGCATAGTCTTCAAATAGAGGAAATTTTACTTGGTTCGTTTCTCTTAACAGAACAGAAAATCGGGAGTTGACATAGTCGAGAAATTGAATTTGGAGATTAGCTAGGTGTTTCCCAGCCTGCTTCCCTAAAACTCTTAGACTGGATTAGATCAGGAAAGAGGAAGTAACATACTGTATTAGTTTCCTATTGCTGCTAGAGCTAATTACCACAAACTTAATGGCTTAAAACAACACATAGTTAAATTATCTTACCCTCCTGAGTGTCAGAGGTCTGAAATGGGTCTCCCTGGGCTAAAATCAAGGTGTTGGCAAGAGTATGTTCCTTCCTGAGGATCTAGGGGAGAATCTGTTTCCTTGATTTTTCCAGTTCCTGGAGGCATTCCACATACCTTGACTCCTGGTCCCTTCCTCCATCTTCAAAGCCAGCCATTGCCTCAGACGGACCTCTGCTTCTCTGATGTTCCTGCCATGCTCTTGTAAAGGAGGACCTTTGTGATTACACTGGGCCCACTGGGATAATCCAGGATAATCTCCCCAGCTCAAGATCTTTAACTTAATCACATCTGCAAAGCCCCTTTTGCCACGTAAGGTGACATACTCACTGGTTCTGGGGATTAGGAGGTGGACAATTTTGGGGCCATTATTCTACCTACCCCCCATATGTCATGTTGATAGTGTGGCACTGGCCCAGGAGACCATACTTCCCTCTCCTGAAAGCAATATTTCTAGCTGATTAAATCATTTTCTGCATTCATGAGGGGCCTTCAGCTGTACTGCTCCAGCCTCTTGTGCCTCAGCAGGATGTTTATTAAAAGGAAAAAAGGGGAGAAAATGGGAAAAGAATCTACAGTTGGGAGGCAGATTTATCAACTATGGAGGCAGCATCAAGGCCTTCAGGAGAAAAGTGTATGATATACTCTGATTCAGTTGTTTTAGAGGAAAAGGCAGACAGGTTCCAAAGAGCAGAACCACAGGCACTTTGAGGCTCGTCTTTTAGGAAACGTGATTAGACATTAGGTTTTAAGTTCTCTGAGAGTTCAGCTGCAGTGGCCACTCTTTGCGTTTGATGTTGAGGTCACATGTATTTACCTTCCAGTAGTGAGGCTTTGCTCTGAGGGTGCTGGGAAGTTATGAATCCTCAGTGGGAAACAAATACTCGAGTAGAGTCTGAATGTGACACTGACAGCATTGATAAGAACTATCAAAGAACTGCAGCAGAAGCCATGACAAATCTGTATTCTTTGTATCTTGGGGGTAACATTTTAATTGCCATTGCATTAGATAAGAAGTTATCTCGGCTTGTACATAAAAATGTAATCGAGGACAAGTTAGAGTTTTTTGCCATAAACTCCAGCAGCTTTGCATTCGTGTTTGATTTGGCACATTCACATCATCAGAAGAAACTCATGTAGTGCCTGAAAAATTGCATATTTCTGGGTCCATTTTGATTTTCTAATTTGCTTTGATAGAAGCATGCTAACCTGCCTCCAAGTTGGATTTAACACTATGTGGTGTTTCAGAGAAGCTCTGACTCTTTTGAACTTTTTAAGCTCTGACTTCTTTAAACTTCTGTCTTAAAGAAGAATTTGGACTGCATTTGGGTGTCAGTGTGTCCAGTTAGCCAGGTGGTATGGGCTTCATAACCAGCACCCCATGGCATTCTGACATTGTGATTCCTTCAAGGTGTAAGACCTCTTCCAGAGGAAGGAACCTGAGAAACTAGCAGTGGGACCAACTGGATATGATGGCCTATTTTTGCCATCATTTGAAACATCATCAGATAAATGTGTGCTGGGAATTTGGCCAGAACCTATAAGAAAAAATGAATACTGGAAACATTTATAAAATACCAGTATGTGAAATCTTCCCTAATTATAGTGAGATCTCCTCAGTGATTTCCCTAATTAACAGTTTTTTGCCACTATTTTTGGCCATCTCTAGAAATAGGATCATTCTGGTCTGACAATTTCTAAGAAGCATACATGCTTATTCTCCATGCTCCCCCCTTCATTGTGCTCTGTGGAATGGTATTTTCAACGAAGAATCTAGATAGGAATTTATCTTTTCTAAGAAAGAGAAGCAAACAGCCTTGACAGTCATTTGTTGCTCTACTGTGTATTGTTTTCCTTAGTTTTCAGGGCTCTAATATAAAGAAGTGTCCTCTCACTAAAAGAGCATAATTATGGTCCCAGGCTTTATTGTTGTGCATCTACAGGACTTGTGTGCTGAATGAGGCATTGGTCATGCTGTTTCTTAAGAGGGTTTTAGAAGAGGTGGTTTAGGGAGACAGGAATGTTTGCCATATTTAACCTGGGAGCCCAGATGTTTAACTTAGTCCATGGCCAGCTTCTGGGTGCCTGCCATTCCCCTAAACTTGTCATCTACCAAGAAACATGAGGAGTTAGCTCAGTTTGTTCTTGTGAAAGCAAAGGATCCTCTCTGGAGCAGTGAGCTCTAGCTTGTGTTTCCTTTCTAGAGTGTTGTATGTACAGCTCATTGTCATATAATTAAATGCTCTATTTACTGGCAGGAATTAAGATCTATAATGGGCCTTTTGAACATTTAAGTTAGAATTTTTTTTTCACCTACCCAGGCTTCTTCCTGCTGCCTCTCCTTACCTCCCTCTCCTCCAGTGCTCAGAGGTCGTGGATGAAATGAGAGTTCCTGTGGCCAGGGTTCTCACCTGGCCCTGGTTGACTAGCTCACTGCACACCTGTGGGCAATGCATGGCTGTTGACTCTATAGAGAGAGCTCTGGCCAGTGTTCTGGGCGTGACATGGTGGCACAGCTGCTAGGCTGCAGGAGAGCAGAGCAGAGGCTGGAGTGGTGGTAGTGCCAAGGACAGGCCCAGAGGACAGCTGTGCGGGACGACTATGCAGAGAGGCCCAGAGGACGGCTGTGCAGGCAGAGAGGCCCAGACGATGGCTGTGCAGACAGAGGGGCCCAGAGGATGGCTGTGCAGACAGAGGGGCCCAGAGGATGGCTGTGCAGACAGAGGGGCCCAGAGGCAGAGACTGGCTTGCTGCATGCAGACTCGCTCTTAGTGAACAGGATTTTAGTGACTGACATGCCACTGTGGAAATAAAGTTGGGTATAAGCCTTTCACCCCAAAGAATGTTTTGCTTTCAATTTCTTTGGTCACACTGAATCCATACTGAACTTGCCTTGGGCTGAAACCAATTGGCAAGACAATTGGCATAGTTGGCAGGATTCATTGTTGACCAAAGAAAAAGACAGGCTGCCCTTATGGGAGGGGTGCTTCAGTGGGCTGCCCCTGTGAATGGGGAGACAGTGGATTGTCCCCCAGTGGGTATGTGGTCTGAGGTGGCTTGCCTCCTAGAGGACTGGGCCCCATCCCAGGACTGGAAGTAAGTGGAGGTGACACCTGAGGCAGTAGGGGTGGCCCTTGGTATAGTAAGTAGATCCTTTGAGAAGCAGAGTGCCTGTGAGGCAGTGGGGACTGTGGGTTGGCTGCTTCTCACAGTATTAAAAAGGTCTACAGAAGAGACTCAGGAGATGGCAGCGCGAGAACGTGAGCTGCAAACTTCTGTGGATTCCCTGAAGAGGGAAATGGCATTGATGTGAGAGGAGATGGCATGAGAATGCCGGCAGCAAGGTAACATTGGAGAGGTAAACAATCCTTTACAGAACGAGATGGCAGTGCTGCCAGGCGCTCTGAAGGAGGAAGAGGCCATCAAGGAAACAGACGAACTCCTGAGGGAAGCACAGACAGAGGCGGCACAAGAACATCAGCTGCAAAGCATTGAGGTGAAGGTTAGAGGGCTTCTAAAGACTGAGCTGGCATTGCTGCGAGGCACTGTAACAGAGGAGGCCTTGGGGGAGTGGAGAGAAAGGTGCCATCAGCCCCAGAAGTGGAGGAGCTGGGGAAGGATGAAGGGGTGGTGCCGGAGGCACTGGCCCCTCCTGTACTGAAAGGACACCCAGTGGTTGTAAAAAAAAAATAAAGACCCAGCAGCGGAGAGTTCCCCAAGGAGAGGAGCAGCCCCTCCCCAGGGCGTGGAGCACTCTATGCTCCGCCCCTATACTCAGGCTGAGCTGGTGGCTGTGGGACTTAGGGGTGGATGGAATTGTTCTGTCGGGGTCAGAGATGGGAAAGCTGTCTTCCCTGACAGTGCAGCCCGCCTTGAGGCAGCGACACGTACAGTAGCTGAAGCAATGAGAACCCGGAAAGAAATAAGACATGTTACTCACAGGAGGAATTTGAGGGGCCCCGGGAGGGTTATGAGGACCCAAATGTGGGTTGATTTGATACAGGCAGGAATAGATGGAAGGTAATTAGATGGGAAGCCAAATAGAATCTTACTGGAGCTATGGCAACAACTTAAACCAGTGCAGCAGTTCAAGCCATTAAGACTAAAGAGGCAGAGGTTAGAGACAGAGCCACGAGTCCAGCCTGTGTGTCTGCAAGACTTTTTGCTGGAGAGGCTGGAGAATAATGTTTGAGCTTCCTTGCACAGGGACCATTGCAGAGGACTAAGGGCACATAGATTGAGAGGAGAGAATCCTGGAGGGGTGGAGTGTGGATAAAATGAGTTCCTGTGGCCAGGATTCTCATCTGGCCCTGGTTGACTAGCTCACTGCACACCTGTGGGCAATACATGGCTATTGACTCTATATAAAGAGCTCTGGCCAGTGTTCTGGGCATGACACGATGGCACAGCTGCAAGGCTGCTGGAGAGCAGAGCAGAGGCTGGAGTGGTGGTAGCGCCAAGGACAGGGGCCAGAGGATGGCTGCGCGGGACGACTGTGCAGAGAGGCCCAGAGGATGGCTGTGTGGGACAGCTGTTCAGAGAGGCCCAGAGGACAGCTGTGCAGACAGAGGGGCACAGAGACCGGCTTGCTGCATGCAGACTCGCTGAGTGAACAGGATTTTAGTGACTGACCTGCCACGGTGGAAATAAAGTTGGGTATAAGCCTTTCACCCAAGAATGTTTTACTGTCAATTTCTTAGGTCACACTGAATCCATACTGAACTTGCCCGGGGCTGAAACCCATTGGCAAGACAGAGGTGAACTTTAATTTGCTTCCAAGTGGCAGTAGCTGTTTCCAAAATACTCCTTAATTCTCCAAAGTCAGAGTTATGGGATCAGGGTAACGAGATTAATACACACTCTGTGGGCCTTTTTCCCTTACTTCTTCCCCCGTCGTTCTGTCTCAGGAAGGACCTGCATATCCTCATGTTGGATACCGTTAAAAGCACATTGCTTATTTTTGTACCTTTTTGAGTCAGAATCCAGAGACAGATTGGGCTTTAACTTCTCACTAGGTAAAACGAGATAAACACATCTGCCAAACTAAAGAGTAGTGTAAACAAGTTGCTTGGGTGTATTAACTTGCTTTAAGAGACTAACCTATCAAGCCATTTCTCAAGCCATCTTATCTCTTCCTGTGTGTCCATCGTTTGGTTGTGGACCAATTCTAAAATCATAGTGGTCAGCAAAAATATGAATGTTCAGTATGTGTAAGCACAAGGTGTAGTATATTGTGATCATTAGCAAAGCTGTTTTCTTAGAGATTGCTGCTTAGGAGGTGAGAGGTCAAGGTTGCAGACACAGGAGTGGACATGCTGGGTCAGCTCAGCAAGTGTCTGATCCATGTCTGAGCCAAAACAGGGGCCTGGTGGTGGTCTTCTGGAATTTTCTACTCAGTCTCCTTCATATTTCAGAGACTGGCTCCTCTGATATGACTTGTTTAGAGTACCCCATTCTCTAGGCTACAAGTTCTTATTTTTCATAATTTAAAAACTCATTTCACTAGTCTCTTCATTAGGTGTATACCATGGATAGAGTAAAACTCTGCTTTGTGCACAGTAAGTTGCTGATTTACAGTTTGAACTCAACTGTTGCACTTTAAGTGTGAAATAAAATCTGATTTCCAGGAATTGGCTGTCTCAAAACTCTAGAGAGCAACCTTTGAATTGAGACAGCAACAATTATTCTTTTTTTTTTACTTCTGACCATGACATATGAACTTGCCCCTAGTTGAGAAAGAGGTTAGTGTCTTCTTATTTATTTGGCCCTACACTGCGCCTCATTTGACCGACTAACACATTTTATTGAGCTTCAGGATGAACAGGGAAAATGCATGGTGTGGGTTTGAGTTTGCCAGTGCTATTGTGACGAAGCTCCACAGCCTGGAAGGCTTTAACAACAGAAATTACTGTCTCACTTTTGGAGGCTGGAAGTCTGAGATCAAGGTGTTGGCAGGGTCAGTTCCTTCTTAGGGCTCTGAGGGAGAATCTGTTCCTGCCTCTCTGCTAGCTCTTTATAGCTTGCTGGCAATATTTGGTCTTCCTCGGCTTGTAGACACATTACCCTGATCTCTACTTTCACGTCCATGTGGTGTCCTCCTGCTGTTCAGGTCTGTGTCCAAAGTTCTCATCAGAACAGCTGACGGATCCACCCTCATCTTGACTAATTACATCAGCAAAGACCCCATTTCCAAATACAGTTACATTCTGAGGTATTGGGAGTTGAGGATTTAGCGTATGAATTTGGGGGAACATAGCCCAACCCATAACAGACTATAGCATGGAAGATTCTCCAAGACTGAGGTTAGGGAATCTGTCCTCAATATTCAGACTTAAAGGGTTGGACTTTATATTGCACTTCATTGAAAAATGACATTCTTTATCTTTCAATCTGTAAATTAATTAGCCATGTCAATTATGGGAACAGAAATAGGGAACAAAAGACTTGGTTAAAGGAAGAAGGATAATGAAGATAAAACAGCAAAGATAAGGAGAATACCAATAAAAAGAAACAACAGTGACGGTCATTTTAGGGAGCATGTTTCCGATGGAATTTTCTAGGTGCAGAAAATCTATGAAGTGTTCCAAACACACTTTACTTTAATGAGACCCACAGTCAATATTTAGGATATAGTGGATTCTTAACATTCATGGCATTAATCCCACACTTAATAAACAATAAAGACAAAGGTGCTCTATCCATATTACTTTGGACATGTTTCAGTTTGTGGTTAATACCGGCTTCCTAGTCTTCGGAGCTTTACCCAGAGGTTGCAACCTTTACCAAGAGGCCAGGCCCTGCCAGTGTGGCACAGCCAGCAAGCCTGCACAGCCCAGCTCATGACTTGCCTCTCCACGGGTCATGCTCTCCATGGGTCCACAGCTTTTTGCCTGAAAGGTCAAGTCAAGGGGTCATGTAGAGGACAGCCGAAGCACACAGACGCGAGGCGGCCAACATGTCTCATTCTGTGGTTGAAATGGAGGTGATTTTTCTAGCCATCCTGTCTCATAGACTAGAAGTCTTGGCAGTGACTCTTCCCTTGTTTATATTTAGGAACAGATGTCAGAAAGCATAAAAATACATGATAAATGCTATTTAGCTGTGCAAGCTGGATTTACAGACTGCTACCTGCAGATAACCACATCTGCTGGGCCGCACGTGCCTTGAATATACTCTCTGAGACTGAAACAGGGCGAATGTCTTCGCAGGAAAAGGCAGCTGATTCGCAGGCTGAAAAAGGAAAAACGACGCGGTTATGGTTTCTTATAGGAAGTGCCAGCCCATTTACTTAATCATTTGGTATTTGTTGACTGTTCTCCAAACATTTTTAGGGGTACTCCTGCCACCACCGACCCTTTTAAAGGAAGACCCTAATATCAAGCCACCTCATTTGTCCAGCTTTAGGCAGGAGCCAGAGCTTGGAGGTTTCTTTCTTTAGACCAGGGGCTTCACAGAACCACACATCCCCCCTCCAGATATGTTCTGGAGTAGATAGAGTATATGTGTGTTTTATTGCCCTGTGACCATTTCTTTAAACCAGAGTCCACAGTTGTTGAGTATTGCATTATGGAGGCATCTCATTCATAGACGGTCTGGTGTATATTTTACAACTCATGATTGTACACTATTCCCATACAACCTTGGAATTTGGAGCTTTGAATCCCTCCTGTATCTTTCATACTTTATTTGAAAGATACTTCAGACTTTTCTCCTGTCTGCCTATTTTGTTTTTAAAAAGGTTCTCTATTTTGTACGATGACAGTCCCAGAATTAAAATAAAAGCTTTTGCACACATTCAGTTTCTTTTTAGAACAATTCTTACACTGTTAGACATTGTTAATAAGAAGAAATTTCTATCATTAAATTGCAGTATGTTTCAAGTCAAATGTTTTAATGCTGTCACTTCTAAAATGTAGTCCATTTAAACGTGTTTAAGCATCTACACTCTGCTGGATAAGAATGTAACTATAATTTTATTCTACAATGTACTTCAATAGGTTGTAAAATGTTCATTCTTAGCAGTAACTTTGAAACTGAAAACCAGGAACAGTACACAGTACATTCCATTTTAAGAAAAACTCCATTCATAAAAATTAAAAGCTATCATACAATCTCACTAAAGATAATTTATAACACAAAGACTTTGCTGGACACTGTCTTCAGAGAACAGATCTTTTGGGTGGTAAAGATAATTACTTTGGCAAATCTTTATTGAGCATCTGCTATGAGCCAGACACATCTGATTATGTGGCAGAAGTGGACATAGAGAAGTGGAAGGTGACAGAGACTTAGGAGCTGTGGCCAATTAGAAGCAGTCAGAAATGAAGAGAATATATCTCTAAAATTATCATGTCTGGTACAATATGATAATATAATGGGTTATTAGAATTCAACTTAAAACTTTTCACGAACACATCTGCTGAATAACGATGAACATCCGAAGAGCTGGACTGTGAACATAAATGAAAGGCAGTGATTCCATCTCAGTTGTGAATGGGAAAGCTGGCCAGAGGCATAAAACAACTGCTCCAGAAAGTGATGCATCTCCTGCAAATGCTCAGATTTCTACTTACAACAATTACAGCAGTGACGATTTTACATCTCTTAGTCAGGTGTTTTTAATCTGCAAAAGGTGAAGCATTTGACAGATCCTTGTTCTTACATATGGATGGGCTACTTGGAGCTTAACCTTTAGAGGTGCTTAAGCAACCACACTTTACAGTTTTTATATAAATCCACCAAACAGAAACACTCTAATAACTTGCAATGAAGAATACAGAAATCCAGGAGACAGTTTTTCACTTGATATAAATTGCTCCAATTACCTCCTTTCTTCCTTTCTGTCTGGGAGTATTTGAGCACTCACCCAAGTGTCTAGAAGCAACTTTACAATTAAAGAATTGAAGCCATTTGTGTCGATATAAATGTCAGAACAGGATAATTCTTCCACTTAAATGTCTTGGAGCATTTTAGATGTGTGAGTGTGACTGATACAGGGAAAAAGAGGAATGGGGTCTTCTATCTTTACCTGAGCATATGGGAATAAATATGAGTTCTAAACTCACATTTGTAGAGAATCTATAAATTGAGCTTCTAATTGTTATAAAAGAGCAAGAATTCACAGGCTTTATATAGTATTGCATTTAACTTTTAAATGCAAACTTAATGTTAAATTAATTTTAAGGTAATGTTCACATAGATAACACATTTTATTCAGCTGATTCAAATTATATTGCATCAGATTTTGTCCATGTTGCCTGAAGAGTATAGGATGAGAAAACAGACAAAAAAATAGGAGATGGCCAAACATTAACACTGCATTAGCCACTCTATCCTCCTTTTCAATCAATGAATGCTTTTAAGCTTGATCATGTACAGCAAAAAACACATTTTTTTAAAGGGATTGTGAATGTTTAGTAAATACAGGCACCATGCAAAGTATTTTACATGTTATCTTTTATAAGTATCTCTATGACTCATTTAGGAAAAAACTATCATGAACTCTGTTTTACAAGTGAAGACATAGGCTGATGAAATTTATCAGTGGCCCCAGATTGGTCTGCCAGGAGGTCATGTGGGAACTTTTTAAAAATAGAGATTCCTGGACCACCTTCTGGAGAGGATTTTTAGAAGTTCTAGAGTGTAGGTCTGAGTATCTTTATAGTTAACTAGCTTCCCCAGGTGATTGTAATCAATACCTAGTTTTGGAGGCCACATTGGGTTGGGAGAGCTACCTCATGTCACACAGTTATGAAATGATAGCGCTGAGACTGGGACTCGGTTCTGTGACTCCAGAGCACATCATCTGTAAGTGACCATCATGAGTACCTGAGCAGAAACATTTAAAAACCACCACTGAATCCTAGCATTTGAAAGAATCCTAGCTTTTATTTTGTTTGACATGTTCCCCAGTGTGGGATTCCCCTCCCAACAACACTGACTGTGGGCATCTTAGTCTCTCTGCCAGAGACGTTCGGAGAGGAGTCTCCAGTTTTCCTGGACAGCCTTTGCTATTGCTGAGTAATTCTGATTATTAGCAAATTTTGCTCTACTGTCTATACAGAGTATATTCCTGCCTGTCATGTACTGGTTTTGCCCTCCAGAGCTATCCAGAATAAACCCAGTCCTTCTTTTGCATGACAGCCTTTGTGCTATTCCAAGAATCCCAGCTCCTTCTTACTGCAGCTTTCCTACTCTAGGCTAAGTGTGTAGGTGCCAAGTTCGAATCCCCATTGAGAAGCCGCACCACAGCCTCCACAAACAACCACGATATCAACCACAGAGGCTCCCCAGCATGTCAGGAAGCACGTGCTATGGCTGTTTCTCTCTAGGGTCATATCATCTGGTGGCCTCCCTAAACCCCCAGTTAATCTTTTCTTCTTTATTACTTAGCTCTGTATCTGAATTAGGACACTTGGTCATTGTTTATAAGGCACCTAAATTTTGCTTGTCGAAAAAGATTGATCACACCCTACGTCAAAGTTACGGAGGACTGAAAGGAACGGAAGCTTGAGTAATGTCGGAGAAGTTCATCGTGCTTAGGCAGCAGGCATCCCCACGCAGCCTGTGATGTGGCCCTGGGTGGCACAAGGCCAACCTTTACAGAGCAGACTGTTCCTGAGCAACTCCTCCACCCGAGTGAAAGCAAACATATTTTTCTCCTGTATTGAACCCTTCAGCCCTTTGTGTTTAAACTATTTCCCATCTTGTTTGAATTGTTTTTTCTGGAACAAATATTTATTGTAGGCAGTATAAATAACAGCTGACACTGTTTGTACTGACTTTTCTGTGACTTTTCTGGATCTATATTTAGTTAAAGAGTTTGGAGATCTGAAAATATGTCTCTACCTTGTCACCAATTTATAGTTTAGGCGAGTCTTCTAGTTTTCTGGGGGAAATTTTGTGAAATAGGGTTAGTAGGTCCCATTGCCTTACTTAGAGAGGGATGCTAAACATACCGGCCACCCAGAGTCTTGAAATGTCCAGAGAAATGGGTTACATAAAACAATACAATTCTACAGGGAATATTCAATTGCCATTTTGATTAGTGCCACTATCAGCTCATCACTGGAATTCCAGCTCTTTTTCTAGAAATGCTATTTAGCTTTTAATTTTGCTGTGCCACTAGTTTAGACAGGGTGGAGTTATCAAAAAATACTTGCCAGAAAATTCTGGCCTTTCAGGGAACAGATGGATCTCTCAGAAACAATTCTCTTAATTGATCTCAAATGAGCTTGGAGAGGGCTGTGTGTGTGTGTGTGTGACACATGCACCCCGGACTTCTGCCGCTCCCTTTGTTCTCAGGAGGGAAGCAGATAGGAAGTGCTTCCCCTTACAGATTATCCAGCTCTTTCCTTGCCTGTAGATTCGACCGGAATAAGGAGACTTTTTCCATATCCTTGAGAGGGGGGATTTAGGGTTAGCTCTCTGGCCTTTTAAACAACACCTTTTTTAGAAAGTGTAAGTATGAACGGATCTTCAAGTTTGCTAGCTGAGAGGGACATCATCATGGGCAGGATGGTTTAGGTGAAGGTACAAGTCAGTGAACTGCAGTTGCCCATGACTGTCATGACCGTGTTCTTGCCCTCAAGGCAGAACACTGGAGTTGAGGATGTGAGAAAAGGTCATCTTCTCCATTTGTAGAAGCACTCAGACCACTGTCAAGTTTTCTAAATATCTGCTTTCCCCTCCTTAAGATGTCATTATTGGACAATATTTCCTCTGGCTTTCTTTGCAGAGCTGCTGTGGGGGTTGATTAAATAGATTGCTAGCAAATGCTTTGAAAATCAAAAGGTACTTCAGAAATGATGGGCATTGTTTGGTTCTCATTTGGAATGAGTAGGAAAGGTCTCATTTCTTCAAAGTAATTTAAAGAAGATGGAAGAGAGGTGCTTCTCCTCTTGTAGTGATGCAAAGCACTTTGTTCTTGTGCACTACGTAGGTTGTATTATCATATGCAGTCTTTACCAGCGAAGGAATAAATGGGACCTCACTGGGTCTGTCAGAATCTTAATACTACAGACCATTACAGACACATTAAAGTATGATCAACATCTAATAGCTGTTTGTCTACAATGTGCCAATTAGAATATTTAACTGTGTAATAAAAGAGGAGTTAATAAAACACATCTAAAAAAAAGAAAATGAGAGTAGAAGTGGCCTTTTGGCCCTTATTCAAGGGGCATGGAGCAGAAGAGTGTGTAGAAACCACACTCAGCTCACTTTCCTGGGTCTTTCATTGCCAGATGTCGGTAGATATTTGGATATATTCCTGTTCCCCTCAAATATTCTGCATTCAGTTTGAGTCAGTGCTCTTTTATTGTTTAATGACGTACAGAAACTTGGCAATTCAACTTCCAAATAAAAAGTGAGTTAAAATTATTTCATTGACTTCTTGCTGGCTTTTTTGCTTGAAAGACAAACTGCATAGATTTTTCTGCTTTCTTCCCCTCAGAAGTCATTATGTACCCTCCAAAATATCTGGAGGTGCATTTTTAAGAAATTTTAACCACACGTGAACTGCTGTTTAGCAACATTGACTACAACTGTGCTTCTTGGCAATTTCACTACTGTATAATTGCCTTCATTTCTTTTCTTGCTTAACTAGTGTATGTAATCACTGATTTATAAGTGTGAGCTGTAATAGTGTCAGCTGTCTGCTGGCATGCCTGGAGAGCTTACTAAGAAATGAAGTTAATTTTCTACCTTCTTTTCTTGGAAACTCTTGTACACTTAATTTTAAACAGATAAGTGACATAAAAGACCAAGCCACTTGAAGATAATGCATTTAGAAATCGCTGATTGATGAGCTTATGCTGATCTAATTTTGTTTTAAAAAAGATCCTAATATATCTTTTGAGAATAGATTTTTGAGTGGAAGAACAAAAATATTCTAGGATAGGTGGCTAAGATACTAGAAAAAGGAAAATTGAGGGGCTCTGGCTTCATGTTTTCCTCTCTTTAAAAATAATTTTAATATTAATCCTGGAATTCATGTTTTAGTCATGGTTGTCAGTTGTGGAAAATATTATTTAGCTTAATAGTTTTAATTAAAATAAATGTTTGTGTTTTAGGCAAAACGGTTTGCTGTAATAGGATAATAGCAACATTCTATGCATCTCTTTCTTTGCTGGATTTTTCTTTTTAGAGATAATGATCTTTTGGGCTGTTTCCATAAATATGCATATCATACTCATGTTTCTGTTTAAATTTATGCATGAATGTGAAGCACTGAATTAGATTAACTTTATTAACCATAAATAATGAAGTGTGCTCTTTTATGTTAACCCTTATTTTATTGTGTATCAGCCTTTAGACATGTGGCTATCTGGACAAGCAATCACTTATATCCTTTTAAAAGATATTTATTGCTTCTTTGACTAATTGCTTCTTATATGACTTAAAGCCTTTTGCAGTGGTACCATTTGTTAAAACACAGCCAGAAGCAGGCAGAGCAGTGTCATTTTTCAAAAATTTAGTGTCATTTTTATAGACAAATAACACTTGTAAATGATGGATAATGGCAAGCAGGATGCTGCATGGTATGAAATGTGCATAAATTATATTTTCTGGGAGTTAGAAGGTTAACTTGTCTATGAACTAATTGAAGAGCTTTATGGTAAATGCAAAATGCTGTGTGCACATTATCGGCAAGACTTAAACCAGCTGAAAAAGGGATTTTCCTTCCCCCGGGTATTATTCATTATCTCATCCTCTTTTCTGGCTAGCTGATATATAAGGAGAGCATCTAATCATAATGCATCGATAGGATTTATAAAAGAGCACAGCGTAGATCCTTTTTACAACGAGTTGGCAGATTAATACTTTGCACATTAGAAATGGAAGGGGAGGTGAGTGTAAGCAGAGAAATTATCACTGCATAGTGATACATTTTTGCATTTATACAGGCCATGTTTACCAAGCCAGCTGTGATTTCTGGCCCTGGGAAAACAAATCGGGGGAGATATTCTTGGTTTCTTGGGCAGGTTGCGATATAGAAGTGACAGGGATTTATCACATACTTTTTGATGAGGAAGGTTAACTCACAGGTCTCCGTACACGCTTTTACTCTGGACGGTTGTGTTAAGTAGAAAACATGCTATCTCAATTTAGTAGCAATTGGAGTATTCAATCGAGTATATCAATGTTAATGAAAACTTCAGGAACTTCCCTTGTTCAAAGGTGCAGCCCTTTCCTGCCCAACTGAGGCATGGTTACAGACACTCACCCGGCTTACGGGTCAGGGGAGGTGTGTTGGTGTCGTCTTATTGTTCCTCCTGCAATTTAGCTGTTCTTTCTCATTGGGTTTGTGTTGGCAAAGAAGAGAAGCTGAGGAAAGGAAGACACAGAGAGGATTTTTCACTAGACCAGTCTGGTCGTCAGCTTGCTTTGTGTCTTCAGAGCTTAGCTGCTGTTGGACATTTCTTCTCTTTGTCTTTGGTGCTTTTCATTTTTACTACAATATGTCTGGGTTGGATTTCTTTTTATTTACCTTGATTAGCATATCTGTGGACTCATGTCATATAACCTCTGGGAAAGTCTGTTATTATTCCCTTAATATTCCCTTTCCTCCATCCTTTCTATTCTAGGACTGTGATCAGACTTATTTTGGACCTTCTCATTGTCTGCTCCATGTAGGTCGTCGTCTCTCACATATTTTTTTTTTTGCTATTATTAATATACAATTACATGGACAACATTATGGTTACTAGACTCCCCCTATTATCAAGTCCCCACCATGTACCCCCATTACAGTCACTGTCCATGTGTAGAAGGATGTTATAGAATCACTACTTGTCTTCTCTGTGTTATACTGCCTTCCCCATATCCTCCTACCCTATCCCCTCCCCCCGCTACATTATGTGTGCTAATTGTAATAGCCCTTTTTCCCCCTTATCCCTTCCCACCCATCTTCCTCAGTCCCTTTCCCTTTGGTAACTGTTAGTCCATTCTTGGGTTCTGTGAATCTGCTGTTGTTTCCTTCCTTCAGTTTTTTCTTTGTTCTTATACTCCACATATGAGTGAAATCATTTGGTATTTGTCTTTCTCCACCTGGCTTATTTCACTGAGCATAATACCCTCTAGCTCCATCCATGTTGTTGCAAATGGTAGGATTTGTTTTCTTCTTATGGCTGAATAATATTCCATTGTGTATGTATACCACATCTTCTTTATCCATTCATCTACTGATGGACACTTAGGTTGCTTCCATTTCTTGGCTATTGTAAATAGTGCTGCGATAAACATAGGGGTGCATATATCTTTTTGAAACAGTGCTCCTGCATTCTTAGGGTAAATTCCTAGGAGTGAAATTCCTGGGTCAAATGGCATTTCTATTTTGAGTTTTTTGAGGAACCTCCATACCGCTTTCCACAATGGTTGTACTAATTTACATTCCCACCAGCAGTGTAGGAGGGTTCCCTTTTCTCCACATCCACACCAGCATTTGTTTTTGTTTGTCTTTTGGATGTTGGCCATCCTAAGTGGTGTGAGGTGATACCTCATCGTGGTTTTAATTTGCATTTCTCTAATGACTAGTGACATGGAGCATCTTTTCATGTGTCTGTTGGCCATCTGAATTTCTTCTTTGGAGAAGTGTCTGTTTAGCTCCTCTGCCCATTTTTTAATTGGCTTATTTGCTTTTTGTTTATTGAGGTGCATGAGCTTTTTATATAATTTGGATGTCAACTCCTTATCGGATATGTCATTTATGAATATATTCTCCCATACTGTAGGATATCTTTTTGTTCTACTCATGGTATCCCTTGCTGTACAGAAGCTTTTTAGTTTGATATAGTCCCACTTGTTCATTTTTGCTTTTGTCTCCCTTGCCTGGGGAGACATGTTCATGAAGAAGTTGCTCATATTTATGTCCAAGAGATTTTTGCTTATGTTTTTTTCTAAGAGTTTTATGGTTTCATGACTTACATTCAGGTCTTTGATCCATTTCGAGTTTACTTTTGTGTATGGGGTTAGACAGTAATCAAGTTTCATTCTCTTACATGTAGCTGTCCAGTTTTGCCAACCCCAGCTGTTGAAGAGTTTGTCATTTCCCCATTGTATATCCATGGCTCCTTTATTGTATATTAATTGGCCATATATGCTGGGGTTCATATCTGGGCTCTCTATTCTGTTCCACTGGTCCATCTCTCCCATATTTTTAATCTGTTTCTCTGTATTGCCTTTTAGACAGTCTTCTGCTCTTCCTTCCCGCTCATTAATTCTCTTTTTAGCTTTGACTAATAATGCTGTATGATCTTGCTAGTGGATTTTTTTTTTTAATTTCAACAACTACAGTTTTTATTTTTAAATGTTTCATTTGGTTCTTCCTAAATCATCAGGTCAGTTTTTAAAAACTGTGGTAATATAAACATGACCTAAATTGTACCAAATTAACCATTGTAAGGTTTATAGTTAAGTTAGTGTTAAGGACATTTACATTGTTGAGCAGTCCATCTCCAGAATTCTTTTCATCTTGCAACACTGAAACTTCCGGGTCATTTTTGTCAGTCATTTACTGCTTGCTTATATTTGTGATTGTATCTTTTGCTTCTTGAATACTTCACGTGCAGTTATTTTACAGTCTGTACCTAGTAATTGAAAGGTCTGAAGTCCATGGTAATCTAAATCTGCTGTTTATTATTTCTTCTGACTCTCAGGCATGGTGTTTTGTTTCCATGTGTATTTAGAGAGCCTTGATTGCTAGCTCAGATTTGATTTATCTTAATCTGTAGGAAAACCCCTGGGGCCTAAATCCAGGATGCTTTTTAGGAGAGTAGTTGCTTTCAGTCAAGGGGTATTGCTGAGCTGAGACCGTTTCACCACCTTCCAGATGCCCCAAGAATTTAAGTCTAATTTTTTCACCAGACCACAGATCTAAGGCTCTCCCAAGCCATGCTGAAAATAGCACTGCCCCTCACAGGACCCTCTCCTTCCTTGTGCTCTGTGCCTGGGGTTTGTTTGTTGTGTGCTTTTCCCTTTGTTCCTCTTATGATTTTTCTTGCTTCCTGTGAGTTCCACAGAACAAAATGATGGCTGTTCATCCAGTATCTGACTGTTCTACTGGTACCCACCCCAGGCTATGTCATCTACCACACTTGTGGGAGCCTTAGCTGATGTTAAAGCAGCTCTCATGTGGCCATTCTTCTGGGTCCTCTGCTGGGCCCCTCTGCCTGCAGCTCCCTTGCTAGGGCCGCCTCTCTGCCTGCCGCACCCGAGCTCTGTTTACAGGCTCTGCTCTGTGCTGACCCTGCTGGGGTCAGCTCTCCCCTCGAAGTCTCTTGGGCAGGATGACTTCTGGCCAGCATTCCTACCATCGGTTCTATATGTTGATCCCTAGGTTGAGTCGCCTTTGTTCTGCTTTGGGGTGGGTAATGGGCTGCAGGAGCTTCCTGGTGTGATATAGCTGGCCTGTGGCCCTCTCGGTGGGTGTGCGCCTGCTGTCACATTCTAGGCAAGATACATCAAGGACTCTGCTTTTCTGCTGGGAGCCGCTCTCACTAGACTTGAAGTGAGAGTGGGCACCCTGGCCCCACATGCTGCCCCTAACCCCGCTGGTGGTGGTGGTAATCACAGTGCAGCTTCTTTTGCTCAAGGAAATACAAAATTCTCTTCCGACCTCCTTGCTACACAGAGTGGGCGAAGAGTATTAAAAAGTTACGAAATCTGTTCGACACATTAACTTTGAAAAGTTCCTTTAAAATGCCTGATACCTCACTTTGAAAGTTTGTATCTGTTGTGGCTTGGCTGCTCATGTGGAACTTCCAGTTTAATATCTGTCTATATAAACATGCACAGCATGTATCGTCTCCTCTACATAGGGTAATTTTTTTCGTCTCCCTGACCTCCTGTTGTTTGTTCAGCATCTTCCAGAATGGGATGGATTGCCTCCTTTCTCTGTAAACTGGTTGGTTCACCTTTTATTACCTTCCAGGAAGGCCCTCTTATACCCCCTGTGATTCTGAGACATGAGAATGATGAGCAGAAAGCCCTCAGAACCACCACTTGGTCACTAAAAACAGGAGGGAAGTACACTGTCACTTGGCATGTTTTGGTTTTTAAAATACTATGCCAGATTAACCCCATTAAAAATTAGATTATGTTTGCATAGTTTCTTCTCCTGCCCTCCCCCACCACCCCTGCAAAAGAAGTGGAGCTTAACTCCCCATTCCTAGATGTGGGCTGCCTTTTGTGACTTACTTCCAAAAAGCAGAGTAGGGCGAGATGGAGAAAGTAACTTTGCGGTGAAGGAACCTGGCAAACCCTTCCTTAGCCAGGTGGCCAGGGCTCTTATCAGTAGTGGTGAGTCATGCTGACATATGTGAGCTCGATAAGATGCAAAGACACTGGCATTTCATCTCTGTGGTCTTCTCCTAGGAACCCATCATGTCAGTGTAATGATAGGAAATCAGTAAAATCCAAATTGAGGGACCTTCTACAAAATGCCTGATGAGTACACCTCAAAACTGTCAGGGTCATCAAAACCCAGGCAAGTCTGGGAAATTGTCATAGACTGGAGGAGGCAAGGAGGCATGGCCAGGAACGGTATGTGACGGGATCCTGGAGCAGAGAAAAGATATTAGGAAAACATTCCAAAGAAAGTGTGGCATTTACTTAATACTAGTGTACCGACACTGAGCCCTTAGTTATGAGAGATGTACAGGGTGGCGTGTGACGTCAGCAGTAGGGGAAGCTGAATGATGGCATGGAGGGATTTGCTGGCTATCTTTGCAAATTTTCTGTACACAAAAGACTACTGTAAAATAAAGTTATTTAAATAAGAGTTTTATAAATGAATATAATTTAAAAAATGGCTACTTCCACAATCTTCCTGAAAGTGCTGAGAAATATTATATATGTGGTATTATCTGTATTTCAACAAAACCTTTGAACATCTTTTTGAAGAGACAAATTGTGGTGGAAAGGGAGGGAGGGAGCACACAGTGAAGTTTATCAGAGAGGTTAAGGGCATAGTCTTTGGAGGCAGACTGACTGGGTTTAGAGCCCAGTTTCATTCCTCCTAGCTGTGTGACCTCAGGTGGGTTCCTGTATCCCCATTTGTAAGATCACTATCCCACATTGGGTGGTTGTGAGCACTAATGAGATAACACACATAATGTTTATACCAGATTAACACGACCTGGTGTAAACCCCACACCTACTGTAGACCCAGGACTATCACTCTATCTTTTCCAACATTTTTACTGCCTATACAAATGACTGTAAGTAAGGGTGACAAGTTGGTGGATAACACAATGCCAGGCAGGTTAATAGGAAACTATCTTCTCAGAGGCCAGTGTTGAGCTGAACAGGGATGGAGAGTGTTTCCCACCTTTTTCAGTGATAACATCACTTGATTGCTTGTGTACCCTGGACCCTTTGGGTGCTCTCTAAACGTTAATGAATGGATCAGATTAATGTGTTGAGTGATACACATTTTATGTTTGTGGTTTTGCAGAACATAATTTGTTTATGTTCTTGAAGAAATACGTGACTGGAATCATAAATCCTGTTCTGTTGGATGCTGCTGTTTCATGCCAGATAAGCTTTCACTGTCTTCCTTCAAAGGCACTTGCAAGACATAGCACCAGCTCCCGGGTCATCTTCCAGTCCCGACATCTGGCTTCTTGGCTGACTCTTTAGCCAGATGGGAGCAATGATGTGGCCTTCAGATCAGAAGGAGCCTTTTTTTTCTCATTGCCCTTTTGTTAACTTGCCTTGGACTAGAAGAAATGAGGACATAAAAAGTTTTCCTTTTTAAAAAGTTGCTTTATGGAGATATAATTCATATGCCGTGCAACTCATCCATATAAAGTATATAATTCAGAGGTTTCAGTATATTCATAGACTTGTGCAACCCTCACCATGACCCATTTTGGAACATCTTCATGACCCCCAGAAGAAACCTCATACCCTCTAGCTATCCCTATCCCCCCTGATGCCCCACAGCCCTAGAAAACCGCTAATCTAACTTTCTGTCTCTAGATTTGCCTGCTCTCAGCCTTTCATATAAATGGAATCATGTAATATGTGGCTTATTGTATCTGGCTTGTTTTGCTTGGCATAACATTTTAGGGTTTATCCATGTTGTAGCACAGTTCAGTACTCGTTCCTTTTTATGGCTGAATAGTATTTCAGCAAATATATAGGCCACATTTTATTTATGTGTTTGTCAGATGATGAACATTTGAGTTGCTTACACTTTTTGGCTATTATAGTAATAGCTTCTATGCTTTGAGCATTTCTATACAAGGTTTTGTGAATATGTTCTTCCAGTTTTCTTGGGTACATGCCTAGAAGTGGGATTTCTGGTTTCTGTGTCGTAGCTCTGTGTTTACCTGGTTGCTGAACAAGACGGTTTTGCAAAGTGACTGCATCGTTTTATACCCCACCAGAAGCATACGAGGGTTCTAATTTCCCCACCTCCTTGCCAACACTTGTTCTGTGTATGGGCACCCTAGTGCTTGTGAAGTGGCATCTCTCTGTCGTTTTGATTGGCATTTCCCTGATGACTAATGGTAAGGAGCACCTTTTTATGTGCTTGTTGGCCATTTGTATATCTTCTTTGGAAAAATATCTATTCATATCTTTTCCTCATTTTTAAAATAGGTTATTTTTTTATTACTGAGTTGTAAGAGGTCTTTGTATTTTCTAGATCTAACTCCCTCATCAGATACATGATTTGCAAATATTTTCTCTGATTCTGTGTGTCTTTTTACTTTTTTGATGATGATCTTTGAAACACAAAAAGTTTTAATGTTGATGAAATCCTGTTTTTTCGTTATTGTTACTTGTACATTTGGTGTGGTATCTAAGAAAAGTTTGCATGGTGGTAGTTTTAGGCTTCCCAATGCAGAGTCTGGTTTCATTCTTCTGCATGTGGATATCCAGTTGTCCCGACGTTATTTGGTGAAAGAGGACATATAATTTCAAAGAGAAATTTAACTCCTGAAAGCTCTGGGATACCAAAGGCCTTATACAAGGTATATGTCACAACTGTATGGGCTAGGATAGGAACCCCTGCTAGTTCAACCTGCTATACCCAAAATGCCATAAACTGGACACCTTAAACAGTGACATTTATTCCTCACAGTTCTGAAGGCTGCAACATCTGAGCTCAGCTGTGAGCCCATTCACCTCCTGGGAAGTGCCCTCTTATAGACATATGCCTTGGCTGTTTCCTCACGTGGTGGAGAGAGAGAGGGTTCTGATCCCTTCCTCTCCTTGGAAGGGCACTAATCTTATCGTGGGGGCCCCACTTCTTGACCTCGTCTAAACCTCCTCAAGGCTCTACCTCCAAATTCCATTACCCTGGGGACTAGAGCTTCAACCTGTGAATTTTGGGGCTGCACAAATGCTCAGTCCATAACAGAACCCTGTCTTCTAAATTTGGCATCAACCCTGGGCCACTTCATGATATTTACTCACTTTCTCTGTGCTACACAGGATGAATCAAAATGATACAGCCCTTGAGTATTGCTTGCTGTATGCTTCACTGTACTTATCTGCTTCAGGCTACTGGCCTTGGGTGTATTACGTTTGTCTTGGGTAAAAAGCAGCCTTGGGCTACCTCACTTTCATCCAAAATTTCTGATTAAAGGTCAACTACAGACTTAACAAGGTTTATTGATTTCTCCAAAATGTATGTAAATCTTACCAGTTTGGTTTTTGTCGTGGAGGCTTTTTAGTTTTTAATTGTGTCAAAAAACAAGCTTGGATTGTCTCATTAAAAAAAAAATCATGGCCTATCTGACAGAACATGAACTTCAGGGAGCAGAAGAGCTGGGGTCAGTGTTATTCCTGCCATTTACCAAATATGCACCTTGTGTGACTGAGTGCTGGGAGCCTCAATTTCCAGCAGACTTGTTGAGAGGGATACATGAGATAAGTCTTATAAAATGCCTACTACATCATTTCTTGGTGTATAGTGGTCACTCAGCAAACGGTTGCTGTTTTTGTACCTGATCCTGAAACCCCAGCTCTCACTCACTTTTTTCTATGTGGTCCTTTTCCTAATGCCCTTGTTTAACCATGTCTTAGGTCAGTCTTTTTCTCAGAAAGTTAATGTAGTCATTTTATTTTCTAGTGAGTGTGATCTACTCTAGCTGAGAGTGGAAACCTCCCAAGTTTTCAGGATGTGTTCCCAAGGGAGCCCAGAAGGACAGCAGTTTATCTTGATTCCAGGAAATACAGATGCTGAGGGATTCATGGAATATATGTTTGTATTCCTGCCAGAGCTGCTCACAAATCATATAGGTTGTAAATGCAGGTTGCTTCTTTGCCAGAAGAGACCCTCCCTCTGAGCAGTCTAGCTTCTAGTGCAGACACAAATTCCTGCAGCAAGCGGGGAGAGACTTTACTGGACTGTGAGGAGGTAGAGTTTGAACTAGTAGCAAGAGACCAGTGGAAAAAAGAATGTGGCTAGTATAAAAGGAAAGACGAGGCACCAGTAGAGAGTTACCAAGTACTCTGAGCCGTGGAGAGGGTCGAGGGAATTAGTAACATTGAGACTGATACTAGTAGTGATGATAGGCAACGTTTACCCAAGCATTTACTCTGTCATGTGTGTAGTGTGCTAATAAATGCCTCGGTCATGTACTTAGTCATTTCATAGGGCCACAATTTCATAGGGTCAAGTTGAGAGTTCAAGAGATTAAATAACTTATTCTAAGGTCACACAGCTAGTAAATGGTAGGTCCAGAAAATGAATCCAGTGTGACTAGAGACTTCAACAGAGATGTTTTTCTCTTTTCCTTGAGTGTGTGAATGGCCTGAGGACCCATCAAATCCGTGAAATGCTGTCTACCTCCATTTCCTCATCTTTTCCTATGGAACCAGCTGTTCAAACTGGACACTTTTCAGAGTGAAGAGGACTCTATTAACATTTGCCTCAGGGCAAAAGATGTATACCAGACTGCCTCAGGCACCCCAAAATGTATGGTCACCTGTACAGAAGGGTTTTGGAGCCAAAGAAAAAAAAAACAGACCTGGCCTTATTTAGAACAGATGGTGCAGTGTAAACAGATGACATGGAGAAAGCAGAATGGCATGACTCCTATTTTGGCTTTATTATATTAATCAGGAAAAATGATCTTGAAGTTGGAAAGGGTAGAATAAACATGTTTAGGAGAAATTAAAGCCCAAGACAGAAGAGATAATGAGAGCTGCTGAGCATGCATTTAGGTCTCCTGGACACAAAAAGAACTTGCAGATGTGAGTGTGGGATCACTTGAGATAATATTTTATGAATCAAGGAGAATAGGATGCCAGAAAATTATAAATGATTCCAGTGAACATGTCTCAGTTTTCAGGGGGGGAAAGCATAGTTTCAAAGCTACAGATGGGTCTTAAGTCAGTTTCTGATGAAATTCTAGAGGCAATATTAAACAGATGTTTGTGAACACATAAAAAAGGCAGCAGTGGTTACTGGGAGGCAGAAAGGATTCTCTAAGAACAAGTTTGTTCCTGTTTCGATGGGATCAGTAGTGTGACACAGGAAGGGAATGCCAGATAGTGAGTATTGATTTCAACAAGCCATTTGAGAATCTTGTGTGACAGGGCAAGATGGAGAAATGTGAGTTGGGTGATCATAGTTTGATGAGTTTAATATTTAGTGCAACACCTGTTTTAAAACTGGTTGATGAAGAGATGAACTGACAAATTATGGCCTGTGGGCCAAATAAGGCCCACTGCTTGTTTCCGTAAATAAAGTTTTATTGAACACAGTCAAGCTATTCATTTATATATTATCTATGATTGTTTTTATTCTAACTAGAAGAATTGAACAGTTGGACCATATGGCCCACATAGCCTAAAATATTTGCATTATGGCTCTTTATAGAAAAACTTTGCTGACTCTTGGTCTACATACAGCCCTGGTTTTCAGACTAGTTGCATGTTAGAATCACCTAAGAAGTTCTTATAAATGTCCTTGTTCATCCTTCCCCCGACTCTTCAGCTGAATAAGAATCTCTGAGGCTGGGCCTGGTTTTTTTTGTTTGTCTGTTTAAAGATTCCTAAGTGTCTATAATGTGCATCAGAGCTGAAGACCTCTGTTAAGGAGGGTGGTGGTAATGGGGCTCAGAAGCCATCTCATGTTTTCTGTTAGAGCTAATGGTATATAATCCAATCTCTGGATGACATGGAGGTGAGAGGAAGAGATAGTCCTCTAGATGACACGATAAGAATTGCAAAATTTCTGCCCCTGAGGTAATAAAATGATGTTGGTTATAGTAATAAAAGAAAATTCCTGTACTTATGTCCTAACTGTCCCCTGCAATAGTGTGGGGTGATGACTTAACCTCATAGTAATTCACGTGACAATGAGCTAAGGATTACCTACAGACTCAGTGTTAGCCAGCATTATAATGTAACCAGGAAAGCCAGAAGCAAACAAAGCTAACAATAATAACCAGGCAAGCTTGGCCGGTGGCAGCGTGAGTGGAATGAAAGACAAGGAGAAAGTGTCACTACTGTGTTCAGGTTAGATCACACCTGTTAGATACAAGCTCCTGATGGCTGAGGACGTGGCTGTTCAGCTCTGGATTTCCACCCAGTGTTGTGCTTACAAGTACCACCCTCCCTAAAAGGTGAGCTGTCATGGGGGGCAGGGTGGTCTCATCTCTGGGACATGTTCAGGGAGAGAATGGATGGCCATTTGGCATGGGACAGAACTGAAAATATCCTTGGTGATTCTAATAGTCAGGGTTCTCCAGAGAAATAGAACCAATTGTGTGGGTGGATGTGTGTGTGTGTGAAGAGATTTACTGCAAGGAATGGGCTCAAGTGATTATGGAGACCAGCAAGTCCCAAGATCTGCAAGGTGAGTCAGCAAACTGGAGCCCCAGAAGAGCCAATGATGTAAGTTGTAGTCTGAGTCCTAACAACTGTGAACAAGGAGAACCGATGGTAGAAATTTCAGTTCGAAGGCTTGTAGGTTCAAGACCCAGGAGAAGTCAATATTTCAGTTTGAGTCCAAAAGCAGGAAAAAGCCTATGTCCTAATTTGAAGGCAACTGGACAGAAAGAATTCTCTCCTCCTCAGGGAGATCCACCTTTTTGTTCTGTTCATGGCTTCATCGGATTGGATGAGATTCTCCCACATTGGGGAGAGCAATTTGCTTTACTCTGTCTACAGATCCAAATGTTAATCTCATCTGGAAACACTGTCACAGACACACCCGCAATAATGTTTGACTGAATTTCTGAGCGCCCGGTGGCCTGATCAGGGTGACACATAAAATTCAGTGCCACCATGATCATCTAGTGCGACATCCTCATTTAGTGGATGAGAAAACATTCTCAGATTCTGTGACTCGCCCACAGTGCCCCAGTGGCCAAGGCGGCACTAGTGTTCAGGACTCCTCAGTCCACAGCCCTGTACTCTTCCTGCCAGACAGTTCAGTAGGTGCAGAGGACATGCTAATATCTGTAGCTTCTCTCCAGTCCTCAGGATTAGACTGACTCTATTAAAAGAAATGGAGGAAACAATGCCTAGGAAAGAGAAACCTTAACCAGGATAAGGAGCCACAAGCCACTGTAAAGTGTCGTGTTCAGTTTTGAGGAGTTGATGTAACCAGTACGGAGGTTGTCAGCGTACACCCAGGTGACAGCCATGGGCTTCTACTTGGTATACGTAAACACCCTTAAGGCCTCTTCAAGGAGCCCCAAATGCTAGTTAATCCTTTAATGCTGTCAAGAGGGTGAGGAAGCAGGATCCTCAAGCAGGATTTCATGCTGGCTTGCATAATTAGGTGAGTGGAAAGCCACCATCAGAAGCTTCAAAGGGTGAGTTCCCTTGTGTTCTTAGCATCTGGTCTCCTCTTGTTGAATCAGCAGATGATTCAGCTAGAAAAATGCAAGACACACAAAGGGAAGCTCTCCCTCTAGGATATCGCTCCTGGCAGCCAGTGAAACAGGCTAAGCATAAAAATAGAAGAGGGGGGAATACTTCCAAACTCATTCTATGAAGCCAACATCACTCTAATACCAAAACCAGGCAAAGACACCACAAAAAAAGAAAATTACAGACCAATATCCCTGATAAATATAGATGCAAAAATACTCAACAAAATATTAGCAAACCGAATTCAAAAATACATCAAGAGACTCATACACCATGATCAAGTGGGATTCATCCCAGGGATGGAAGGATGGTACAACATTCGAAAATCCATCAACATCATCCACCACATCAACAAAAAGAAGGACAAAACCACATGATCATCTCCATAGATGCTGAAAAAGCATTCAATAAAATTCAACATCCATTCATGATAAAAACTCTCAACAAAATGGGTATAGAGGGAAAGTACCTCAACAGAATAAAGGCCATATGTGACAAACCCACAGCCAACATCATACTTAACAACAGGAAGCTGAAAGCTTTTCCTTTAAGATCGGGAACAAAACAAGAATGCTCACTGTCCTCATTTTTATTCAACATAGTTCTGGAGGTCCTAGCCACAGCAATCAGACAACACAAAGAAATAAAAGGCATCCAGATTGGTAAGGAAGAAGCCAAACTGTCACTGTTTGCAGATGACATGATACTGTACATAAAAAACCCTAAAGACTCCACTCCAAAACTACTAGAACTAATATCTGAATTCAGCAAAGTTGCAGGATATAAAATTAATGCAGAGAAATCTGTTGCATTCCTATACACTAATGATGAACTGGCAGAAAGAGAAATCAGGAAAACAATTCCATTCACAATTGCATCAAAAAGAATAAAATACCTAGGAATAAACCTAACCAAAGAAGTGAAAGAACTATACTCTGAAAACTACAAGACACTCATGAGAGAAATTAAAGAAGATACCAATAAATGGAAACACATCCCATGCTCACGGATAGGAAGAAATAATATTGTCAAAATGGCCATCCTGCCTGAAGCAATCTGCAGATTCAGTGCAATTCCTATCAAAATACCAACAGCATTCTTCAATGAACTGGAACAAATAGTTCTAAAATTCATATGGGACCACAAATGACCCTGAATAGCCAAAGCAATCCTGAGAAGGAAGAATAAAGCAGGGAGGATCTCGCTTCCCAACTTCAAGCTCTACTACAAAGCCACAGTAATCAAGACAGTTTGGTACTGGCACAAGAACAGACCTATAGACCAGTGGAACAGAATAGAGAGTCCAGATATTAAACCAAGCATATATGGTCAATTAATATATGATAAACGAGCCATGGATATACAATGGGGAAATGACAGCCTCTTCAACTGCTGGTGTTGGCAAAATTGGACAGCTGCATGTGAGAGAATGAAACTGGATTACTGTCTAACTCCATACACAAAAGTAAACTTGGAATTGATCAAAGACCTGAATATAAGTCATGAAACCATAAAACTCTTAGAAGAAAACATAGGCAAAACTTTCTTGAATATAAACATGAACCATTTCTTCATGAACATATCTCCCTGGGCAAGGTAAACAAAAGCAAAAATGAACAAACGGGACTATATCAAACTAAAAAGCTTCTGTACAGCAAAGGACACCATCAGTAGAACAAAAAGACATCCTACAGTGTGGGAGAATATATTCATAAATGATATATCCAATAAGGGGTTGACATTCAAAATATACAAAGAGCTCAGGCATCTCAGCAAACAAAAAGCAAATAATCCAATTAAAAAATGGGCAGAGGATCTGAACAGACACTTCTCCAAAGAAGAAATTCAGATGGCCAGCAGGCACACGAAAAGATGATCCACATCGCTAATCATCAAAGAAATGCAAATTAAAACCACAATGAAATATCCCCTCACACCAGTTAGGATGGCCAACATCCAAAAGACAAACAACAATAAATGTTGGTGAGGATGTGGAGAAAGGGGAACCCTCCTACACTGCTGGTGGGAATGTAAATTAGTTCAACCATTGTGGAAAGCAGATGGAGGTTCCTCAAAAAACTCAAAATAGAAATGCCATTTGACCCAGGAATTTCACTCCTAGGAATTTACCCTAAGAATGCAGCAGTCCAGTTTGAAAAAGACATATGCACCCCTATGTTTATCGCAGCACTATTTACAATAGCCAAGAAATGGAAGCAACCTAAATGTCCATCAGTAGATGAATGGATAAAGAAGAGGTGGTACATATACACAATGGAATATTATTCAGCCATAGGAAGAAAACAATTCCTACCATTTGCAACAACTTAGATGGAGCTAGAGGGTATTATACTCAGTGAAATAAGCCAGGTGGAGAAAGACAAGTATCAAATGATTTCACTCATCTGTGGAGTATAAGAACAAAGCAAAAACTGAAGGAACAAAACAGCTGACTCACACAACCCAAGAATGGACTAACAGTTACCAAAGGGAAAGGGACTGGGGAGAAAGGGTGGGAACCGAGGGATACGAGGATAAAGGGGCATTACCATTAACACATTATATAGGGCGGTGCACAGGGAAGGCAGTATTGCACAGAGAAGACAAGTAGTGACTCTATAGCATCTTACTACACTGATGGACAGTGACTGTAATAGGGTATGTGGTGGGGAGTTGATAATGGGGGGAATATAGCAACCACAATGTTGCTATATTAATGATACAAAAAAAAAAGAAATAGGCTAAGCATTTATCTGCCTTGCATCAAAGACTATTCTAGGTGCTTCACATACATTATTCTTCCTAGTCATAGACCAGCTGTTAAAGTCACACATTATCATCCCCACTCCACAGATAGGAAGACCGAGCAGCAGATGCATTTTCTTCAATTTGGGAAGAAACAACAGCTCAGATTCAAGTTTCTTAGGTCATGCCCCTGCATGTTTCTGTCCTGTTTATGACATAAGCTCATCTGAGTTTAGGGAATGATAATATGGTTATTCAGAAGACTGCTCTCAGAGTCAACTCTCAGTTTCTGTCAAAGAGCAAAGTTTGAAATTCCACAGTGGTAACATGCTGACACCCAGCAGGACTCAGGTGTTGTATCAATAAAGTCAACAGCCTGACTTTTGAGTAAAACATAATTTTTCAACTGCTGCCAAGAGGAAGATAATTGATGATAAAAGGTAAATATAAATGACTTTTTGATTACCTGTTGTCTTAGATTACCTCAGCTTCTCTCTGTCATTGCTATAGAGACTTAAAAGCTATGCAAAAAACCCACTTAGTATAAATTTCCCTCCTTCCACTTTCCTCTGTCACATTTCCCCACACCTTTTCACAGAAGCACTACTCTTGGGGAAGTCAGAAATTAGTTGCTTAACTTTCTAATTATTTCAAGTGTGCTAAACAAATCACTGGTAAGAGGCTTGCTCGCTGCAGGTGCCCATGCCCAGGCAGGTATGCAAAAGGTGCTGAAGGAAGTGTTAGCAGGTGCTGCCGCCCCATCTTGCCCCTCCAGGAGATGCGTTTAGGATGATGGTGTACTTAGAATGGGGTGGGGTGTGTCCTGGCTAGATGAGCAAGTCCATTATCATTAGGCTCTAAACTGTGTGAATTGGTAAATGGACCCAAGTTGAATGAATGCCGTGAACCCAGCTCCTGTACTTGGAGTAGGGTGGGGATAGGATGTGTGGGTGTTTGGTGTTAACATTGGCCTACAGATCCATTCATTCTAAGCAGTAGTCTTAGAAGGCAGCTCTAGGTGGTCCCCAAACAAACTGGGCATGGCACCCCCATTCCTTTCACTAAATTCCAATTTAATTCGTGCATGGGAGATGGCTGGAAAGATAGAAGATCTGGAGATACTTCTGCCATTTTTCTGCAGACTTCACAATTAAGTTTTGTTGACTTAAAACACACAGAACTCTTAGTCTTATTGTTTCCCCTATCAAATTTTAATACTGAAATTTAAAAAGGGAACTGAGTGGTGTGGCTGCCTATCCTTGGATTAAGGGCTTTTTGGTAAAGCAAATTTAATTCATATGTGAACTGCCAAAACAAAGAAATGTGAAACTTGCACACAAACAAGGGAGGGAAAGGAAGACTACATATAACAAGCTTTTAAAGGTCTGTTTCTTTCTTCCTGGACTCACTCAGTTCCCTTTCTCAGCCGATTGAACATCCCAAGGCCCTGTGAAAAGCCATTTTTGATTTTTGTTGCATTCATCTTAGGTCTTGAAGACTCACACCCTGAAGAGGTATTGATTGCATTTAAGAGTCCATTACTTAGGTAAACCAAATAATGTAACTGATCTTGGTTCTAATTGATCAGATCTCTCCCACAGTGTTGGAAAGATTGTAATCTGATTACTCAGGTTCCTAGTTCTAAGGCGAAGGTTGTATTTTGCTGAAATTTACCCTGCTTTGGCAACCTTTCCCTATCAGGTTTTCCTTTCTTGAAACACATGTACCGTGTACGTTGTACATATATAAATTCAGAGGTACTCACGCAGATGCACACAAATCACTATGTCTGGAAAGCTCCCTGGATTTTAATTTTCACCCTTTATATAAATGGTAGATAAGACATGTGAGCCATTGTTTTTTCATTTTAACTTTTTACAGCTTGGTAGGGGGGGAGTAGGAAGACCGTTGCTGCCTCGTCAGGTTCACAAGCCTCTCTTGTTTCTCCTAAAAAGCTGTGTCTCATCCTAATTTGTTCCTTTTCTGGACCTGGAAGATCTGTTCTCACTTTCGGAACATGCAAGTACAGTATGTTGGGGGACTGTCTTTAGAAGCTGCCAGGCTGCTAATTTATGTATGCGTCAGCCACCCTATTGTAACTACCTCTTCACCAGCAGCCCTCTGCACTCTCCTGAGAGGCATACATTGGCCCATCTTGGACATTGCAGGTCTTTTTGCTTCCTGAGTTAGGCCTAGTCCACCCCGCAGGTTAAAATCCAGGACTGGGGTGGGAATGGGCAGATACTAACCAAAGTGGCTTGTTAGCTGCCCTACTCAGCAGGAAAGCCATATTTAATGAGGACTGCCAGGATGACTTTTCGAATTGGAAGAAGAAGGCCCTGCCATGGGAGAAATCAGAAATTTAATTAAAAGTTAACTTTCCCAGCATTCCTAAAAATGCCTTAGGTTATTGGAAAGCTTGGTGTCAGTCTCAAGGAATAGCAAAGAGCATGTTGTAAACAGTTTTTCTGTCCGGATAGGGGCATTGGAGACAGGGTCCCTGGAAGGCAGTGTTCTTGCCGGTCTTGCCTCAGTAGAATGGCCCCTCACTGGCTGCTTATCCACATGAGTCAAAGTGCAGCAGGCACCCCCCCACCCAGGAAGAGATGTCAGCATCACCTGCCCTATGGGAATCTGAGTGCAGCCCAGCCCATCTGCATTTGGAGGAATGGCATGGGAATGTAAGGTTCAAGAATGCCACCCAAGGAGAGCTGCCTTCCTGTGGCAGTGTCTCGGGAAAGTCAGTCTGTCCCTGTCATAGGGCTACGGTCACGTGGTTAAAGTGGTGCCTGCCAGATTGACCTGCTCTAAAGGTACTTAGTTCCTTCTGTGATTTGAAACCAGGTGAATATCCCATTCTCCCCTGGGAGTTTTAACATCATCTGATGGTCTTTGCTTGCATCAATTATTGCACTGGTGCTCCCTGTGTCTCAATATTTGGGGAAAAAGCCAACTATGCTTTGGGTCCAAAGAAATGACTCTAGGGAGCAAAAAAGGGCATGTCCTTTTTATTAAAACAAAGGGAATTCGCTCTTTAGTATTGAAAATAAAGTTTGAAGTGAAATTTGTGGATGTGAGTACCAATAGGTAAAAGCCTATCTTAATTTAGAGTGCAGATTTAAAATTTTTGGACTTATAAATTTCTAAATTTTGTACACTGTGTCTTAAAATTTGCATTAAAATTTTTAGAGTTGAATTCTTGTTATTGGTTGTTATTGCAGTATTTGGAACAAAAGTGGGAAAATGCTCTGAGTTAATGAGTGGAAGGTCTCAATATATATGTGTCACTCTATAGAAATATTCAAGGAATTTATAAAACTGAATGAATCTGTTGTATTTTTTTTGCTATTATTAATGTACAATTACATGAGCAATATTATGGTTACTAGACTCCCCTATTATCAAGTACCCACCACATACCCCATTACAGTTACTATCAGCGTAGTAAGATGCTATAGAATTACTACTTGTCTTCTCTGTGCTATACTGCCTTCCCTATATTCCCCTCTTCCCCCCACATTATGTATGCTAATCATAATGCCCCTTTTCCCCCCTCCCTTACCACCCATCTTCCCCAGTTGCTTTCCCTTTGGTAACTGTTAGTCCATTCTTGGGTTCTGTGAGTCTGCTGCTGTTTTGTTTCTTCAGTTTTTTCTTTGTTCTTATATACCACAGATGAGTGAAATCATTTGATACTTGTCTTTCTCCGCCTGGCTTATTTCACTGAGCATAATACCCTCTAGCTCCATCCATGTTGTTGCAAATGGTAGGATTTGTTTTCTTCTTATGGCTGAATAATATTCCATTATGTATATGTACCACATCTTCTTTATCCATTCATCTACTGATGGACACTTAGGTTGCTTCCATTTCTTGGCTGTTGTAAATAGTGCTGCAATAAACATAGGGGTGCATATGTCTTTTTGAAACTGGTGCTGCATTCTTAGGGTAAATTCCTAGGAGTGAATTCCTGGGTCAAATGATATTTCTATTTTGAGTTTTTTGAGGAACCTCCATACCGCTTTCCACAATGGTTGAACTAATTTGCATTCCCACCAGCAGTGTAGGAGGGTTCCCCTTTCTCCACATCCTCACCAACATTTATTGTTGTTTGTCTTTTGAATGGCGGCCATCCTCACTGGTGATATCACGTGAGGTGATATCTCATTGTGGTTTTAATTTGCATTTCTCTGATGATTAGCAACATGGAGCATCTTTTCATGTGCCTGTTGGCATCTGAATTTCTGAATCTGTTGTGTTTTTTAAGCATTACTCATTTGAGAAATTGCTTGTGATAAATGGGTTTCACTAATTAAATCATACACTTCCATAGTACATTACATATAAAACTAGACTAGGAAATAAATATCATTAAAGTAAACATGCCCTTCTAATTAGTAATTGTTTCTGCCATTTTAAGCAAATTTCAGAGTCACAGAGAGCTTCTCCACTATAAACCTAATAATGAAGCCTGTGATAACAGGTGTAAATTAACACAATGGAAAACATTTACACTGTAACATGCTAAATTAAAAATGACACTAACAAGTGTCATTTTCAAATTCTCTATAATTAACATGTTCAACTTGGAGTTGAGTAAGCACAGTACAATGGTAGATGTCTTTATTTATAGCTTATGATACTTGTCATGGCTTTATCTTTGTTAAATTGCAAACAACAGAGATGTATTCCTTCTTAAAATATGTCATGTTTATGTAATCTCAGACAGTTCTGACAAAGGGTAAAACATGGTATTTACTGGTGTCACTACTGTGGGTAATATGCAGGTATGCCTCCAGAATGCCTTTGGTCAGGGGTAGAGATAGACATGAGATATTGAGAGTAGGTTGAGTGTGGAGGTGTGCAGGTACAAAGGTAATAATATCCATAACATGATAAAATATTATGATTCCCTTGAGTGTGTCCCCTCAGTGCACATATGTGCTTCTAAGTGTTTTGAATCAATGTTTGTTTCTGCAAATAGATATCCTGAATTCTTTCTTCTATGGCACTTGCTAATATAATCCCAAAAGCAGATAACAGAGGAGGAGCTTTGCTTCTTAATTTGTCACACAGGGCATGATGTTTTCACTCCTTACAGAGGATTTCATCAGTGCACTGATGACTGAATGAAGAATGTAAGCATTATTGCATTGAAAAACATTGGCTTCGATCATATAGTTGACTTTTTCTGTAACTGAAGATTTTAATAATTTTAACTGTATTTAAAAAAAATTGCCAAGAATGTTTACTATGGGTTATTTTTTGAGTTTAAAATTTTTTTCAGTTATTTTATTTGGGTTGCTTTGGAATTATCCTAGAGGTAGAGGATGGGAAGGTATGTAAGGAAAGGATCTGTGTCATTCCCTTATAAGCCTGGCACACAGTAGATACTCAGTAATACTTGATGAATTCTCAGACTCAATATCTACTAAGTTCTGAGCTACAGTCTTGGAGAGATGGAAAAGGAAAGCAGTGATGGCTTTACGCAATTGGCTCTCCTGAGTTTTAGTACTCCAGGCTTGGACTGGAATTCCATCATTGGCGCTCTTGGGCCTCCAGCTTGCCGACTCACGCTGCAGATCTCGGGGCTTGTCAGTCTCCATAATCGCATGAGCCAATTCCTTATAATAAATCTCTTCACACACACACACACGCACACACCCAGCCAGCTGGTTCTGTTTCTCTAGAGAAACCTGACTAATACACTAACATAGCAGGATTGTAGAGTAGGTTTGGAGTTATGTATAGATGGTGCCCAGAAGAATAAATATTTATTGATATCCTTAAAGGGAAGATTTAAGGCAAGTCTTAGCAGAATACCTTGCAAATAGTGAGAACTCGGTAATGATAGCTGGTTCTTCTTAGTAAGAAGAAAATTTGTGCCCAGTCGCCCTGTTTTCTGTGCTCCTTAGGGGCAGCACACGAGCACTGGCACAATATGACTGCTGCTGACGGCGGTAACTGTGACATTGAGCTGCTCTGTGGCGCATCGGCCGCTTGCTTTTCTGAGGTGGTATCAAGTCCTCTTGGAGACCGCTGGCCACTTGATTAAAGAAAAGAGCCAGTTTCCCATTCTCTTCCCCAACCCACTGCCATGGCTGTTCTTCCCCTTTCTCTCCTCCCAGACCAGCTCAGTTACAGCCCCAGACGTTATGAGGATGGCTGGTTAGGCCGGGAGGTGCTCCGGCACCCCTGCGCTGAGCCTCTTTCTCCCGGAGCAGAGCGCCGTCTTGTATTTGTCACCGCCCCCCGCCTTGTCCCTGTCACGCTCTTCAGGACTGCTTCACCGCTTAATGTGGTCCGACCTGCGGTTAGCAGCAGTGGAATAGGAAGGGGTCGACGGGGAGTCTGAAGGAGCAGTACTGTTTTCTTGTTCCTCCGTGGCATGTCTACGGATTCTTTTTGAAGGAATATAAACCTATCAACTTTTCTCAAACTAAATCTCTGAGTTCAGCCAAAATTGAACGCCACGTCAAACATCCATGAGCCATTGAGCCAGTAAACAGCAGGCCAAACCACTGAGAAAAAAATGATATACTTGGCGTTTCTCACTATTGCTCAGGGAATTTCACTCTTTTAACTGTCGGCTACTGCCCTGGGTCAGGAAAGTGAACTCATGCTGGGTGTTGGGAATGAAAAATTCTTGACAAAAGACACTGACTGAGGTTCATTGCAGTCTGTAACTCACATAGACAGATGTAAAGGAGGGGAGTGATGGGACAGGGGTAATTATGATTAAATTCAGTATTTTCACCCAGAGATTTTTTTTTTTGTACTATCCCTAATAGTTGTGTCTTAGAGGACAGTGCAAATGGAAACAGAAAGAGCCGTTTCACTCAAAACATGGTAACTATCTATGAATATACAGATACTGCTAGTGCCAGGAAATGAATGTGTATGAGCTGTTTTCTGCAAGAGAGGATTCTGCTAGGTGTGGAGAGAGGGCAGGCACGGGGGACACGCTCTTGCCCTCCAGGCACCAGCCCTGTAACTGAGAACCTGGCTGTCTTCAGGCAGAGGAAGGTGCCTAGAAAAGGCAAGGTGGAGATGCTGCCCACAGTCACACCTCTTAAATATGTTCAATCCTGGCCCCTTGGCCGGATGGGAAGGAAAGTGCCACCATGAGATCTCATTACCAGAGTTGAGATGCTCAGGTGCGAACTGCCTAATTATGAAAGCCCAGGGCACACATGCTCTCAGGAGGCCGACCAGTGTTAAAGATACTGAAAAAATTATTTTGGCAGCAAATTTAAACTTGGATGCATTCCGTGAGGAGCTGCAAATGAAGAAATGGAGACTAGGCTTTCTTAAAAATCAGAAACACAAAAAACCTCATCAACTACAAAAACCCTTTGGATTCATCATTTCAAACCAAATCATCATCGCTCAGGAGTGCATAGAAATGAGTGTGTCTGAATAAGTTCTTTTAAAAGCTCATAATAAAAGCAAAAGATCACACAGTTGATAGTTTGGTAGATGGCAGTGGTAAAAACAATTGCTCTTTGTCGTGTGCCTCCTTTCAAAAAGAGTTTTATTTTCTAGTATCTTGCATCATGAAATTTTTTTGAGTGCAGCTTTTTTTTTCTTCATCTGTGTTCAGTATCTTTGAAAATATAAATCTCAAGTGCAGTGAAACTGTTTTGCATCTTTCTCACTATCATATTCTCCCCATGTAGTTGTACAGAATTCATCTTGCATAGCCCCAGACCAAAGCCTTAAAATTCCTGTCCTTATATTGGGTGAAGCCACATGTTTTGCACATGACCCCAAGCCTGGTAGCACAGTGCTGCTGCCAGGAGGAGGTGCCTGCTAAGGGTACCGGGAGCGTGATTGCACACTGTGTCATCCTACCTGCCCTTCCCAGTCAATGCTGAGGCCACAGATATTTTCAAGGCCACATTGATATTCTTTTGAAAGGAGCATCTGGCCCTTTGGCAGCTCCACAGAAGTTATCTTGGTCGTTTGAGAGTTTCTCTTGCATTTATCACATGGTTTAGATAGTGAGAGGGTTCCTGGCATTTTAATGCCCTGTTTCTGGGCATGAGGAATGTGAGAAAGCTAAAATCTGTTTGCACTTGCAAAGCCTCTTTGAAATTTGTAGGGCTTAAAAAAAAACCCCAGAAATTCTCTCTACTTAAAAAATCACTCTTCTGAGCTGTGTCTTACCTGTATTCATGGATGATTTTTCTACTGCCCAATTTTAATAGCCATGTGTCTGGTATTTATGCTAGAGAGAAACATCAGAAGGGGTTATAGAGAAGTGATCTTTAAAAATAATTGCTGAGAAAGCTAAAATGACATTTAAACATTTTCTTAGTTTAAATATTTTGAAATTCAATTATCTTATTGAACAACTATGAACAAAATTCAGTGGTATTTATTGAACAGGCCATAGATGCCATACAGGACACCATGTGTATTAGTCATCTAGGATGGCTAAAACAATAGACCATAGACAGGGTGGCTTAAATGACAGACATTAATTTCTCACAGTTCTGAAGTCATATCAGTGTGTAGTGAAGTCCTTCTTCCCGGCTTACAGAAGGCTGCCTTCTTGCTATGTCTACATATGGCAGAAAAAGAGGGAGAGTGAGGCCTAGTTTCTTCTTATAAGGACACTAATCCCATCATGGGAGCCCCACGCTCATGACCTCATCTCAACTAGTTACTTTCCAAAGACCCCGCCTCCAAACACCATCACACTGAAGTTAGGGCTTCAACATATGAATTTGGAAGAGATACCAATATTTCATCCATATCACTAGAAAACTCACCAAGTTCTTCGTTATCAAACTTCAGTAAGCCTTCCCAGCCCAAGCCACTCCCATTTCCACGTGACCCTTCCGTATTTTGTTAGGATCCAGCAGGCAGCTAACTTGGATGACTTCATCAAATTATATGCAACTGCTAAGTATTTTTTCTGTTTCTTGGCTGCTGTTTGTCCATTCACATCTCAGTCCTTAGACAGCTTCAAGGGTGTGGAGTGCCATGTCTGTTACCTGCTCTCCCATCTGTTGGCACAGCATTCCCTTACGTAACAAACACCTATTGTGCACCTGCTGTGTGCCAGGCACAGTTCTAGAGATGGCACTGGACTGCAGAGGAAACAGCTTTCCAGAGCTTTCGTTTCAGTGGGCCAGATAACGAAAAAAACAACACATTTCAGATCGAAATATATTTATGCTAGAGAGAAAATAAAATGGGTCATGGGGGACATGACGGTATGATTGCAGGTAGGGGGCAGCCCTTCATTAAGGCAGCTGGGGAAGCCCCATAGATGCGGTGACGTTTGACCAGAAATCTGAGAAGTTAACCGTACAAATGTCTTGAAAAGCTTTTCAAACAAAGGAAGCAGGAGGGGCAGGGGTTTTTCTCTCAGCTCATTCTTGGGACAAAGAACAAAGAAAGCTGGCCAATGTGCCAGGGCAGAATGAATGATGGGAGGGCAGGGCCAGGGGCCTGGAGAGGCTGTGGGGTGTGTGTGGGGGGTGCGAGGTGGGCTCAGAGAGCCGCCGGGGCCTGGAGCTTTGGAAGTGAGGGTGAGGATTTGGGCATTTATTCTAAATGCAGAGGGAAGCCCTGGGAGGTCTTAAAGCAGGAGAAAAATAGGAATTTATTGATACGGCAGGTTCAATCAGTAAATAACACAATGACAGTAGTATTCAAATTCAGTATGTAGTTACGTGTAATAATAGCCTGTGTACCTGCTGTGATTTGCACACTCCCTCCATATGTTTGGTTGAAAGTTAAAAAATATTTAATGCAAAAGTGAATACTATCTCTCTGTGTTTCTAACAGTTTAATATTCATCATTTGGAGAAGATATATACATTTTTATCCATGTTGGGCATAAATTGTTCATTCTAGTGGAGCATGCCAATTTTAGCTAAGGTTTCCTCTTAATTTAGATTGTACATCCCTTGTGGCTACGTGTCAAAATATGACATATCAGCGTAGACCAACCTGGATTTAATGAATAGGAAACCATAGACTTTATATGATTTGGGGGCACACGGGCACTTTTCTAATGCCAATTCCAAGGAGAAGTGGCATGGAGGTTATTTGATTAATTGGACAAGCATAGACTCCAGCTTCGGCTGCCTGCCCAGCTTCGGCTGCCTGCCCATCATTGGAACACAGAGCACTGATGAGTTGCCTTAGCGCTCCAGAATTAAAATCATGGTACTACTTTTACTGTTGAAGGAATGTTTTGCTTGGCATTACACTGTCTTTTATTTAGATAAGCACTGACAGTACCCTGAATATATCATTTTCACCTGTGAGTGAGGTGTTTTCCAAGGTATGTTTCAGAAACTCTCTGCTCCCCAAGGTTCAGGTGCAGTTGCACCCACCATACCTTTGAGACAAGACCCATTTCATAGTTTCTATAAGAACCTATCTGCTACTTTTGTGTAACTGGAAAAGACCATAAATAAGCTGAGGAGGCTCTTTCTCAACTTGTTTGCTGACATATTATGGGTAGAGCATCAGTGACATGCGACTTTTAGCTTTACAAAATTATACATTTGTACACGGCCTTAGCTCTGTGTTTTGGAGGACCCAGAGACCTGGACTGGCTTAACTTTCAAAGTTAGGAAGAGGGAGGCTGTGACCTCGATGAGGACTTCACTGGGCTGACTGTGAGCCCAAGTGCTACCCTGACACTCAGCGGTGATGGGGCCCTGAGAGACAATCCACTCCCCACCTCCAGGGAGTAAAGGAAAGACATAATGAGACATTCCCAGAGGGTGATCTAGACCCTTTATTTCATATGTGTTTTTAAATTCTGAAAGTTAGGATTTTTAAAGATGCTCAGTAATAAAATTTAGTCACAGTTAAGACAAATACAGCCCCTGACAGAGCCCATCCTGCAGATTTTAATGTTTGGTTATGAGTACCAGATTTTTCTTCATTGTATAACTGTGTAAGCTCTTTTACTTGAGTGATGCTTTGCAGTGCAGGAGTGACTTCTTTGTCTTTTCAAGAATGCAAAAAGCATATAGAGTATTGGTATTAGTACGCCTCCTTTATGAAGACAGCAATAGCGTTTCTGGGTAGATAGCCAGCAGGTTGTGAAACTGGAACCCATTCCAGATATGCAGACATTGTGCGCCAGCACTGAGCTGCTACCCTCACTCCACACCACCCTCCGGTTTTGCAGGACAACATTGCTAAATGCCAAAGTTAAAAAGGTTTGACTCCTTCCAGTGGGAGGCCGAGGACAGTAAATATTATCTAGAGTGTTCCAAACTTCTTTTGCACTGGTTTATTAAGAAGTTCAAGGTCATCAAGAAGGATACAGTCCTCTTCAGGACTAGGAGCTATTTGTGTAGAGGTGGAAGTGATCTTTTTTAGAATTCAGAGACTGGAATTTGACAAGATTTAGTTCTTTTCCTGTTCTGTTGATTGTGGACACATAGGATGATGGTTAGATCAGATGGGGTGGTAATAGAAAGGGTAAAGAGAGATTTAAAAAAATTGCTTGTGCATCTGTATTTCATATGTTCTTACTGAAAACTCCCACTTTTTACCTTAATAATCCTAATAAAATGGGAAAAACAAGGTTAAGAAACTTTCTACAGTATGTGACAGATGGCAATTAGAACACAGGTCTGTCTGACTCTAGTCATAAAGTATTCCCCCATGATTGAGGTTTTCACCCTCTATTCCCCCTCCTTGTTCTCTTTGGAGGGTTCAGCCAAGTGGGGCTCTCCTCTCAAGGGGACCTGTCCCATCATTGCTTGGTCTGACTTCCCAGCCAGTCTGACAAAACAACACTCCCCTAAAACCCTGTGTTTTCTAACTGCTTTCACTTGTTGCGGCCCATGAGAAAACCCTTGGAAGAAAAGGCAGGCCTGTATCAGGTGAGTGGAGCAGGGGTTGCAGAGCCCGGCTCTGCCCTACTCTCTCCAGGTAGGCGTCTCAGACCTGGCAATGTGGACACCAGTTTGAGTCACTGCCTCAGCATCCTGCTCTCAACAGCGGCTCATCGTGGTCCTCTGAGCTAATTGATAAGGATGTACAACTAGGACATTTTCTCCTACTGCTGATGACTAGAAAAGGGTATTTTGGTGTATACTGGTTTCCCTCTGTCCCTTGCTGACAAGGAGGAGGTCTCCAGGAGCATTTGGAACTCAACGATGTATATTGGCTGCATTAGGGCAGTGATTGCATCTCAGCTGGAGGGGACTCTTCCTTTGTGTGGAGTACTGTATCGGGGACTCAGGGAGAATGAAATTCCAAGTACTTTGTCACACTTTCTTTCTTTAAGGGGATTACAGTCTAATGGGGGAGGTTATAAGCAATAATTATCATAGTACTTAATAATGCTGGGCAAACAGAGTCCAAATGACTATAGATTAAGGAAGTTCCAGCAGAGAAAATAAGGACAGAGGAGCATGTGGGGGAGGTCAGTGGAGCATGATCTTGGAGAGGAAGTTTTCTTTGAGGGTCATGAGAAAGGCGGAAGGTTATGGGCCGGGAGGGTAGCTGAAATTCCAGTTAGAAAGCATGGTGAATACCGTTTCTGGGTTTGAAATGGTCAGCAGAGTTGAAGCAGATGTTTTGCTAGGCTGAAGTACTTCTCTGAGTTTCTGTATTGAAGATTTATAAGAAAAATAATGGAACAATGAAAACTCAGTTTGATAGCATTTATTCAGTGCGTCTGTGAGCTAGACAATCAGCTAGGTCCTAGGTCCTCAGGAGAGCACAGATGAGTGCCTGACCCGGAACTTGCAATGTCCTGGTGGGGGGAGAAAATGAAGACTAACCTTTACCGGATGTGAGCCCACGGCCCAAGGGGGTGACTGCAGTCAGTAATGTTAGGGACCACCTCCTAGAGGAGAGGAGGCACCTTCCAGCAGAGCCGACAGTGAGTGGGGACATGGGGGGAAAGAGACAGAGGATGAAGAGGGAACATGATGTGCTGTATCCACAATGTGGGCACGGCAGGAAGGTAATGTGGACAGAGCTCATGAGAGAGGCAGGGAGGTCAGCAGGGCGGTGGGCGGGGGTGGCTGTTAAGTCATGCTTAGGGCTCTGGACAGCATCAAGTCTGGAAGAAAATATTTGGTGCAGTGTGAACTTTATAGGGTAGCTACTAGCTTCTAGGAAGCCATCATAGACCTTTGAGCAAGAAAGTGACATAATGAAGGCAGTATTTCATTTAATGAAAATTTTAAACGCTGTCATTATGGTTGTTTCTCATTAACAAAGGAAGATACATTTCAGAAAAATTCAAAAGTAGGAAAACTAAAAAGGAAAATAAATAAACATGTTGCATAGTCCCATGACCCATAGGTAAATATTAAATCATCTGAATGCTTAGGTACCTTGTGGTCTTTTCTGTGTGTGTGTGTTTGTGTATACACACACATATATGTGTCATTGGTGAGTAATCATGGGAAGATTTAGGACTGGTGCCCTGTCTCTTGCCCCCACAACTGCAAGCCGTATGATGTCTTTCACTCACTCTCATGTTTATAAAATATATGAGAAATAAAATCAAAGCTTACATTGTATTATTAGTCTACCAAATGGTTGAAGATTGTTCTTTTCTGTGTCTTTCTGTAAAACACCTTTTGTTCTATGCAGCTCTTCTCTTTTTGAAATGTACATACTTGTACATTGTTTGGGGGGTTATTGATTTTAGAAAAATTTAAGTCAACCTTAAATTCTTGACTGATGCTGGAAGGCTGGAATCCTGGGAAGAGTGAGATAAGGGGTCAGGCGGTCTTGCCTGGCTGAAATTTGTGAGAATAAGCCCGTATGATAACCTCGGTGTGGTGGGAAAGCAGGGACTGTAGATGGGCTCACTCAGCTGAGGGGTCCCTGCGGGCTGTGTCCTGGGTCCTCAGGAGGACCACACAGGGCCTTCTGTCTTTCTGCCTTGGACTTCATTGTAGAGGAATGATTCCTACATTGTCTATGCGTTTTCCTCCTTTTTTTTTCCTTCCCTTAATGACATGAAGAGGATTTGGGGTGAGAAGAAATAAAGCCAAGAGTTTTATAATTTGAAATATTGACTTGGAGAGCCTTTTTTTGTCCATGCCATTTCAGAGGCCACAGACCCAAATCAAGCAACCGCAAAACAGAACAAAACACACCAGCCCCTCTGAGCTGAAGCCGAGAGCGCTGTCCTCGGCTTTCTTCCCAAACTGTCTGTGTAAAGTGTGTGTATTCATGTTTGTCCCTTCCCCCCATATTTGGGTCATACTTTTGGTCATACACCTGGCTACCGTTTTGAATCTTGCATTTCACTGTTACTATGAACATTTATCATTGCATACCATTTTCCTTGAAAAAAGATTCATACTCAGTTATATGAATGCACCATACCTTGTGTAATCATGCTTCTATTGGACATTTAGATTTTTTTCTCTTAATGCTTTAGCTGTTCTGTAAACATGTGCTATGGTGAACATCCTTGTACAGAAGTCATTGCACTTATTACTGATTATTCCTTCAGTAATGATTGTTTAGAGTGAATCCGTGATTGGCGGATATGAGCTTTTATACAGTTTTTGATATATTGCCAAGTTCCCCTTCAGAAAGATTTGACCTGTTTTTTTGCCAGCAGGAGCACAGGACCTGTACAGTTGTCTGCATTAAGGATTATACTTTTTAGTTCTTTGCCTATTTGGTAGGAAAAATGGAATTTCTATATTGTTTGTTTTCTTCTTTTTTTTTTATTACTGATGATCTATTTTTTATTACTTTTATTTCTCTCTCTCTCATGTTTTGTGACTTATTGGTCATGCCCTAACTCACTTTTATCTGATTTTTAAATACCATTTGCTTTATTTTTAAGAACTCTTCATGTATATATAAAATAAGACTGTTACACCTTTTCTTATATGTTGTATATCCTTTCCCCAGTTTATCTTTAATCTTTTAAACTTGCACTTTGTGGGAATTTTATGATGTGTAGAAGTGTGTAATTTTTACAAGGTCAAATATATCAAATTTTTTTTTTTGCATTCTCTTTCATTGCTTTAATGATTACGAATGCCAGCCCCTTCTGGGACCACATATGTATTTAACTGTATTTTATTCTAGTTTTATTGTTGCCTCATTTTAAAACAGGGTCAGGTTTTGAAATTGTTGGAAATTATATTGGAATATGTTATGAAGGATAAAACATTTTCTTTCCCAAATACTTTACCTATTATTCCTAATCCCAAGAGTGGATTTGTAATGATACGAATTTAGGTTTCATAAAAGTTGGTAAGATAATAATGGCCTAGGGTAATACGTGGGGCAGTCCTAGGGTTATTAAATAGAAGGAATTGAATGTGACAGGCGGGCACTTCAAACCCAGGGCATTGTGAGGATGGTGGTGCCATCCATGTTAATGGGGAATTCTCGAGGGGGAACCATTGTCAGGAAAGAGTTTGATAACTTTTCTTCAGCACTTTATTTTTCAGAGCCTGGCATGCACTTTTAATTTTGATTAGAACCTCCCTCTGTGGATCGAACATCTTCACAAGCCAGTGTGGTGGCTTAAGTGGTTCAAGGGGCAGAGGAGAAATCTGGGCTTTTGAAGCCATGTTCCTTGAAGTAACCTCATCCCCACCACCATCCACGTTCCAAGAATGTTTCTTTACTTAGAGCTTCCCATGTGACATACTTTATGGTTAGCAGGTAGCTTTCATATCTATTAGTTCACTTGGTTCTCAAAACAGCCCAATGTAGAAGACGCGTGCATTATTATGTTTGTGTTTTTAAAGATCTGGAACCTTATACCGAAAGACATTAGGTACCTAAGGTCACATGTTTTCTTGTTCTTTCTTTGAACAAGTACTTATCTAGGGCCCATAGTGTACCAAGCACTGTTAGACACTGAGGATACATAGATGAAAAGGAAGGTTCTTGCTCTTCAGATGCTTAAGTAAAGTAAAAGACAGAGCTGAAACTAAAACCTGACCCTGTGACTCCAAGTAATGCTCCTCCCCTTTCACCGTACTTCTGGCATATGGACCCATAAGCTTCTCAGCTGGGACTGCTCAACAGGTGACTGGGTGGCTTCATTTATAGGGACTCGATGGGCATCATTGGTTCACTGAAGAGTCATCATACTCTGCAGTAATCATATGTATTCAGAATTGCTGTGTCTGGTTACTCCTACTGAGTGAATGTGATCCCTTCACACCTGGAGGTTCCTTGCACACCAGCAGTATTCCTGGATAGGGAAAAAGGTTGACTCTTCAGTGGGGATTACTTTAGCATAGGTTGACGTAAGGTGCTGATACTTGGGTGGAATGTTTCATACGCATCCTTGTTTTGACAGAGTTGGTGTAAAGTAAGGTTGGCTCTCAGCCTGAGCATCCTCCAGGCATGTCTACATTGTGCATGCATGTGATTGCATAAGAGCCTGAAGGCTAAAATTGGAATGGAGGAAGTTGACCACAGCCATAGGGAGGAGAGCCATGGTTGGCACACAGGCGTGTATTGCTTATGAGTGGTAGTGTGGAGCAGTGCACTGCCTTGTTGATAGCCTTGAGGATGCTCAGGCTGGGGGACATGATGATCCTCAGGGGAATGGACACTGGGACAAGGAAGAATCTGACTCCTTTCCTTGATCACACTTGGCTTTTTAGAGCCAGGACTTTGTGTTTCACAATACCCATCAACTCATCAACCCATCAACAGGAAACTCACATGAGGCAATTAATGTGGGTGGCATGTAATGCTTCATGTATAGTGAACTTGAGTGACTTGATGGAATGGGGGAACTTGAGTAGTAATTAGAACAATGTATTATGTTGCTTTCTAACTTGGTATCCAGTGTATACCTTTTTAGGACATTCTTTTCTCGGTACTAGATCCAAAAGTCAGACATCTGTATTTCTTGGTTCTTTGTTATGGAAAGTGTTTTTTTTTTTTCTGAGAGTCACTTGACTCTGTTTTAAAGAGAAAATTTTTTTAGTTGATATTCTGATATAAATAAATGCCAGCATTATCATACCTGTGGACATTTTAGTGTCTGCAGATAAAAAAACAAAAAGGAAAATTAGGTTTCTATGAATTTTCATTGTAAGGGGCAAAGCTACTTAAACTAATGATTTTTTTTAAATTCCTAATTGAAAAGAGATTGGTGTATTTGAAAAACTGACGGAAGTAAGTTCGTTTCACTGATGTTTGTCAGTTTAATTTCTATACTTAATTTTTTTTGCATTTAAGTCTATACTCACATGTATGTTAATTCTGTTGTTATATGTATATATTTTTTATGTAATGCCATTTTATATTTACATTTCATCTCACATTGTTGTTCAACATACTTTTATGTGTCCCAATAAAGTCATTGTTTCTATATGTGTTTTCTGATTGACACGTTGAATAAAGAAAACTGATTTCCTTGGTGTAGAACTAAGTATAGTGTCATGCAGGAAAGGCTTTGGAAAACAAATAGAGCAATCCCTTTGTCAATGCTAATATTTCAGTTTTTCAAGCTACTTGTATGACTAGAGTGATAACCAATCTTAGAACAAGCATTTGCTATTGATTTGCCAGTCTAAAGTAACAAGTGACTGCTTCCCTTCTAATTGAGAATTAAATGAAAATAATCCTGTGCCCTATGTAATATGTATGGTGAGAATTCCCTGGCATGATTTATGTGCTGCAGTAAAACAAGAGTAAATGCTGAAGAATCATATGACTTTAGAAAAAGGTTGTATATTATTACTGCATAATTTTATTATACAGTAAATCTTAATTTGATATACACAAAAAGCTATTACAGAGGTTCTTAAAAAGTTTAGGGGCATATTGTATTGTAAGAATTTGCATCTTTTTTATTAATCTTAGCCCATATGGCTTTTATTGTCCAATAAAAAATCACAATTGGGAAATACTGATTTGCTGACAAAACATAGACCTTTTTGCAAATCAGAATTGGCTATCAGTCAAAGCTGATATTAGGAATAAAAATCCTATGTTGTTTCCTCTTCTCAAAATTAAAGCATGAAGTTACAATTTGGTACTCTATGTTTCATATAAACATCAGATAGTATTTTTTTGCATATTTTAAATTTATTTCCAGAATTTACCATCTGGTAAATGGTTTGAGTTCATTTCAGAGAGTTACAAGTAACTCAGATGTTTCATACATAATTATTGATTCATGTATCTCACTTTTGTGTGTGTGAGTATGCATGCCACAAGCTTGTTTTAGCTCAGATATTTAAAATAATCCAGAGTTAATTTTAAATCTTTTACACCTAATCCCTCCTCCTACTCCAAGGCTACAGAATTTTTTTTAATAGTACAGGTTTATTTCTTGCTCATATTACATGTTCATAATGTGCCAATGGAGTGGGTGCTCTTGATGACATTGATTCCATCGTTATGCTTCCATATTTGGCAAGGGAGGAAATATGGATATGATATTTATACAAAGATATGATTGCTTGTTCCCAAACTAGCTCCCAACAATTGTGTGTGGAATTACATGGAACTAAGCAAGCTGATTCCAAAATATGTATGAAAGATACAAAGGATCAAGAAAACCAGGCCAATTTTGAGAAAGAGTAAGGTTGTAGGATTTATTCTACCAAATATCAAGACGTTATTATAAAGTAATGAAGACATACGGCATTGGCACAGAGATAGGCAAATGGAATAAAAAAAGAGAGTCCAGGAACAGAACCACATATGTATGAAGATTTGATTTATGGCCAAGGTTGGTGCTGTAGAGAAATGGGAAAATAATTGTCTTTTCAGCTAATAGTGCAGGGTCACTTGGCTTGCCATATGGAAAAAAAATGACACTGATCCCTACATTACATCAAAATCAATTTCAAGTTGTTTTTTTTCCCCCTGAATTGAAATTGATTTCATGCATAGTGTGAGGTAGTAGTCAACTTTAATTCATTGAGTTGATTAGATCATTGACAGAACATAGATCATTAATCAAGCTTAACAGAATATTGCCAGTTTTAGAAATCTTTCTTGGGCCTCCTTCCAATCATTATCCTTTCCCTACACTCCAGAGATAACCGTCATCCTGAACTCCAACACTACATTTTATGTTTATTTGTTTTTGTTCATTATACAAACAATATTATATAGTACTGCTTCTTTCACTCAGTATTATGTTTGTGAGTTTTATGTCATTGCTTGTAGTTACATGCTTTGGGAGTGTGGAGTTATGCTTCATTTCCCTAGAAGCATCTACATGACTTACTCGAAGTACACACACACATATACGTATACATATACATGCACTATAGATATGTATATGTGTAAGCATATACACAGACATGTGTCAATATACGTGCATACATATATGTATTTACATACACTACATATATGTAGAATATATACATCAGTGTGGACTCACATATATTTATTTTATACTTTGGATTCTATTCCAGTACAACTTTATTTTGTTGCTCAAATTGCTTCAGCTTTGACCACTGGAAACTTTCAGTTGGCTCCCATATCCCTTTGATATATGCCCATCATTTGATGGTGGTGATATTGTTCTCAGCATTTTTTTGCTTTCTGGCACTACAGGTTGCTTCAGACCTATCTTGTATATTTCCTGCCCCAGACCTAGAATCAGCCATTTCTCCACAAAGCTTTGGTTCCTTGCTTCAGAGAGCAGTGTCAGAACCTAGGGTTTGGGTCTGGCTGCATCTGGGTGTCGATGCTTCTAGGCTTTCTTAGCTGACTGAGCAAGGACGTGTGTGTGGGTACTAACCTGTGTATGTACACATATATATACATGTTTCTGTATGTGTCCATCTCTGTATTAAGCTAGACATAAATTCATGTTGATGTCTCTAACTCTAATCCATTATCACACAGATCACAGATCATTCTAGCTTTCTCTCCTTTCGTTTATGAGGATGATTTCAAGGGTTTTCACCAAATTGGAAGAATGGATTTTCCATTTACTAAAAGGGAGAAGACTGCATGGGGAGCAAAATTGGGTAACTGTTGATAACTGAGGGAAATTAAATATATATTATTTGGTTATCTTAAACATTAACAAAATGTGTAATTTAATTGAGAAATAATTTTTTGAACTCCAACCTGCTTTCTTTCAATTGTTTTAAATTTTAGTAAAATTCACACAACATAAGATTTATCATTTTAACCATTTTTAAGTGTACAGTTCATTCACATTAGGTGTAGTCCCACTCTTGTTTAATCTCCAGAACTGTTCATCTTGCAAAACAGAAACTATATCCATTAAGCAATTCCATATTTCTCCTTCCCCCAGCCATTGACTACCACTCTTTCACTTGATAGCCCTATGAATTTGACTACTCCAGGTATGTCAAGTAAGTAGAATCATACAATATTGGTCTTTTTGTGACTGGTTTATTTCACTTACAATAATGCCCTCAGGGTCCATGCATGTTCATGCATTAGTTTGTTAGGATTGCATAACAAAATACCATAGACAGGGTGGCTTAAACAACAAAAATTTATTGTTCCACAGTCCTGGAGGCTTGGAGGCTCAAGATCAAGGTGTTGGCAGGTTTGATTTCTTCTGTGGCCTCCCTCTTCAGCTTGCAGACAGCTCTCTTACTACCTCTTTACGTGGTCTTCTCTCTGTGCACAGTCATCCTCATGTCTCCTTTCGAGTCTGAATTTCCTCTTAGAAGGACACCTGTCAGATCAGATTGACCTCATTTTAACTTAATTGCTTCTTAAGACCCTGCCTCCAAATAGAGTCACATCCCGAGGTGTACAGGTGGTTAGGGCTGCAGCATTTGAATTTTGGAGGGACACAGTTCATATGCACACATAATGTCATAGCACACATCAGAATTTCCTTCCATTTGAGGCTAAAATTCCATTGCACGTGTAGACCACACTTTGTCCATTCATCCATCACTTGGGTGCTGTGAACAGTACTGCTGTGAACTTGGATGAACAAAATATCTTTGAGACCTTCCTTTCTATTCTTTCAGAAGTAGGAATATTGAATCATATTGTAGTTCCATTTTTAATGTTTTGAGGAACTGCCATAGTGTTTTCCATCGTTGTTGTACCCATTTTACATTCCCAACAATTAGTGTACACAAGGGAGCTAATTTCTCCACATCTTAACCAACACTTGTTATTTTCTGTTTTTTTTTTTAGAGTAGCCATCCTGACATATGTGAAGAAAAGTAACTTTAATATAAAGAATCAAACATGCCAAGTAAATACAAAAGAAAAAAATTTCATTTTTTCTATTTCTCAGGAATAACCTATCTTGGTATTCTTTTAGATTATTTTTCTATGTATGTATGCCACGTATATTCATACATGCACATGTGCATACACACACAATATGCTTTTGCATAATCATAACAAAACTGATCATATTGCTTATATAATTTTTATCCTGTTTTTTCCATTTTCTTATGGGCATTTCCTGTGTCATTAAATGTTGTTGAAATACATGAGTTTGAATGGCTACAACATAAATAATGATGTGATTATTTTTTATTGTTGCACATTAGGTTGCATCTAATTCCCCCTCATACACAATTCTCTGGTGAAAATCTGTCGGCATAAATCTCTGCACTTCTGACTATTTCCTCTGGACAGATTCCTAGGGAGATACTAGCAACGTAATAAAAGATCATTTTAAAAGGTTCTGAATATGTATTACAAAATGCAAAGTTGTTTTCAGGAACTCTGTTCTGATCTACATTCCCTCCAGCCATGTAGAGACACCACTGTCACCCAACGCTCACCCAGGATTGGATTTTTCCAATTCATTTAAAAAAGTATTTTCCGATCGAGTAGGTAAAAATAGTTTCAGTTTGGTTTGCTTTGCATTTCTTTAATTAATCGTTAGTGAGAATGTGTAGTTGTCACGTTTATTATTCTTTTGTGAACTTAATGTGCCTGATAAAATAATTGACATGGATAGGACATACACATTGAATTTGCAGAATTACCAATATTTTCATAGTATAAGGAGATACTTTTAGTCATAGCTTTTAATGTTTGAGAATATGTATATGCCTAACATTGATGTTATAAGAGTATACTACTAGTCAGAGACAACTTAACATAGATTATAATCTGAAGAACAATTCATTTTTATCAAAAATTCCAATTTTAATACTTGAAAAGAAATAATGAATATACTAAATAGTACTTCTCAAACAGCAAACAAAGTTTGACTAAGTGAAAGATAAGGAGACAGTTTCACATAAAAGCCCAAAAGAGTACTGATGAAATTATAAGGCAGGAGAGATTTGGAGGCAGGATAGACAAGGAAGAGGAAAGGACAGCCTATAAATCTGGAGCCAGTAAAGTAGAGTTCAGAGTTCCTGGAAGGCCTTGGCAATTCAGTAAACCCTTTCTGAGGGAAATTGTTATCCCACTATAAATGAAAAGTTTCAGACTGGCTGTTCAGTGAAAGGTGGGTAAATACGAACATTGATGATTCACCCATTCATCCATCCATCCATCCATCCACCCACCCATTCATTCAACAAATGGTAACTGAGTGTCCGTTGTGATCCAGACCTTGCTCCCAACTAATTCTCAGAGGTGTGGACTCTAAAGCCCAGGGGACAGAGACCCCTAAGAGCCCAGAAAACTGGGAAGTCAAGATGAAAGCCCACAGACTGGACTCCTGCTAACTCAGCAGAAGGCTGATTGGTTTTGAATTGGCAGAAATCAAAGATGAGAGAAGTGAGATATTTGTTCCTCTGTCTCTGTACTATGTGCCACTAACAGCTCAGCCTGCCCACCTAGATTATTACCTAAGCCTTTGTTTTGTGCGCAGCATTTTGAGAAAGAAGAGCCTTTTGCCTAGGCTTCCTTCACATTCATAAATTTCTCTTAATGTCACAGAGCAGCCTATATTGCTGTGGCGCTGGGTTTACTCTGTCATGTATGAGTTTATATGGGGAACATAAAAAGAGGCAGAATAAGGAGTAGGGGAGAGAGAGGAGGGGAGCAGGAGGGGAGGAGGGGTGAAGACATTTTAAGATAATGTGAAACAAATATGTTATCAGAATAAACTTAGTGAGTGTCCTCTTTGTAACATTTCTTAAATAATTGTGATAATTATCATCATGTGTAGTCAGCCCCATACTATAAAATATTCCTAATGTTCTAGGGATCAAATAACACTTTTATGATAGATTACATGTCACATTAAAATTGGGAACTTGTGAGTGATTTATCAGCCAGAGGAAGACCCCTTGGTTTTCTGACACTGCGTTATACGGATATTTAGAATTAATCATCTTCAGTGTCACTAGCACAGAATGAATTATAGAACTGTGGAGTTCAAATAATTCATAATTCTTAACATCTTCCTCTAAATCAGGCTTAATTGACTACAGAGTTTTCATCATGGGAAGTTAGAAAAATGTCTTCAAGAGTCTCTGTTGAAGTGGGGGATATGGATATTTTTTCATGCCTACCTGGCACTTTGTATATAGTAAGTGTCAATTGAATATTTGGATAAAAAAATGTATTATTTAAAAATTCAAAATTGTTTTTAGTATCCAGAAATTCCATGGCACTTAGAATTTTGATTCCAGCAGTTAATGTTTAGGAAAATTGTTTAAGTTTTCTAAGCCTTACTCTTTCATTGAAGAGAGGCCTTTATCTGTAAAATGAACATAAGAATGCTTATGGCACACAAATTTCATTTCATTTTCATATTTACATGTTCATTTCCTAAAATTGTGTTTTATGTAAATAAGGGCTACATTAGAGGTTTGTTGAGAGGAATAAGCAAGATGATAAAACTTTATAATTTTCCAGTACCAGACAGTTCAATATTTCTATTATTATGATTCCCATAATCATAGTCATTATATTAAAGGTATTAAATAACACTAAATATGTTATTATGTTCTTTAACCATAAAGACCACTTTAGGATCCAGGATCTGAGTGGATTGTTATTCTGTTTGTTAGAATTGTGGTGTGTGCATAGGCTAAATTTTGAAAATGAAGACGAAAAAATTAAAGAATCATTTACTTGTATTTTTAGAATATTTTAAAGTATTATTTTCAGTGCCTACTCTGTGTTAGGAAGAATACAGTTTTACTGAAAGTAGACACAGGCCCTCTTCTTGTGGAACTAACCATTTAATGGAGAATCCACATAATTAGTATAAGAAATGTGATTTGGGGGGAGAAGGTAAGGGTCCACACAGGACACGTGAGGGGCGCCCTGGTCAGACAGATATATTGAGTGCGGCCAGAATTAGTCCTGAGAGGGAAGCGTCGGTAAGCTGAGACCTTCAGGAGCAGGAGGAGGCGGGCAGGTGGAGCGCATACATCTGGGCTCAGAGAGAGGCCCTGGCATAGAGAGGCGGGGGCTGAGGCCTGACACCGGAGGGAGAAACGGGCCGGGTCCTCTGGGGCGACGGATGCCAGATTTGGATTCTGTTCAAGGCAGGATGGAGCAGGGCAGTGACGTGATCAAAGTGTGTTTCAGAAACACCACTTTGCCGTGGAGGAGCCGTTGGACGGGAGCAGGGAGAACAGCAGGAAGCCCTGCAGGAGGCCATGCGAGGCACCCGGAGAGAGCCCCCGAGGAGGTGGTGGTGGAGGAGGGAGTTGGCCCGGTGCGAGTGGTATTGACAGGATGGAAGGAGTGACTGGGGGCGGGGGCAGCAGCCGGAAAATCAACAGAAACAAGATGGTGCCCGTGTTTCTGACCTAAGCAGCTGGGTGGGTGGTGGTGCCATCCACCCAGAGAGACACCGAGGTGGGGCAGAGGCTGGGGTCGGGGTGGTGAGCTGTGTGTCGCCCTGCTGGGCCCCGTGTGTCCGTGGGACACCTGACTGGAGAACACCAAATGGGTAGCTGGCGGATTGGGCCTGGACCTGAGAGGGGAGATCTGGTGAGTCTCGGAGCCTTGCATGTCGTCCACGTGAAGGTGGCACCTGAACGCACGCAGGGAGACTGTCACATGAGAAGGGGCCGGGCTAGACGTGAGGTTTCGCACAGAACCCCGAGTGACAGCGAATTCCGAAGGAGAGCGTGGGAGACGGAGCGTGCCGAGCTGACTCAGGAGGAGCCCAAGAGGCAGGCGGTGAGCCAGGAGCACAGACCCCAGAGTCGAGGGAAGAAAGTCTCTCCAAAGGCAGTGTTAGCCATGTGGGCGGTTAAGGAGTGAAAAGTGTCCAGGAACTGGTGACCTCGCCATGAACAGCGTAGCCAGATCCCATGGGTTTAGGGAACCAGGGGTCGGAGAGACAGCAAGTGCCGATGGCTCTGCAGGCAACGGTGGCTGCTGAAAAGCAAAGGGCAGAAGAGGATGGAGGATCCAGGAGGACTTACTGTTTCCTCCTTTTTACAGTTAGGAGGTCCTTGAATGGGTTTATTTGCTGATGGGAAAAAAACAGTTGAGACCAGGGTGACGACTAAGTAGGGCAAAGTGGCTTCCATGGGGCGGTGGAAGGAGAGTCCGGTTGGGAGGGCTAGGCTAGGGTGGAGGGAAGAGGAAGGGGTAGAAAGGCCTGAGGCGGCCGGTGAGGTGGGGATGTGCGGGTGGGACGTCTGTGTCCCTGGGACCGGGGAGCTGAGCCCCGTCTCATGCCCAGCCCTGCTTTCCTGGTGACCTCCTCTCAGGCGGGTTCTGTGTTCTCTTTCAGATACTGAGGATTTTTATGGTCTTATTTCCCTCTTCCTTACACACTTCACCCACCAAAACTACTACTAGCTAACCTGATGAACTTCCCTGTACCAACGTGGGTCATTTTCATCTTCCAAAGAGGGTCTCTTTCCCTCTCAGATAAATTATTAAGTCCATTAAGTCATTTCCATCTCGTTTTCTACATGGAGACCCTGATGGTCGGCCTGTCAGATTGCCTAGGCATCAAAAGGTGTTTGAGGACACACACATCCTTTCGCCCTCCCTTCCCTTAAAGTTCGCTCTACTTGTTTTCCTTCTAGCCTTGGGCTAGCTCTGTACCTCTCAGGTAAACTAATTCGGTCCAACAGATAGCAAACAGTAGCTCAAGCTGGCTCTTACTCCTTTTCAGGAGTCCCATGTCAACTAGATAGTGCATAACTCCTTAGTGGTTCTGGGATGGAAAGAAGTTGAGATGGATTCAGGAAGAGCACGAACCATTCTTTAACAGCTAATGTTGGGGGTCTCAGGGATTTCTGTGTCCAGGAGCCTGACCCAGTGGATGTCAGGAAGGTATATGGGAGAACTCATCACCCTTCTGCCCTCTGACTGAAGGCACCACATCCGTGACCCTGGGTGGCCACACAGGGGTTGTAATGGAGAGGCATCACGGTTAAAACATAGGCATGCTATAAAATGTGACCCTTCCTCTGTGTGGCTTTAAAATTCCTGGGAGCTGTGGTTCAGAAACTGATGCTGTAAAGTGGAAATGAAATTAAACTGAGCATTTGGTGGAGGAAAGATAATTTATTAGCTCTGAAATGAAAAGACCTGGGAGTAAACATCCTCATCCTGGATGCCCGCTCTGTGCTGCTGGCTAGCAGTGAGCTCTCTGAACTAGCATAGTAGGGATTTTGCAGGTGGGCCTCCTTTGGTTGAGTTATTGCTCTTGTGAGGCTTTGCTGCATCTTTATATTCTAACAAGGGAAAGATGGTAAATCAGAGTAATTGCTTCATCCCCAGGCACTTTTATATTGTAAAGGAAAAAGGTCCTGGTAAGAAACTCAAATTAACTTCTGCTGTTTATACTATATGGAAAACCTCCTTGAAAACTGCTTGTCATACAGCCTAGTGGTTTATTTATCATGGAACAATTCCATTAGAACCTGACGCTTGTTCTTTTGATACCAAGACTTAGGGTCCCTGGGGAAAAGCACTTAACCATTGGAAATGCAAAGCTGTCATTTATCTGTTACCTCTCCAAAAACACACTGGAGTATATTTATGATAGAGGTTTGGAACAGTCATCATCTCTACTGAGTTAGAAGTGGAGTTGGGACTCAATAAATGACAAGTAAAGAACTAATAAGTGTCCAGGACCATATTGCCAAAGTGGTTTGTTTGTGCTGGTCCCATTGTAAAGTGTACTTACTATGGTATTCCGTAATTCTTACAGAATTCACTGTAGAGAATTCAGGGACTGGAGTATTAGTTAATTGCTAGTGCTGACTCATTTGAGGTACTTATCCCAGTTATATTTTATAGGTTTTAGAAGAATTCTTAAAGTTAATGTATATCAACCAAGGAGGCTTAGCAGATCTTAGAGGAATGGACTGAAACTGTCATGATCTGATAATTAACACCCTTCTGCCTGGCATTTATTCGCAAAGGATGGGGGTACCGTTTGTCAAAGCCTGTCAGTGAGCAAGTTCCCCTGGGAGCCAGTGAAGCAGAGTCAGAGAATTCAGTATCTGGTGCCAGACTGCCTGGCTTCAGCCCCAAGCATTGTCACTCGCTGGCTGGGGGACTTGGACAAGTTAGTTAACCTCAGCGCTTCTTGTTTCTTCATTGGTAAATGGGATCATGTCTCTTGGGGTTTTGAAGATTGCTCAATGAAATAATGCCCTGTGAAGTGCTTTGTATGGTGGCTGTGCATCAGAAGAAAGGGTAGTTGCTGTTTTAGTAAAATTAAATATGGGTTTGATGGGTCTAGGGAAATGGTGTAGATCACCCCAAAAGGCTGTTTTTGTTTAGAACATTTGTGGGCTGAATTTGTCTGTGGATGTTCATTACTTTATGACTCCCCACAGGAGATGTGATTATGGCACAGACCACCCTCAACTCTATTCCCATTTTTATAGGACAGATTGGCAGCCCTAAGGCAAAGATAGGAAATTGCTCTCAAAGAGTTCTGAGATTGAATTAAGTTGACATAACCTTTGAGATCAGAAACAAGCAAGTAAGGCTGGACTAACTGACCTTTTTGAAGTGTCTGTGGTAGAAATTATATTGGGGGGTCACACTTAGAAAGCTGATGGTAAGCTAATGACATGATGCTGTTAAGGGAGAAGAATGAACAGGCATAGGAACTGGTGTTACTTGACTTAGAAAGAAAAGTCAAGTGTAAGTGAGCAGGGACATAGCATGCTTCGGATTTAAGGGTCTGTTATATGCATTGTTGACTTGTCCTCACTCCTCAGCAGAACTTTAACCACTGCCAGCCTCCCCATGACACTCACCACCCCCACCCCCACCACCCCCGCGTCCACTCCCACCCCACCCTCCACCACCACCACCACCCCCACCACTACCAACAGCACCAGCACAGAGGCCACAACAGTCCAGGGCCTTCAAGGACTCCAGCTGGGAGGATCCTTGACTCTTCACCAAGCTCGGACTCCAGCCCCATGTTCGCTCTGCCTGACAGGCTTCGGTCACCTGCTCACTCGTGACCACCTTTCTATCTTTCAGTCTGCCAGCTCTGTCTGTAGATGGAGGAAATCTGCAAGTAAACTTCAGTAGCTTTGATTTTCTCTGACTTTAAGAAGGATTACTGATCTTTTATCATTTGCTTTATAAATAACCGGAGTTGTTACGTAGTTTGACTAGTTAAAATTAAAGCAGTTGTCATAGTTGTGAAGTGTTTGATCAAGTTTCTTTCATTATATTCAGTTGTTGATTTGCTCCAAAGAGGAGGGTTTCTGCAAGACATTCTTCTCCTTGCCACTTACTGCCAGTTCTTCTTCCTGTTTGTCCTTCTGGGTGCCAGTCCCCATGCCAGGGGCAAGTTAGCATGTTGTCCCAGGATTGTACAGGTCCCATGACTGAAATGAGTGTCTCATCTGTGATCAGAGTCGTTAAGGCCAGTCTGGACGCAAACTAAAGACAAGGAGCATGCGTCTGGGCACGCTTCTCCTTCTGCAGCCTCCCTTCATTTATTCACTCCAAACCAAAGCTGCTTGTAGGGAGGAATCAGACGTCTCATTAAGGGCGAGGTAGCAACACAGGTTAGCAGTGGAGCAAAGAAACGAAACTTTAACTGTGGAATTCCATCTGCTTAAAGGAGAAGGTCAGGGAGGGCATGGCTCACACCTCCAAATACTCTCACGGCTACACAATACTAATTTATGTATCTTGCACCTTTTAAGCTCTTTGCCTTCGACCTGCCCTTTTGCCAAGCCCCTGTCAAAGGTGGTCTCTTGCAGGAAGCAACCCTGATGCACTGTGCCCCTTTCCTGAGCTTCTTGGCCTAGGGTGGGTCCTCTCCTCCTCAGTCCCTCGGCCCCTAGACCACCAGCTTCTCAGCAGCAGGAAAAGCCAGTCACAGCCCTAACTACCTCCTCGGCATCTAATACCAATACTGTGGCATTCAGGAAATGCTTTGGGGCTGAAGTGAACTGTTTTTGTGTTACTTGGAGAGGGTTTATTTTTTAAACATGGAGAATATGGTAACTTTCTTCAAAAGATAGGTGAGAGGTTGTTCATTCCCTTTTCCTTGATTCAGTTATTTCCTAGACCCCTACCTCAGGAGGTAGGCCCATTCTTGTTAAAGAAGAGAACTCTTTGTGGTTCTCATCAAGGGGTGCAGTCGGCCGTTTGTACCTTTGGCTGAGAGCCTCCTCATGAGACTTGCAATTTGTTTGGAGCGAGTGTTGTTTATGCATCAGTGCAGGAGGGAGGAAAGCAGGCTGTCCTGGCCAGCTGGGTCGCTGGGTCAGAGCTGGGGCTCAGCTGGAGGCTTGGGCTGCACCAGGTCCAGCACATCCCCTCCGCCACCCCGTAGGGCAACTCGGGCAGAGACTGGGGCCGGCTGATGACTGGGTAGGAGCTGAGGAAAATGGTGATCTCATCAGCCCTAGCTGGCTTACTGTAGAATCTTTAGTTTCATCATTGACTCACCTGTCCTCTATGCCACTGTTCTTTGTCATATAGTTATCCTTTTGGAGTGTGTGATGTGCAAAGAGACTAATGTTTGGTTTTTGTTGTTTTGGGAATTTAGAAACTTATAACAGCCCAGCCTTATTCTAGAATCCTCCTTTTCGTTCTCTCTGAATGAGAAATAGCTTCTCTTTGTTTCATTTGTCCTGTTTGCTTCGGAGGGGCTCATGTTCGCTAATACATATCACTGGGCTTGTAGATATCAGGGTTTAGGAAGTGTGGCCACCTCTTCGCTCATGGGTGGCTCCTCCTTCTTGGATAGACATGAAGAAAGTTCTTTGAATATTGTTGTTCCTTCTACGCAATGCTGTCTTTATGACATTGTTTGGCTGATCAGATTCTTATCCCAAGTTCCTTGATCTTTAAAAAAGTTAACCCAGTAGTAACATCCATCATCTTTTTCTCCAATGGACATGGTAAGGATTTTTAAAGGACACATATGTGACATGTTTTGAGCTCAGTGGAAGAGAGAAGCCATCAGGCTCAAAGGTATTACTATTATTTAGATCCATGTTGTTACCAAGTGACAAAGAATACATTAATTTTGGAAATCATGATAATTCCATGTTTGGACATCTATTCCTACTTAGCCAGGGTAATTGGCGTTTGCCTGAGCACCACAGAATACTTCAATTTACAGATTAAAAATAAGTGGGAAATGATCAGAAATGTTTTTATTGATTTTTTGCATTGTCTGTTTTTTTATTCTAAAAATAAATAAGTCTTTTAAAAAGTTGATTAAAAAGCTTCATTTTCTGGGAATGTTATGCATCTGCAATAAATAATAAATAATATTGTAGCAGTTGGCTGCCTCCACATTCATGCAAAATAAATAAATACATTTGGTGACATGCATTCGAGGAGTGTGATTCTTGTAATTTTCACGGAAATAAGGAACAACTTCACAGATGATAAAGATTTTACCATCTGGTAGTAACAAAGAAACAAAGCTTGTAACATGAGGCTCTTAACTGAGGCTAACGTATATATTGCCATGCCAGGAATTGGAATTCTTTACAACTTTAGGTCAACCATCCCCAGGGAAGCTGACCTGACTTTAAGCAGTCAGGAAAAGGTTCCTTTGCTTCTGAAGCAAACGATATAGTCTGCGTTTTGCAAATAGCAGAGGAGAGAAGAGCACTGAGTTTTAATGGCAAGAGATCAAAAGAAAGACACTCTCTGCAATTATGAGAACCTGCACAGATTTCACTAGTAATTAGTGAACTGGAGGGCTCACTGTCGAGAAGCTACTGTCTTTATGAGTCAAAACATTTAGTGTTAGGAGAAGAGTAAAAATTCAAATGCTTAGAGGGAGATGGGGAATGCAAGGCTGGTCTTTCTTTTACAATGATATTCACTTTAGGCAGGTGACATTTAAGCCTCCTAGGCCTGGCATGATACATGGGGGTGTGGTTCTAGTTAAGGACAAGGAGTGGGTGGGTTAGGAGGGCGAAACCTCAGTGGAGGCTATAGAACTGCCTATCGTGGAAGGAGAAAGCATTGAAGCATTGCCTCTCTCTGCTCTGGAGAAACTGGGGGTGATTGTCATTGTTGGTCATTCTGGTTTTCTCTGATGGTGTGAAGGGTCCTCATGGCACAAGCCTGTGGGACCCTTAGAAGATGGTTAGTGTGTTTCTGCTAGTAGATTATGTGTAGGTGGTCCTGGGGGTGTTCAGTCCTTAGTAATAGAAGCCGTAGGTTGGCTGTGCAAGAAGCAGCTCCTTAGAGAGTGTCAGCTAGTGAGTGGTCTGCACCTTGGAGTGCTTCTGGTTATCTTCAGGCTTCAAGACTGGGAATGAGGGAGATTTAGCAAAGAAGGAGAAGTATCTGCCTCCCCTTAATGCTATATCTAGCAGTGATCCATCCTGACTCTCCGACCTTGGAAATGCAGAGTCTGGTATCTGCCTGGTTGATATTGACTTTTATCCTTTCCCTTTGTCTTAACCACTGAAGCCATGTTGCAAAATAGGTAGTGTTATAAATTTGTTTTCATTGCTGTAGTTGACATTGTCCCTCCATTTTTGATCAAGCCTCCTCGTTGGATCCCCTTTGGACCCTGATGTCCTTTGCCTTTGGAAAAAATCCCAACAAACTCATGCTCACCAAGGGCTGACCAGGTTTAAAGTGTTTCCCTTCTTGTGGTCTCTGCATTTCTTACAGGGGTGAAGACATCTTAAGCCAGAGGAATGATTCTCTAGTTGTGGAATTTCAGTCGTCGGCCAGCAGATGCAGGAGGTACATGGGGGCCTTCACAGAAGCCTGGAAATCATCCTCAATGTCCACCTGCCTGCTCCATATTTCATAAGGCCACTTTGTGCATCATTCTAGTCTTGTGTGTCTGGTTGGCTTGCCATGGCCGAGGCAGCAAGCATGTTTGTGGAGGTGTCTGTGCATGGGGTTCTGCACAGCAGGTGCTTCCCAGGGGTCCGTGCTCACTGGAGAAGGGAGAGGTGCAGTGCATGCAGTGCAAGCCCATTTTTCGAACAATTGCTGGTATTGCCCACAAGTTAGCAAGCTTATTGCAAAACTAGAATTCTCCTCTCAGTTAAGCCCACTTCATGCCCATCCACAGCATGAGTCCTGTGTCCTCAGAGCAGTCTTCATTTGAAACCCATGGAATGTTCACAAAAGCTGGGGTTTCATATTGCAAATGCCCATAAGCAGGACAGGCAATCCCCCTCCTTTGCACTTGAAGCCTGGTTCTATGAATAAGAGTGTCACTTCCCTCTCATGCGTCCCTTATGTCCCTGTCATCCCAGCCACCTCAGAGGGTTCTTAATGATTGCAATGTTGGGGAACCTCTCAGTTGGTAGGGCTGTGGCGGCAGCCTCAGCCTCCTTTTTTATATGAAGGTCACTGGTTGGACTCCCAAATCTAATAACTTGGGGTAATGTACTAAGGATGAATTAAAATGCTAATAGCCTACATGTTCTGGGTATTTTAACATTCCCTAATCTTAAATTTAAATGAAATGCCTTAGGTGCTCTCATATCCTTGCCAGAAGCATATTTAGTATCACCCCTTAGACAGCGAATTTAAAGTCTATTCTGGCCACATGGACAGAGCTGCGAGGATTATCAGTATTGATTTTATGATGGTTTCATTTGTGTCCTCTACAGCTGCATAACACAACTGTTCTTTTACTCAAGAGGGCAATTTAGCTAAAAAATATCACTCTTTTCATAATTTTATTGGAATCCACATATCCTTTCATTATTAAGAACGTTTAAAAACAATACATGGGATTATTGGCACCCAAAGCTATTCCGAAGCCACTGTGTCATGGTCACCATGAAACATTCCTGTTTTATAATAAAGACACAATGGTGCAGAGAGGTGATAGGGTCACGGTGCTGATTGTGGGAGAGCCATATAATTAGGTGGCTGTCCTGGTCCCCAGCTTAGGCATCTGCCCACTAGACCAAGTGGGAGCTCTGAGCAAAATGATGATAAAGTCATTTAAACGCAGTGCTTCTCCTAGAGAGTGAAGACACTGCTCACTTTGAGGGACATGCCAGGTTTGGTGATGTCCTGTTGTCTGCACTGAGGGCAGTGGTCTTCATCTAGTGAGCTGAAAAAACAAGCCCACTTCCTGCCTTTAGCAAATGGGTCACTTCCTTATTATTAGTTGAATTGGCCCCTTTATTGCCTTCTTATTAGGGGCAAGGACCACTATTTCTTCCTTAGTCCTCCCAGTTATCTGGCGTCTGGTCACTTCATAATTGTATTTTGGGAGAATAGATACTAATTTTTTTCCACAAAAAGGCTGAGTTCCTTGATGACACACCATAATTCAATTTCCGTTCTCTCTCTTCGTTGCCTGCACCCCTTCCTCCTGGCACATTTTTCATAGGAGGAGCGATAGTGTCAAATATATCAGAAGGAAGACTTGATTCAGTAGTAGTTTGACGACTTGACTGATTAACAGAGATCAGAAGAAGGCTCCAGACTGTGAAAACCACTGCAGCATGGAGTTTTAACAGTTCTTTAGGGAGCTAGTTAATGAAAGAATCACTACAGAAACACAGCCATGCAAAAAAAAAAAAAAGAGAGAAAGAAAAAAAGAACAGAAGTATTCCCATATAACACTCAGAGGCTGTGTCATAAGAGGAAATCTGCTCATAATTTCTGTTTACACATCACTGTAATTACCGCCTGCCTTGAGATTACTTTCAGTCTTCTACTGTCAAAGTTGCTTAGATATTTCCTCTTTCACAGATCAGACAGAGAGGTCTAATACTGGTTGGAACTTGTCCTAGGATTTTTTTCCTCCTTGAAGAACATAATTATCAGACACCCAAGCCCATACTGCTTGATTAGACCAGCTTTAATTCAATCCATGTTCTTGTTATCATCACCATTTGTCCATGAGTCAGACTTTGCACTCAGATGAACGTTAGCTGGGCTTTGGCCTTTAATATTTGTGTGTGTGGTTGTTCTTTTTTATTTCTCCCGATACAGTGTCTATGAACCAGACAGAAACGTGTTACGGAGGAAAGAGCGAGAGAGAAGAAATCAGGAAACTCAACAGGATGATGGAACATTTAATTCAAGTTACTCCCTCTTCAGTGAACCCTACAAGGTAGATGGTTTTCAGTTGTTCATGTTCACCCCTCACTCGTACCTCTGCCCCTATGAGGGCAGTCTTGACTAGGAGAATTGACCAACCCAGCTCCTGTTAGTTTTCTGCCTGTTCAGCCCAGGGAAGGCAGCTCAGCCACTAGGAATGGGGTTGTCCTCTACAAGTCTTGGTGTCTCATTCACATGTCTTTACTGGCTACACCCTTAGTAAAGTGTAACTTTTACTTGAGATCTGGTTGCTGTGATTTTTATCAATAATATAGAACTCATCTGTGCATTGATTCTGAAAGTAATGCCATTTGCTAAGCCTTCTAAGCTATTAGGAAACATATTCGTCACACATGGATCATGCTAGGATCAGGGTACCTGATAGGGCTAGTAAGAAAGAAACTGTTAGACTGTTTCTCATTACACAAAAGGCCAGAAGTAGCACCTCTCTTCCAAAGTGAGATCTCTTGCCAGATTTCCCTGCTCTCTTACCCTGCGTGGAGCTATGCATAGCTCAGGCTGAGCTTTCTGCACATTCAGCCCCATGCTCATTTCAATACAAGTTTCACTCTGCCTTCTTTGCCTCTCAGTCTGCGTTTCTGACAAGAATAATTACGTATTTAGAAATTGGAGGCAGAACATTTTGAGCCATATCTGAATTTTCAAGAAAGCTTCTAGTGGGACTACAAAAAAAGAAAAGAAAACAAAATGCAATCCTGGAAAGCCTCAATCCAGACCATTTTGTGAAGTTGCAATAGTACATTTTTTATTTCTGTAGCTGCAACACATTGCCGAGGATAGATTTCCTTTTCATGTACCCCAAATCCGTTGCCAGCATTCCAGTTCTGGTGCAATGCAGAGTGCCCACAGACATCTTCAGAGATGACGGGTCTGATTTCATCTCGTCTCTTTCTGCTCGTGGCACCCTGGCTCTGTGATCAGTAAAGGCCCCTTCCCATTATTTCTCAGGTTTCTGTTGTCTCTAACAATGGGGTGGATGTTGTGTTTTTCTTTCTCCAGACTAACAAGGGGGATGAACTCTCCAACCGGATCCAGAATACTTTAGGCAATTATGATGAAATGAAAGACTTTTTAACTGATAGATCTAATCAGAGTCATCTCGTTGGCGTTCCCAAACCTGGGGTTCCTCAGGCTCCCGTGAACAAGATCGATGAACATTTTGTTGCAGATTCAAGAGCCCAGACTCAGCCCTCGTCTGTCTGTAGCGCTGCATCTTCCACACCAGCAGCTGTCCCCGTGCAGCAGAGTAAGAGGGGCACCATGGGCTGGCAGAAGGCTGGGCACCCGCCATCTGATGGCCAACAGAGAGCAAGTAAGCACGGACACAGGTTGCTTGATTTGAACAGATCTGCTAACCCAAAGAACCATAATAAAAAACCTAATCACTGTGTGTCGAGCCCCTCATCCTCATCTTCCTCTTCTTCTTCTTCCAACTCAGCACAACAGGGCTCTCTCAGGACCTTGCTTGGAGATGGTGTGGGCAGACAGCAGCCACGGGCCAAACAAGTGTGCAATGTAGAGGTGGGTCTTCAGACTCAGGACAGGCCACCTGCTATGGCAGCCAAGCACAGCAGCAGCGGACACTGTGTTCAGAACTTCCCTCCCTCTCTGGCTTCAAAACCCAGCTTGGTCCAGCAGAAACCGACCGCATATGTGCGGCCAATGGATGGCCAAGATCAGGCTCCTGATGAGTCTCCAAAGCTTAAGTCATCCACGGAAACCAGTGTGCACTGCACATCATACAGGGGAGTCCCGGCCACCAAGCCCGAGTCTGCCAGATCCAAGGCCAAGCTTTCCAAGTTCAGCATCCCCAAACAAGGAGAGGTGAGTCTTTTCTCAGTACCACTTAGTGTCTGCGAGTCATTCTGAGTGACTACCTGACAGAGGTACATTCAGTTCCATCAGTGTGTGACTGACGTCATGTGGTAGAATTTGGAGCAATCCAGAAAGGAAGATGTACATATAAGTCTTGATATCTGAAAATCTCAAGTTGATTATAACAGAATTTTTTAAATGCCAACAAATGCTTTTGTGTATGTGTATCTGTGTGAGTTCAAGAAGGACTGCCTCCTTCAATATAGTTGAAGGGATATATACTAGAAGTAAAAGACAGAGATACATACTAGAAGTAAAAGTACTTCACAGGCTATAATTTTAGTATGTTAAGAAGTTAATTTTTATGTGAAGGAGTTCAGGAATTCAACATTTTTGTCTGTTTTGAAATGTTCATGGATAAACTTCACAAGTAAACCTCACAATGCTTTTTAGAATACTTGTTAAATGATGCAATATTGAGTGTGGTGGATATTCAGACGTAGCTGATCTTCTAATCTGATATTATAACATTGAAGACTCGGGTTCACTGATGTTAATCAAGTAAGCATTCTCCTTGTCCTGAAAATGATCTTATGTTACAGGAGGAGAGAGAAGTCTTTTAGCTCAGACTCTTCTGGTTTACATTTTAATTTTGTTTATTGCATTACAAAATGTGTAGGTTGGATGTGTGGCATATTAGAATTCAAAACAAGCAAACCATATAATCACAGAGGTATCAAAGAGGTCATGACTAGGCACTCAGTGGTATATCTGGATGGAAAATAAAGTTTTCTTTCAGAGAAGTAAATCTCACATTATTTTCCAAATTGACGACAGTTGTCAAAAGCACATGAGGAAGAAATATGACTACGTGTTTTTTGTTTTGCACTAATATCGTATACTAACAAATAAAATGTGAGTTCTAGGACATTGTACTTAGGAACTGTTTATTTTTTTTCTTTTTGATCTATTATTTTTAAAAGATGGAGTAACAATGTGGCTGGAATATTCTTTGTATCCGAATTTGATTTTATAACCAAATGCAACAAATGATTTGACATTTCTAACAAAGCTGAGCTTAACCACCTCTGAGCTATCATCTCAGAAAGCACCATGCACCAGGTGGCAGATCAGCACATTACCCTTAAAAAAGACATTTTTTTTTAACTCAGACATTCACACAGGATCTAATAAGGGAATTAACTAGCATGTATATCAGTAACTTCTTCTGATTATTCATTTATGATGGAAACTATAAAGCATTTATTAGGAATTAATAGATGCAAAATGTGACTTCTGCAAGCATTTATGTTTTTAGGAGTTTGTAGGAACACACACATATACCCCCTGTCAAGCTGAATTCATCACGTTCTTTGGTTTTTGTTCTCATCAAACAGTTTATATGGCCAACAAAGCATGGCTTATCCTTGAACAGAGGTGACTCCACCCACTAGGAATCCTTTTAGAATTTTAATCCCAATTGATTCCTTGTTAAAATGATTTGTGTGTGCTAAAGAAACTTCAGTTTTATTAAGTAATGATTTATTTATTTCCTTTGTAACCCAGTTGAGTTGATAACCCTCTGGTTAAAAGCCAGTTTTTGACAGCCAGTACAGCCTTGTGCAGTTAACTGTCCAGTTTTCATTAGGCATTTGGGTATGACATGAATAACACGTACACTTTCAGGATGCTCTTTCAGGAACCCCAGATTGGGAATGGCACAGATTGAGTAATCACAAATCCCTGAGATAGTCATAGCATACCAAGAGAAATTAGAGCTTTTATACCAAAAGCATTTCTTTTCTCCCACGCGTAATGACATTGACCCAGTCAGCCTGTCCCTTCCTAACATTTTATACTGAATACTCCGAAACACACCATTTATTTGTTTTGTTCAGTGCTGCAAGAGATTAAGAAATACCCTTTTGCAGATATATTTTTATAGGACATTCCTATAAACTCCACAATTGGAAGATACACACTGAAGAATGTATCAATTCATCCTATTTTACTGTTGGGGGAATATTTGCTTTAATTTTTTTGGAGGGAATACAATAATTCAGGGTGGCAAACAACCTATAAAATATTAATGACTATATAATTTTTACACAGATACTACCTATATGAAACTGTCCTCTTAACAGTACTAATATTAATTTTTAGTGAGGTAGGGAATGTTTTTTACAGAAATTTATGGAAGAAATGACCTGAAGAGAACTTGCATTACTTGAGTGTACCTTTTTCAGGGTGTTAGCTATGGAGCAAGACTCAACAACAGTGTGAAAAATTTGGAGGCTAAAAAGAAGTGTTAGGTAAAAATGGCATACGGACAAGGGAGGAGCAAATATAGCAGTTTGGTATTGTATATTCCGCATAAGAAAATCAAATCAATGAAGAGGTGTAATGTGATGTGAGAAATTTTTTAAAAATCCAAGATATGTTCTGTTTCCAAGAGATTTAGATAAGTTGAATAAATCAGGCTCCAGCATTTAGCTTTTATTTTGCAATTTCTCTCACAGCCCAAAACTAAATTTAAAATTGGACTTCTAGCCCTAGGAAACTTCTCTCACCTTCATAATCCTTGTAGTAGAAAAATATTCTATGTTATTTTTAAAAACTGAGAATTTGTGGATCTTTTCTCTTGCCTGATTTTATACTTCATAAATTCTTTATTCTTTCCCTTACAACATCTGCCCTCTCTCTGCTGCCATGGCTAATTATTTGTTACGATTTTTTAGAAAAATTCAGTGCAGTTTGATGTGGAAGTTAAAGACCCTGAGGGAATTTCTTAACTCATACACCTGCTTCTTGACTGGTTTTTTCCCAGCTCAGTTTTGTGTTTGATGCAAAACATATTTTTATTGTTATAGCTGACGTTTTCCTTCTTGTAACCACCCCTCATTAAGTGACCCTTCCCTGGGGTGTTGCTTGGAAGGGTGACTACTGTTATGTGACAGACAGGGACTTAATGAATGGCTGAAACCTGCATTCTAGAACGTTGTAGGGTAGGGCACACCAAATCTTATTTCCAACTGTAGTGAATGGTTCTTTTGTTCACACACACACACACACACACACACACACACACACACACACACAATTAATGTTTTGCCCTTAACGTAGTTCAAGATCCAGATGTTGGGAACGTTAACTTACAGGGAAAGATGCAGGTTTTATAGAACCCAAAATTTACACTATCCTTGGGGTCCTCTTTAAGAAAAAAAGAATAGAAAAATACCTATACTGGAAATATGTATGAACACATTGCTAGGACCCCTCCAGGAGCCTTGGAGGAACCTGTGTTCAGGAGTCCCTGACGCTTATGTGTCATTAGCATTACAGAGAAGCTGTCTTTGGCTCGTGGAACAATAAGAAATTATTATTAAAATGATAATTTCAGATTTCAAAAGGGTGCTTTATGTTAGCGTCATCCTTGGTAAAATTTAAAAAAAATCATATGCTAGGCGATAGGAAAGAAAAAGAGGACAATACTATGAAAAAGGCTGATGCAGAGCCATGGACACACAATATGGGTCCCACAGGTATTGAAATCAGTTTGGCAAGTTACAGTTTCAGCATTGGTTTTCCAAAACATACACATTTTAGTTTCTGTTTGCCATTAACTTTACTAAATAACAATGATTGGAAACTGCTTGTTCAGAGGGTTCTGATGGCTAGACATGGAACACATTTTAGAAGCCAGGTAAGAGAGGAAAGCAGTGGCTGCTGCCCTAGGCTTAGTCAGTGATAAGGAAAGAGACACCTCCCTTTGAATATCAAGAGACTGTGTATTAGCAGTTGGAATTGTGGTTGAGAATTCATCCTCCAGAACAGAGTAACCATTTTTGATTGATCAGAACTTCATTTTAAAATAAGTGATTGAATAGTCGTATTGATTAATCATAGCATTTTCACAATGGGCATTTTAAAATTACCATTTATACCTCAAATGAGAGCAGAAAGATAAAGCACCGTGATTCCACTGAATAGCTTCCTAGAAAAGCAATTAACTGATTTTTTTTTTTTAAGTTCACAGAAGATAAATGACGTAGGCTTCCTCCTTCCTGCCACTCTTGGTTACCTTTGTATGGAAATGGATTTCCTCCAAATTAAAGTCGGTACCAGCCTGTTAGACGAGAAGGCATCTGCCGGGCAATGTGTGCATTACATATTCAGGCCAGTTAAATTTCCTAATTATGTTTGAGATGTAGAATGTTTTCAGATGGAAGTATGCTGTCTTACTGCCCACTGATGAAATGAGGGTGTGTGGCCAGCCTGGAGACTCGGTTTCCCTGTCTATTTGGTCTCGTCCTGTCCATAACCATCACCTCCACCTGGTGCAGACAGAGGCCATGTCCTGCGGGACAGTGTGGCTTAGTAACAACACAGATGGTTAGGCTCTGCCCTCCCTCCTCTCCAACGTGATGCCCATCATGTGTTCTCTGAGCGAGGACATGGAGAACTTATACCGAGTCGATTTAGGAGAGTGAAGACGTATGACTTTGATCTCAGATACTGGATGAAAGCACTTGTTTGCCATCTTACATATGGGTCATCCTGAAGGTCCTAATGAAGCCTGGCAAGTGGAAATGTTTCCGTATTTTCCGGTACTTTTACGTTGTCAGTGGGACCCTGAAACATAAAGTACTTAGTCACTTATTCAGTTTCTATAATTCTTTTTTGAGAAATTTGAAGAAAGCATATGAAAGTGTGTCCTGTTAGGTGAAGGTGCTGGTATCCTTTTTTGTCCCCTTTCCTCTCTGGGCTCCTTTATATTTATATTATAAAGCTGAGTTTTGTAGCCATAAGAGGGCAACTACTCCTGTTATGGACATATTGAGAGTGGGACCCGGAGGGAAGCTATAGTTTGATTTTCCCTGCATGTTTTCCCAGTTCTCATAAAGCTTCCTCTCCTGAAAACCACCTGGGACTGTTTTCCCTTAAACTGCAACCTTATGGGTGTGGACTCCAAACCTGGGGCTAATCAAGAACCTGTGGCCTGGGTTTGGAGTCACTTGAAAAGATGGTGTGTGATCCAGCATCTCTCCCACCCTGGAAAGAGTGTGCCTGTACAGTCCCAGGAGGAAGGCCCCTTTTGTATTTCATCCTTTCTTAGTTGGAAATCAGTGCAAGCTTTCAGATACACAGAAAAAGCATAGAATGCAGTGCAGTGATCATGGTCTGGAGACCAGCAAGAACTGGTTCAAATCCTGACTCTGCCACTTGCTAGCCATGTGGCTGGGAACTGGTAGTTTTAACTTCTTCAGGCCTCCAGTTTTCTTATGTGTGAAGTGGAAAAAATGATAATATCTGCTTGGTAGACTTACTGGAAGGAGGAGTAAATGAAATAAAGTAATCTGTTTATTAGCTCAGTGATAATATAGTAAGCATTCAGAAAATACTAGCTACATCATTCTTACTAGAAATACCTCTGAAACACAAATGCAAGCAAGATATAAAAATGAAGATATTATTGGAAGCAGTTTAGTGTGTGTGTGAGCTAGAGGGGGATGAGGTGGGGAAAGAAAGAAAAATGAAATTCTGAGAGTTCTTTTGTATTTATTTGTTAGAAATACGTGAAATCTTGAAGTCTGAGATGATCCTGGATTAAAAGAGCAAAGCCTGAATGACATGATTCTCTCTTATTTAATGCTTAGCCCCTCTTGAGATTTTATTGCCAAGTCTAGGATCAAATTTTTTTCTTTCTGTGTATTTGGCTTTTCTTGAGCTATTAATATCTGCAGTAGAACATATCACACTTTATTTCCAGTTAAATGAAATATAAAATCAACAAGATTTGGGTTGAAGAAAAATGTTAAAAATGTTCCAGTAGTAAGTATTTGGAATGACTCCTTGAAACAGGTCTCTTTGAAGCCACAAAGTATTAAATAGCATGTTTTATTGGGCTGAGCAGTGGAATTATTTATCGACATGATGAACCAGCATTAGCAATACCTTTATAGTAGGTGAAAGTGGGGTCTCCCCGCTGCTATTTACAAATCCCATTCTGTGGCTGCACATGTAATAAGCAGCTTGTTGGCCACCCCTGAACACTGCAGTTTCCTATTTTGGCCAAAGGTCAGGGTTCAGGATCAACAGGGGCTTTCAGAAGTGATACTGACTTGGACCCGTTTCTGCAGTGACTGGCACGATTTTAGAGCAGAAAGAGGAGTTTCTGGAGCTGGATCGTCTCAGTGGGACTCTCCATCTGCTTGCCAGATGGCCTTGTGCCTCAATGGCTTTATCTGTGCATTGGGATCGTGATTGTACCTTTATTAGTTTGCTAGGGCTGCTAAACCAAATTGGTTTGTACAGACAGAAATGAATTGTCTCACAGCTCTGAAGGCTGGCACCCTGAAATTTGAGTGTTGGCAGCATTGGTTTCTTTTTTTCAATTTTTAACTTTTTACTGAAGTGAAGTGGACAGATAGTATATTAGTTTCAGATGTACAACACAGATTGGTCTCTTCTGAGGGCTGTGAGGGAGAACCAATTCCAGGCCTCTTTCCTTGGCTTCTAGATGGCCATCTTCTCCTTGTGTCTTTTTTTTTGAAGTTGTGGTACTAGTCATTTTTTTTCTTATTAAAGTATCATTGGTATACAATCTTATGTGGGGTTCAAATATACAACACTGTGGTTCAACAGTTACCCATATTATTAAATCCTCACCTCCTCTAGTGAGGCTACTATCTTATTATCAACACAGTAAAATGTTACAGAATCATTGGCTATGTTCTCCATGCTGTACTACTGACTCTGTAAGCAGCTGATATTGTGATTGGGAATTATTCTGTCCCTTTATCCCCTTTACTGTCCCCCCACCCACTCCAACCCTTCCCCTTGGTAACCACAAGTCTTTCTCAGTGTCTGTTAGGTCTAATGATATTTTGTTCCTTCTGATTTGCTTTGTTTTTATACTCCACAAATAAGTGAAATCATACAGTATTTGTCTTTCTCCACCTGGCTTATTTCCCTCTAGCTCCATCCATGTTGTTGAATATGGGAGGATTTGTTTTCTTCTTATGGCTGAATAATATTCCATTGTGTATATGTACTACCACATCTGCTTTATCCATTCATCTACTGATGGACACTTAGGTGGCTTCCATTTCTTGGCTATTGTAAATAGTGCTGCAATAAACATAGGGTACATATGTCTTATTTATTTATTATTTTGCTATTATTAATGTACAATTACATGAGCAACATTATGGTTACTAGACTCCCCCTATTATCAAGTCCCTACTACATACCTCATTACAGTCACTGTCCATTAGTGTAGTAAGATGCTACAGAATCACTACTTATCTTCTCTGTGTTATACTGCCTTTTCTGTATCTGCCCCCACCCCCACCCCACTACATTATGTGTGCTAATTGTAATAGCCCTTTTTTCCCCCTTATCCCTCCCTTCCCACCCATCTTCCCCAGTCCCTTTCCCTTTGGTAACTGTTAGTCTATTCTTGGGTTCTGTGAGTCTGCTGCTATTATGTTCCTTCAGTTTTTTTCTTTGTTCTTATGCTCCACAGATGAGTGAAATCATTTGATACTCATCTTTCTCTACCTGGCTTATTTCACTGAGCCTAATACCCTCTAGCTACATCCATGTTGTTGCAAATAGTAGGATTTGTTTTCTTCTTATGGCTGAATAATATTCCATTGTGTATATATACCACATCTTCTTTATCCACTCATCTACTTATGGACACTTAGGTTGCTTCCATTTCTTGGCTATTGTAAATAGTGCTGCAATAAACATAGGGGTGCATATGTCTTTTTGAAACTGGGCTGCTGCATTCTTAGGGTAAATTCCTAGGAGTGGGATTCCTGGGTCAAATGGTATTTCTATTTTGAGTTTTTTGAGGAACCTCCATACTGCTTTTCAGAATGGTTGAACTAATTTACATTCCCACGAGCAGTGTAGGAGGGTTCCCCTTTCTCCACATCCTCGCCAACATTTGTTGTTGTTTGTCTTTGGGATGGTGGCCATCCTAACTGGTATAAGGTGATATCTCATTGTGGTTTTAATTTGCATTTCTCTGATGATTAGCGATGTGGAGCATCTTTTCATGTGCCTGCTGGCCATCTGAATTTCTTCTTTGGAGAAGTATCTGTTCAACTCCTCTGCCCATATTTTAATTGGATTATTTGCTTTTTGTTTTTTGAGGTGCGTGAGCTCTTTATATAATTTGGATGTCAACCCCTTATCGGCTATGTCATTTATGAATATATTCTCCCATACCGTAGGATGTCTTTTTGTTCTATTGATGGTGTCCTTTGCTGTACAGAAGCTTTTTAGTTTGATATAGTCCTACTATATAGTCCTACTTGTTCATTTTTACTTTTGTGTCCCTTCTCTGGGAGATATGTTCATGAAGAAGTTGCTCATATTTGTGTCCAAGAGATTTTTGCCTATGTTTTTTTCTAAGAGTTTTATGGTTTCATGACTTACATTTAGGTCTTTGATCCATTTTGAGTTGACTTTTGTGTATGGGGTTAGACAGTAGTCCAGTTTCATTCTCTTACATGTAGCTGTCCAGTTTCGCCAACACCAGCTGTTGAAGAGGCTGTCATTTCCCTATTGTATATCCATGGCTCCTTTATTGTATATTAATTGACCATATATGCTTGGGTTTATATCTGGGTTCTCTAGTCTGTTCCATTGATCTATGGGTCTGTTCTTGTGCCAGTACCAAATTGTCTTGATTACTGTGGCTTTGTAGTAGAGGTTCAAGTCAGGGAGTGTAATTCCCCCCACTTTATTCTTCCTTCTCAGGATTGCTTTGACTGTTCAGGGTCTTTTGTGGTTCCAATGAATTTTAGAACTATTTTCTCTAGTTCATTGAAGAATGCTGTTGGTATTTTAATAGGGATTGCATTGAATCTGTAGATTGCTTTCGGCAGGATGGCCATTTTGACAATATTAATTCTTCCTATCCATGAGCACGGGATGTGTTTCCATTTATTTGTATCTTCTTTAATTTCTCTCATGAGTGTTTTGTAGTTTTCAGAGAATAAGTCTTTCACTTCCTTGGTTACGTTTATTCCTGGGTATTTTATTCTTTTGGATGCAATTGTGAATGGAATTGTTTTCCTGATTTCTCTTTCTGCTAGTTCACCATTAGTGTATAGCAACAGATTTCTGTGTATTAATTTTGTATCCCACAACTTTACTGAATTCAGATATTACATCTAGTAGTTTTGGAGTAGATTCATTAGGGCTTTTTTATGTACAATATCATGTCATCTGCAAATAGTGACAGTTTGACTTCTTCCTTACTAATATGGATGCCTTTTATTTCTTTGTGTTGTCTGATTACCATGGCTAGGACCTCTAGAACTCTGTTGAATAAAAGTGGGGAGAATGGGCATCTTTGTCTTGTTCCCAATCTTAAAGGAAAAGCTTTCAGCCTCTCGCTGTTAAGTATAATGTTGACTGTGGGTTTGTCATATGTGGCCTTTATTAAGTTGAAGTACTTGCCCTCTATACCCATTTTGTTGAGAGTTTTTATCATGAATGGATGTTGAATTTTGTCGAATGCTTTTTCAGCATCTTTGGAGATGATGATGTAGTTTTTTTCCTTCTTTTTGTTGATGTAGTTGATGTTGATGGATTTTCGAATGTTGTACCATCCTTGCATCCCTGGGATGAATCCCACTTGATCATGGTGTATGATCCTCTTGATGTATCTTTGAATTTGGTTTGCTAATGTTTTGTTGAGTATTTTTTCATCTATGTTCATCAGGAATATTGGTCTGTAATTTTCTTTTTTTGTGGTGTCTTTTCCTGGTTTTGTTATTGGAGTGATGTTGGCCTTGTAGAATGAGTTTGGGAGTATTCCCTCCTCTTCTACTTTTTGGAAAACTTTAATAAGGGTGCATATTAGGTGTTCACTAAATGTTTGATAAAATTCAGTAATGAAACCATCTGGTCCATGAGTTTTTTTCTTAGGTAGTTTTTTGATTACCAATTCAATTTCTTTGCTGGTAATTGGTCTATTCAGATTTTCTGTTTCTTCCTGGGTCAGCCTTGGAAGGTTGTAGTTTTCTAAAAAGTTGTCCATTTCTTCTAGGTTATCCAGTTTATTACCATATAATTTTTCATAGTATTCTCTAATAATTCTTTGTATTTCTGTGGTGTCTGTAGTGATTTTTCCTTTCTCATTTCTGATTCTGTTTATATGTTAGACTTTCTTTTTTTCTTGATAAGTCTGGCTAGGGGTTTATCTATTTTGTTTATTTTCTTGGAGAACCAGCTCCTGGTTTCATTGATTCTTTCTATTGTTTTATTTTTCTCAGTTTTATTTATTTCTGCTTTAATCTTTATTATGTCCCTTCTTTTACTGACTTTGGACCTCATTTGTTTGTTCTTTTCTAGTTTCGTTAATTGTGAGTTTAGACTGTTCTTTTGGGATTGTTCTTCTTTCCTGAGGTAGGCCTGTATTGCAGTATATTTCCCTCTTAGCACAGCCTTCACTGTGTCCCACAGATTTTGTGGTGTTGAATTATTATTGTCATTTGTCTCCATATATTGCTTGATCTCTGTTTTTATTTGGTCATTGATCCATTATTTAGGAGCATGTTATTAAGCCTCCATGTGTTTGTAGGCTTTTTCATTTTCTTTGAGTAATTTATTTCTAGTTTCATACCTTTGTGATCTGAAAAGCTGGTTGGTACAATTTCAATCTTTTTGAATTTACTGAGGCTCTTTTTGTGGCCTAGTATAAGATCTATTCTTGAAAATGTTCCATGTGCACTAGAGAAGAATATGTATTCTGTTGCTTTTGGATGGAGTGTTCTGTAGTTGTCCATTAGGTCCATCTGTTCTAATACATTGTTCAGTGCCTCTGTCTCTTTATTTATTTTCTGTCTGGTTGATCTGTCCTTTGGAGTGAGTGGTGTGTTGAAGTCTCCCAAAATGAATGCATTGCATTCTATTTCCCCTTTTAATTCTTTTAGTATTTGTTTCACATATGTGGGCAATCCTGTGTTGGGTGCATAGATATTTATAATAGTAATATCCTCTTGCTTTATCATTGTGTAATGTCCTTCTTTGTCTCTTGTGACTTTCTTTGTTTTGAAGTCTATTTTGTCTGATACAAGTACTGCAACTCCTGCTTTTTTCTCCCTATTAATTGCATGAAATATCTTTTTCCATCCCTTTACTTTCAGTCTGTGTATGTCTTTGGGTTTGAAGGGAGTCTCTTGTAGGCTGTATATAGATGGGTCTTGTTTTTTTATCCATTCAGTGACTCTGTGTCTTTTGATTGGTGCATTCAGACCATTTACATTTAGGGTGATTATGGATAGGTATGTACTTATTGCCATCGCAGGCTTTAGATTTGTGGTTACCAAAAGTTCAAGGGTAATTCCCTTACTAATCTAACAGTCTAATTGAACTCACTTCATATGCTATTACAAACACAACCTAAAGATTCCTTTTTTTTTCCTCCTCCATTCATTGTATGTTATAAATCATAGTCTGTACTCTTTGTCCCTAGGGTGACATCTATTTAGTCTTAGGAATACTTCCATCTATAGGAGTCCCTCCAATATGCACAATATGCATTTTTTAATCCCTCCTTCAAATTTAAATGATAACCTTGCCGGGTAAAATATTCTTGGTTTAAGGCCCTTCTGCTTCATTGCATTAAATGTATCATGCCACTCCCTTCTGGCCTGTAAGGTTTCTGTTGATAAATATGATGATAGCCTGATGAGTTTTCCTTTGTATGTGATCTTTTTTCTCTCTCTAGCTGCTTTTAAAAGTCTGTCTTTATCCTTGTTCTTTGCCATTTTAATTGTTATATGTCTTGATGTTGTCTTCCTTGGGTCCCTTGTGTTGGGAGATCTGTGCATCTCCATGGATCGAGAGACTATCTCCTTCCCCAGATTGGGGAAGTTTTCAGCTATTACCTCCTCAATGACACTTTCTGTCCCTTTTTCTCTCTTTTCTTCTTCTGGTACCCCTATTATGCAAATATTGTTCCGTTTGGATTGGTCACACAGTTCTCTCAGTATTCTTTCATTCTTAGAGATTATTTTTTCTCTCTGTGCCTCATCTTCTTTGTATTCCTCTTCTCTAATTTCTATTCCATTTATCATCTCTTCTAATACATCTAATCTACTTTTAAATCCCTCCATTGTATGTTTCATTTCAGATATGGAATTTCTTAATGATTGAATTTCCATCTTAAATTTGTTCCTGAGTTTTTGAATATTTTTCTGTACCTCCATAAACATGTTTATGATTTTTATTTTGAACTCTCTTTCAGGAAGATTGGTGAGTTCAGTTTCTTTTGGCCCCTTTTCTGGGATTTGTGAGATTTTGGTATGTACCATGTTCTTTTGATGTTTCATATTTCTGTGTGGTGCCCTCTATTGCCCAGAAGCTCCAGTCTCTGGATCTGCTCAGCCCCTCGAGTGAAAATGGGGGTTGTAGGGGAGTGGAGCTGGTCCCTGGGGGGAGGAAAGATCTGTTTCCTGACTCCCATCTGCCCTACCTGTCACCAGAATCACAGCCAGCAGGCTAAGCACACAGGTGTAAGCCTCTGTGCTTGGCATCTCTAGCTCTTTTAGGTGAGACGTCTCTCTGGCTGGCCTGACGCCTGCGCAGTGACTGTCGGTTTGTGAGCCGGTGCTGTCAGACCAGGAGGAAGGCTCAGCAGGCTGCGTATCTCAGTGGGGGCCTTGGAGCTGAGTAGCCAGCCAGGGGGATGGAGCGCCTGAAGCTCCCCAAAGTTCCCAGTATGCTGGGCAGAGTGCACCCAGACAACCTTGTCCTCTTATCCCTTCTACTGCGCAGCAAGCTCTGTGCAAACCCCGCGCCTTCAGCAGCCCTCTCGCTGCTAGGAAGCCTCTCAGACCACCTGCCTTTCCCTTGTCTCAGAGCGGCTGGGTGTGGATCCTGTCCTTCACAAATGGCCGGAATCTGTCTCTCAAACGCTTTGCCTGTTCCAGGTCCGCATTCTCCAGAGCACTACATAATGTAGATTTCTGCTTGCAAAGCAGATCTCCAGGGCTAGGTGTTCAGCAGTCCCAGGCTTCCACTCCCTCCCCATCTCCGTTCTCTTCCTCCTTCCGGTGAGCTGGGGTGGGGGAAGGGGTCGGGTCCCACTGGATCAAAGCAGGATCAAAAATACGTTACCCTGTTTTGTGAAGTCTGTTCTGTTCGTGAGGTCTGTATGCAGTCTGGTGCAGTCTTCTTTCCTGTTGCTGTTTTAGGGTTAGTTCTATTAACTATATTTTCACACTATCTGTGGTTTTAGGAGGAGTTCTCTGTCTCACCTCTCACGTCACCATCTTGAATCTCACCTGCGTCTTTTTGAATCAGGGATTTTGTTGTCTTCAGGTAAATTACTAGGAATGGAATTCCTGGGTCAAATGGTATTTCTATTTTTAGTTTTTTGAGAAACCTCTGTATTGTTTCCACAGTGATTGCCCCAATTTACATTCCCACCAGCAGTGCAGGAGGGTTGCCCTTTCTAGACATCCTTGCCAGTGTTTATTGCTCCTTGTCTTTTGGATGGTGGCCATTCTGACTGGTGTGTTCTCTTTGTGTCTTTACATTGTCTTCCCTCTATATGAGTGTCTGTCCAAATATCCCCCCCCTTTTTTTTTTAAATATCCCCTTTTTGTAAGGATATCACTTATATCGGCTTAGGGGCTCTTGGCCTAATTTTAACTTGGTTATCTTTGTAAAGACTCTACTTCCCTTCCATTTAAAATGTAAAATTGTGAGGGATACAATTCAGTATACCCCCAATACCTATTGATAGCATTTTTATGGCCGTTTAATAAGTTAATACTTACGCAGTCTTAGAATAGTGGCTGGCACATGGTGAACACTCAGAAAAATCCAAAATAATAATAACTCATAATTGCTGTTATAATAACTTAGAGTAGCTCTGTTTGCTTCACATTTACCTTCTAGTGTGCTCAATACTAGATGGTTTGAGAGCTCAGAATCTGGAAATTGAGGTGAGCTGGATGGGTCTCACTTGAGTATGACTGCTGTAAGGGCAAGGACTCTTGTTCTGGTTTTATTGGTCTGTTTACTGATGCATTCCTAACTGCCTGGCACATAGTTTGTGCTCAATAGATAGTTGTTGTAATTTAGTTAACTAATTTAAGGATAAGGGTAGAGGAAGTTACTCCCCTCTGACTACAGACCTTTTGTTGGGACCTCAGAAATTCCCGCCCAACCTGTTATGGGGAGAGAGGAGCTAAACACTTCCAGCATATAATTTATAGCTGCTGTTACAAAGAGAAATGGGAACCATATTTCCTGATGTATGTAAACACAGCCTGTGTAAAATAAACCATAGAGCTCTCTGCTGGCCTCAGAAACAAAAGCTCGAGCAGGCGGTGGCTCCACCAGTGATGAGATGTGCTTTGCCTCCTTCCCCTTGTTCTGCTCCGTCTGGTTTCCAGGAGCAGAAGCCCTGGCGTGTGGGCAGTGTGCACAGTGTGCCATGTAGAGGTGCAGGCAGACGCCCCTGCCCCCTGGCCACCTGACGTGAGCTGGAGCAGGAGGACATGGGAGTCAAGAGGGTGTTGAGGGGCATGGGGGATGGGAGGCAAGAGGCCACATTTTCAAACTCTCTGCACTTAATGCACTTAAAACCGCCTAGAATACATGGGGTCCTTAGGGGTGCCCCTTGAGTCCAGTGGATACTGATTCCCAGAATGTCTCATGGCCCTTTCTCTCCATATGTCACTGTACGCTTCATTGATCCTGTTTCTGTCATGACTCCTATTTCACTTACTCATGGTAATGCATTGTTTCATAATTAATGCAAACATAACCCGCAGATTTATCCAGAGCTCTGTTTATCTGTTGTCTTACAGACATATCCTTCAGAAATACTGTTGGTTACACAGAGCATTTGGGTCCACATAGCCTTTGGCATTCCTTTAATATGCAGTAAATGGTTGACCCTTATCTGTGTGGCAGAAGGATAAACAGTGGAAATAGAAAAATGTTTGCACTCAGTTATTTATCCTTATAAGCCCTGAAAACAAACATATGTTCATCTGCTTCTCACCCCCCTCAGTTATACTAGAATTTGACTATTTGGAAAAAATAGATAGGTAAAACCTTACCTTATAGAAATAAATTAGAGATAACATCTCATCTAGTTCCTTTATGGTTCCATATGTTAGACTTAACTCCTTAATATATCTATAGAAGCAGCCTTTTTAACCATAATTACATAGAAGAGATCAAAAGGAAAAGAGAGATAAAATTGAATTTTCTATGTTAATCAACAAACCGGGAGAATTGCCTTGGATACCTTGAAAGGCTCACAGAGAGAGCATCAGTGATGGAAGTTCTCCTCCAAAGCCCTGGGGGACATAGGACTCCTCTCTGTGACATCCCTGTTGTAGTTCATCCTGTCTCTGGCCAAACCCCACAGCTACGAGGGAGCTTGCAGCCTCCTGGCGTGACCTCCCCGTCTTTGGACAAGCTCTTACCCTTCCTATGTTGAGCTACAAATCAACCTTTTTATAACTTACACGTCTTAGCTTTAGATGTGTCCACTGGGATCTCAGATTGCTGGCTATTTTGGCTTTGTTTGTCTTTTATTATGAATTCCTATAGGTTAGGCCCTCACCGTATCCTCCTGGACAGTAAGTACCTCATGCAGGATCCTGCCACCCTTTTCCACATAGACATTAAAGTACATTTAAGCATAAGTTTTCAGAGCTTTTCTTGCTTCTTCCTAGCCTGTCAAAGTTACCCCTTTACCATTTTGATTTTTACCCCTTCACAATTTGTGAAAGAAAGGAAGAAAGGAAAAAGCAGAACAGAGGAAAGGGAGCCAGAGGAGCACCTGGGGCTGGAAGGTAGGGAGCGGATTGCAACCTTAAAAAGGGTAGTTGGGGGGATCCTCAGTAGGTAAGTGAGGCAAAGTCATGAGGAAGTTAGCCAGGAGGACATCTGGAAAAAGAGAGTGTCAGGTCGACTAGAGTGGACTGTAGGGCAGAGGCCCGTGGCGGAGCATGCCACCTCGCCCTTGCATAGTGCAAAGCCGTGTGCTGGAGCACAGTGTGTGAGGACACATCTGTGCAACCCGGGCATGCGGATAGGAAACCATTGACCGACTCGAGCAGAAAGTGTCATGGACTGTTACATGTGGTGCAGGGTGGAAGCAGGAGAGCAGTTGGCAGATAATTGTGCTAATCCAGGGGGAAGGGAGAGTGGAGGAGAGTGGTTAGGACCATGGTGGTAGCAAAGATGATGAGAAGGTTGGTTTCTGGGTATATTTTGAAGGAGAGCCAGTGAAGAGTTGACCACTTGGAGGATAGAGAGGAACTGAGGACAGAGTTTTGACCTGAGCTGAAAGGAAGAAACTGCTATCAAGTGAGATGGGAGAGTTACACACTTGAGGGCGAGCAGGAGGTCACTAGGGCTTATCAACTTTGGGGTGGCTATTAGACGTCCCAAGTGGAGATGACAGGTAGGCACCCAAAGCCACAATTCTGGAGTTTGGTAGAGAACGAAATTTGTAACTGGGTTGGAGATTGGGAAGTCATGGGTGGCATACTGTGGCGTCTAATGCCTTGAGGCTAGATGAGGTCACTCAGGGAGTTTGGGTGGCTAAAGAAGAGGCTGAGGCCTTGTGCATCCCTACATCAAGGGGTTAGTGGGAACAGAAGGAACCAGCGGAGAGAGAGAGAGGAAGGGATCAGTAAGTAGGACAAAAACTAAAAGCCTTGAGGAAAAAGGGTATTCATAATAAGGTGAGGGAATTAGCATCAGTGTCAATTCTGCTGATGTTGGATTTTGTTACATGCAAGTCACCAGTGTCTCAATGTGAGTTGTAGGGGCAAAAGTCTGAGTTTAAGGGAAAAATCAAGAAAATCAAATAGAGACGTAACATATAGATACCCCTTTGCAGAAGTTTTGCTGCAAAGGGCAGCAAAGATTTTGAAAGTAATATGTCTTCATTGAAAAAATTTGGATAACATTAAGAACATAAAGGAGAAAAAAATCACCTGTATTCCTGCAATCTGGAAATAGTTACAGTTAACATTTTTGTTTAGATTTTTCTCATCTTTTTCTATATTTATACTTTCTTTATTGACTTGGCATGGAGCCATTATATATGGTTATTTTTGGTACATACCATAACCACTTTACCATGTCACTGAACAGTCTGTGGCAACATTGATATATGGTCTTTGTATTTCATTTAATTGGGAAACTTCAGTGGTTTTACACCGTGAAAGTACCTCATTTATTTACATAATCTTTCTGTTGGGCATTTAAACTGTTTTCAGTTTTTTTCACTATCGTAAATTATTCTGCAGTGAATGGCCTTGTAAGTAAATTTTGTGTAGATGTGGTATTTTTCAAGGAAAAATTCTTAGACATATAATTTATAATTCCAAAATGAACAAGTGATTATCATATGTAATCTTTTGTGAATTTTCTTTTTTTTTCCTTACTTATTGAAATATTTGCATTTTTTCTTACTGAGTTATGAGTTTATATATTTAAACAAATGGACCTTTCTGAAATATATTGTAGGCATTTCTCCCAGTTTGTTGATTAACCTTTGTCTATAATGTAGAAATTCAATTTTATCTCTTTTCCTTTTGATCTCTTCCTATGTAATTATGGTTAAAAAAGCTGTTTCCATACATATATTAAAGAATTTAGTCTAACATATGAAACTATAAAGGAATTAGATGAGATGTTGTCTCTTTCTAATTTATTTCTGTAAGGTAAGGTTTTATCTATTTATTTTTCCCAAATGGTCAAATTTCCAGTATAGCTGATTAATTAGTCCATCTCTTTATAATTTCAGTAAGAAAAAAGACAAATATCCTATCTTTATGGAATTGTGATATAGTTATAGGTAGAGATTCTATAACTTCTTGTAAAACTGGAAATTTAAATCAAAATGTGCACCCTTTCTTTAAGACCCTAGTGCAAGTCCTACCACTTCCACAGTCTGCTTCAACTGCCAAAGAGCTTCCATTCTTCTAAATTCCTATAATGTCAGTTTTATTATTTACTTTTCTTTGTGTGTCTGATCTCACAAATACATTGTGAGTGCCTTGAGTGGGTCCCTTTCCCATTTTTTTTATTGAAGTGTCATTGATATACAATCTTATATTAATTTCAAGTGTACAATACAGTGGTTCAACAATTACCCATATTATTAAATCATCCCCACTACTGGCACAGCTACTTTCTGTCAACATAGGAACATAGGAAGATATTACAGGATCACTGACTATATTCTCCATGCTGTACTACCATCCTGTGACCAACATACATTATGACTGAGAATTTTTTGTGCCCCTTTATCCCCCTCAAACACCCCAACCCCTCCCCCAGGTAACCACAAGTCACTTCTCAGTGTCTACAAGTCTATGTTCAGTCTGTTTTGCTTGTTTTTATATTACACAAATAAGTGAAATCATACAGTATTTGTCTTTCTCCACCTGTCTTATTTCACTGAGCATAATACTCTCTAGATCCATTCATGTTGTTGTAATTGGCAGGATTTCTTTTTTATGGCCGAATAATATTCCATTGTATATATGTACCACATCTTCTTTATCCATTCATCTATTGATCCCATTCATTTTTATACCATCATCTAGAATAGGGCCCTGTTACACCTAGTACTGAATTATTTCATCTTTGAGGTCTGGACATTGAGGTTTTGCATCTGAAAAATAGGAAGAGAAATCTACTTTAGCTCGTTTGAATGGTGTTAGGTAGATCAATGGCAAAAATAAAGAATGAAGGCTAGAATGAAGTTCAAGCATAGCATACAATCTGATGAAGACTTTATCTCCATCTAGTTACCAGACCTGTTACTGTTTGTTAAGCATATCATTTTCTTTCGTACTTTCCTGTCTTTGTTTATGCCTGGAGTAGTGTTCTTTCCTAGTTGGCCTGCCAAATTCTTCCTCTTACAACAAATCATGATAATGTTTGGAAATTAGAAAGTTACCACTTAAAATTGATCATTGTTAGCATGATCAATTAGCATATTTGTTTTCCATATTATTCTTGATATTTTTCTGCCTAATTACTCATTGTTCATTAAATGGTTAATGCTCATTTAAATAATTTAAATAATGTGGACAAATGAAATTAAACAGTCACTCACATCCCACCATCCACAAAAAAATCACAAACATAAGATGAACTTCATTCCAGATGACATTTCTCTCTCTCTCTCACCTTATAATTTCTTTGGTTTCATCATTTGGAGATTCTCTGGAGCTCTGGTATATATTCTTCAAATATGCCCATCCTGTTACTTCTTGTAGATGGTTTGCTCTTTCTCCTTGAATACCTAAAGAATTATTTGTTTAAACTTTTGCAGCTTAACCAAAATATGTCTCAGTATTGAGTGTTTCCTGAACTATGGAGTGCTTTCCAATCTTTCAAGATTAATTCATTCTTCGAGTTCAGGGAAGTTTTTTTATATTAAGTGGTTACACATGTTGTTTGCACATACAGTTTTTTTATTTTCCTCTTAAAGGAATTACCCGATATTGCATCATCTTTGTCTTTCTTATCTATTAGTTTCTTTCTCATTGCTTTGATCTGTATTTTTTCACCTACACTTCCAACTGTTTTCCTACATCTTTTCTACATCTATTTCCTACAATTTTTATTGTCTATTCTATTCCTTACTGTCTCTATTCTTTTAATTAGATTTATCACATGATCATACAATTTTGTTAAAAAGACCATATGCCAGTGATTACTTAAGTCCTAAGAATTTACAAAATTTTAATTCTTTCTATCTCATTAATTATACAATTAATTTATTGTAATAATTCAGGATATTTCTCAAGAAAAAGTTAGAAATCAAACTTTCTTTCACTTTTTTAATTTTATTATTTATTTATTTATTTTTATTTTGGTATCATTAATCTACAGTTACATGTGCAACATTATGGTTACTAAACTCCCCACTCTATCAGGTCCCTTCCACTTACCCATTACAGTCACTGTTCATCAGCATAGTGAGATGATATAGAAATTTTCCTTCACTTTTACTATTTAATTTTGGTTCTTCTTTTTAATGGACATTTTCCAGTACCAAAATACTCAGAAAAAGAAACATCTCTATTAAATCATAAGCATGGTGCTGCTTCAAGTGATGGGCTCCAAAAGCAGTGGCTTAAAAACAAGACAAAAGTTTATTTTTCTGAAGATGGCGGTGTGAGCAGGGCGGTGGAAATTTCCTCCGCAAACCATATGTATTTATGAAAATACAACAAATACAACTATTCCTAAAAAAGAGACCAGAAGATACAGGACAGCACATAGCCTGCAGCTACACCTGAGAGGAATCGGCACCCCATGAGGCGGGTAAGATATGGAGCCGCGACCTGGCGGGACCCGAGCACTCCCCCACCCCAGCGCACCAGCGGGAGGAGAGGATTCATAGCCAGGAGGGAGTGGAAGTGCAGGCCTGCGAAATAATCAGCCCCAGTGATCTGCACCGGGAGCGCTGACACACATCACGCAGTGTAACGGAGATTGGAGGGTGCAGGATCTGAGCCGGGGAACACACCTGGGTCCTTGCAGCCAGCTCACAGGAAGAAAAAAAAAAAGCGCGCTTTTTTCAGCAGTCTTAAAGTGACAGGAGCCCAGCGGAGGAGCCGGATTACCCCAGCATAATCAGCCCAGCAGGCTGGGAGTCCTGGGGAGTTTTGGACCCCTTGGGTGGCGACTGGGAAAGGGTGCCCGCACGTAGACTTCCCACAGAGATCAACAGCCTCCCATTCATTCCCACCCCGGCCAGAGCTATAAAGGGCCCTGCGGAGTGGTGCAGCCATGGCTGCGGAATAGTGGAGGAACAGTGCCACCTACAGCATCCCCACAGAATCTACTCTTGGTGGGCGTTTTTTTGTTTTGCTTTGTTTTGTTGTTTTGTTTTGTTTTGTTTTTTGTATTGTTTTGTTTTGTTTTTTCTTTTCTTTTCGTTCTTTTCTTTCTGTTTTTTTTTCCTTTTTAAAGTCTTAAAGAGCCCAGCTGACATACGTGGCACCTACCAGCGACCACTTCTATAGCCATGAAAAGACAAAGGAATATGGTCCAGACTAAGATCAACCAGACAACCCCAGAGAGGGAGCCTGAAGGGATGGAAATGCACGATCTTCCTGAAAAAGAATTCAGAATAAAAGTCATAACCATGCTGATGGATCTACAGAGAAATGTGCAAGAGCTGAGGGAGGAAGTGAGGGAAGTGAGGAAAGACAATGCAGAAATCAGACAAGCGATCGACGGGCTTAATAGCAGACTGGATGAGACGCAAGAGACTGTCAATGGAATAGAAAGCAGAGAACAGGAATACAGAGAACCTGAGGCAGAGAGAGATAAAAGGATCTCTAGGAATGAAAGAATATTGTGTGACCACTCCAAATGGAACAATATTCACATTAAAGCAGTACCAGAGGAAGAAGAGAGAGAAAAAGGGATAGAAAGTGTCTTTGCAGAAATAATTACTGAAAACTAACCCATGTTGGGGAAGGAAATAGTCTCACAGTCCACGGAAGCCCACAGATCTCCCAACACAAGAGACCCAAGGAAGACAACACCAAGACACATAATAATTAAGATGGAAAAGATCAAAGATAAAGACAGAGTATTAAAGGCAGCTAGAGAGAGAAAAAAGATCACCTACAAAGGAAAACCCATCAGAATATCATCAAACTTCTCAACAGAAACCTTACAGGCCAGAAGAGAATGGCATGAAATATTTAATGTAATGAAACAGAAGGGCCTTGAACCAAGAATATTGTATCCAGCACGATTATCATTTAAATATGACGGAGGGATTAAACAATTTCCAGACAACTGAAAGCTAAGAGTTTGTCTCCCATAAACCAACACTACAGGATATCGTAAATGGACTGCTCTAGAGGGAAGCACCCCTAAGGCTAAAAAGATGTCACCAGAGAAAATAAAATCATAGCAAAGAAAGCAGACCATCGAAATACTAACTGAAGGCGAAGAATAAAACACCTAATATATAAAGAAAGGAGGAGGAAGGGAGAGAGAAAGAAACATCAGACGGCATTCACAATAACTTAACAAGAAAGTTAAGTTAGATTCTTAGATAGTAGAGAAGCAACCCTTGAACCTTTGGTAACCACGAATCTAAAGCCAGCAATGGCAATAAGTACATATCTATCGATAATCACCCTAAATGTAAATGGACTGAATGCACCAATCAAAAGACACAGAGTAACACAATGGATAAAAAAGCAAGACCCATCTATATGCTGCTTACAAGAGACTCACCTCAAACCCAAAGATATACACAGACTAAAAGTGAAGGGATAGAAAAAGATATTTCATGCAAACAACAAAGAGAAAAAAGCAGGTGTTGCAGTACTTGTATCAGACAAAATAGACTTCAAAATGAAGAAAGTAACAAGAGATAAAGAAGGACATTACATAATGATAAAGGGGTCAGTCCAACAAGAAGATATAACCATTATAAATATATATGCACCCAACACAGGAGCATCAGCATATGTGAAACAAATACTAACAGAATTAAAGGAGGAAGTAGACAGCAATGCATTCATTTTAGGAGACTTCAACACACCACTCACTCCAAACGGCAGATCAACCAGACAGAGAATAAGTAAAGACACAGAGGCAGTGAACAACACACCAGAACAGATGGACCTAACAGACATCTACAGAACTCTGCACCCAAAAGCAACAGGATACACATTCTTCTCAAGTGTACATGGAACATTTTCCAGAATAGACCACATACTAGGCCACAAAAAGAACCTCAATCAATTCAAAAATATTGAAATCCTACCAACCAACTTCTCAGATCACAAAGGTATAAAACTAGAAATAAATTTTAGAAAGAAATCAAGGCTCACAAATACATGGAGACTTAACAACATTCTCCTAACTAATCAATGGGTTAATGACCAATCAAAACAGAAATCAAAGACTATATGGAGACTAATGACAACAACAACACAAAGCCACAACTTCTGTGGGACGCAGCAAAGGCAGTTCTAAGAGGTAAGTGTATTGCATTCCAGGCCTATTTAAAGAAGGAAGAACATTCCCAAATGAATAGTCTAAAGACATAATTACTGAAATTAGAAAAAGAAGAACAAATGAGGCCCAAAGTCCCCAGAAGGAGGGACATAATAAAGATTAGAGAATAAATAAATAAAATTGAGAAGAATAAAACAATAGAAGAAATAAATAAAACCAAGAGCTGGTTCTTTGAAAAAATAAACAAAATAGATAAACCCCTAGCCAGACTCATTAAGAGAAAAAGAGAATCTACACACATAAACAGAATCAGAAATGAGAAAGGAAAAATAATGACGGACCCCACGGAAATACCAAGAATTATAAGAGAATATTATGAGCATCTGTATGCTAACAAGCTGCAAAACCCAGAAGAAATGAACAACTTCTTAGAAAAATACAACCTTCCAAGACTGACCAAGCAAGAAACAGAAAAACTAAACAGACCAATCACCAGCAACGAAATTGAAGAGGTAATCAAAAAACTACCCAAGAACAAAACCCCCGGACCCGATGGATTCACCTCGAATTCTACGAGACATATAGTGAAGAAATAACACCCATTCTCCTTAAAGTTTTCCAAAAAATATAAGAGGAGGGAATACTTCCAAACTCATTCTATGAAGCCAGCATCACTCTAATACCAAAACCGGGCAAAGACCTCACCAAAAAAGAAAATTAAAGACCAATATCCCTGATTAATGTAGATGCAAAAATACTCAACAAAATATTAGCAAACCAAATTCAAAAATAAATCAAAAAGATCATCCATCATGATCAAGTGGGATTCATCCCAGGGGTGCAAGGATGGTACAACATTCGAAAATCCATCAACATCATCCACCACACCAACAAAAAGTAGAACATAAACCACATGATCATCTCCATAGATGCTGAAAAAGCACTTGACAAAATTCAGCATCCATTCATGATTAAAACTCTCAACAAAATGGGTATAGACAGCAAATCCCTCAACATAATCAAGGCCATATATGACAAACCCACAGCTAACATCATACTTAACAGTGAGAAGCTGAAAGCTTTTCATCTAATATTGGGAACAAGACAGGGATGCCTACTCTGTCCACTGTTATTCAACATAATACTGGATGTCCTAGCCACGGCAATCAGACAAAACAAAGAAATAGAAGGCATCCAGACTGGTAAAGAAGAAGTCAAATTGACATGATATTGTACATAAAAACCCTAAAGACTCCACTCCAAAACTACTAGAACTACTATCTGAATTCAGCAATGTTGCAGGATAGGAAATTAACACACAGAAATCTGTTGCTTTCCTATACACTAATGATGAGCTAACAGAAAGAGAAATCAGAAAAACAATTCCATTCACAATTGCATCAAAAAGAATAAAATACCTAGGAATAAACCTAACGAAGGAAGTGAAAGACCTGTACTCTGAAAACTACAAGACACTCCTAGGAGAAATTAAAGAGGACACAAACAAATGGAAATGCATCCCATGTTCTTGGTTAGGAAGAATAAATATTGTCAAAATGGCTATACTACCTAAAGCAATCTACAGATTCAACGCAATCCCTATCAAACTATCAACAGCTTTCTTCAATGAACTGGAACAAATAGTTCTAAAATTCATATGGAACCAGAAAAGACCCCGAATAGCCAAAGCAATCCTGAGAAGGAGGAATAAAACAGGGAATTAAGCTCCCTGACTTCAAGCTCTACTACAAAGCCACAGTAATCAAGACAATTTGGTATTGGCACAAAAACAGACCCACAGACCAGTGGAACAGAATAGAAAATCCAAACATTAACCCAAACATACATAGTCAGTTAATATTTGATAAAGGAGCCTTGGATATGCAATGGGGAGATGACGGCCTCTTCAGTAGCTGGTGTTGGAAAAACTGGACAGCCACATGTAAGAGAATGAAACTGGACTACTGTCTAACCCATACACAAAGGTAAACTCAAGTTGGATCAAAGACCTGAATGTAAGTCATGAAACCATAAAACTCTTAGAAAAAAACATAGGCAAAAATCTCTCGGACATAAACATGAGCGACTTCTTCATGAACATATCTCTCTGGGCAAGGGAAACAGAAGCAAAAATGAACAAGTGGGACTATATCAAGCTGAAAAGCTTCTGTACAGCAAAGAACAAAAAGACATCCTACAGTATGGGAGAATATATTCATAAATGACGTATCTGATAAGGGGTTGACATTCAAAATATATAGAGAACTCACGCACCTCAACAAACAAAAAGCAAATAATCCAATTAAGAAATGGGCAGAGGACATGAATAGACACTTCTGTAAAGAAGAAATTCAGATGGCCAATAGGCACATGAAAGATGCTCCACATCGCTAATCATCAGAGAAATGCAGATTAAAACCACCACGAGATATCACCTCACACCAGTGAGGATGGCCAACATCCAAAACACAAACAACAACAAATGTTGGCGAGGATGTGGAGAAGAGGGAACCCTCCTACACTGCTGGTGGGAATGCACATTAGTTCAACCATTGTGGAAAGCAATATGGAGGTTCCTCAAAAAACTCAAAATAGAAATACCATTTGACCCAGCAATCCACTCCTAGGAATTTACCCTAAGAATGCAGCAGCCCAGTTTGAAAAAGACAGATGCACCCCTATGTTTATTGTAGCACTATTTACAATAGTCAAGACATGGTAGCAACCTAAGTGTTCATCAGTAGATGAATGGATAAAGAAGAGGTGGTACATATACACAGTGGAATATTATTCAGTCATAAGAAGAAAACACATCCTACCATTTGCAAGAACATGGATGGAGCCAGAGGGTATTATGCTCAGTGAAATAAGCCAAGCCGAAAAAGACAAGAATCAAATGATTTCACTCATATGTGGAGTATAAGAACAAAGAAAAAAACTGAAGGAAGAAAACAGCAGCAGACTCACAGAACGCAAGAACGGACTAATAGTTACCAAAGGGAAAGGGACTGGGGAAGATGGGTGGGAAGGGAGGGAAAAGGGGGAAAAAGGGGCATTATGAGTAGTAGATGTAATGTTGGGGGGGCACGGGGAGGGCTGTACAACTCAGAGAAGATAAGTAGTGGTTCAATAGCATCTCACCACGCTGATAGACAGTGACTGTAATGGGGTTGTTGTGGGGGACCTGATGAAGGGTTAGTTTCATAACCATAATATTGCACATGTAATTGTAGATTCATGATACCAAAATAAATTATTAAAAAAGTTATTTTTCTTTCATTATAAATCTGAGGTGGATTGCTGGGTCTATGCTGTGACATCTTGTCATGGGCTCAGGTTCTTTTTCTTCTGTTGCTCTACCACCTATGGGAGTGTTGTGCTTATTCACGTGCTCCAAGATACTTCCGATTCCTTTCCAGAAGAGGAAGGGCAAAGGGGAGGGCATATTCTGCCCTTTAAAGGTTCAACCTGGAAGGAGCACAGACCCCTTTCTCTTACATCCCATTGGCCAGAATTAGTCCTTGGCTGTCTTAGTTTCAGAGGAGGCTGGGAAACATATCCTGCCTTTATGCTGGGTCGCCATGTGTCCAAACAAAATTTTTATTATTGTGGATGAAGACACAAATACGTTTTGGGGGAAAAATAAGCAACCTCTGCCTTACAGTAATTACTTTCTGTCAGTGGTTTTTTAAGGGCTTATCTCATGATTTTTGTGAGCCCTTCAAAGGAAGGAATAATTTTTTCCATCCTCATTTCCCCAATGTCTGAGCCCAACATAAAATAGGTATTCAGTCATTGTATTGAATTGTTGTTTTTGAAATAAAATGGCATGGTCTATGTAATTTTATTTCTTAAAGAATGGGGTCTGTAAATTCATAGTGTTCTTAGAACATAGAAATTTTTGAAAAAGAAGGTTCTTTATTATATTATTCTACTTTGATCATTGTCCCCGAAATCAGTGATGCTATAAAGGTTATAAATTTTATGGAAGTAGGTATAAATATAGCCAGTAATATAGGCTCTTCTTATTCAATATGAAAGTGTCTTTGGATAATAAGGGGATTCCTATCTAAATTCATGAGTTCTCTTTATGACATTTGGGTTAAGATTGAAATGGATTAATCTTTTTCTGATAAAGTTTCATAAGCTCTGATTTCTCTGGTGACCACATTTAATTAGATATTAAATAAACTGCTTATCTTTTTACCAACAGGTTTTATGACAGCATTTTTTTCCTGAGCTGAATTTCACAGATTAGTAGCTAGCAGAAGTAAAAGAAAAAAAAAAATTATTTAGTAAGCCATAATATCCTTAGAATAGATATTTTTAAATGCCCACATTTTAAATGAAAACTAAATTATTTAAGCTTAAAGTTAAAGAACAGAGATAGGTAAGATGGTATATATATATTCCAGTGAAAATAAATGCATTTTGCTTTCCAAGTACTATTTTTTTCCCCTAGAAATTGGCTATGCTTCTTTTAAGTGGAAAAAAAATCCATTTAACCTGCAAAGGCCGAAACATTTTGTGATAAGGTTCTGAAAGCTTTAATTAAAACTTGAGTTTCATCTTTTTTTTTTTTAATACTATGCATCACAGTGAGATTCTCCAACTTCAATATAATGATCTTCTGACTCAGCTTTTTATTCCCCCCAAGTGTTAGAATGGAGAGGAGGGACTTGCAGGTCTTGTGAATGTTGAACAGCAAAGATGAATTTTATCTGCTGTTTTAGCAAAATCGAATACCACAGAGATTGATCTGGAAACACCAGTGACCTTTGTACAGATCAGAGCAAGAGAGATTCTGAGTTGTCTGCAGTACTGCACTCCAAAACCGAAGGAAGATCAACAGTTGTCAGATTGCCTGAAGGCATACAGTCTGTAAAGGGTTTAATTTTTCTCAGTTCTATTCTGTTTCCCAGAGCACAGCGAATTTTTAGAAGAGTCTTAGTCTCTGGAAATTTATTTATTTCCATCAAATGGGAAGTAAAATGGCTTTCACCTTTCTCTTGTTAATCCTTTCTTCTCCCCAGATAAGCTTCAAGTGAAGACTATGTAAGGCTAGGTAAGTAGCGTAAACTCTCTGGGAGAAAAAGGGCAATGCTCACCTGGGTAGGTAAAGGCTGGAGTGAGTTGAGGTTCATCTGAGTTCTTGGTTCAAAGTTCTGGCATGTATCTCAGTTAGTATCTTTGGGACCTTGGTGGTTAAACAACATCCAAGCTGCAGTCTCCTTTTACCAATGCTTTTGGTGTATTTTCATTTTAATGATTTAAACTCAGGTTGACCATACATGTACCATGTTCTTCCTGGAACTTCATGTCCTGGAATTATCTTGGATTCTTCTTCTATATCCATACCATATATTGTTGATTGTTCTTTTCAAAAGTCTCTCATATTCTTCCAAATCTCAGTGGTACCTTCCTGTTGAACTGTTAAACTTATAGACTACTTTTCTAGCTTTGGAATGTTGCCTAGGCAACTTCCCTTTAACAAACCATGAAGTAACAAGCATTATCTGATTAATTATCCTAAAGATTCAGGTTCACCTCTTTCTTTCCTAGCTCAAAATATTGGTGAGCTTCCTATTATCTGCAGGATACAGACCATTTTTCGGACAAACATAAATTGATTAAGATAATTTAATTTCCTAATTCCTTTAAAATTTTGTAATTGTGATAAAAAACATAACATAAAATATACCATTTTAATCATTTTAAAGTGTACAGTTTAAGTAGGGTTAAGTCTATTCATATTGTTGCACATCGGTATTTCATAATTCTTGAGGTTTTATTTCCCTCTCACTGAGGAGAATTATTACTCTTGTTACATCTATCACACCGGTTTTAAAGTATTCTTTACTTCAAATGTTTAAGTATATGCCAGTCAGTTGAAATCATTATATGCAATTAAGTGGATATTATGCAATAAAGTCCAGCTACTGGACTCTTTCTTGACCTCTGTTAGGATTGTGTTACTCCTTCTTTTCTTGGTGTCTCCTACATGAGTAAAGACTATGCTTCACTCATGTTGGGTACTTGGTAACTGTTGAATGGCCATGTGGGATGATAAGGCCATTGTTGATGTAGGACATTGCTTTTTCTGACCACCCTTGCAAGAATACAGACTAATTCTATGATGTTCAAATGAAATACAATTCAAGTACATCAAGAAAAAAATAACTAATATTGTTAATTTAATCACTCTCTTTTATAGTGATTTAAATTAAAAAGAGAACATGCAAAAGCAGCAAAACGCTTTTTCTTATATCTGTGAATGATCTTATTCCAGTAAATTATTTGATACTGTTTTCTCACATGCTTTAGAAGCAAGTAAAATGAAAAAGAACATCATATTTCAAACTAATTTTCAACTTTCCAATTTTGTAGGATTAAAAAATATATAGTTTTAACAGATGGACTTTGTAGGCTCCTTTCCAGACCTGAGCCCTGGATTCTTTCTTTCTTTTTTCTTTTTTAAGTAATTATTGGGCTAGTTCCTAACAAGACTAACTAGCTGCAAGACGTTGGTTAATTCTCTTAATCTCCCTGGCCTTCAGGTATATTTAATTAGACACTATTCTATTCCAAACATCTTTTGATTCCTTCACATGATGTACCACTGACCAAAGTAAAAGTATAATTTAAAACATTGTCATTCTTAGCACTATATTCTGTTCTGGATAAGGTAAAAGAGAACCTAAAAACATTATAATACAATCTTAAGTTAAAATAAAAACCATAAGTTTAGAATATCAAAAAAATGTTGCATAAAGCTGATTACTTTTCTGTTTTATACATTGAATTAATTGATATTCTGGATTCTATACTCTTTCTGCCCTACACATTTTCCAGGGGGGGAGCTTTTATCCATTCTGATGACTTCATATACAGTCTCTACGATTGCAGTGTATCTCTGGTCCTGGTCTTCCTTCTCATCTGAAAAGCCACATTTCTGATTGCTTTCTGGATGTGCCCATATGGATGTTTTTGTAGACATCCCGTACTTAAAGTGGCCAGCGCCGATCATACTGCTGTGTTGCAGAGCAGGGGTGTCCTCTGAATTCTGTGTCTTGGCTAAAGGAGAGCCTTCCACATTTGAACTCATTCTCGTTTGCTGTGCTTCCATCATTCTGCTCTGCTTCACCATTACTTTTAACCTGATGTAAGAAAGTCTCCTGAGTGAGACCTCTCATGCCTGTGTTCTGCCACCTCTTGGCTCTTTGCCATTAATCTCTTCCAGACTTAGTTAAACATCCACATTACTACCAGGCCTGTACTGCTAAAAAATATTTTCCTAATGAAGAAGAAATGAACAGGAAAAAAATGAAAGTGGTCGTATTACATTCTTGCTCCAATGGCTCCCTTTGTTCCTCGACTTTTCTAGAGCAGCCCTCAGTGTCCCCTGTGTGCATTCTGCAGAATATTAGTTTTGAGGGATGGTTAATAGTTCTGTGAAAATTGTATTCAACCTAAACTGGTTTTGCTGTCATATTTCTCAGCTCTGTCCTACCAAAAGTATATTATGAATCTCTGAAAGGAGACTATAGGATGCAGTATGTCCTAAACTTGATCACAAAGCATTTTTCTTTTTTGCAAAGCAACTCATGGAATTAGCATATGCTAGAAAATATTAACCTAGAAGATAAAAATATAAATACTTGGACCTAACATACAGAACCCTTCACAATCTTATATCAGCTCTCCCCTCTAGCTTTAACCACATGGTACTGACAATACTCTTCAGCCACTTAGAACTTGACACTGCCCCCCTCAATGAACCATGCATTTTCATGTCTCCATGGTTTTACACTCAGTTTCTCCATACCAGAAATCTATATCTGCCTACCCTATCAATGGAATTGTCACCAAAGCTTTTTATCATCTCTGTGAAACTTCTCATGCTATGAGTTGTCTTCTATATTCCTTCACAATTTTTGTACCCCATCTATTACTTATCCATCCATCCACCCACCCACCCATCCATCCATCCATCCACCCACCCACCATCCACCTATTCATCCACCCATCCATTCATCCATTCATCCACACACACCCACATCCACCCATCTACCCATCCATCCATTTATCCATCCACCCACCTACCCACCCACTCATCCATCCATCCACCTATCATCCACCCATCTACCCACCCACCCACCCATCCATCCATCCATCCATCCATCCATCCGTTCATCCATCCACACACCCACCCACCATCCACCGATCTATCCACCCATCCATCCATCTATCCATCACATTGTTTCCATTAGGCTCACACAGCTGTCTCTTTTCTGGTCTGTGAGCTCCTAGGCAGGGTGGTGCCCATCTTATTCATCTTTATGTCCTTGGCACTGAGTTACAATGCTTTTTAATACACAGGTGCTTCACCAATTAATGCTGAATTAAATGTTTAAAAAACTTTAAAATTCACATAGCAACTCTTCTCACAAAGGATTCATAGTATTTTGTAAGTGAGCATTATCCCAGACTGGAGACTGAGCAACTAATATATCTTATTTCCTGTCAGAATCCTGGCTGGACATTAAGTTCTTACCAGAGAATAAATTTTTGAAAGGAACAGGTAGTACAAGAATAAGTTCATAGATAAAGCCTTTGTTTAGGTAGCAGATGATCAGTAGAAAAGTCTTCACCACTCTAAGAGTGAACAGGAATTTGAAATCATGAAATGTCACTAAGAAGACAGGTCTAGTTTCCTTAAATTCTGGTTGCAAAATAGTTCTTTAAAACAAATAAATGCTAGCAGACTCACAGAACCCACGAATGGACTAACAGTTACCAAAGGGAAAGGGACTGGGGAGATGGGTGGGAAGGGAGGGATAAGAGGGTAAAAGGGGCATTACGATTGGCAGACATAGGGTGGGGGGGAACGGGGGGGACTGTACAGCTCAGAGAAGACAAGTAGTGATTCTCATCTCACTACACTGATGGACAGTGACTGTAATAGGGTTGGTGGGGGGGACCTGATGAAGGGGGTAGTTTAATCATCACAATATTGCTCATGTAATTGTAGGTTAATGATACTAAAATAAAATAAATTGTAAAAAAAAAAAAACACAAAAAACAAATAAATGCTCCATAGTCTGGTATAAGCAAAAACATCACTTATCCCAGCAAATGTTGAGAATAAATTGAAATCAAATGAACCCTGCACTGTCCTGTCTCCCCAGCTAGATCTCACAATGACATTAATGGAGGGTCTGTGGGTGGATCTCAACTAACATGGGCTTCAGCCAGCTCTGAGCATGCCTGACCATTTGTGGAATCGCTGCACGGGAAAGCAAACCAAATGTTACTTCCGCTAGTCTATAAACTCCAATTTGTGGAGAGTTTCACTGTGCCAGGTACCAGTTCTCTAGGGGTTTCACTTATAAGTGTGTGGACCCCAAAAGGATTAATGCAAAGACTGTGAATCAAGTTTTCCATATCCCTTTCTTTTAGGTCTAATAGTTTAACATTAATTACTGTGTGGGATCAAGCTAGGAGAAGAGAATTCAGCCTTTGCAACAATGTTCAAAAAGATGAACAAACATAAAGAGAGAGGTCAGAGAGACCCTCCTCTTAGAGTAAAGAAAGTCTTTTTATGCCTATGACCCCTGGTTCATGCATTGATGGTCACCATTTGAGAAGGGCAGCTGTGAAGCCACTGAAAGTAAAGCGTGTGTGATTGTGTTTGTAATGATCAGCCTTTTCTGTTTACCAAACTGTGATGAAAGAGTATGGAAAACACCACCTTCATCATCAAAAAACAGAGCTTTCTTAGTAAATTTACTTCTTCAAGTACTGTAATACCTTAATGCTTATTTACAGCTTAACTTGGCACTGTAAATTCTGAACTTTGCCATTATGAGTGAAAATTCCACCACTATTTTTAACCTATCAGTCAAGTGTTACTGAACTACATATTTTGGTAGTGGTAGTATTTTAAATGTAATTTTAAATATTCAAGCTCTTGGAAAATACTAACTCTGCTTGAATAGGCATTGTATTGCATTTCCTTTGTATTGGCTTATTTATATTTGCAGATTTCTATAAGGATTATTGTTCCTTAGTTAAAACAGTAGAATAATACATCACTTACAAAATGTACTGAGAGCCACATTTTACTGAAAATTACATGTTTAGAACTGCTTCTTTGTTTTAAATTAATAGCAGTGATAATAAAATGCATAAAGAATTATTTAATATTCACTCCTTTTGGGAGGATAATTAGTTTAACATATTTGACAAGAGACCATCTTAGAACATTGTGCTATTAATTTAAGCTTAAACATTTGGCTAATTTAGTCACCCAAAAAGTGAAACTTTGGAGTTGATAAGAATCATTAATAAAGACATTATAGTAACAATGTCAGGAAGTTTGTGAACACTGGATGGATTAGTTCATGTGAAGAGGTTACGGCAAAAATTGGTGAGCAGGTGCTTACGGTTGACATTGAAAATCATGAAGTGCAGTGCATACCTTGCCTATCATCTTTATTTTTTTACTTCTCGTGGAAGTACAATTTATACACAGAAAAGTGATCCTAACTGTACAGCTTGAATAACTTGTACAAATTAAACACATCTGTGTAACCATCATCCAGATTAAGACATGGGCATTACCAGACCTTTAGCAGCCCTCACAGGTCCCCTCCCGGTAACTACCCCACCCATCCGAGAGTGACTACTCTCCTGACTTCCAACAGAAATTATTTTTGCCCATTTTTGTACTTTATGTTATTGGCTCTTTGGTTCAGCATTTTGTTTGTGAGGTTCATCCATGTTATGTGAATTGTAGATGGCTCTTTCTCATTGCATCAGAGTGGCCTTCTATTAATTTGTCCTTACCTATCTGTTTTTATTATAATTTTATCATTTCATTAATTTTATTTCTCTGATTTAGCTACATACCAATTTACCTTTTAAGAGTTCAAATGCTATTCCTTTTACTGCATGTGCCGCTCAATCTTTTAAAACATGGGTAAATGAAGCAGCAATAAATTTAGCAAATTTTATGAGTAAAAGAAACTGGTAGCACACTTTCATTATTTGAAAGAGGTCATGCCCACGGCAGTGCATTGCAATTCTGAATATGGAACGAGAACGTGAATCTGATAGAATGCCAAAATACATTCAGCTGCAAGATGATGACAGAAATACAGTTATGCTTAAGGTTTGGCTGTTGCCTTACACTTTATCATTGGCTGGATGATATTTTTAAGAGAATACTTTAAAGCAAGAAAGGTAAATTTGGTTATGTTAGCCGTACAAAATTTCCAGTATGCAAATGCCTTACATCTGTGTATTTGTTTTGTTGCAGACATAACCAGCAAGAGTTTAGGGATGAAATCTGTTCTTAATTATGAGAACAGCTGTTGGAGTGGTAGCCATTTTTCCCCCCTCCTGATGTGAAGTTGCCTGATTTACTCATTTTTGCCTGCATTTTTCAGGGTTGCTAGTGCAGAAAAGGGCCCCTTTGTGAGAGGTTGCAATTTGTTTTCTGTATGAGAGCCAGTGCAAATGGACTAAATCTGCACAGCAGGGGGGTTTTATCTGTCCTCCTCATGCACTGCAAGCTGTCCTGCCTCAGCCCAGCACCAGAGACCTATAAAACCACCCAACAAATAAGGGGACTGGTAAGTGTTCTGGCAAGAATCTCAGGCAGCAAGCAGTTCCTGTGAATTAACTAGGTCCTTGTGATGGGGTGTGGGGTGGCAGAGTTGGATGACACAGAACTGGAACAGATGGTATTAACATACTATTTTGTTTTTAGTTTTGTAGATTTATTAACATACCTCTTTCCATTTCTATTCAACTATTTTCACATCCATCAGGCTATAACATATAGGTTACCCAAACAAAGCAAAAACACAACTCGATGATCTTTCAGGTTGTTTCTTAAGCAATTTTAATGCTCGACACAGGCCGTCACAGAGGGGGCCTATATTTAATTTCTTTAAATAATATGACATAATAAAATAAGGAGTTTGGATGAAACTGGATATGAAGCTGAGTGAAGAGGATCTTTCATTATTAAAATTTGCTACACGGGACAGAATTTTAAAGTTTCATAGATTCCTTTTGTATACAGAAATCAGTGAATTTAATTGGAAATGATTGATACCATATATCAATCTTAGAAGCAGTGTCCATTTGTTCACTCTTCATATTATTTCAACTCTAGCCACAATCACCTTAACACTTGAAGCTTGGTGTTTTAAAAATGAAATGCAGTTTATACCACATTATAAACTTTGAAAATAAAAGACAAAAATGAAACTGCAAAAACAAAGCTTACTCTTGACAAACAGGAAGGAAGACACTTTCATACTTAGTTTTATTTTGTGTAAAAGGGGAAAGAGCTTTTCTTTCTCATGCTCAGAAGCCAGGGTTTCATAAGCTTTGTGAAGTGGATTTCTTCTGAAATGAGTGAAATTAAAGCTAATATTGTTCCAATTAATTCTTCTGCTCTGTTGCCACTTTTTGGAGCCGTGTAGTACTATTGCAAAACCTTCGAAGTACTCAGGACTCTAAACCTTCTGAAAACTGCCTGCCTGGCAACAGTATTCCTTTTTTATTTTAATTAAACACAGACCAATACAGAACAATTACCTGAGTAATTCAGTCCATTAAAGCCTCTGTTATACAAAGAATTCAGAGACAAGTGAGTTTCTCTCACTGAAATTGTCCAGATAGTTATGTTTTGCTTCCTAGATCGTCTGAAGGCAATAGGTAAAGACATTGGTCCTGTGTTTCTTTGGTCTGGCACCTCAAATGGCAAACAACTCCAGACCCTTGGAGGTCAAGTCTCTGCCTGGTGAGCCAAGATTTTGCTAAGCATTTGCTATCATTTCAGGATATGTTAACATTAACAGTACTGGTAATGATAAAAACATTTAAACATAATTCACAAGTGATCCACACACACAAAAATGAGCTGTTTCATCCGGGATTAAAGAAAAAACAGAGAGATGATCAAGATATATGGGGACCATCCTTATACTAATGACTGAAAAGTCGGAAACCATTTGAAGCAAAATGGGCAGATGAAGAGTGGGTTCCGTCCCGTCTGCCGCTGAGACAGATGGTCACACTGGCTTCACGAGACCATCCTGTTCAAGGAAAATGGGGAATTAATCTCACACACATACCAGGCTCTTCTGATTAAGCATAACTTCGATTTCATCTCATGTATTTCTGATCTCATGATTGAGTTCTAATCAGCCACAGACTTTTGTCTTTATTAACAATGTGTGGGTTAGCCCATGCGCTTGAACTGTGAATTAGGACTTAAAGGTTGTGACAGAGTATGTCCTCGATTACCTGTATGTGTCAATTACTTGAGTAATTGTAGGTGAGTGAACCTAAATCCTAAAGCCCAGAATATTTTTAATTTCTTCCACTGCTAAACTCTCCCCTGTCTTTAATTAGGAATTTTTTTTTTTTCTGTCTTCTCTGATTTTCTGTGTTTTGGGTCTCAGCTCTCTTCTTGATTGCCTGGTTTTCCGTTTCATTTTGAGTTAAATGCTCCGTGTTTAACATTTTCCTGCAAATATGTAGTTAATGTAATATCCTGGGTCCACAGTGTGAGGGAAGCTGGGACATCAGCCCTGGACAGTCACAGGAGTATATCCTTCAGTGAGCCTGCCAGAATGAGACCCCAAAATTCAGATAACTGAGAGTGTGGTTGCTTAAGCTGAATTGCATGTTTCTGCCATGTTTCTGTTTTTCTGTCTGGTCACCTGAGAACTCTAAACTGCATCCCACGGGTTGGGAGTTTGGCCCTGAACTGTTTTTGCTTGCTTGTGTGCAGCCCTGTAGCTTGAGGAAGAACATTGTGTAGGGCATTGCCAGGTCCTGACATTGTGAACTGCAAAAAAGCAAGCTACTGGCTTTTTTTGTCTTCTAACAGTTGTCCATTGAAGGCCCTCTTTTTCAAAAGGTTCTAGTGGTTTTATATTTTAGGTGGTTAACAGTCAATGGACAAGTTCAGGACATAAAATGCAACTGACTGTCATGAATGGAGTCATTTCCGGTGACACCTTGAAGTTCATATGAGAAATGACACAGATACAAGTTCCTATTCATTTGAGTTTTTAAAATAGGTCAGATTTAAAGGCAAATGACAAGCTGGGGAAAATTTACAGTCTTAATATCCTTAAGACATAAAGGGCTCTAAAAATATCAATTAGAAAAAACCCTCAATGTTCTGAAAGAAAAATGGGCACAGATCCTGAACAGACAGGTCACAAAAAGAAGATATCTAGTTGTCTAACAAAATCTAAGGAAAAATGAACATGAATACATGAAAAATGGACATGTAAATGAAATTATCAGTGTCATAACGTATTACCTTGGTAAAAATTTAAAAACCATGCGAGCTGATATTCTTATAGTCTCCTTATAGAGGTTTACATTGTTAACTTTCTGAAGAACAAATTGGAGGATAAATGAAGAAATTTATAATATTATCTACAAGACTGTGTATCATAGTTTCATTTAACACACCATGGAATTGGGAAAAATCTCTATTCCCTATATAACATTAAAACATGATTTTGAAGAGCACTTAATATTGTGAGAAAATTTTTATGATAACTGAAAAATGAACATATGAAAATATATAGTGGATGATCTCAATTTTATAAATACATAGTCTATTATGAGATTACTTTGGTGCCATTATAGATTATTAAAATTATTTTTCTCTTTTCCAATGTGTTCTCACAACAAATAGTGATTACTTTTATAATTAGAAACAACTCACATAATTTAAGAACAACTTTGTGTTCTATTAGATTGACTATAAAAGCGTGTTATGCCAATACGTATTTTGGTTAAATAAAATACAGTGACTGAAAGATATATTTTTTAATAGCAGTGATCTGGATAAAAGAAAATTGATACAGGTAATAGTTGCCCAGGGAGGGCTAAAATAAGAAGAAAATACCTGGCTCTGTGCTTCAGGTCAGCAAACCTAGCATTAATGGAATCAGGAAAAGAAAAGCACTTGCCACAAATCAAATCCTTTCATGGAGTCTGTCCACTATTCCTTTGAAATCTAAAAATTACCACACATTGGGAAAGGGAAGCCATTGCCTTTCTTCATGTCCTTCCGGTACAGGTGTTTATGAGGCGGGCCCTGCCTCTAATTGCCACCTCGTGCACATTCGTGCCAGAGTGTCATTATATCTGCAGTTAGAGGAAGGAAAACATTGACATTGTGTCTGTCAGGGCTTATCTCGTGTCTTCTGTCCTGGCACGAGGGCCAAGTGTGCCAGACAGGCCTCGAGGCTGAAATGAGATTGCAGAGCAGCAGGGAAAGGCAAACAGCACCATATTTATTTCCATAAGCGATGTTACGACTATGCATATGAAACTCAAACTCCTCTATTAACTTAAGTGCAAGCAATAGGTGAGGCTGAATAGCATGCCATAACAATAACGGGGCTATAAACCCAAGGACATTGTCATGCGTTTTTACATTATAAAAAAATTGACCAGAAACTTGTATTTAATTAAGGGTGCATGATTATGGTAAGAAGAGTAGTTGAAAACCACAGATAGTGAGCAATATAGACAGTAAGATATTCAGAGCAGTGTTTGCTTATCTAACATCTCTTATGCTTTATGGAATTCAGATTCTTTGCGGTACTCAGGGTTTAAATAGTGGATACGCAGTGGGAAAGAAAATGTTCAACATAGAACTAGCAGAACTAGGGAGTTTTTTTAAGGTAAAGAATAGAATGGAGAAAAATTAAACTTAAAAAAAAAAGGACTTCTTTTCTCTCTGTGGACTCTGAATGGTCCTTTTTCATGGTTTGCGAAACTCACCCCTGAACTTCGTCTCACTCAGCCTTAGATCCTTCACTGGTCTGAGCTCATGGTCAGTCATTACTCCTTTTCTAGTAAGATACCTCTCCCTGAATTCTTCTTATTAAAATGATCTGTTTTCCAGGCACTTACTTTGCCCTTGAGAAAATGTAATTCAATTCAGTTCACAAGAGTGTTGAACACCTCATGTGTACAAGTTCCCTGCAGGTCTCTGTGTGATATGAGAGTACCCTAGCTCCAGTCCTCATCTTTGAGACCAGTGAGGAGCAAGGCAAGTGTGTTTGCTAATTAACTATTCCCTATTTATGTCCTTCCCGGCTTTGGACAGACTTAATTACATTCATCCCCATCCTGCAGTCATCTCTTCCAGTTAGGAGCCCTTATTCGGTTGGTCCTTTTATTGATCATATCAGTTGTTCATCTCTTCCCTGCTGTGTCAGGTGTATGTGTGGCCCTGTGGCTTTGTCTAGGAGGAGAAACTTTGTCCGCTTGTCTTGATGATGTCCAGCATTTTCTATTTGTCAGGTAGGTTGCTGGGCTTGTGTCTCAGAAGTCAATAATGACTACCACTTTCATATTCCAATTGATGTTTTGAGTTTTTTAAAATTAACTAGTAAGTCATTTTGGCATTTTCAATTTTAATAAAGCCCTCAGGCAAGTATTTTCTAAATTTTTTTCCCGTATTGAGCTTCTTAGCCTCTTTTGGTTTTTGCTGGGTTTTTGGCTTTACAGTAGGCACTCACACAAATACTCACTAGTTTATGTTATGTAGATTTTCCTGTGGATCAAAGTTTTTGGAGCAGCCTTCAGTTGTAAACTATATTCAAATTTTCTTTTCAGATTATTTGGTTTCTAAAAAATGAGAGATGGCACTAACCTCACAGGAATTCTGCCCCTCAACCTCAGAGGGAATGTACACTGCAGCTGTCTGTGAACTTTATTGCCTAGGTGAATGTCCTACGTTTAGACCTTTGAATGAAGTTTCACAGACTAGTGTGACGTGGACATGCAAGGACACGAGGAAGAGGCAGTTTTCAGCCAAGCTCTTTCTCTCGTTTAGAGCGGGACAGCTCTGGGGTGGGCTGATGGGAGGTGATGAGTTCCTCCTCCTGGACAAGCTCTGGGAGGAGCTGGGTGATCACTTGGGAGCTATGACAGAGACATGCATTGAGAGTAAAGGTTGACCAGATGTTTTCCAGGATCCCTGAACAAGTCAGCCTCTCTGAGTCTGTGAGAACAGGACCGAAGGGTGGTGGGAAAAGCTGAGCTTCCAGCTTCTGCAGTGTCCCCCAGCACTCTCCTTTGGGAGACTTTTCATGCCAATCTGAAGGTCTAAGGCTAGGCTTCTCCATTCTAAGTTGGGGCAGGATTGTCCAGCAAAAAGGAAGGCGAAGGCCAGCGCAGTCGTGTAGATGGTTGCTTTGGAAGCAGAGCTAGGCTATTATCTTTCATCAAGTGAAGGAGAAAAGTGTGCTTCCAAGTTAAATACAGATTTTTAAAAACTTGCACTCATGGGATTTCTAGAACAGCTGAGATCTGCTTTTGTTTTTCTTGAAAACGTGGGGTCTCTGAAGGATTGGTGAGGGCTAGGGGTAGAATTAGAGAGCAGAACTCTTCTCCCTATTAGAAACCCCTTCCAGCCTCAGACAGGAGCATGCGCCAGGTCACACCGCGACAGTGGTGGCTAGAAGGGAGATGGTGAGTCTGTGAGATTTACTGATTGGCTCCTGCCTGCACCCCCATTAGAGATAATACTCTGGACATCCTGGGCTAGTGTTCGAACTTACGAAATGCAAGTCCTGCCCTTAGCTTTATAGACCAGGAAGGGGCCCTGGTAGTAAAACTCATCCTCCTGACTTAGGGCAGGACCACACCCAAGCCATCTCAGACATTAAAGAATCTATCCTGTTTTTAAACTCCCCCAAAATGATCTCTCAGTCTCTCAGTTTAATATTATGAACTCTTTATGTCAGGAAATTGAGCTTTACAGCAAAACTCAGATTCTTTATACTTTAGTTCAAAGACCATTTCCTTGGCTATCACCCTCTCTCTAAGTGTCTTCCTTGTATTTGAAAACCAATATAAATTGGCTTTCAGCTTTCTCTTCTCCCCAGGTAGAGTAATTTCAAGTCCAGTCAATTGAATTCAGAAGAAAAAGCTTGCTAGGAAAATTCAAATCAAGTAAATATAAACCCTTTTAGGAAAAAGAAAAATGGAGAGAGAGAGAGAGAGGGAGGGAAAAAAAATGGTTTCTCCGCTGCCAATGTCCCATCTGAACTTCAGGCTACCTGAAATGAAGTAAAACATTTTATATTGAATTTGCATCACTGGAGAATTAATCAATTGCTGCCCATTTCCCTTCCAATGAGAAATGGAGTTTACTTTTCTTTGTAGGTTTTAAGGATTTCCTTTGTGAATTTAAAAGCACTTGTGTGAATTGCAGAGATTTGGGAGCTACTGAGAGAAACTTACTCCTTGATTCTGAAGTAAGGTTTCCTTATTTTTGCCAAAACCTCAACTCTGTCTTTAACAGAAGTTATTAATCTTTGGGGAGACTCATAGACCTATTTGAAAATCTGATAAAAGCTAAGAACCCTTTCTTAGAAAAAAAAAAAAAAATATATATATATATACAGGAACTATTGAGTCCCAGTACCTCAGATTCTAATCCTCAAGCCCTAAATAAGTTGCATTCTAATCAGAGGTGAAAATGAATTGTTTTGCATAAAACTCTTAACTTATGGCCAAGAGAAAATATGTGAACTTTTCTTTTTATAAAATCAAACAGATTCCTATTGAAGTGTAATTCTCTGTGACATAATTGGATATATACTTCAATTTAAATTGAAAATACATTTTCATTTCTGAAGTATTCCCACCAGAAATCCATAATATCTAATAAAATTTAATTTTGAATAAGGAGTGTGTGTTAACCTCCTCCTTACAATGCAGGGAGCTGTGTAGAAAAGCCCCGGGCAGCCACCAGGATAATGGTTTCTTCTTTGGCTTTGGCCACTGGCTGGTCGTATATACCTGGGTACACCTGTCATCTTCCTGGGCCTTCTTAGCAGCAAGGTGCTGCTTTCAGAATCTGTTTCTTAGCTTTGTTTTCTGTATTTCAGTTTTTCATCCCCATGGCTGTGCTTTTCCAGAATTTGGTGAGACGTTACACTTGATGCAGCACTTTTATAATCTAGTAGGGTGGCTTGACAGAAAAAGAGTAGAGGAAAGGGTATAATGAAGGGTTGGAACAAAGGGCTGTGCCCACAATTGCCCATCAAAGCACGTGTGTCATCCCATCTCAAGCAGCTGGGTTCCAAACATTGCACAAAATATGGAAACCCCAGTGCCTCCTCACTCCCAACCAACCCACACACTTTAAGGCTGTAGGATGTATGAGAATTCAGATTTCCTAAACAGTTTTCTTTATTTCAGTCCCACTAAATTAGCAAAATGCCATAATAAATGACTTGATTTTCAGATTATTAATTTATACATAAATTTCCATGTTCGAAGCTGGCACCCAGAGATTTGAAATTGGGAAAGCTTTCTTGCTGTAATTGTTACTATTTCATAAGCAGGCACATCCAGATTGTTGAGTCCAGATTATCTGGATAATTTACATAGATTGTTGAGATTTTTTCTGCTTCATGTGGTACTATGACTATCTAATGCTACCCTGATTCATTGGAGTTAAAATGAGAAATCAAAGTGACTTGGTGGGTCTGGGTGGATTCCAGCTTCAGGTCAGCTGTGTATTGCTCACTACCCTAAAGGCTGTCAAGAGATAAGACCCAAAGAACTTGGTGAAATTGAAAATCCAGTTTGCCTCAGAATCAGAGCAGGTGAACATTATCCCCATGTTAAGGATGAGCTCAGCAGGGTTCTTGTTTGGCTCACATATTGCTGGTGATTTCAAATTCCAAATCAAGTGTAAAATCTTAATATTCCCTTAGTGGTTGAAGCTGTGTGTTTCAGGAAGCACTTTGTTAATTATCACTACCTTGAATTGGAACCTGATGATACGTTTCCTATGTGTTGCCGCTGCACCTCAGGGCTGCCTCGTGACACACCATTGTTGTGGTTTTCCACACCATCGTTGGTCCCTACCGGGAATAGCGTTTGTTATGTGTGTCACGCCTCGGAAAGGCAAAGTGGCTAGTCTCCACTGGTACCAACACGTGGACTGGGGAGAAGGGATTCAAATAGATCTCATTAACTAGCCTTTCGTTTCTGCAGTGTGATGACAAATGTCAGCTTTTGCACTTATTTTTTACTCAGCTGCTGAACTAAAATCTCCACACTGGGAAGAGAGCCTTCCCAGCTGCAGGAGCTGCAGTGGTTGATGAGACAAAAGGTTGTCAGATTATGTAGAGACAGGTCTTAGAGAAATGCTGGAGTCCCCTGGTAGTGAAGGAGAGCAGGTTATCTTTGGATAGCTGTAGCGATTACTCATCCTTTTAATGGTGTGCCTTTCATCCCTGCAATTAGCTTCTTGTCTGCAAGTGTTTGGATACAGAATGTATGGTTGTCACGCAGTCAGTGTCAAAACCACTCAACACCGTGCCCACGTTTGTGCTTGAGTACACGTACTGCCGAGCACACAGGTGTTAAATTAGATTGGTTTCAATCCATTGTATGAAGACTCCAGGCACCAAGTAATCCTCCTCTTGCTAAGGTTTCAGAAGTCTAGGTTACAGGAAAATGAGGAATAATCAGAGAGTTTTAGTCAAATAGGAATTATAAAGATTCACTTAATTAAAAAAAATTCCATCACATTTTACCTAAGGGAAAAGAATAAAACAACCTGTGGCAGAAAATAGACATTTAGACAAGATGTATACGTTTTACATGGCAATGCCCTTGACTTCCATTTACCTCAATTGTATTAACATAATTTGTACATATTCAACATCTAAAATTCCTTACTCCCAAGCTCAGAAAAATCACAGGTGAAATGGTGCTTCAGGAGTTATGTTTAAATGCAAATTAGAAAGGCAGCGTCAGAAATTCAAAAGCATTTCTTCTCCTTGGGGCATCTCCAGTACTCTGGCTCCTGGCTCAGTACGGGGCTCTCATTACTGAAATGGCTCATTAATGCCTGCATTCCAGAAGAGGAACCCTGGGCAGGCACCCCTGCCCCAGAGCAGACCATAACAAAGGGCTGGCCTCTAAGCAGGCAGACTAATTAGAACAATAGCTACAGAAACAGAACGGAAATAGGAGGCTTGTACCTGTAACAACAATTTTCCATTAAAGGTCTCATTTTTTAAAAAAACAGAAGACTCTACTTAGAAGGGGTAAAACATTAAGAATTAGAGTTAGGCAATTAGGGCCTTTGCACTGCAATGTTTACACCCAAGTTGAAATGATGAGAATTATTTCAAGGGACCTGAATTTGTGATTACACTTCTGTGCAGCACACATTTGGGGGTTTCAAAATTAGGAAAATTTGGGTCCATTTTAAGTGATTTTTAAAAATCTTTGTGAATAAAATAGAATAAAATATACCCATCTGTCTTAGAGGTTAATCTGAATCTGTGGGTAAAATTTAGTCAGGAAGTATTCTGAATTGATGTAGGTAATGGGAAATGGAGCTAGTAGAAAAAATTGCATATCTGCTTCCATTTTTCACCTTGCTTAAAACAATTTCAACCGACTAGTAGTCCTGAGGAGCTGTGTTCTCCCTCCTTGCATCACAGCTTAACAAAGAGGTATTTTTCTAGTGAGTGGGTGACCTGCTTTTTAGCTGCATCTGTGCTGTGATAACAAAGCACAAGACCAGAGCTGGTGAGGTAAGTGCTACTAGGAAATGGAAAGAACAACTTTATCTACAGTGAACACTCAGTTTAGAGCTAGGGGTCATGGGAAGCTAAGTGTTTGGAAATTATACAAGGTGTATCAGGCAAAAAATGAAAGGCATCATGTGTTGTTTTAGAGTCTGTTTATATCAGACTAGGTATATCAAAAAGCATAATATTCCACTAAATAAAATCAGCAGAGTAGAAGAGCTTGTACATCCATATGTACTCCATGGTGCCAGGCTTAACAAAGGAATAAGAAAATAACACAGTATTTCTATTGAATAGAAGTGGTGACAGAGGTAGAGCTTCCACTTCCAGGAGTTGGGTGAGGACTTTAGAATATATCCTTGCCTCCTCCCAGTTTTTTCACTGACCATGCTTAAAGTCCCTGACTATCTGGCAGTATTCTCCATCCTTTCTGAGGTCTTATAAATTCTTCATATCCCTTATCACTGTCCACAATAATCTTCACCTTCTAGTTTATTGCCTGCCTCCTCAAAATATTAAGGACTGTGTCTGTCTTGTTTACCCCTGTATCCGGGCACCTACAGCAATGCCTGGCATAAACCAAATGGCCAAGAACTATTTGTCGAATGAATGAAAGTACCACCCATAATGAAAAGCAAGGTAATATGGATAGTCCAGGAAACTCTGTGTGGTGTCACTGCTGTCTTTATCTGACATGCTTCCACCCATGATTCCTATAAAATTATAGGAAAGAACATTGCCTGAGGCTTACCTGAATCAGGAAATAACCGACTACAGCAGCTCTGGATATAAATAATCCTCCTGGAGTTGTTTCTGTCTAGACCTTCTTGCTAAGCAGATCTTGTGGGCCTCTCTGTGGCCTCTAGGATTGGAGGATAGACATGGGGATGATCAAGAAGCCAGCCTCTGTCTTCCGAGCCTTGCACACTCCTTGTGGCCTCTCCACTGGACCCTCATTAACCCCAGCTCCAGGGCTTGGGATATATTCTGGGTGGCATCCAATATGATAGCCCCATGCTCTTGGTGTTTGGGGATTTATCTGAACCACTAGCCTCTGGCTGGTGGTCAGCTGGTCCTAAGCTGGGAGGTTTCTGTGCCCCTGGGGAGGGCACTGGCTTGATGTGGATTTCTCCTGTTAATGAATGTAGGCTGCTTCTATCTTTACAGTATATAAACATGCCAGATTCTTTAGGTTTTCTGCTCATGACTTAGACAATGGAAATCGATCTAAATCATTTTTTTCCCACCATAAAGTTTTGTTAAGTGGGCCTCAAGATACATTTCCAGATCAATCATACTGTGCTGAAACCTCTAACTGACACATTGTCTTTTGTTGCTCATTGTTTGGTTTGGCTATGGGCCTGACTTCCCAATGTAGTGCTAGGTGATGAGTTATTGAAACCAAAATGGCCCTCAAATTATATTTTATGATCATATTACCCTGCTTAAAGTTTTCAGTACAAGATGGATCAAACACTCCATGTTCAGTCAGCAGTGGCTGACACCATGTGGATTACACAAAATAAATTCAAGACATGTTTTTTTTAATATATATATTTTCAAGGGGCTTTCAGCCTTGAGAGGAGACGTGACATTTACATTTAAGACTAGTGGGTTGTGGTTTTGGATTAGGTGGAGATCATTTTGATTAGAGAGAAGAGGTTAGATTGTGGAGGGATTGAAAGTCAGCCAGAGGAATTTGGCAGTTTTCCTGGGCATAGTGGGAACCATAATGAGTTCAGGCTATGGGAAGAGATGTTGTGGAAGCCTAATCTTAGGAAGATGATTCTGGGGTAACAGAATGGATCGAGGAGGGAGAAATGGGAGGTGTGTGAATTAGGAAACTGTTGCAGGAGGCCAGCATGAGTGCTGAAGGCCTGGGCTGAAGGGATGGAGATGTGGAGGGGGATGGACATGAGTGGAAGATGAGGAGATGTGTGGCTTATCGAAGGAAAGCTGAGGACCTGGAGAAAGATGCACCATCTGGCTGAGGTGAAGGAGAACAAATTAAAGATGGCTTTGATCCTGTAACTTAACAATGGAAAAGGCTGGTTAGAGTAGATAGGAGAATTCATCTGACAATTCGTTGGGTATGTATAGCATTGTCTAGATGTAAAAACCATTTGATCATGACAGCACTCCTCTGGACCAGCAGGAAAGATATTTGATTCTCATATTATAGATGCTCAGCTGCTCTGAAAGCTTAGAAAATGCAAGGCGCATGGTGAATAAAAGTGAGAGGCTGGCATGGAGTTACCATTCTTAAGTTACCTGGTCAAGAATATGGCAAATTCTCATCTGAATATGAGATGATGGTAGATTTGAGGTGATGTTAGAAAACCCAAGTGGGATGCTAAGGAAGCATTTGGAGATATAAGTTAGGTGCTCGAGACAGAAATCCTAGATATGATTGTTAAATTAATGAAACAACAATTGAATCTCTTTGGGAAGGAGATTTAGAGGAAGGAGAGTAGGAGGCCCAGAACTCTGCCTCAGAGACCCTGCATCATTACGGGCAGAAGACCGCAGTAGGGCCAGGAGAAAGGCTGTGTAGTGTCTTGGAAGTAAAGCACAGGGAACGTGGCAGGAAGGAGATTGGCAGTGTCAACAGTGCCCGGAGAGGTTATGAAGAAGGCTTATTTCTGTGGCAAACAGAAGCTCACTGTTGACTTCTGTGAGGGTAGAAAAATAGCTTGGTGTGAACCCGAGCTGGATGGTGACAGATTTCAGAGTGGTGGATGATGATGAAAAATAAATTTTGTTCTAAAGTAAGCTTAGTAGTGAGGAATGATGGAAGGAGGGAGAGATAAAGAAAAAGAAGAAGTGGGGAGGGGAAGGTTTCTAGAAAAGCCACAGGCTCAATGAGTGGGTTTTTCAACCTGTGGAAGACCTGCTGGTGTTTGAAAGCGGATGGGAAGGAAGTGTTGGCAGGGGAGAGAGTCAAGATGATGGACAGGATAGAGAAGGGATGGGCTCTGGGTCACAGGTAGAAGGTTACCCTAGAGAGTTCACACTTCATCCTTCAGTACTCTAAGGAGAAGACTCCAGTTTATTGTCAACTTGTATGGTAAATGCCTCAAGAAAAATTATGGAGCACATCTTTTCACGTCTGTGCCTTCTGCCACTTTCTTCCTTTTCATCCCTATCAGAAAATTTCTTTATTTCTCACAGAGATGAGTCATTTGTATGCCATTATCACTATGTTTTCCCTCAGTACAAAAACTGAGACTGAGGTCAATAAAACCTGTAAATGTTTTGTGTTTCTTGGGAGGAAAACATAATATAAATGTATGGTACTATTGTGATAACTCTGTGTAAAATTTTGCAGGTCCTAATTATAAATGGTGACAAATAGATGTTCAGGCTTAGAAATACTAAAATTATTTGATTTGGTAGGTATTTTAAAAATATGGATCTGGATGATCTGGTAGACATGGTATAGATTTCCAGTTTAATGACTTTCTATTGATAAAACATCTGTCTTCATAGACAAGGGGGTTTAAGCTGAATCTTTCCACCAATAAGTATATTTTGTTCAAAGTAGGCTAAGGTCACTACTCACCAAAAGAGAAAATAAATGTCAGCATCGTCTCTGAAGGAGGTAAAGGGAATGGAGTGACCCTGTGGCCTGACTGCCATGGGGAGTCTTGAAGAGTAATCTCGGCCGTCTCTCACCTTTGCACCCCAGCATGGGGAGAGCAAAAATCAGAAAACTGCTCCTATGTTCCATTCTTTCTTTGGATCTTAGGGAGACAGCAAGAGTGTAGGGCAGAAAACAGTTTACTCTAAGTCCAAAGCTGGACTCTTTCAACTGTCAGCTTCTGTGTGCTTCATTTTCATCTTAATCTCACTTCTGACACTTAAGGCTATGAATCTCTTCTTTGCAATGACACATCACTAAACTTTTGTGCACAATTAAGAGGATATTGCTTCAGCTGCCTTAGGAATTGGGAGGAAAGAGGTAGGAGGCAGTAAAGGGCGAAAAAGGAAGGGCAGTGGGAAAATTGTGCAGACCCCCCATCTAGCCAGAGCTAGCATGGCTTCTCATAGGTGTTTTATGACAACCAGACCTTCTCTAGGCCACTGTCTCCTTGCTGCTCACCTCATGTTTTACCCATTACTCATCTATGTGGAGGGCATTCCTGCTCCTTGTTCTTGATGTTACTGGATGCTGAATTGTTCCAGGGCAGTGGAAGCCGTCTCAACTCCAAGTTGTACCAAAGCAGAAATGTCAACTAAATTATCTTTAATGAAATCATTTTCTTTTTTAATCATAGAGTCAACTAAAAGGGAAAAAAAGATTTACTTTAATTGCAGGCACTTGGAACACCCAGCCTGAGGTTAAATATCCTTTCATCTTGCATGACTGTGAGAGACAGAGTAAGCATTCTTAACTCTGTGAATGCTTATGGTTTGGGGATAATTAAATTTGGTTTGGGAAGCAAAATGAAGGAAATACATGGTTGAAAGGAAAATATAATCTCCATTAATTAAGGGTAAAGGAGGTTTTAAAAACGGATGGAAATGAAGTCGATTGCTTGCCAAGTTTGGCACACCTGAGATGCTGAGGCATAGGGCTAGAAGAACAAACAGGAATGCCAACAAATGCTATTGATTCTCATTGGGGGATCAGGAAAGGGACCTCTCAGCTGAGCGGGACTTGAGAGGAGGAGGGCGAGGACATGTAAGGTTAAGGAAAAATCACAGATGGAAATGTGTAGGCACATACTGTGTTCAGGGAACACAGGATGATCTGTGTTTTGGGCTTCATTTCTTAGAAAATGGTGTGATATTGAAGCAGAATTGAATGTACCAAGCCATATTTTTAAGGGATAGAATCCTGTGTCTGTGTGAGGGATAGAGTGCATAATGAAAGACAGAAGTCAAGCTGTTAGGAAACTACTGCAGTAGTCTAGGCCCATGCCAGTGATGGCCTCAGCTAAAGTGGCGTCACTGAGTGGAGTGCTGAGGAATAATATGGAGAGATCCTGTCTGCCAGGTTCCATGGGACAGATACTACCACCAAAACTGATTTCAGCCTACCAGGTTGCTGTCACTGAAGTGAGTTGAGAAGAGATGCAAGCTGGTTCAGTGTACAAGCTGGTTCAAGTCGGCTTCAGCACACTACTGTGCCTACTGTAGAGTAGGTTGTGGAGGCAGATACTTGGTCTAGTTTTGAATGGTTTGAATTTAATGTGTCAGTGGAACATCCATGTGGAAAGAGTCTAGTAGGCATTGGAAGCTTACAGCACATACTCAGGAGAAAGGGCAGGTTGAGATACAGAGAAGAAAGTCATCTGCATGAAAGTTGTGTGAGGAGAAGGAAAGTGATTAGGAGAAGGCAGGAGGGAGGGAGGTAGAATTTATAGAAGTGGTCCTAGAATGGAACCTTGGGGAATACCTGTGTATAAGGGGTGAGATGTGAAAAAAACAGAAGTGAAGAACTGGGACAGAGAAGGCTGTGGAGGATGAGAATCAGGAGAAGGCAGGAAGGAGAGGGGTATCTGAGGCAGCAGAGAGTTCAAGAACAGAGTGATGTCATCAGAGTATAGGTGGTTTTGACTCCCAACATATGAACATAACATTTTAATCAGAATTGGCCCAGCATGAATTAATTTTCATAAAGTTCCTGGGGGAACATCATTAAGGCAATTTAATTCTTTCCCATAATCAATTTTCCATACATTGCTGTTAGTCTTTTTCTAATTTTTCCCGTTTTCATATTTATTTTAATGAAATTATTTAAAGAATCATTTTATCAATAACTTAAAATCTCTGTTATATTTTACTGATTATATCCCTTAGTCATTCATTAATTTTCTTTTGAGGTCATCATTTCTGGGTCCACCTTCCCTGGGTCCTTTTTTTTTTAACCATTAACGGCAAATGATCCTTTAGGCAATATTTCATCTTTGTGAATTTTAGTCTATGGGCACTATAGCCAGGTAAGTTTTACTTTATTTTTAAATACAAACCCATTAAGCCCATCTAAGTTAAAAGTTCCTTTTCCTGACTGTTCACCTGAGTCACTAAGAGACTATGTGGGAATCCTAATGCAGAAGGATGAAGTAGTTTGGAAAGATCTTACTCAGTGGAGCTGAATAGTAAAGTCTTAAGTCAAAACCTGGTATTGAGAGAAAATAATTTCATTGTCTCTATCATAATAGCAGTTTTTAAATCTTGAATTGGATAGTGCTTTAAAATAAAAAAACACCAAATATTTCATTTATTGTCAAAATAATAATAAAAATCTCGTGTATATCTTTATCTTGAATTGCATAGTGCTTTAAAATAAACAAACACCAAATATTTCATTTATTAGTCAAAATAATAATAAAAATCTCATGTATATCTTTGTCATATGACAATTGTGCTAACGTAGTCAAAGAACAAAACACCATATCTAATGTGGTATTGTCGGCAGAAGAATGACAAGTAGGTTTGCAAGCATCACACAGGACCCCAAGACGAGCAGAGGGAGTGACCATCGCCATGTGACTCAGCCCAGCTTCTAAGAGGCCACTTGGGGTTGGTGCCATTTCAGTGTATTTGCCACAGCCCAGAGGCTTGGTCTAAGGCTCAGAAAGCTTGTTTTGCCATGAAACTCTTGAGACTGAATTGACTAATAAAATGACCTGTGAGCTAGAAAGTCAGTTGATTCGTGTAAGTAGGAAATGGACTACAAATTTAGGAAAGACTATAGGATTGAGATCTGGCTGGTTTAGAAGAGAAAAAGGAAAAGGTGGCATGCATGCCTCAGTAGCTCTCAGGTAGTTGTCGCCAGGTGCAGGTTTACTGTGGTTTTCTGAGTAGTATTATTTATCTCACACCCCAGGAATGGAGAGCAGGACTCGATGGAATATTTGAAATTCAGTAAGTACAATTTCGTACTTTCATCTCAGTGGTGTGAAGGCCTTCCTAACAGGATATTAGCAATAGATTTAGCCAAGGCTGCTTCTTCCTTGGAGAGGACTGAGGTGAATGCTTCATTGTCCTCTCTTTTTCTTCTGTCCTGGTATGGTTGTTTCAACCACTCTTCTGAGCCACATGTCCTTTCTTTAGATAGGTGGCTTTAGATTGCAATCTAGTCTTGTAGGTGTATCATTCATAGTAATATTTTTAAAACGTATTTTTTATATTTCATCTTTCATTCATTTTGTGTCATTCATGAAGTTGAAATATCAGAGAGCAATCTAAAACCGTAGTTTTGAGGCAGTCTAACCCCTAAGAACCAATAGCCATGACATCCTCAGTCTTCCATACCATAAAATCACTTGAAGACTAATGATTGAGTTGAATTACACTGAGCACCCACTGATGTTTTAATTAGACTTTTTATTTTGAGACTGTTGTAAATTCACGTACAATTGTGAGAAATAATACAGGAAGATCCCATGTACCCTTCCCATTCCCACCCAATAGTAACATCTTGCAACACTGTAGTATATCATAACCAGAATATTTACATTGGCACAGTCAAGATACAAAATAATTTTATCACTACAAAGATCCTTCATGTTGCCCTTGCATCCAAAAAATAAATCCTACTTGAACTGGTTCATAATGTTTTTGTAAAATTGCTAGGTTTGATTTGCGAATACTTTTTGAAGATTTTTGCATATAATACTTGAGGTCTTCCCTTCTTTCTAAGGTTGTCTTTTAGTACATAAATTTCCCTTTCAGCTCTGCTTCGGCTTTATGCCACAAATTTTTGATATGTTGCACTTTTATATTCATTCAGTTCTATGGATTTTTTGTTTCCTTTGAGTTTTCTTCTCTGACCCATGGAGTCTTTAGAAGTACGTAGTGTAATTTCAAAGAGTTTGGAGATTGTCCTCTGGTCTTTCTGTTACTGATTTCTAGTATTATTCCATTATGGTCTCTGTATAATTTCAGTTCTTTTAAATTTGTTTTAAGTTTGTTTTATGGCATAGAAAATGCTCTATCTTGATGAATGTTCTATGGGCACTTGAAAAAAATGTGTATTCTGCTGTCATTGAGTGGAGTTTTCTATATATATATTAGTTGGATCTTCTATTTTCAGTGTGTTGTTCAGTTCTTCCATTATCTGTCTTGACTTTCTGTAGTTATAATGATTGCTGAAAGTAGGGTATTTAGGTCCCCAGCTATAATTGTGTATTCATCTGTTCTCCTAGCTCTATCAGTTTTTAGTTCATGCATTTTGAGGCATTTTTAAGGTTGTTTGGTACATATACTTATAGGATTGTTATGCTTCCCAGTGATTGTTTTATAATTACATAATATTCCTCTCTGTCTCTGGTATTTTTCCTTTGTCTTAAGTCTGCTTTATCTGATAATAATATAACCATTTCTGCTTTTTTTTTTAAACTGATGTTTCTGTGGTGTATCTTTTTCCATCCTTTTATTTCAGTCTACTTATGGTATTGTATATGAAGCAAATTTCTTATAAACAGCATGTTGTTGACTCATGGTATTTTATCCACTCAGACAATATATATATTTTAATTGGTTTACTTAGACCATTTACATTTAAGGTAATTATTGACTTGTTTGGGCTTAAGTGTTCCATTATGTTTTCTGATATGTTTTCACTGTTTCTCATTTCTCTGTTTTTCTTACCTTACTTTTCTTCAGGTTATGTGAAGAACTTTTAAATGACTCTGTTTATTTATTTATTTATTCATAGCTTTTAAAAAATACATATCTTTGTGTAGTTTTCTTAGTGGTAGCTTTAGGTATTATAATATGCATATGAAGCTTCTCATGATACACTGGTATCAATGTTGTACCATGTTGACTTAAATGTAGACACCTTGCTGCCATTTGGGTGTCTGTATCCTTTCTTCTTTTTAAATATAATTGTTTTAAGCATCTTGTCTATATACACTATATACCACATTTGATGGTATTATAATTTTTGCTTCAACCATCAATTTTACCCATTTTGATATTCTTTTCTGTAGTTTGGAACTTTCTTCTGTTGTTTCCTTCTCTGTTTAGAGAACTTCTTTAGGCCATTCTTTAAGGGTAGTTTTGCTAGCACAAATTTTCCTAGTTTTCTTCACCAGAGAGTGTTTTTATTTCCTCTTTCTTTTCTGAAGGATATTGTCACCAGGTACAAAATTCACAGGTAACAATTCTTTTATTTCAATATTTGAAAAATATCGTGCCATTTCCTCCTGGCCACCATGGTTTCAGATGAGAAATCTATTTTCATATGATTTGTTGTTCCCTTACAAATCATACACTTCTTCCCTCTGGCCACTTTCAAGACTTTTTCTTTGTTTTTAGTTTTCAGAAATTTAATGGTGATGTGTCTTGGTATGGATTTCTTTGATTTTTATCATATTTAGAATTCACTCAGTTTCTTGAATATGTGACTTAAATGTCTTTTGCCAATTTAAGAAGTTTTCAGCCATTTAAAAAAATACTCTTTTATCCATATTCTCCTCTCCTCTTCTGGTGCTCTGGTGATAAAAAGTGTTAGATCTTTTCTTACTGTCCTGCAGGTCTCTGAGGTTCTGTTCATTTTTTTTTCAGTCTATTTTCTCTCTATTGTTCAGATTGAGTAAATTCTATTTGTAAGTGTTCAGGTTCATTGAGTCTATCATCTTGTCATCCACACTATACTATTGAACTTATTCAGTGCTTTTATATCGATTATGTATTTTTTATTATACAGTTTCAATTTTGTTCATTTTTACAGCCTTTAATATTTTTATGAGATTTTTTTGCTTTGCATTTGTTACAAAAGATTTACTGATTGTTTATAGGATTATTGAAACATTCATGAAAACTGCTTTGAAGTCCTCATCAGATAATTCTAACATCTGATCATCTCAGTGTTGGTATCACTTAAGTGTCTTTTCTCATTCAATTTTGTGATTTTTCTGGTGCTTGGTAGGATGGGTAATTTCAAATTTTATCCTGGACATTCTAGCTATTGTATTAAGACTCTTCCTTTTTAGGTTTAGTACCCAAGCTACTTTTGTGGGCTGAGGTTACAAACACATTTAATGTTCAGAGCCTTTGTGGTGCTATTTTGGTCCACTTGGTTTATCTTGTGCCCTGGTACTGTTTGAGGAGAAGAAAAGAGTTTCTGCAGACTGGGTCCCTTGAGGCCTTTAAGCCAGAGAAGGGAGTATCCGGGCCAGGGGAGGACATGGGTGAGCTTCCCTGGCCAGGTGATTGTGGTGGTGGGGCTCTCCTTGCAGGGTGTGTCTGGGTGAGGGGGGGTAATCTCAGGCCAAGCAGGGTAGGAAGATATTTCTCCTGGCCAGTTTGTCATTGGGAAATCTCATCTATCCCCCTTACCAGTTCTGCCTAACCTGGCATTGCCCATAATACTCTCATTAATCAATTTGCAGAAGGAATGAGCCCATCTGGGCTGCATTCTGTTTGGACAGGTTATGGGTTGGGAAATGCCGGGTTCAGGACACCTTCTTCTACTGGGCAAGGTGGTCCTGAGATGCCCCTGGATCTCTGGACCTAGGGTCCAAAGCTAACTTCTGCTCTTGACACCTTTAGACTTTCCCTTTGGCTGCCCTTTGTGTTATTTCCAGGCTTCATTTTTGTGCTTAGCAGAAACAGGGAGAAGTGAATGTACACCATCCTGCCCAGACCTGACTCCCACAGCTCAGTCCATAAATAGTTTTGAGACTGAGCTTGTACAGCCTGTGGAAAATGCAGAGACACATAACCTATGTAACCTTTGTGTGCCACGTGGGCTGGCCAGTTGGGAACAAAGAGCTAAAGGAAATGGCAAAAGTGAAACCGCAGATGTCTCAGAGCAAAACATGATTAATTGTCAAGTGAGTGATATGGGCAAGAAACACTAGAGACCCAGAGGGAGGAGAGATCAGCGTATCTCCTAGCCTGACCTGAGCAATTAATAACCACGGCGTCTCTGTGGTCATGACGCCCGTAGAGTATGATCTTCAGATTAAAGAGGCTTCTGGCTGTTATATGGAACCAACAGCTGGAAAGTAACATCTAAAACAAGACACCATCCCCCACATCGTCCACTCCCTGCTTCACCATATCCCCGGGGGAGTGGGAGGCAGGGTGGTGAGATACCCATGGGAGATGGGCGGTGGGGAGAATTTGGGGAGAATGGCTTTCAAAGTGCCTGTACATGGTGACTAAAATTCGGAAGAGAGTGACTAAAAAGCCAAAAAGGTGTGTGGCTGGCCCCGTGTGAGTTCCAGCTCTGAGAAGTCAGGTAGCAAGCCCACCATGGGATAGGGCATGTGTTGGTGGGGAAAGCCAGGAGCACAGGGCTGTGTGACGGGAGGTCACAGGTTTGGCGGCCACGTGGAGACAGCTCAGAAGGACATAGCACACCGCATCATGGAAACTGGCCAAAGGCGGAGCCTGTCCTGAATCAGCACGTCAGCGAGCTGCGGGGCCTGGAGGGCTCACCTCTTCGGTTTGTGCTGCTGCTCCTACCTTCTCAACTTTGGTACCTGCAGATGCCCCCTCCCCACCTGCTCCAAGCTCCTGGTCCCATTTGGAGGGTCCTTGTCCTGGGTAGTGTATAGGCACAAAGGAGGGGTGAGGGAGGGAAGGCAGGATAAACAATAATGAGACGTAGTGGCAAGCTTGATTTTTTTACATAAAAGGCTTGTATTATGAAGCGTAACACTTGATAGAAGGGAAAATGTTTGGGGGTATTAAAAGGGTAATAGCATTGAGCATATTGGTAATAAAAAGCAACATCCCAGCAGGATATCTCTGAGTTAGTCCATATGGTGCTAGTGGTTTTTTTCAGTAAACATAAAAAATAATTGTAAGTAGTGATATTCAATGAAATATCAGAATGACTACTTTCCTTGTAATAGTTAAGAAAGTGTGAAACTATATATGGCCAGAAATTTCTAGTTGAGTCTAAAAATCACAGCAGAGAAACCTGTATTATTATTACTCTTGTTATTTAACTAAGTCAAAAATTGAACGGTGAGCACTGGGGAGTGATTGCTTAGATGTGCTCTTCAAAGAAAGGAGGGACTACGTTCTGTGTATACACTCCCAGGTTTCATTTCCTATACAGTCTTGTCGATGCCAGTCTACTGGTATCATGCATAATTTTAAGAAGCAAATAAACAACAAAACACATTTTTTTATTTTGGCTTTTTCTGCCCAACTTAAAAATTTGTTTACTTATTCAACAACAAAGTATTTATTGATCACTAACTATGCACCAGGCGCTGGGAATATAACGTGAACAAAACACACAAAAACCCCTGTCCTGGTTTGTTCTGTCTAGGACACTACTCTGATGTCTGGGGTCTCCTGCCTGGGTGTAGATGTGATGGGGTGTGGTGCAGAGAAGCTGTAAACCATGCTATGTGTCAGAAGTAAGCTAATTTGGAGTTTAGGGGTGCACATTGTAAGCATGCTTTAACAAGAGTGGACCGTGTTTATGATCAGATAGAAAGGGGAGAAATGTCTGACTAATTTTAGGAGGAAAATGGCTAATAATCTCATGTGTATTTATGCTTTACACTATTGTAAAAAATATAAATTGTTCTTTCCATTCCATTTAACAATCCATTATTGAGTATTTACAAGGTGCTGGGCTAAAAAAGTACTCTTTGGAAAAGAGGGGTTGTGAGGAAGAATTTTTGTGCTTTATTTCCCTATTAAATTAAGAATGTTGTGGTCATGTGAGAAAAATTCTCTTTTAATACAGGTATGCCCAGGCGCTATGTATTTGAAGCCAGTCCCGCATCACTTTCCTCCTCATACCACATGTTTAGGCAAAACTGGACTTTCTCCTCTAACTTCACACCTTTTACTTTCCACTTCCAACTCTTTGTTCATCCTGCTCCTGATGATGGTCATATTTCTTACCTTCTTCTCAGAGAAACTCAGGAGGCAGTGGAAACTTTATCCATCCCTCAAAATTGCCCCCTGGAGAAACCCTGTCTTTCTGTAAGTCCCCACAGCTGCAGGCTCTGTGCTTCCCAGCCTGCCTGGGTTACTTACCTTTTATTTACAACCTCCCCACCCACATTAGATTGCCAGCTCCCTAAGGACCAGCCTCTTGCTTACCAGTCTTTGTGGATCCCTCCAGAGATTGTCCACATGGAAATTGCTCAGTAAATAGTCACTGAATTGCACTGTGTAACACACCTTCAAGCTCTGTGAGTAGAGCTAATGTTGTTCCACCAGTTTTTCCAAGCTCTACGTCTATAGCTCTTCCTAAGCTAAACTTAGCATTTACAAAGCCTTTGTCTTCCCGCTTCCTCTTGGTTGGACATCATCCCTCTTACAAGCATGTCTCAAACTGAAAACAGTGTTCTTACTGGGGCCAACTATAGCACAATGCCCAATTTCCTCGTTTGGGGAGGTCTAATCAACCCGGAATTCTTTGAGCACATAACGAGCATGGGCCACAGTGCCAGGCCTTCATCCCTGATGCCTGCTTCTGCGGGGCTGCAGTACCACCTTTCACGGACTCACCTGCCTCCCTTGTTTTAGACGCTGAGAGCACATCAGATGGAACAGGCGCCCCCTTTTCTCCCCCACACAGAGTGGGCTTCCCTGTGAAAAACAATGAATGTGCAGACTTCATCTTCCACAAATCTTGAGAGTTTGCTTCCTTTTGGCCTGTTCCTGCTTATCTGAAAGGTCTTTCTAACCCAGATAATCCATTTGGTCCTGTGACGCTTCACACCGTCTTTGCAGATAGCGTGCCTTTGGACACCTGTGGAGGCTGACAACTGGGAAGCTGGTGCTTTTGTGACTCTGTGCCCTATCTTTTTTACTCTAAAGAAATCACTGACTCACTCCCGTATCCTCCTCCCTCCATCCTTCCACATCCCACACACATACATAAGTGAATTCTCTGATTTGACAGGCTGGGGAGATAAAGTTAAGTGAAATATCATACTGGACTATTGTCCTTTGATATTCATCTATTTCTGCATGCAACCCTAGGTGTTAAGTAGTACTCTCTTTCCTGTAAAGGAGTGCTACATTTTAAAAAGTAACTCTGGAATATTTAGGGGTCAACATTTAATTAAGTAAGGCATCTAATAGGTCTCTACCTAATGGTACATGGGCGTACACACACACACACACACACACACCATGAATGTGAAGGGGAATTTTCAGTTCATGCATTCTACACCCTTTTTCAGATTTAATGGACAAGGGAATGCATGTTGTCACTCTATACCAAGGTGTTAGCATAGGGCGTAGTATTTAGTACCACTCTCCTGTTTCTGCTAAACCTTCCATATATTGTAATTTTTTGGGGTAGGTGCTTGTATTATTTTGTTTTATTCTTAACCTTATTTTACATTGTGGTTCTCATTACATGGAGCTCACATTTCCTCTTCAGTTGAATGCAAAAGTAGTGAATTATCTAATATCAACGAGTTCCTTATTTCCTATTCTTTCTCAGAAACTCTTTGCCAAAATTGCTTATCACCACACTCCAGGTATAATCTATCACCTGTTGCCTGGTAATGCTGAATGTTCAGTCATGAATAGAGATGGATGCTGAACACATGCGCCTCGGAAAATTCTTTAGTGGCAAAATTTTGAGTGGTCATAAGTAGATATATTTTAGGAATGTTGCCAAATCATTTCAACTTCTTCTAATGTAAAGCAAGGCATTGCAGGTGAGGGATAACTTTTGCATTCATTTAAAATCAGGTCCTCAAACCATAGCTTACTTATAAAAACTAGATACCAGGCTTTAAGGCAATCAGTTTAAACTAAGTTATGCCACTGTAGCAAACAGCCCCCGGTTTTGTGACTTCCGATGTAGTGGTTTACATTACATGTCTATCACTGTTGCATTTCAGTTCTGCTTCAGGAAATATTCATTCCGAGACTCGGGATTTTTTCTGACATACATAAAGGAGGGCCTGGTACTTGCTCAGTGTTTTCCTCCTTTGCTCTCGGTCTCCTGCGCTCAGTAGGTACATGAGTCAATTCTTCCTTTAATTTAATGTCCCTATAGTGTTTCCTTCTCTTGTGCTAAGGGTGTCTTTGGGCTAAAATGTTATAAATATTAAAAACCTATTTTATGGACCAAGAAAAAAAACTGTATGAGGAGGAAAAATGAAATAGTGGATTTTTGAAGGCTGTTCACACATACATACACATACATAGAGAATTCTCACATGTACTACTTTTCCTTTGCCTATTGCTGTACCCATACACACCTATTTTGACTAAAGCCATCTTCAGTTTTGAGTAGCTATGGAATTTGTCATAATAAAAACATTTGAAATCCTAGCCTCCCTGTACCACCCACCAACAACAACACCCCCAATGGAAGTTTATGTTTATAGCTGCCTGTGTGTAGAGGATTCTCTGGGCTCTCTGAATATACTCGAAGAAAGCCAAAGGAGAGATGTCTATACCCTTTTAAAATGTAATGCCTCCCATAAGGACATTGGAATGGTTTGATGGAATGGTGTCCTATTTCCTTAAATGATAAACAAACTGATGTAAAAAAATTGGCATGGTAATTATTAATAAAAAATATATTCTTCTGCCAGTATTTCTGCAGAATATTGTTTTTGCATTAAAATTAAAAATTTCCTTAATATTAAACTGTACTCAGCATTGGCTACAAGAGCTTTAGACATTTCTTATGGGGACAAAAGTCTGTCCTGTGGGCACCAGAAATATGACAAGTGTGGCAGAGTCCTAACTGTGTTAAAAGTCATTTCTCTTTGCTTGTAATACACATCTTTGAGTTTATGGCAGTGTTTCCTATAAAGATGTTAAACAATCCTAAGAATTTTTTGGAGGCACTGCTCAGTCAAAATGTCTTGGGTTCACAGTAGTAAAGCGTCACAGAAGAAACTTAACAGTTTTCTATAAATTTAATTGCTGCCTTGAAGTAATTATGTCTAGAGAACAGAATACTGTATATATTTTATGATCCATCAGTTTCTTTTTTAATAAGAGTGCTGTGCTTTGTACAAGTCAATTATTTTTGAGAGTTTCTGTAATTAATGTTTAATTATATTTTATTATCCTCATTTTACTGCCTCACCTTGGTGATAATTGGAGCATTTCTAAACACCGTACTTCTGTAGAGTGTTTTTTTTATGTGTATACTATTACTTTTAACATTCTACAAAGTTTCAGAATATATGTTACATGTATGTCACTATTTACTGGAAAACACATGAAATCCATCTTCCCTATACGCGTAAGTCAGAGTAATCCTAAAATATGGATAAAGATAGAAAAAACGCTAAGCACTGCCTTCTCTTTGTAATTTCAGAATGGAAAATGTTAATTAAGTGGTTTTCTTTTTTTGTACCACAGCACTTTAATTTCCCCGCATTTATATAATGCTAAATGTTTAGGAAAAGACATCACCGACTGTCAGTAGAACGTATTCTTTGAGGATTTGGTTTGTTTGTGTGCAATCGGGTAAAGAACCTTATCCCTCTATGCCTTCATCCGTCCGCATCTGCAGAAAGTCTCAGGAATTAGCATACAAGGCAAGTGAAGCCGTGACCCTTGGCCAAGGAGTCAAACCCGCCCGTCACACAGTCTCCGTTCTTACTACTCTCCAGTGACTCCCACGCTGTAGGGTGAGCGCCGTCTCTCCCTGCTGTAGACTGTTATCAGAGGAAGTGGGGGCCGTGGGAGCTGGAGCCACAGGAAGGTAGAAGGCAGCCCAGCCCCTCGCGGGGTCCCACCCACACCGTGCTGTCCCCCTTGCCCCCGGGCTTGCTGCTCCCTGTGTGTTAGTTCTGCAGTTGCTACCATCATCACTTGGTCTCACATTTGCACACAATTTTCTTGCCTATTTTTAATAACCGACATTTTTGCTCTCTTCCTTATAAAACACAGCCTCAGAAAGGATATTATAACTCACTCAATTCATTGTTTAGAAATATCTGTATAGAATGAAATAATAAATTGTGATAAATATGAGAAGTTATGGCTATTACTGATCCTCAGTCTTCGAAGGCTTGTAGTGTGGGCCTAGATGGATTTAAGATTAACCAGAGCGCACTCTTATTTAAGTGGCACATCCTCTTCTAGGTATTTGCAAATTGAATTTATGGTTATTTTTCTAAGGCAGGGAAGGGAAAGGAACATTTGGGTGTATCTGTGTGTGTCTGTTTCAGATGCTTTTTCAAATGTGTCTTCTATAATCACTCCAAAACCCTTGTGAGTTAAGGAGTATTATCCCCATTTTTTACAGCAGAAGAAAGAAGTCTGAAGACATTAGATTCTCAACCAAGAGTCATACAGCTGCCAAGGGGCACAGGTGCCATTGAATGGCTGTCCCCACTTCCACACCCCCAAATCACACAGCCTGTGAATGTGCAGGTGCCTTTGAAGTTCTGCTAATACAGACCCCTTTTCACATTTCAGAGCCCAGGCAATGCATATTATTGCTGGATCCCAAGGCTGTAGTATGGGGTATGGAGTTAACCGAGCTCTAGATATGCTTCAAGTTCCCCAGTAAGGACTAACACTTACTGCTCATGGGCTGCCAGGCACTGTTTTAAGCCCTTTCCAAATATTACCTTCCTTAATCCTCTTACTGACTCTGTGGAGTAAAGCACTCATGTTACCTCCAATTACAGGTTGGGAAACCTCAGCACAGAGAGGTTAACAGCTCACCTGAGGTCACATAGTAAGTTAGAAGGCCAGGATATGCACCCAGCTGCCTGCTTTCAGACCCCACATTCTTGACCATGAGGGTACATCTGCCTTGGTGAAGTCAGTCCTTTGAGTCAGGAGCAGAAGAGTCCTGGCAAAGGGAGATGTGCCGGGGTTACGGGGGTGGGGACGCTCCTTCACTTGCTCCCTGCTCAGTCGTGAATAGTCTAGCTCAGGTCCATTCTTTCTGTTAGGTAGGTATTTTCCAAGTGAAGTCTAGACATAATCATACACAGGACTGGGAAGTCATGGAAGAAGGAAAAGGAAGACATTGGCGGGCAGGTTAGGGTGAGCATTTTGGGGGGTTGGTGAGGACACAGGGAACCGAGTGAGAGTCTGGGTGCTTGGAAAGCAAAGGATGTTTCTGAAGTGGAGGAGCAGCAGCTGAGCCCAGCTGGTACTGCTCTCTCTCTCTAAACAGCGCATCTTTGTACTTTATCTCTTCCAGTCTTTCTGAGAATTCAGTCAGTTCCAGGGCTGCAGAGAAAAATCAAGTCATTGTAATACAACAGTATTTGCTCATGTCCTGCCCAGGCATAAGATTAATCCCCACTCAGACATCTCTTCCCTAACCTTTCATTTGTCCATCCTGTTTGTCTCTCACTATGGGTTGTTGTGAACATCTGATAATAAGCTGTAGATACAATGCAGTTTGGAAATGTTATGTACAAATCTTACCACTATGGGACTTCATGATGTCAATGAAATTGATTTTGGAGAACTGCTCAAATCATAGGCAGAGCCAACGACAGATAAACATTTGGCAAAATTAGACGAGTTAATAATCAAGGAGAAAAACCAACCAGGATGATGGCATGGTAGGTATTTTAAAAAGAAGAGAAATCCTTGGAAAAATAACAGACACGATCAATTATTTTTATAAAAGTAATCCTCTTATGGAGCAAACATCAGAAAGATGTTCTCAAGGGCAATCATGTAATTTTTGTCAGATAAGTGATTTTGAAGAAAAATTATGATTTGATTATCATTCTTTGCTTAAGACTGAGCGGGTGATTTCAATTAGAACATAAAATATGTTAAGCTATAAAATAAAATTTTCCATCTTAGATTTTAGAATATGTAAAACTTCTTTCACTATTTCATGTAGAACCTTAGCTTCTGTTTTTTGGTGGCTTCCTTTTACTTGGTCCCTTTTTGGTACCAAGGCAGATAATGTGCACACAGGCACATGTGTTTGGGTGTTGGCATGTACATATTCTTTATTAATTATCTCATTTCTGGAGCATTAGTTTTGTATCTACAGGTCAGTAGGGATAGAAACATATATACATATATATATATATATACATATAACAATACAGTTTAAGTTAACAGACTTATGTGTGGGTCTGATCTTCCAGTTTTAATTTTGCATGGGAGGTGTTTATGAAATACTTGCTAAATGGATAGATAAATTCTCCATCTATGAGTTTGGAGTGGTTAAACCTACTCTTTTAATCTTAATGATGTAAACTAGGATGATTTCATGGATATGGCAATTCGTTGAAAAAACACACACATGTACACAAACCCCTAAATTACTATTTGGCCATACTCTTTTCCTTATTATTGGTATTTAAGAATTACTGTGATTATTCATTCAAAGAACAAACAGTTAATTGTCTCCCGCCGCCCAGGCTCTCGGATACAGAATACTGTGACTTTATATCTCTTTCACCAAACCGAAGGTGCAGTTCAACATGTATTTCCATTCTTCCTCTCCTGGAATCTCTGTCACATATTCACCCATACACCTACTCCTTTAATTTGCTCCCCCCTTATTTTTTGGCAGGTTAAAAAACAAAAACAAAAACCTAGGAGCCTAACCACAAATGCAGAAATACTTGGCTAAGAAAAGAGTATAGAGATAATCCATTTCGTCTTACTGTTAGGTTACATTTACTGTTACTGCACGATAAATCATGTAATTGTTAATCCAGACTGAATTGATGCAGTTGCACATGTAATTAAGGTTTAGCTATAAAATCATTTGTTAGTAATGCTTTGTTGTCTGTCTCTTATAAATCAAATTGCTAATGTTAGGGATTGGATTTTTTAAATTTCTTTGTAATGCTAGGGAAAATACAAGAAATGAAATGTTTTGTGAAGTACTTGGGAAGAGTATAAAATATCGTTTCATGGCTATTGTGTCAAAAGACATTTTACTCCATTTTTTGATATTGGAAACCTTTTTTTAAGAGCTGTAGAAGACACAGATAGTACCTATGAGTGATTTCGAATATTCATGCTCCAGATGGAGTTTACATACTTACCCCTCACATTTGTCTTCTCTCCTGCCTTTAGGGGAACTGAAAGGAAACAAACATTTTACTTGGGATGGAAGCAGTTAAATAAATAAAACCATTTAGATACATAAATATTAGCAGCACTAAGCTATCCTAAATGGATGTGTTAAATACTTTCTATATGTAATATTTAATTTAATTCTTGAGGGTCCCAATAGCTTGGTGCTATTATTATCTCATTTTACAGATGAGAAATCTGAAACCTGAGTAACTGGCTCAAGATCACCTTGAAAGTAACCTTTATTTTTTCCAACTGAAGTGTTCTGTTCTGTTTTGTTGAGGAATTGAATTGAGGGATACATCCAGAGGTTTTCTACCCATTTTCTTTCCAGTAGTCATACCACTCTAGTTGGGAGGTTGGATATTGTCATGAGCTAATTGTAGAGAAGACATAGTTTTTACTTTTATTGTTCTACAGTTTTTGTTTTCTTACATTTTTGGTTTGTGTGTGTGTGTGTGTTTGACACAGTGGTTTTAATTCTCAGCTGTTCCTCCCTGGGTGCTGCATGTGCTGCTAGCTCTGCCCTGGTCTTCCCGGGGCTTGTGCTCTTTCTCAGAAGAGGTCCATCCGGGGATAGCAGGGGAAACCAATTCAGGGTCGGGGGAGAATGTGTCCTTTCACCAGGGCCCTTGCTGTCCACTGTTCTCATTTATCACCCCTCTTCCTTTGAGTGTTTCTGTTCCAAATGAAATATGATAGACTAGAAAAGCAAAGCAAACTTCAGCTATTTGTGTCTAAAGCCAGTGAAGGGCCTCAGACTGCTGCTCAAGCTGAACCGTGTAACAAAGCAGGTAGATGGAACCTGGGGCCATGTGGGGTGTTGTCCCAGGATTTGCTAAGTGCCAGATTCTCCAAACCCTGGAGGTGCATAAAATGGGAGTTATACAGGAACCAAACACTGTGGGCCTTCCTCAAGGAAGGAGGAAGACACAGGCTGTCATGACCACAGACGGAAACCTTGCACAGAACACAGGGCTCTGTGCACCCCCAGACTGGTGACCTGTACAATAGAGTCCCATCAGTGCAGACGAGTGTCAGGGAAGGAAGTCAACCAACCCAAATGAGAGTTCCCTAAGTTACAGAGGACTAGAAAAGTAATTTTATTTTATTGCTCTTAAATATCAGTATCATGATCTCCCTTGTTAAAAGAGCTCAGGTGCTCACTGCAAGGCCAAAATCTAGATGCCTGCTCTCGGCTGTAGGATGCTCTGTGCTGTCCCCTTTCTGTCTCACCAGCTCCTTCATTTATTCCTGTACTGAGAGACTGAATGTCTCAGTGTTCCCAGCGCACCTGTGCCAGGCTCTCCATCTCCCCTGAGCTGACTCCAACCCTCCCATCCCCACACGCTCAGGGGTACATGTTCCCCCCGCTGGTCCTGAATGCTATTCTTTTATGTCCCTGCTCAGATGCAACCACCACTTCCTATGGAAGCTTCATGCAGTCTGCCTACGTATGTCCACTTTGGGACTTTACATTCCATGTACTTGCTTAGATGTGTTGTTTATATTCCGTTACAGTACCTAATACCAGGCTTTGCACATAATAGGTATTGAATAAATATTTGTGTAATGACTGACTGAATCAAACAATACGTTCACTTGAATGAAAGGAACAAAATGTTGCCAACTAAGCCCATATTTTAATAAGGATCATTTTATCTAGAGTATAGTGCAAGGCCCTTCAGGTGATACACAAATAAAAAGACATAGTCATTGCCTTAAAGGTTTGAGATCAGTTCATTAGTTATTTGTATATAATTGGAGATTAAATGTGCCTGAGATACTCCAGTCTCCTGAGTAGGTTACGTACACCAACTCTTGGTACTGTTCTTTGCTTAAACAAACTATTTTATACAAGTATCGAAAAATATAAATGTTGGCCTAATTCCTATTCATCTATTATTGATTTCTGATTAGGGTGGCCCAGATTAAATCACTTTCCTCTATTCTTTGTAATTCAGTCTGCAAGGGAAGCCGCATGTCTGAGTTTGGGGCATGTTAGAGGGAAATTCTAAAGAAAGTGGTGTGTCCTGAGGGCCCGGCTAGGCGGCGGAGCCTCGGGGCCATCAGCATCTCCAGGCGTACTGCCTCTGCCTGTGTTGCTCCCTGTCTCTACATTTCTCATGGCAGGAGCTGTGTCTACTAGACAGAGCCTAGAGGAGGGCTGCCTGAAGGACACATATTCCTTGAAGTTGGTTTTCTATGAAACATTTAGTAAATCATTAAAAAAATTAACAGAAAATTTTCTATTTGTCAAAGATATGGCAAGCTGGCACTGTGCATGAGTGGTCATTTATGTTACTCATTCAACAAGTGTATTTTGATGACATCCAGGCCTGTGCTGCTATGTGGCAGACCCTCTGTGGCGTCCCTCACGTTTTCAAGAAGTGCTGAGTGGCTGGTAAGATTTCTGTTGACAGCCCTTGCCTTCAAACACCAGGCTTCTCCCACATGAGTGGCTTGCTTTCAGAGGGCATGGCGTCTATTATGATGATTTATCCCAGAGTTTAGAGCTGAACCATCTATAGAAATACCTGTGGACAAGGTATTTAAGAGTCAGCCAGAAGCTGTTAAAGGAATTGTTTGCATAACCCAGATCACATAGTTTCCCAGTGAGGGTGAGATGGATGGCAAGTTCCCCATTTTTCCTGGCTGGGTGGTAGAGGACAGAAATCAAGGAAGTGGAAAAGCAGAAATTGTTCCCAACTGCCTCATGAAGAGGAGGAAGGGGTTGACCTGACCCCCTGTTGTGGGTGCCAGGGCGGGCCACCTGACCTCCTGGGTGAGAAGGGGTGATGGGAACTGCGAAGACTCACGTGCACTGTGACATGCGCCTGTCACCCGTCAGTGGAAACAGAGAGGGCCCGAATTTGCCACAGCTCTTCAAGGAGAGTAGAGTTTTGCTTGAGTTCCAGTGGGCATGTGGCTTTACCTGGTCACAGGTTTTCTCACCACTTGTTCTGTTAACTAGATGCATAGAGACGTGTTGTTATCTTCTGGATTCATATATTGATGTGATCCTGAGAATGTCTGAACAAAGGGAGAAGGGATGTACTGTTTTGGGAGAATAGAAATTACAAAGTAGTTTTCAATAAAAGCATACTATCTATGTCTTTGAAATCACATTTGCCTCCCGAGAACCAGCTGAAGGCCATTCTTTGATCGCAGATTCCTCCATGCTCGGGTCATCTCTCTGCATCAGCCCTTCCTGTTCTGCATTCTAAGTTATCTCTGTGCATTCACTCATCCCTGCGAATAAGGTTATCTCAGGAGCCGGATCACGTCTTGGCTTTGTTATCCCAGCACTAACACAGTGCCTGCATGGAACACTTAAATGGGTGATTCACACCAAAGAGCTTGTGTCAGAGATTTGCATAAACTATTCAGGACTACATTTCCTCTAAATCTGTTTTAAAAAACCTACAGATAAGCTCTCAAGGTTCATTTCTTCTTTTAACTGAATGTAAAATAATGTATATTTTAGATTCTGAGGATTGTGTTTTAGTTTGAAACAAAAAACTCTTTCTGGACACAGGTCCTGTGGGCCAATGACTCCGTGTCACTCTGGCTCCCAGAGGGTGGCTCCTTGGCATCCCTGTCACTCACTGCCTTGTCTTATCCTTCTTCATACCTCCAAGGCCAAGCATGGTTCATAGCACATAAACGCTGAAAAATTTGAACAGCAAAATATAGTATAGCATATTAACTCTTCCTTAGAATGTAAACCTCTTGACCACTGAAGGAAGGGCTGACTCTTGCTATATTTCCTTCAGTGCTGGAGCCCCTGGCAGGTGGTGTAATTGGCTAAAGATGGGAAGGTAGGACCGACCTCTGCATTTTCAAAGAAGTGGGAGTTCAGGTGCTCTACCACCAGCCTTTCACAGTCTGCTTGGCCATAAGTTGAGTTTTTGTCTCATCAGTCCCACTTTACTTACTAGGACATTCCTAAATATGGATGTTCTTACTGGGAGGGTAACACATAATACATTTAAACAGCTACAGTTTTGTAGTAGAAATATTCACACGCTGACAATATGGAAAGAATATAATAATTCCAACCCAAGAAAATCAACTCCAATCACAGTTTTGGCCATTAGAACAAGAAGTCAATATAAGCAGGCATATTTTAAATACAGAGAGCTCATAGAAGACAGAAGTGGAGAAGTGGATTAGGTTGAGAGCCAATCTAGATGACGATCCAGACAAAATGGGCAAATAGAGACTTCAGTGAGAAAAAATGATCTATTATTCCCAGTTTTTAAAGAATAACTAATCAGAGAAACATACATGAGGGAAATCACCGGAACACTCCACAAAACTGTCATCCACTCCATTATTAGATGGGAGACTGTGAACAATGGGTAATAACAAAACCAATGAGAACTATTACACATTCAGCTTCTTTTTTTAACTAGAATTCGTTAGAAATAGTCTGCCAGGTAATAATATGACAGCTATTGAATGCAGTCAAACTATCAGAGAAAGGATCTTCATTAAGATGAAGGGAAAACTCTTTCACTTGATAAAACCCATTTTTTTCAGAGGAAAAGAGCTCTGTTTTGAGAAGAGGACCATGTTGCATTTTCTTTTAATGATCAAAAAATCATTGTCTGTATAATAACATGATCATCCCCTGAAAATTGGATATATCAACTCTGAATCTTCTGAAATCAGTGGACTCATGTATTTCTACCTTTCCCAATGTGGAAGTGGTGGTGCCCAGACCAAGCGGCCAGGCATGCTGCTGTCTTGGTGGTGTCTTTCATGAAGCTATTGGGGGGTACTCAGGGCACTGTCCAGCAGGCTCCTGCATGTCCTGGTCCTCACACAGGACTAGGATAGGGTTTTGGAGTAAGCGGGAATGAGTTGTATTAGTTTCTTTTGCCTTTTCCATGACTTGGAGGACCTGGGGGCTGTTTCTCTTGCACACTAGCTTGGAATATGGTCTGTAAAGATGCAATTAGCCCTTTTGAACTGAGGTACCTGCTCAACATTGAACAGGGATGGTGTTTCTGTGAACCTTTGGTCTGGCCATTGATCGGGGAGCAGGCTGGGTCTTACTCATGACAACTGCTTTTGAAATGGCAATGCTGCCAGAAAATATTTTTCCCCTAATAAGATAGAGAAGGATAGGTTTCTTCTGTTTTTTTTTCTCCACATCTCGGGTGGTTGTTTCTTAGGGAAGGAAAGAGGCACAGACAGTGGTATCACTGAGCCAGGTTGAGGGCAGAGAGGGGATTTCATTGCTGTGCTCTTTCCCTGTTGGGAATTCCTGTGCTCTAGAGAGAAGTTGCTTGTAGCCAAGGTCAACTTAGGAAACTTTCTTGACTTCTCCCTCCCCACCTTTGGGGCTAAGGGCTTCACTGTATGCGTTATTAGCACCATCCTCCAACATGCTAAGCTTATACCTGCCCCAGGACCTTGGCTTTGCGTTCCTCCCCTAGCTCTTCACAGGGCTCTTTTTTCATTTTTTGTTCAGGGTCTCAAGGTTAAATACGACCTTTACAGAGAGGCTTTTTCTGGCTGATATATATAACATAGCCTCCAGCAGTCACCACCACATTACCTTATTTTCTGAAGTTGTTTTGTTCATTAATTTTCTTCCTTATTATTTTTATTATCCTCCCTCCAACTTGCCCTTCCCCAATGTCATCTACAATGTATACTCATTATCATATCCCTAGGAGAGTGTTGAGCACTAGTAGGTGCTTAATTAATAGCCATCTTTTGAATGGATGAATGCCATGCATCTTACTGTATAACCAGGTACTCTACTACCTATCTGAATGTTTCCTCCAGGAGACCCTTAACTGCTTGAAAGCATGAACTGTGTCTCACCCATCATCATATCTTTAGCACTTGGCTCACATCAGGCACTCAGTAAATGCTGAATGATCAACTGGTAAAAGGGGTAACCACAACTTACCTAGATCTTTAAAAAATTGGCTAATTGATTTCAAAAAGCAGCCTAACCATGATGTCATCAGTGCTTTAGGCTCATGGTTTTTTGTTACCATCCTTAGTGTAACTTCCACCCTCAAAGTTGCTTCACTGTCACAAAGTAGGTGCTGTAGCTCCAGCTATCATGTCTCTATTCCTGATAGGAAGGAGGAAGAAGGGAGGCTGCTAGCTGAATAGTCCCCACTTAAGGAGCTTTCTCAGAAGATCCAACAGATAACTTTTTATATCTCATTTAACACAATTTAGTTACATGAGTAGTCACAGAAGAAACTGGAAATGTGATTTCTAAAGTGGGTCCATTGCCTCATCCAATGAAATTCAGGTACTGATAAGAAAAAGTAATTGGAGAATGGACAATGATATGCCACTAGCAGTCTCTGCCACCATGTATAATTGTGATCACGTAGAACGCTGGTGGGTTCACTGCACATAGCGAGCTAGGCCGCTCTAATAAGCAGAACATACAACACCAGAGTGACTTGTTACACTGCCCATAAGACTTCTATCCAAGAAGATCTTTCAGGCAAAGCCTCTCATAGCAGGAGTGGCTACTGAATCTCCTAAGAAATTCCTCTCAGTCCCTGTGAATTTCAAGCAGTGCTGAGCAGTTTCTTTTTCTCTGAGTGCCAAGGCAACTGCTCTCATGGTCATTGTCCACAGCCTGATGACAGGCTCTCAGCAGGACCCTCCTTCTCGGCAGGGCTTGCTCGTGCCTGGTCTACTCTCAGGAGTAGAAGAAGCTCTTTGACCTGTTAGGGCTTCAGAAGCACATCTGGGGATTGTTCCTTCTCCACCACAGCCTTTTCAGCCTCTGGGGCCTCTTCTGATTCGCTTTACCATGGATCCAGCTACCTGGAGCAAGGAGAGAGAGTGAGGAGGGGTTGTCACAAAGCGTAGGTAGGTGAGACTATAGCAGAAGACAGAAAACATGACAAATTGGAATTGCCTTCCGGTTCTAGCTCTGGTTTTGATTTCTGAAAGCAAATTATCTAAGAAGGTAATTTGGAAAACAGAAAATCTTATCTATTTCAGAGGGATATTTTTCTGATTACTTAATTTGTATAAAATATGTTATAACCACAGAGGAAAGTCCACATAGAACATTAAATGTAACAGCATACACATACCCCATGCACACTCATGTACAAACAAACACAGAAACTCTGGAGCATCTGGGTCTCCTGGTTTAAGGTGATACCATAAGCTGTTTGCTACATTAGACATATAATTTGGGATAAACTTTATTAAGAAATCTAAGATCTCAGGGTTTGTGGAGGGGTATTTCTTCCCCGAAATACAATGTAAATATAGCTAACTATAATCTCAAAGCTAGAGGCCCCATCAGAAAAGTATAATCATCATTTAGAACAAGACTTACATATAAAGCTCTTATGCACTCTTAACACCTTAGACTTATCTCAGTAAAATACTGGCAATAGAGTATTAGCAAAGTAGTTATTAATGCCCTAAACAGATAATGAAAGAAATACAGATTTCACTTTTTATATTTCAAATGCATCATTAACTTGGCAGAAGTAGTCAGAATATCAGATGTTTCAGGAAGCTTTGATTTAACAGATAGTTGTATTTGTCCCTGTCTGGAGTCAAGAGATACCAGAGAAAGTTGTTAGTTTCTTCTTTACTACATCATAGCCTTTCTAAAGCTGCATGCAGTTGGAATTTCATCTTGGGTACTTCATTTCAATTTGTTGCCAGTATTTCAGTGTTCCTTAGATATGATGTGGATCTAGCCTGGAAGGAACTATCCTGCAGGAAAAGGTTTAGGTGTTCTTTAACAAAGCAAAAAGGGAGACTAACAGAGGCCTTTTTCTTTTCTGAATCAACTTAGTCGTTATGTTTATGTGATGGTAGGTTAAGTGTCAAGACCTTTGCCCATGGTGAGATCAGGAAGGTTAAATGTTACTTAAGTTTATGTTAACTGTACCTAATAGGAAACAACCAGGTATGTGTTAAGTCACCTTCTTGACATTCTGCCAGTTTTCTCAGGCACAGTCCTTGCAGAAAAAGTTAGTCAAGATGAAAACTTGTTTGTGTTGATCCCTAGCATTTCTTAGCTTTCTTGGCCATAAGATAATAATAAAGGAATAACATTTGTATTGGGGTCCTCCAGAGAAACAGAACCAATAGGATGTGTCTGTGTGCATATGGAAATATGTGTGTGTGTGTGTGTGTAGATGCATATCGAGAGTAGAGTATATAGTAAGAATACACACACACTGTGTAAAGGTATACAGAGTTGTATATACAGAGAGAGAGATTGATTGATTGATATTAAAGGATTAGATCCATGACTGTAGAATCTGACAAGTCTCAAATCTGCAGGGCAGACTGGCAGGCTACAGACCCAGGGAAGAGTTGATGTTGCAGCCTGTCTGACTCGGGGGCCAGAATCGCTCTTCCTCAGGGACCTTTTTCTCTTAAGGCCTCCGGCTGATGGATGAGGCCCACTCACATTAGGGAGGGTAATCTGCTTTACTCAAAGCCTCCTGATTTAAGGGTTAATCTCACATCTAAAAATGCCTTCACAGCAATGTCTAGATTGGTGTTTGACTAAATATCTAGGTGGGTATACTATGGTCTGGCCAAGCTGACACTAAAATTAACCATAAGGACATCATCCTCTTCTTCCTCATCTTCCTTTTCTGTGTGCCAGATGCTACTTTAAGCACTTTACGTGTATTAGCTCACTGGACCCTCATCACAATCAGTTCAGGTACATATTCTTACTATACCCATTTTACAGATGACACAATTGCAGTTAGTGAGGCCAAATGCCTACAGTTCAGTAGCTGATCTTACTGGTTGCACAGGTGTCTGTCTTGCCTAAAGCTTTTCCCTGAAGACACTACTGATAATAGTCTCTTGTAGGTGCTCAGTAATTGTTTACTGAATGAAGGATGATGGTTACCATTTGCAGAGCAGTTACTGTGTGTTAGGACTGGTTAAGCACTCCAATCTTTAAAATTAAGGGGCATAGTTATTGTAACTGATGGGAAACTGAGGCTCTAATCAATTAGTAACCTTAACAAAGTCATAGAGCTCTGAGTGATGCAACCAAGATCCACCTTCAGGTTGTTGTGATTCTAAAACATCTGTTAACATTTACCAGGTATTAAAAGGGTAAAACCTGTATTAAAGTATATGTGATTTTGGAAAACAAATGAGTGCTTACTTTCTTTTTGTGACATTTCCCATATAATCCAGGGACCATGTATTCTGGATATTCTTTGACGGTCTCCCGATTATGACTTCTCTCCCAGAAGCACTCTCGTGTTTGTTAGACCACATATCACTGGGCTTATGGTCCTTAAATACTATTACTGTTCTCCAGTCTTTTCTATTAAAAACCCTTGAACTCACCTAAATATGTCCTTTATCCGTGTATTTTGTCTGTATGCTCCTTTGTATCTTGGTGCCTTATTTTTTTCCTTTCTCTCCAGGCCTTTCAGATCAGCTCATCACTGGTTCTTAGGCCTGTCCAACATAAAATACATTGTACTTTTCTCCTCTTTCTTCCTGAAGATAAATAATCATTTTGGAATGTTACTTTCTAGGTTTGGGGGCCTATAAAGTACTCAGATGTCCTTGGATTATACCTGGGTGACTGAAGGCTACCCTTAGGTGTCCTGCATTGACATTGATCGTGAGTCTGGATGCCACAGTTACATCTGAACTCAGGCCAGTGTTGGGACTGAGGGCAGGAAACACAGGCCACTGTTGATTGAAGGAAGAAACTTTTTCTTGATGAAGGTCATTAGTACTTTAAGGAGTGTTTAACTTTCTAACTAATGTGTTTATAATTCATACATCTAGTCATTTCTCCCCATGAGCCAGCATCTCCAAACGAAATAAATGGACGCTAATTCCTTTTTCCTTCCTAGGGATTTCTGAATTTGAAGTTGGACGTTGTTCCTTTAATATTATGTAACTCAGTGTTCTAAAAAAATTAGATGATGAAATTACAGGCTATCATCTATATAAGCACACAGCCCCTAATGACATTTCCTCCTGTCTGTGTATGCATGTCTGTGGATTTGACAGATAAGGATGCCTATGTTCTGTCATCCTCCGGGTGGTTTCTTGACCATTTCTCTGAAACTCAGCTGGCTTCCTTGTTCCTTTAGCTCCTAGGTGGTCTGGTGAGGGTCAAACCCCACCATCAAAGCAGGCCAGGTGTGCCACTCAGCACATGAAGCTGTCAGGAAACGATCCTTGGGATTTCCTGAGCGCTGCTCACGTGGCGCCACCAGGACAGCACAGCTCCTGGTGCTTCAGGTGAGGGATTCGCCCAGCGTCGTGGGACTAGCTCTCACCAACCCTCCCTATCAGCGAACTTAGATCCTCCAATCCATACTCAACTAATACTCAACTCCCTTTCCCCAAAGGCTGTAGTCTCTGCGGGATAGAAAGGAAGAAGCAGAAGGTGGGGAGGCGAACAACAAAAATGAAAAATATACGAGCATTGGGTAATATTTACTTTTCCTTCCAGGCATCTTGGAAAATTCTCTCTCCCTAGTTCTCTCTCTATGAAAATCTATCTGTCTGTCCACTTGTGTGAATTCATATTCTTACTTCTCACCTCCTTCCATTTCTTCCTTGCTTTTATGGACCAGTTCATCATGCAGCTTCCGGAATTGAGGACAGGTAACTGGGTTACTTATCGGGAAGACTGTTTATTTTAAGCTGCATCCTTTCAAGGAGAGTCCTCAATTCCTACCTCCATGTTGCTGAGTTCACTCTCTGAACACACCTAAGTAGAATGGAAGACTTTGAAGGATATTCAAATTCTGAGTGTATTCAAAATTGAGAAGTGGTGATAGAGTTTTCTGGACGGACCATGGACCTTTGACTGTGGGGTGTTTGTAGGGTCCTGGGGGTGGGGCTAAGGTCTCAGGAAGCTCTCAGCCGTTATGTGGAGCATAAGATGGCCACACATTCATGGGGATGGCCTGTCATCTTTGGGAATGCGTGAGGTTTTCAACCCCTTTCTTTCTGAATTGTACCCACTAGTGTAGTGAGGATACGTCCTCTCTGTAGGGTTCATGGTGTTTCATTACCCTCAGTACTTTTATTGTTTTAAGGAAGTTCCTTAAAGAAAATAGATGTTTCCTTCTCCCCCACTTGAGTTATAAAACTTAAATTTTTGTACAGTGAATGAATGAATGGGGACACTGACCAGGTAACCCGCCTGGCTAAGTATGGTTAGACATTGCACAGCCGATGTTCATTGTGGTGGCTGTCACCGTAAACGACGTGTTGAGAGGGATTCTGAGGTGTCTCCCTGGTTCAGGAGCAAAGAATGTTATACTGGAGGTGACAGCAGACATCTGCCATCCCTGTGCTAATGCTGAACACTAGGTGACCTCCCTTTTCCAGAAATAAAGGTGTCCGGGTGTTAAGAAGTATGTAAACACACTCCTATTATTCTCTCCTGAATTCAGAACTAGTGGAGAAATAAGACACAAGCAATAAAGTGGGTCCAGATCTCAGCTGATAAAGCAGATTAGAGAAGGTGGCCCTTGATCTGTGTTTATTCTCGCAGAATTAAACACTCCAAACCAGGCAGTCTTAGGTCACGCTGGACAACGTAGCTTCTCCTGAGGGATGAGTCCTGCCCAGTTAAGCCTACTGCATGGCAGGAGAGAACCAAATGTGTCCTCTTTGTGGAAAGATCTAAAAAGACCAGGCTGAGCCAGGTGTGTTAATCCTCCATTCAGCACTGATAGCACAAGACCCTCCTGCTGAGTGCGGGGTCCCGGGTGAGCAAGCTCTTCCCAGCTGGCCCCTTGGAGGAATAGAGTACAAGCTCCTTATCCTCTGGGTGGGGTGAGAAGAAGGAATACTAACACCGGTAGCAGATAACCAGTTAAATGTAAGCATCTCTTCTGATGCAGGCTGTCTAGAGAGGCCGCCCATATCTGTCTTCTCCTCCTATCTAGGCCCTCACTGTTGGTGTAAGTCAGGAGGCAATCCTTTGCCCAATCCTGTGGGTGGAGGCTTTGCAGCACATCCCTTCTCTGTCCTCACTCTGCTCCCCTGCTCCCAGAGAGGAATTGCTTTGATTAGCTTCAGCTCCCTGAGGCACTTACAAACCCTGGGTAGCACCTTAGAGGCCCTGTAGGTCCCTCTGTTGTTTCAGGGAATTGCTTTGTAGCTCTTTATATGCTGGATCATAAAGGAATCTTCTTGGAAAATTTTTGATATTCAGAACTTTATGAAAACTCCCATAGCACATTCATCATCTAGACCTGAAAATGCCCAGTTGATAGGTCAGTGTTGAATGTCAAACCATGGGACTCAGAGAGACCACAGTTGATCCAGACATTACTATCTCAATCACTCTCTCTTCTGGTGGGGTGCTGGAGGGATGCATCGGAGTCTAGCCCATGCCCAGCTTCTGGTAGGGAGACCTAGCTTGCCATGTATATTGTATGTAAGGCCCTGCTCAGTTCCCTGTGCAGTCACTCTAAACCATTCTACCGGAAAGGCTGGCTGCGCGCGAGATGCCAGTGCTGCCTCCCCACAGCAGGTGTGCACAGCGGGCGTGTGCAGAGGTGGTCGCGGGACCCAAGGAGGGCTGTGATGCTCAGCTGGGGTTGACACCAGAGTCGAAGCCTTGTCCCTCCTGGGACTGTCCTATTCTCAAATACCTCCTGCCATCTGTAGTTATCTGTTCCACCAGCCATCAGGTTTCCTGTTGAGGAGTCTGTCAAATGCTTAACCTAAATACCACCATTGCTGGTTTAAGCTCGTTGCTTTCTTGACACGTCCTCAAAGGAATTTTTTCCAAGTCATCCCCCAGCCTTTAATTTTCAGAATGATGTATTTGTCTGAAAGAGATCTCAGGTGAAATGCATCACTAGTGGTACAGAACTCAGAATTTCTGTACCATCACCTTCATCCCATTATGCTCCTTTCTGGATATATAAATCTGTTTTAATTATGAGCATGTATATTTATTATCTGACAGGCAAATCTAGTTTGCCTTTCTATGAAATTACTTCCTTGCAGAGCAACTTCGAGGAGTGTGTTTAACATCAATAAAAAAACCCACATTATTGAAACCTACATAATGATCAGAAATAGAACAAGAAGACCTGTGTTGCGCAATGGAAAAGTTAATTGGAAAATATGATTAATTAAGAAGTCCACAGGGTCCCATGGAAACTGTTTACCTCCCTTTGTAGCCTTTTAAATTCTTGGAAATGCAAATTCTAATCTTAAGACATTGAAGAGCATTTGCACATGCCCGACACAGATTAACTCAAGGTACAACCTCTTCCCTCCTCCTCCTCACAGTTTAGCTGGGCAGCCAGAGTTTATAAGAGGACACACATATGTTCTAGGTACAGTTTCTGAGCCAGGGAAGTTGGGCACCATCTGACTGGTCTGCAGGTGGTAGTGTGGTGGAGGCATCATGGGAAAAGCCGTTGACATAGGGGACACCTGTGAACTAGAACATTCTCTTGGTGGTGGCTGTTAGCCCAAATCACTCAAGGGTGCTCTGTTTCCAGATCTTGTTTTCTTTAATCAGCATAACATCTAGAATGTGGAGAAATGTCTTCTGAGATGCTCTTTCTCAAAGAGAAAAGTGAGCAGAGTGAGCTATTTCATCTCTGCACTGATTGTACTGCTGAATTAGGGAAGATACAGTGTACTTAACCTTTACAGTCACGGAGACTGCGCTGTGTACCTTCTTTTTCTTTGGGGTTCCCTTGGAGTGAAGAGGGTTCATAGCAAACTTTACAATGCAAATTATTTATACTTATAGTATGTTTATGTAAATCAAACAAAACAAAAACAACTCTAAACAATGCCTCACAAATAATTGTGGTTTTCAGTCCTCATGAAATGAAAAAAGAAGAGAATCCATCAGTGTTCCTCCAGCACCTCAGCTAGCCCTCAAAGCTGGGGCCTTCTGGGTTTGTATCCAGAAAGGTCCAGACTGTTCTTGGCCATACATATGAATACCTTTTCTCTTCCTAAAAAAGGAACTATATCCTTTGACTTCCCTTGGTGGCCAGACACCGGGAGCTCCGTGAGGGCAGTGTTCAGCTTGTTTCTCCTGACATCCCAGTGAGTAAGTAGTATGAGTTCAACAGCTACTCAGTAAATGAAGACTCTTAGGTCCTGACTCATCAAACCCAGGGCACACACCAACCAAAATCATGACATGGAGTGTTTGCTATTCTATTTTTTTCATCCTTTGTTGATTTTGTCACAAAGCACACTGAGTCTAGGGTCATGATGATCCGTGCTTATTCAGTGTCTGAAAACTATGAACCATCTATAAGACTGTGGAGTTTTAAAAAGCAAAAGCTCTTTCTGTGACTTTATACCCTCTTCCATGTGAATTTCAATTCCAAATCTTAAACAAGTGGTGTTGGATCTTGAGTATTTAAAAGCTTAGGCAAATTATTAAGTCACACTCAGATGTGCTGTGGGAGCATAAATGTACATCTCTCAGGTCCAATTTAAATGGAACATGTCCTTGAGAACCGTAGACTGGAAAATGTGTATATGTGAGCTTGTGTTCTGGGGCTAACTTCCTGGATCCCAGGGGTAAACTTCGCCCTCTAATGGCTGATGTTTAAAGGAACATAAAAGCCCTTAGGCTAGTCTCCCCTCTCCCTGCATGGACGGGTATAGCAGGTGCATGCACTGGTCAACACTTTTGAACCCCAGTTGCAGATTGCCTTTGATCAGAAGCCTGATATGTCCCAGAGTGCAAAAATGTAGGAGTTAGGTGAAAGAGAAATGGGGGAAAGGAAGGGACAGAAGGGAGAGGAGCCTATCTCACCCACTAGAGAATGTTCTTCTCCCTTCTCAAAGTAAGTTCCTGGCCTGTTCAGATGAATACACAATGTCAGTGGCTGGGGTCAGGGCCCTGTCAGAACTCCAGGCCTGAGGGGGCCAGGCTGCGGGAACCACACTGAAGGCACTCATAGCCCACAGTACAGACTCAGGGTCACCTTGAACTTTGGACTCAGAATCCTGCAGCACTGCAGGGCCCTTCCTGTTTGTCAGATCACATCTGCTTGCATGTCTTAGCAGATTGCAGCCCTTGGAAAATAAAGTATGAATTTTTATTTCATTTTTCATGTGTGAACCACTGTTTTATCATTTCTTGGCAGGAAGACACAAGGCTTAGATAAACTGAGCTGATCCTGCAGACCTCACCTGCCCATTGAACAATCTCTTAGCCTTGTGTCGGCATTTTCTTCAAGTATAGGGAAAGGCTAGCTTGCAGGTCTGTGGCAATTTCTATGTAATCTTGAAAATACTTTATGTTTTAATATCCTGAGATTTTCTGCTTTCCTGAATTTGAAACACATGAAGTCAGATGCTCACTTTAAAAAATGAAAAGTTTTAAATGTATGATAATGCACTTACCCCTGGTTCTCCTCCACTGAACATGTCAAACTGTATTTTAAAATGATGCTCATTCTCAGATAGTTGTTGGCATTCTAGCCACTTCATTTGTTTAGAAATGCTATTTCAGGCTATTTTGGTTGTAAAACGTTATACTGAAAACATATTTATTTAAAAATTTTGAATTGCTTTTTACTTTTTTGCACTGTGAACTTGAATCTAAGTCAAATCAGGGCAATGCAATGTGATGTCGGAAAACGCTTTGTTCTGAAAGGACAAACATGTCTTTGTAAGAAGATATGCTTTGAGTAAGATGGTTTTTTTCAGATGATTAATGAAAAGTCCTGGAGAACAAGAAACTAGATTTATTTTTTTAAAAAAACAACTGAAGTCAACATAAAATTAGCATAAACTGGTCTTAAATATTTTTTTTACTTCTTAAAAAGGTGGCTTTAATACATAACATTTAATCCTAGTCAGGAAGGCTGCTCTTCTGTGGCGTTTATAGGATTTACATGTTGCACATTGCTGTGCAGGTGTTCCGTGATCAGAGTCCTTAGAGTTAAAGCCTGTTGCAACTGGGAGAGAGTGGATGCGAACTTAATCTGACAAATGCCTTAGAGCTGGTTTGATAAAACTCTTTGTTCAAGGGAATTGATGTTGGGGCCATGACAAGCCACAATGGGGATATTAGTTTACCCAGCAAATCATCAAGGCCTGCCTGAGGAACTGGTTCTTATTTTCTGGCTTCTTTCTGTGTTTCCTATTGAAGAATGAGTGGGACTGGCCTTACTTACCTGAAGCAGTATGATAAAAAGAGTTACCTCACTTAGTTTATGAAGGTACAGTTACTGAGCTTTTGAAGGAAGATGATTTTGTGAGTAGTAGCTTTCAAGTTCCACGTGACACTGGCAAACAAAAGTCCAACTTGTTCTAGTTATATAAATACAATTAGGTGAACGTGTTCTGTGAAGGCAACCTATAAATATCAGCCTCCACTTGGAAGTACCTAGGAGGACAAAGAACTTTAGGAAACTTGTATTCAAGGAAAGATCTGGCTTCCTGTTGTGCATATTAAAGAGACTTACATAATGCTATTTAGCTACCATTCTGAGCTTTCCGTGAAGTTATTTAGCCTTAAAACTTGAATTTCCTTTCCCGTAATAGTGCATCTGTCCCGCAATGGCTTTGTGGACTCTGGAGCATGAAATAGCCTCCCACAGGCTCTGTGGTTTCTCAGTATACATTCATGGCTCTCTGATTAGGACACTTAGTCTTTTTTAAGGTTTGGAGCCCTGGAGAGGTTCAGAGGCTGGATGGCTTCTGACTCATGTGGAAACCTTTGGAAAATTATTTAATTACTCAACTCTTCCTAGCTTTTGACTTTGAAGCAAGCATTAGCTTGCATAAGTAAGGGCATGGTTACAAGTGAGATGAGAAGATGTAGTTTTCACCTCCTTTCCTTCAAGGAGGCCAGAGTCCACCTGCAAGAGAGTTCCAGTACCATCTTGCACATTTCCGTGTGCCCAGAGCCTATGTGAGGCCAGAGGAGCTGGTAGGAGACTCGGTAAAATTGACCAGGACCAGCATACCTGGCTACAGTGCTTTTGTTTGGATTTTTTGGAGATTTACATATATTGGCAAAATCCTGTTTGTTTGACTTCAGAATTTATTTTAAATGTTCATCCGTTAATATAGGCAGAGGAAAGAAATCAGGTAGCTAGAAGGAGATTAGTGGAAGAACTTTTAAGTGTGTATGGTGCATTTGAGGCCTTTTGTTGGATAATAAAAGTACAGATAATTTTTAATTCTCTGCAGCCTTGCAGGCACATCAGGCTTGCCTGTGCGCTAGGGTTGCATGTGTCTGAAGCACACTAAACATCCAGTGGAGCCACTGAGCTCAGAGCCAGTGTATGAGATGAAAACCACACTTCATCAGAACTGTCCTTCAGAGTCCCTAAATCTGCCAGGAAAAGCAGTTTATGCTAGTTCTAACATCCACAGCCGTGTGTCTATGTGTGTATAATGTGTATGCATAAATTTATGTGTCAAATAGGTGGTCTGGGTTTAAATCCTTCGTGTATGAAAAATATGTATCCTTAAACAGTAGAACCCCAATAAGTGCGTGGAAATGAGAAACCTAAGGAATTTGCACCTGCATGTGGGACATCAGGCCCTGGCTCTCATTCCACACAGTCCTCTGGGTGTGCGTACTTACTGTAACAAGTGGCAGGAAGAATGTGTGGCACTGCTTCAGTGACCTTGGTCCTCCTGGACCCATGCAATTTGCACTTTGCTCTCTGGCTCTCACAAGCTCCGTTTCTTTTCCAGTCATATAGATTTGGTTTTGGTGTTGAAAATACTGGTTTATGTTATGACTGTAACCCCATGGCAGGGAGCTGTGTGAGGACTGAAAACTGTGATTTTTTTTTTTGTACCTTCAGTTCCTCACACAGTTGAACTGGAGCTCAATAAATGTTTACTAAGTGTGTGAATGATGACTTCATTTTCCCAAAAGCAGCCTTTGCAGATATTAAGTAAAATGTCTGGAAAGGCTGCATGGTTGCCTGTTACACAAAAGGGACATCACCTTACCCATCACCATTTATCAGTTCCTGACCCATAGTTCTAAGACCATGGTTTACTCTCTGGTAGTAAAGCAACTCCGTGGAAATGGAAGCTCAGCTTGTCAGTCTTAGGATGATAAGCACCGTGTAATTGAACAAACAGTTACTGAGTGTCTTCTCTGCTAAGCCAATGTCAGGGTCTGGGTCTGCAGTCCTGCTCTGTGTGTGTCTTCCACCTGAGCTTGACTTCTGAACTTCTCAGTGCAGGACAGCCTCAGAGCTGCCAGGGGCCTGGACACCTGGGCGCACAGAAAGGAAGGTTATGGGTAGTGGAAGGCCGAGGTGTCAACATGTTGCCTTTCTTCATTGCTGTGTTATCTTTTCATCTGCTTGAGACTAATTGCAGGACATCCATTCCACATATTTTTGTTGAGTACCTACTATGTGCCAGGTGCTGTGCTGTTGAGAACGCAAGATCTGAATATGTGGCCCTTGACCTTAAGATCAAAAGCAATAGATGTAAATTCCTAGATCATGCTCTGTGGCAATATGAATCATTCCTTGGAAGAGCTTACATTCATCTACACTAATAAACATATTTTGTAGAAAAATATCACTATTCAGCTATGTCAAGCCTGAAGTAAATTTTAATGAATCAGCATGAGCAAAAGGAAAGAAATCTGTAATAATAATAATAATAATAAAACCCTTAGTCATTTTCATTTGATAGTGTAGTTCTAAAATAGAAATTCCCTTCTGGAGTGTGTGGACTTGGGGAAATTAAGTTGATGAAACAGTATTTGGGGTTTTATGTGTCACTTTAATAGTTTTTTAATCTGAAACGAAGCATATGATACAGTGATCTTGTGATGTTGTTACTTTTGTCAGATTAATGTTGAATTTATAGCAATAGGCAAAAGTAAAGTGAATTTGAGTTTATAGGTAATGTGACAAAGAATGGTGGTAGTAATTAGAAGCAGCTTCCTGAAGATGATAGTCCTCTTACATATTCCAGGCTTAAATGGGAAGGTCAGGGATTCAGCTCTTAGTGAGTGAGCACTGACTGCATGCAGGGTGCTGGACTTGGCACTGTGGGTGAGGAATAGAGAGAGACTTGGAGTGTACCACCCACATCTGAGACATGAGCTGTAGGTCATCGCAGGATCAAGTAAGAGCCATAACAGAGACAGGCTGTGATGTGAAGAGGAAGCCCAGTTTCTTTTGGGACTCTATGAAAGCAACTCAAAGCAGGTGACATCAAATAGAACCTTTAGGATATGTAAGATTTGTGTTAGGTGAAAAAGGAAGAAATACATTGCTCTGTGTGTATGTGTTGTGTGTGTGGGCGTGTGCATGTATTTTCTTTCCAACAAAACTTAAATAACCCTGAGGCATGGACCAGGTCTTCTGGGGAAAAAGAAATTCCTTCATTCCCCATTCCAATGTAGGACACAGAAATTTGTAGCAATGTGAGGGGGAGGACAGAGCAGGGGAGCTCAAAGGGGGAATGCTACAACCAAATTATCGGAAGAAGCTTGAGTTGGATGAATGTCTGATGCTTCTCCTTACGAGAGTCGTATCTAGCATGCTGATGCATAAATGAGCCGCTCCTGGTGGCCCTGCTCTAAGCCATCTGCACCAATACTTGCATGCATTCCGTAGTTAGAAAGCAGAGGTATTTCTCAGAGTGGTTCTTGCCTGTGCTTTATATGTGACTGCTATTGATTTTATTCTTTACCTTGGTTTAATTGTAATTGTTAAAATTGCAACGTTAAAAATGAGTTCTGTGGTATGACTTTATAGAGGCAACATTTATTATGTTCAGTACATGCATACTGGGGTAGAGCATAGCATGTTCTCTTTCCTTTTTATTTTTAGCTATATAAATATAAGAAGCCAAGGATGCAGAAATTTTCTATCTGGGGAATATTTTTTCCCAAAGCAAAATTGAATTTTTATTGCAAAAGAACTATGAACAAGTTCTTTTAAAATATCTGAGTCAAATACTTACACAGTCAGGAATCTAGACATGCTCATATGCCACTGAACAGCTGTCACTTCATGCTTTATCTCCTTGGAATGAATTCATTGGCCCTCACTTCCATCCAGCTTGAATTCAGAAGATCCTAGTCATCTTAAATGGCTCCTTTTGTAAAAATACAAATTAGCTCCTAAGTTTATAGAAGTTATAATTATTGCTCTTGAGACTACTTGGATAATGTAAAATAAACTACTTGCTGATTCTTAAGCCCAAAGCATATTTCTCTCCAGCTATTCTGTATGCTTTTCAGCACTGAAAACTTTTATTTAGAAATTGACAGTCTGTAGTATCACAAATGTGATTCAGACCAAAGCCCTCATCGACCCTTTGTGCACACAATCCGATAACTCGAAGAAGCCATTTAACTTTAAGCAGCATGGCATTTGGTCTGAGGAGATGGCAACTGTAAGACGACCCTGGTGGACCAGGGTTAAACAGAACCCCAGTTCTGTCTTTTCTTTGCATTTCCCCTATGTTATCCTACTTAGGATGGAGCTAGGTTACGCCCTGCTTTGTGGTGGGTGAGAAAGAGAGTTTGTTTAAACGACTGTATTCGGCATGGTGGTTATACCTCTTCCAAAAATGGGGGAGGGGTGGACGGAAGGCCAAACTCGCTGTTCTTTTTTAAAGTTTGTAAAATGTGAAGCATTTATGAGGTTGATACTCTGGGTGGGTGTGTAGGGAATGAATGGCCCATGCATGAATATGGTATAGAGCATTTGTAAAGCATTTCAAGGACACCTGGCAGAGCAGTAGCCTACCCTAGCTGAAAGCTCCCAATGGCTGCACAAAAAATATTTACCACCATTCCATGAGAAGTGGCCAAAGGACTGGAACTATGAAAAAGGCTTATTTCAACGCCAGAGGTAGGAAAGAGTCTAGGCATAAGGGGAAAATTATGCTCAGTTGAGAACTTATAATGGTTCTTAATGCTTAGAAACGATGTTAGCTTTTTTTTAATGATGTATAATTTGCATGCAGTGAAATCTTTAGTTATTAAGTGTACCTTTCAATCAGTACAAAGACTAAATGCATCATCCCCTGACTTCTTCCAGTTGGTTCCCCTGGCCCCCAGAAGCAAGCCTTGATCTAGTTTCTATCACTATAGGTTGATTTTACCCACTCTAGAATTTTTTAGAAATGGGATCATACAGTATGTACTTTTAATTTCTGGTTTCTTTTTTACTCAGCCTAGTATTTTTGAGATTTATCCATATTGTTGCCTGCATCAGTAGTTCCTTTTTTTTTTTCATTGCTGAGTAGTAATTCTCTGTATGAATGTATCACACACAGTAGGTTGATCCCTTGATGGAAATCTGGGCTGTTTTTAGGTTTGGGTTATTATGAATAAAACTGTTATGGACATTGTAATGCAAGGCTTTTTTTGTAGACATATGCTTTGATTTCTTTTGTGTAAATACATAGGAGTGGGATTGGTGGGTCAGAGAGTAGACTGTGTTTAACTTTTTAAGAAACTGCAAGAGATTTCCAAAGTGATGGTACCATCTTATCCTTGAGCAGCAAGATTGAAGTGCTTTGGTGTTCTGTATCCTCAGCATTTGGTGATGGTGTCTTGTTCGTTTAAGCATTCTAGTAGGGGAGTGCTGATATCTCACTATGGTTTTAATTTGCGTTCCCTGGGGGGAAATGATATCAAACACTTTCCCATGTGGTTATTGGCCTTTGCTTATCTTTGTGGGTGAAGTGCCTCTTCAAGTTTCCTCTCTATCTTTTATTGTATTCCCATTGTTGTTTCATGGATATCAGAGTACTTTTTATATGCCAAACACAAACCATTTTTCAGATATCTGTATTGCAAATATTTTCTCCCATCCTGTGGCTTACCTGTTTATTCTCTTGATGGTACTTTTTGGTGAACAACTGTTTTTAATTGTGATGAAATCTCTGTTACCAGGTTTTGTTTTACATTTATTCCTTTCTTTACTATAAGAAGTCTTTGCCTACGTCAGCTTCATTAATAAATGATTCCGTACTTTGTGCTAATAGCTTTTTAGAAACTTTTTATTTTGAAATAATTTGAGACTTACAGGAGGGTTGCAAAGTTAATAAACTGAGTGCCTGTATACCCTTTACCCAGCTGCCCTGGATGTTAACATTTTACAGGACCATTGTACAATTCTCAAAACCAAGAAGAATATATTAAGTAAACTACAGACTGTGTTCAGATTTGTCCAGTTTTCCCGCTGATGTCTTGCTTTGTTCCAGGATCAGCCTAGGGCACCCCACTACATGTAGTTGTCATGACTCCTTAGTGCCTCCATTCTGTGATAGTTCCTCAGTCTTCCCTTGTCTTTTATGACCTTGACACTTTTGAAGACTACTCCAGTTTTGTAGAATAACCCTCAGTTTGGGTTTATCTGAAATTTTTCTTGTGGTTAGACTGAGATTATAAGATGACTGGGAAGAATGAATGCTACAGAAGTGATATAGCCTTTCCATCATTTCTCATCGTCTGTTTTAGCTTTTATGTTTAGGTTATGATTGCCTCAGTTTTTATTTTTGTGCATTTTCTTTTGAGGAAAACCTGCTGGGATTTTGGCTGGAATTGTACTGAAACTTTGGATGAATTTGGGGAGAACTGACATCTTGACAATATTGAGTTTTTCAAAGCATACATTCATGGTCTAGCTCTGTTTATTTAGGCCTTTAGTTTCTCTCAGCAATGTTTTAGAGTTTTTAGTTTGAAAATCTTACATGTATTTTGTTAAATTTATCCCCAAGTATTTGATACCTTGATACTTTTATAAATAGCATTTTTAGCAGTTTTTACTGAAGATACATTGGCTTTATCCTGCAACATTGGTCACTTCATTTATCAGCTCTACTATATACACAACATGTCATCATTGAATAATGAGAAATCTGCTTCCTCCATTCCAATATGTATGCCTTTTATTCCTCTTGCTTGTCTGATGGCACTAGCTAGGACCTCTAGCAAAATGTTGAGTAGAAGTGGTAAGAACAGACATTTTTGCCTTAATTCACAACCATAGGAGGAAACATTTAATATTTCACTGTTACATGTTAGCTGTAGATTTTTTTTATTTTAATGCCCATTACAGGCTGATGAAGTTCACTTCTACTCCTAGTTTGTGAAAAGTTTTTCACATAAATGGGTTATGTATTTAACATAAATGGATGTGTCAGATGCTTTCTGTACACATACTGAAATGAGCATATGAATTTTCCCCCTTAATCTGTTAATATAATCAACTCCATTAATGAATTTCCAAACTTAATTCCTAGAAAAGACTCTATTTGATTATGGTGTATTTTCCTTTTTTATAAATTTCTAGGTTATTTGATATGTTTTGTTAAAGATTTTTTTTACATTGATGTTCATGAGGGCTTTGGGCCTGTGGTTTTTTCTCCTTATAATGGATTTCTTTTTGGTATCAGATTATAGTGACTTTATGGGATAAGTTGAGAAGTGTTCTCTCCTTAATTTTTTCAAAAATTGTGTATGATTGGCAGTATCTTTTTTTATTAATTTTTGGAAGCATTTAATCCAAGAGTTTTCTTCTGGGAAGTTTTGTATTTACAAATCTAATGTCTTTAACAGGTATAGAGTTATTTAGATTTTCTATTTCTTCTTGTGTCAGTTTTGCTAAGTTGTATCTTTAAAGGAATTAGTCTATTTCATCTAAGCCATTAAACTTATTGGCATAAGATTATTCATAATAACCCCTCATTATGCTTTTAATTTTTTGTACAATATGTAGTTATATCTACTGTTTTATTCTTAATATTGATAATTCTTGTTTTCTCTCTTTTTAAAATCTTGATCGGTATCGGTAGATAATTATCAGTTTTATGAATCTGTTTAAAGAACCTACTTCTGGCTTTGTTGAATTTTTTTCTGTCAGTTTTCTGTTTCCTTAATTTCCTCTTATTTTTATTATTTTTATCTTCTACTTACTTTGGATTTAATTTGGGGAAATATTACTTTTAACCTTTGCTTTAAAGGAATTACTAGTTGGTAAGGAAAAAAAGATTAATTGGTATAAAGTACTTTTTAATAGGGAATACATTTTTTATAAAGAATATTGTAGGAAAGTTGATTTTGTTATCAGTTTTCTAATACAAGCAAAGTTTTACCTATTAGACCTAAAATAAATTGAACAGTCATAGCTGCTCTGGTCTTGATAGCATCTGCTCAGAGGAGTGGATTGTATCATAAAAAGAACCATCCCATATTCTTTTTTTGCTGTTTTTTGTGGGGTTTTTTTGGTATCATTAATATAAAATCACATGGGCAACATTGTTGTACTAGATTCCCCCCTTTATCAAGTCCTGACCACATTCGCCATTACAGTCACTGTCCATCAGCATAGTAAGATGCTATAGAGTCACTACTTGTCTTCTCTGTGCTATACTGCCTTCCCGGTGCCCCCCCACTACATTATTTGTGCTAATTGTAATACCCCTTATTCCCTGTCTCCCTCCCTTCCCACCCATCCTCCCCAGTCCCTTTCCCTTTGATAACTGTTAGTCCATTCTTGGGTTCTGTGAGTCTCCTTCAGTTTTTGCTTTGTTTTTATCTCAACAGATGAGTAAAATCATTTGGTACTTGTCTTTTCTCTGCCTGACTTATTTCACTGAGCATAATACCCTCTAGCTCCATCCATGTTGTTGCAAATGGTAAAATTTGTTTTCTTCTTATGGCCGAATAATATTCCATTGTGTATATGTACCACATCTTCTTAATCCATCATCTACTGATGGACACTTAGGTTGCTTCCATTTCTTGGCTATTGTAAATAGTGCTGCGATAAACATAGGGGTGCATATGTCTTTTTGAAACTGGGATCCTACATTCTTAGGGTAAATTCCTAGGAATGGAATTCCTGGGTCAAATGGTACTTCTGTTTTTAGTTTTTTGAGGAACCTCCATACTGCTTTCCACAATGGTTGAACTAGTTTATATTCCCACAGCAGTGTAGGATGGTTCCCCTTTCTCTGCATCCTCGCCAGCATTTGTTGTTCCTAGTCTTATCTATGTTGGCCATCCTAATTGGTGAGAGGTAATATCTCATTGTGGTTTTAATTTGTATTTCCCTGATAACTAGCAATGTGGAGCATCTTTTCATGTGCCTGTTGGCCATCTGAATTTCTTCTTTGGAGAAGTGTCTGTTCATATCCTCCACCCATTTTTTAATAGGGTTATTTGCTTTTTGGGTGTTGAGGTATGTGAGTTCTTTATATATTTTTCTTAACCCCTTGTTGGATATGTCATTTACAAATATACTCTCCTATGTTGTAGGATGCCTTTCTGTTCTGCTGATGGTGTCCTTTTCTGTACAGAAGCTTCTTAGCATGATGTAGTCCCATTTGAGGAACCATCCCATATTCTGCAATGCATTCTAGAATTGCCAAAGTAATGCCTCCTGAAAGACATATATATATATGAGGGCATATATAGAAACAGATTTTTTTCACACAATTAAATTCGTTCAAAACATGAAAATTATACATCTGGTTTTAATTGATGTGTTCAATTATGGGCATCGATGTGAGAAATATGGTAATTACACTTAAGAAATAAACATTAATAGTTTTATGCTCATGCATCATCCATAAAAGAATTAGGTGTCCCAAATGTTTTCATCCATGTCTTTTATGAGGGAGAATATTACAGTGGAGGGGAATGATTCTGTGCCACTCCTGGGAATTAATGATTATTGTCTATATTCATAAAAAGCAGACAGTAACCTAAGGAGTACCATAAAGCAATAACAATAATGATTAGAATAAATAGTGCCTCCTGTTTTTCAAAGGATGATAGCCGCTGGGCATTTTCAGGCCTCAGGTGAAAATCACCTTTTCTGTGGGGCAACAAGGAGATGTACCAGTTTTGTGCAAAAGTGGTTTTAGATGACAGAGAACAGGTTAAGATATCCACGTTTATTTAGTCTTCATACTGAACTTCTGCTGAATTTAGTATATGTGCTGCTGCTGTTCTTTTTTATAATAACCTCTGAAAGCAAGACTGGAACGTATGTAACATTTGCCCTTGGAAGCTGCTTCTATCAGGATTTACTTATCCTTCATACTGAGCTTAAATACTGCTTTTGTGAGCTAGTCTTTAGGTTAGCATTTCCTGTGGCAACGTTTAATGCTTATTTGTGTTAAATCTGTCCATGTCACCTCATAAATGTGTCATCAGAATGAATGAATACAACTCAGAGCTGTTAATGAATTAAAGCCTGGAACAATCAATACTACAAACACCGACACTAGATTAGATGCTTTTCTGAGAGTGGCACTATTTTTATGGAAGACAGGAGGGGAACATTGTGTGTGGCGACCCAGTCGGTAATTCTGACCTCCAGAGTATCTGAAGAACTAGAAAGTGGATAATGGAGATATTCATTAGTAGATGTTGAAGAACTTGAAATGTAATGGAGAGTAATCTAATTTAAATCATTTCGCATTACTTTAAATGGCCCAAGATACTCCCAAGATATTTCAGACATTGATTGCCTTCTCTTCCTTGTCTCTAAAGCAAGATGGTGGCATTTCAAAAAACTTCTCTTTACAGCTTCTGAGTGATAATGCTCATCATCAACAGATACACAGCACTGCGGAGGGCAAGCCAGAAGAAAAAAGCTTGTATTTTGTTTTGTAACTGCAACTGGAATATATTTTTCAAATAATAGGAGAGAATTGCTTGGTTGAAGGAACAGTAAATTATTTATTCCCTTTACAAAACTACACTGAAAGCGAAAGGCTGGGGTTTTTCTTCTTTCCCCCTTATTTGTATCAGAATTGATTGTGCACGAGCATATTACTATTCAGTCCTATAAAAATTGTTAGGATTATTTTTTCTCTTCCTAGGGTTTTTATATCTGTAATATTTTCATATAATGGCCAAGTAATAAATACACAACAGGATTTTTTTTCATGCTTTTCGTAGAGTGGATAATGCAGTTTCCTTGTCAAATAGCAAACTACGTTCATCATTTACTTTTCTTACTAGGTAATGTTGCAGCTCATGTAGAAGTGTATGTCAGTTAGTGCAGAATTCTGGCTACTTTTAATGAGACAGCTATGCATTGCTTTCACATCAGATACTGTAAATTCGGATACTTTGAGGTCATTTTTAATATCAGAAAATCTGACAGCCTGTTCAATAATCCATCACATAATCACTAAACTATTGTGATTATATGACATGATATATGACTATATGATGAGCTTTTTAGGGGCTGCAGGGAAAATATAACAGGATCCCTTCCCCTGAAGACCTCAGAGCCTGGCTGAGAGACAAGGCCAGCGCGCAGGAAACAAGTGCAAGAGGATGTATGTGCGCTCTTTGTTGTAAGTGTTTGGAGCAGGAAATATTACTGTTAGCATTCATAGTTTCTTCTGTTTGCCTCTCCCAGATCCACCTTCCCTTGCTTCTCCACCTCTAAGTGCCAGGGCAGTGCCCCACCTCCCAAGAACTGTACTGTACTTTCCTGCCCTCTGGCTTGTGGTTGAGCTCAGCCTTTAAGGTCAGAGGAGTGAGGAGAGTGAGGGCCCATCTGTCCCCCTCCCCCCCACGCCATCAGGTAGCACCCTCTGGGCTCTGGGCAGGCACTGCCCCTTCTCTGGTGGAGTACTGCTCGAGCCTGTGGTTCCCTACCCTCTTCAGTGAGGCAGGCAAACTGTCCTTCTATTAAACTCTTACCTGCCAGGTCCTAGCATGCCCAGTCTTCCAGGATCCCAGCTATACAGTGGGCTCTAGTAGTTAGAGCAGGTTTTGTAAAGGGAAGCTCATGGCAGGCCTTGGAGGTCAGGGGTCTAAGAAATGGGATGCAGCATAAACACCAGCAAAGGCAAATCTTCTAGAGATCTCCAGTGATTCTAGTCTCACTGAGGTGGCATCGGGGAAAACCTGGCATGAAGTGTCAGGCTCTTACTTTTGCTGGTATCTTTGCCTTGTGGCCTTGCAAGGATGAGATTCTCTCACAGGCCCCACCTTAAATGAAGATTTGAGGTGACCAGGACTAATGACCTAGGGAGGTTGCTGCACCTGAAGAGGTAGCTCATAATTCTGCTCAGGAGTATCACCCCAAAACATCTGCTGGGAGCATGATTACCGAGTGTGATTGCCAAGGACCAGGTGTCACTGGCTTCCCCCAGGTCTGTGCCTGCACTCTTAGTGCATCCAGCGGGCACCTGGGAGATCTTGCTCGGAGCTTGTTGCAAAAGCATGGACACTTTCAGGCCTCTCTCTGTCTCTGCAAATCTCTCTTCGTCTCAGCCTCTCATTCTAAATGCCTTTTTTTCAGCAGACATAAGATGCCTGCTCTGTGCCAAGTCCTGTTGTAGGTGCCAGAAATATAGCAGGGGGCGAGGAGTAGAGAGCCCCTTACCTTCCTTGGGTTTTGTTCCAATGAAGCAGATATAATATGCATTACTAATAAATAAATAATACCATTTCAGAGAGTATTAAGTGCTGTGATACAAATAAATAAAGTGAGGAGATTAAGTGATCAGCGAGGAAAGAAGGGAAAAATTGTAGGTGGGGCTTAAAGAAAACTTTTGAGGAGGTAATATTTCAGCCGAGAAGTAAATCATGCAAGATTCAAATAAAGGAAGAGCATTCTAAGCAAAGAACTTTTCTTTTAAACTAAATTCTAGTTTAAGGCAACCCAACTTTGAACTGCTAAATACTGAGTTGTTAGTATCACTTTTTTCCAGTTTTAGCATTAAGGCTTCATTAATATCTTAAGAGAAACTTGAGAAAAGATCTTTTTTAACCTGAAAACATATTGAAATACTAAAAAGTACATAGAATAATACCGTAAACATCTCTACATATATTATCCAGAAATAGTTAATTCATTCTGATTATTTTTCATGAAAGAAAATGTTATGTATTTTATGGAGCCCAGTACAAAATGAAAATGTGGGACCCCCTGTTAAAAAAATTAAGAATTTCATTGAATAACTTAGAGTGTTTCATATACGTATTTTTAATTACCTAAATTACCCTGTACTGTGCATGACATTGGTATCTTGCCCGTTTCATTTAACATGTTTTCAACATCCGTCCCTATTGATATTTGTGGCTCTGTATCTCTTGCATGTTAACTGCTGTTAGAAGTTACTATATGATATTTTAATCTTTCCATATCTATACAATTTTAAGACATATATTTTGAAATAATTTCATACTTAAAAGTCACAAGAAGAATCAAAGAATCCCCTATACTTTTCACTTGGCTTCCCCAAACATTAACACTGTACCACACTGCTTTATCCTTCTCTTTGTCTTTCCTTCCCCTTCCCTTCCCATATGTGTGCATAATACAAAATATATGATGTCAGCATATGTACATGTAATTTTTTTCTGCACCATTTGAGAATAAGTTGCAGCTATGATATTCATTTATTCCTAAACACTTGAGTGTTCCCCAAAAAAGCAAGAGCTGTCTCTCAAATAATAATACAGTGATCAAAAGTAGGAAGTTAATATTAATACAATGCTATTCTCTGTAGACCTTATTTTAGTTTCTCAGACTGTCCTAGTGATGTCTCCTTTCTTTCCCGGCCCAGGGTCCACTTCAAGGTCATACACCGCATTTAGGTGATGTATCTCTTTAGGCTCCTTTAATAGCAGCCATTCCTCGGGCTATTTTTGTTGTGTTTCATGGCCTTGACATTTTTAAGACCAGATGTCAGTATTCTATATGCTTCCTCAATTTAGGTTTACTTAATGTTTCCTAATCATTAGATTCAAGTTTTGCATTTTTGGCAGAAATGCCACAGGTGAGGTTCTGATCCTTCTTCAAACATCATGTTCAGGGGCCCATGATACCAATTTGTCCCATTACTGGCAATGTGAACACCATCACTTGGTTAAGGTGGTATCTATTAGCTTTCTCTGCTGAAGTTATTAATAAGTATTATCAATAAATATCTTTGAGATTTTGCAGACATTTTATTTCTCATAAAGCTTTCACTCACTATTTTTAGTATCCATTGATGATTCTTATCTGAATCAATTATTATAATGATGCTTGCCAAATAGTGGTTTTCTAATCGCATCATTACTTCTACATTTACTAGTTGGCATGTCTCTGTAAGGAAGAACTTTCCTTTCCACCATATGGACTTAATGGATTGTTATTTTATTCAGTGGGTTATAGTTAATTATTCACATGATTTTAATGTTCAGATTATCCCAGATTTGGTCAGCGGGATTCCCTTTAAGCTGGCTTGTTTCCATTTGATATATCCCCCTTATTCTTCATTATTCCTTTTTATGGTACAACAAGATGTTCTAGAATCATTTTGTAATTCCCCAACTCCAGACCTGGAATGAGCCATTTCTCCAGGGAGCTCTGGTTCCTTTCATTGCAGAAATGGTATTTAGAAACCAAGATCTGGGTACTCTGTGTGCTCATTGAGACTTAGGTGTCATTGCTTCTATGCCAGTTAATAGGACAGAGCTACTAGACTGTATATAAGCATTTTGTCTGCATATTACTCTCAAATGGTTCAGAAAAAAGCATATATACATATGCTAATATACATATATATTGCACACATATGTACATACACATACATATCAGTATCTATTTCATCTGTCAATCAGCTGATTAATCTAACATCTGTCATCCATCTATCTATCCATACACATATCTATTTCTTTATTTTTCTTTCAACAAAAGTCAGGAGTCTCTAATTCCAATTAATTCCACAGGGTTCATTCTAGTCTATGCTTTCTGTATTTATAACTATCTTTTCTGACAGTGAGAAGCCTTGTTAGCATCATCCACAATATATTTACTTTTTTGCTCAATATTAGAATGTACAAAATAATAGATTCAAAACTACTAATGGGTACAACTGTGAAAAACAAGCATACTAGGAAGAACTTAATATTTGTTATGTAATTATTTATAAAAGTTTCCTACTGTATTAGTGGAGCTTAATAAGACATTGTCCTTATCACTGAATTATTTCAACTTTTTCTTTTCCTCTGGGTGGAAGGGATTAGATAGAATTTGTTTTGCCCCAGTGTTTATTAGAACATAGTAAGGGGTACAAGAGTCCAGGCCATTCAAGGCCTGAAGTTAGTGGAGGATAAGGTGTTGGGAGTGCAGATGGTACTGGTTTTGGTACTAGTTAGTATCTGTCCTTGCAAAGTGGACAGCCCTCACTTGCATCTTTATGCTCTCCTTGTCGGAACTGTTTGGGTTAGCTACTGCTGTGTAACAACCACCTCGATACTTAGTGGCTTGAAACAACCATAATAATTTATTTCACTCATAGATATGCAGTTTGGCAAAGCAAAAAACAACCCTTATGCAGAAATAGTAAGCTAAGAATTTGTTTCCCTGTGTAATCTATATGAGAATACATGACCCTGTGAGATTTTGTTCCTCATTACATTTATGGTTTCCTGATTGAACGTGTGGCCTCATGGTCTTTCATACAATAGTGATTTCTGATCTTGAGGGCTCATTTGGTGGGGAATACTGCTACATTTACTCAGATTAAAAATATAGCCTTTTGAAACCTCTGAGTGATTGGAAGCTACCCTCATGAAGAAAAACTTCATAATCAATGATGCAGAGAAGTGATTTATTGGATCTTATTGGGGACATAGCATTATTATACAGCATAGTTACAAATATAAGGACATGTAATATTATGTGGTATTTGGAAGCACATATGCCCCATGGGTGACTTTTGGCTAATAATTTTTACCAATGCAAATTACCAAGTGACATTTATGGACTGTGTTTTTCATCAAGCATAAAACTTTAGCTAAATGTAGAACTATTGATCATTAGTTTCCTGGACAAATATTTTCCCATGAGTCAACAGTGGATTTTTGCCTTAGGCCTCTAAAAATGCTAGGATCTAACATTAAATAATGGAGTGGTCTTCCTTTTATAAACTAATCACTTGGAGAAATTAGAACTCTCCATTACTCAATAACATGAATGTAGCCTCATTCTCCTCTGGGCTAACAAGCAATATATAACTCCCACTGATCTCTGAATTACTTTGTATGCCAAGGAGTACTGTCTGAGGCTTGGGATGTTGGCTGAAGGTGGATTTTGTTCCTCTCTTTCATTTGGGCACCTTCCCCTGCCAGCTATTGTTTTGTGCTTGTAAATTCTGCCACTTTCAACAACACAGTCCTAATGAATCATCAGAGAAGTTAACTTTTACCATCTAGAGCTTTAAAAATGTCAAATTGCTTTCAAATACCCAGTTCTTGGAATTTCACATGGCAGCCATAACAACATGGGGTTCTTTACCACCTAGCACAGGCATTGGGCTGGTGTCTGCTGTGCACATTTTCCAGGTGTACATGTCTCTCCTTGTAGCCCCTTTAGCTGCCATAACTTACTTCTCCCCATTCAGTTACCATCCAGCATCCTTCTAGGAGGAGGATGGCAGCTGCTGCTGGTTACAGCAGCTTAGATTCTTCAAGGGACATATTACAGTAATACAGAACACCTGCCTTTATAATTTGTTTTTAAGTGCAGTTCAGGTATTGATCAGTAAAGTTGAGTATGGATCCTGGGACATAGGAAACCCCTAATGACTGTTCAGCCTTCTTACTTGGAATTTTGCTCTGTCCGAGGGGTCAGACCAACATGCTTTGCCCTGCCTGGCTGAGAGAACATGAAAAGTGCTAATCTCTATATGGTCACAAATGTTCAACAAAACCAGTTGGCTGTACTGGGTAGTTGGTTCATAGTTTCTACTTTCTACTGAGTTTTTGAGAGGAATCTTTTTCTTATTAAAAAAAATCTTTTTGTACTAAATCTTGGAACATGCTCAGGCTTATAAAATATAACATAGAAATAATAGATCAAACAGTGGTTGAAAGAGATGGAATGTGATAGTCACACACAAAACCACATAGACTCTTGATGTCATACGTCCTACAATACAGGCCAATCCACTGTCAAAGACAAAGCATCAAACAGCTGGCAGAATAAATGGACTAATATGCAAAACCCCAGGAAGCCTGCACCCCAGCAGCGCTGGCTCAGACACTATGCTGGGTTATTATACTGCGTGCACAAATCAAAAGCATTTTTCATGCCTTCCTTAACATTTATGTAAAAGCATTTCTTTAAGATTTTTCAGTTAAACTTCACCCATCACCAGAGTCACTGGGTAGGGAGAAAGGAATCACAGAGTCTGTAATTTATTATTTAGAGAAATGTGTGATTTTAACTCCAAGTAAGTCCACCTAAATAGCGAAGCCGGTCAGGCTTCTGAAATGATCACAGATAAGTCTGCCAAACCACAGGACTGCTCCTATGTCTTATTCAGAAAAGGATGTAAGGTAGCCTACCAAACTTCAATTATTACATCGTAAATAAATGTAACCTATAAGACTCTGAGCTTCCTAGCAACCAAAGTGAGAAGGGAAATTTGAAGGACTTCAAGAGTCATGCCCTTAAATATTAACTTAGCCACTTAGGAGAAGCAGAGACTTTCTACATCTTGTGATCTAAGGAACATCACTCCTATATATCTCACAGACACTGAAATAGAAGACAGAACTGTTCATAACATGCAATAACTAGAAATTTTCATAAAGGTGTTTTTGTTTCATCTCTTTGGACATATAGTGATCAAAATGCTAAAATGCAGTATAATGGTGGAGGATGAATACATTGCTGTTTTTGTTCTCCTCTATCTAGATCTTTCTTTAATATAATATCCAAATGCTACTATACAATACAGTACTTAAAATTATTAATATAGTCTACTTTTTAAAACTATGTCTGAGAATGAAAACAAATGAACAACAAAAAGTTAACTAACAATTCCTAGTGACTAAATAATGGAAGGATACTTTTCTACCATTGCCTGAACAAATGTCTGTTTATTTCCAGATCAAGCAGTAAGAGTGCTTTTCTCCTGAATGGTCATTTTAATGCAATTAATAGGTAGTGAGTAGTCTGTGTGGCAGAGCATAGCTTTGTGGCTGTGCTCCTTTCCATCAAAATCAGCACATTTCATATTTCCAAGTTCATCTCAGATTAACCATGTTGCTGCTATACATGAAAAGATGACTTTTAAATATCTTTTGATCAGTGACACGAATGAAAGGTTGAAAACTATGCCCACTGGCACATACATGACCTATTACTGGTTTTATACCAATAGGCAGGAGGTAAAAAAAAAACAACAAAGATTCAAAATTGTTTTGGGGGTGAAATAGGTAAAGGAGAAAAAAATCATACCTTGATCTGAGTGATAAAGTTGTATGAACAAGTCCAAATTCATTGGGCTGTGCCTTTCATTGTATGTACCTCAATATAAAAAAAAAAACAAAAAAACAAAATGAAAAGATTATTGTGGAAAATGGACAAGTGTAAGGCTCCTGAATAGAAACAAGTATTAGGTAGAGAGTTTTGTGAAGGACATAGATGAGCTGTAAACATCACATGGTCACTAGGCCAGTCCTCAGGGTGGAGACCGAGAATCCAGTGTCCATGCGGGCAAGAAGGGTGTGAGAGCAGACTGCAGCGGTGTGAGGAGGGGGATAGTAAGCCCAGGACTGAATGCAATTGGTAAATATTTGTTCACAGTAAGAGCAGCGTTCCTCACCAATTCAGAATCTCCTATTGGAAGACTGACTCCAATGTGAGCCACTTGGGAGGAGAAAAAACGAATAGTAAAAGCTCCACAGGCAAACAAGTGAAGTAATTGCAAGACTGGGTGGATGATTCATGGGGAAGCATTAAGGGAGGGTGGGTTATTTAACCTGAAGAGAAGAATAGGCTTCTCTAAACTAGTGTCTAAGGAATAATATTTTGGTAATACTCAAAATACTTCACTTTAATCTTGTACATAGAATGACTGAGTTTTGCATGAACTTGTTAATTATGTAAAATGGTAAAACTGTACATAATGCAACAGACTTGGGCTAGCGTTAGGCAGCTTACACAGATTTTACCTGATTTTAACATCTTTTTACCAATGCCATGATTTCTCATGGTATATACATTGGACAATATACAACAACTTCAAATATATGAGAAAATGTTGTTTTCCACCTCCATTAAGGATAAAAGAAGCCCTAATCACAAAAGGAGAAATAGAAATAACTATGCATATGGTTAGGGTTAAATTTCTTACCATTAGGGGCTTGGGGGAAGTTGATTTTCAAGAATTTGGTGTATCCGGTATCTGCCTGGCATATAGGATATGTACAGACCTACTCTACATTAATAGGTGAGAATGCCTAGCATAATATTGGTACAATATAGCTCCTTGATCATCAATACAGTTCTTAGATATCAGTTCCAGTAAAGAACCGGAAATCCTAGGATATGTATGAATGATAGGTAGATACACAGGCAGATAGATTTATTGCAAAGAGTTGGCTTATGTGATTGTGGGAATAGCTCAGCAAGTACAAAATCCATAGGGCAGACCCTCAGAAGAGCAGGCTGGAAACTCTTGGTCAGGAACTGAGTCTGTAGTCCACCTGTGGAATTGATGGAATGTCTTCTCCTTCAGGGAAACCTCAGTTCTGTTCTTAAAGTCTTTCAACTGTTTGGGTCAGGCCCACCTAGATTATCCAGGGCAATCTCCTTTATATAAAGTTAGCTTATTGTAGAGGTTAACCACATGTACAGCAACACCTAGACTAGTGTTTAATTGAATAACTGGGGAATGTCGCCTAGGCAGCTTGACACATACAGCTGACCATCCCAGATGGCTAGGGCTGCCGGGTCAGGCCTCATGCACCCACGTGGTAGGTGGGTGTCTCTGTGGGAAGCCAGCTCTGCTGTGTCCTGGTTCTTTGTCTGTCAAGCACGTTTCCTCCCCTCTCTTTGCTTCAGTAATCTTATGTACAAAATGAGGTTAATAACGCTGACTTTGTGGGGCTCTCAGGATGAGTATCTGGATAATAAAACTATACAGTTAAAGGTAGCTATTGTGGTTTGGTATGTTTTAAGGTTTAAGATACAATTTAGAGAGTTTTATTTTTATGTTGTTTGGCATGACATCCAGAAATGGAAGAAGACCTAAAAATCAGTTGGGTGGAATAGTAGGGAAGGAGTTGGGATGTTTTAGTGTTGGGACTTCTAGAAGTTTCTTCTTATGTCTACAGCCACACATTAGTCAGGCCTGCTTTTAATATTCTTTTATTGTGCAGAACAAAGATTATCAGCTTATTTATCAAACATGGAATAAAAAAACAGTGAATGAGAATGATTCTCTGATGGCAGTACAGGACGTAATACATGATAACATCTGTATGAATACCAAGTGGAGTCGTTAGGCTCTATGCCGCTGGTATGAGTACCAACTGAATGCGTAATGACGGGACTCTTAAAATAATGTATTACTTAGGATGTGAAGAAGTGGACCGCTTAATTTTCATGTTGGTTTATTGCAGCCCTTAACAAGCATGGCTGCTAGTAAGTAGACAGTTAAATGAAACTCATGAATATCTGTTATAGTTTTTAAAATATAAAAATGAAACAAAAGCCTTATAGTACTGTTTGTAGCAATTCACTGAAATGCCTGAAGCACCTCTCTTTGTGGGTCTGAAGCTAGGAATAAAGACACGAGAGCAAAGGGGACAATTAATTGGGGTGATTTCTCATTGCTATTTTACAAGAATCAGTATCTAAGATGATAAGAGATGAAACTGTAACTGGTGATATGATCTTCTTTTCTGAGAGAGAGGGAAGGAGGGTGGAGTGGAAGGCACAAAGTATTTATACTGAGAAAGTAAGGCAGGGGCCATGACTGTCCTTGCCCTTAAGTGTGGAAGGTTAGGCTGGCAGTATCTTGAATCAGCATCTTCAGGGCAACTCTGTGAAGTTCCGGGAACCAGCAGAGAGAAAGAGCGGCAGAGCCTCCCAGATGGCCCTTGGCATCAGATGTCCCAGAGAGCTGTGGGTGGCATGGTTCTGTTCCTTGAATACTGGCCATAAGGTAGCAAGCATGGCTTCTGTGCCACCCCAGTGTCAGAGAGAGAAGAGGAGGAGGAAATTCAGGTGACAGCCCTAAGGAGGGAGGCAGGAAGGTGGAAGGAAGGGGGAGAAGCCAGCAGAGACAGCAGAGAAGGGGAGAATGGAGGAAAGGCAGGGCAGGAAGGGGGCACAGGCATGTGGAGCCATTGGCCGGCATGCCCACCAGGAGGGGACCAGGTGACTTTAGACCCTAAAAGGCACTTGGGAAAGAGGACCAAACGGATTATTTTTGTGTTCCACAGTCTTAAGAGAAACAATTTGTGGAACTGGCCATGCTCATTTGGGACCTTCTCTCCCTCTACAAAGGGGAAAGCATGATGCCAGGGACATCTAGAGAATAAGGTAAAGGCAAAGTCGATTACAGAAAAAGAAAAAACAATGAACAACATAGGGCACAATCCTACTGATACTGCTTGCATGGAATGTGTATCAATAAAAAGAAAGTCCTCATCGAATTAAAAACTCTTCAAAGCATTAAAGTATTTCAGATTTCAGGGCCTGATATTGCTCTATCAATTGGTGTTTGCTTCATAAGATACTAAGAGGAAAGGGTGCAAAGTAAATTAATTCAAATCAAATGAAAAGGGCTCCAAGCCAGAGTGTATTTTTGGATGAGACTTTTTTTCTGCACTCCAAATTTAGCCAAGTGGAATTCATTTATAAGTACTATCCTATTGAACTTTTAGAAATGAAGGATGTGCCATTTGATGGGCGATGTGCATTTTACTGTAAAGATAGAATGTGATGTCCTGGCTTAGTTATTCTCCAGAGGTTCAGACCCTGTTTTGCACTGTGTATTCAGCACAGAGGAGACACAGATTTATCTCAAACCCAACAGACTAGCATTTTACACATGAAGATTTTAAGGCCTACAAAATCCATAGCTTCCATTCCCAGTAGAGTGTCAGATGGCAAAACTATCAGAAATGATGTAGCCGGTTTCTGGTTTCATACCCATGAGCCCATGAAGGCAGAACAAGTGAGGAAGAAAAGGGAAGTTTTCAGATGAAGGATAAAATTCATAAAGATGTATGAAGTGATGGGCTAAACTTAGCAAATCTGAGCCACAAATGAGGAGTTATTGACTTCTTCTTTGTGTATAAAAGTGCTCTCTGGTGGGAATTTCTTAAAATGATGTCGGCTAGAAGAAGATAAACAAGGAAGAACTCTTCATTTGGGGAGGGGGTTTGTGATTGGCAGCATTGCAGAACTGTGGATTGTCAGCAGTTGTAAAATAGGGCATTTTCCATTCATATGGACATGCCTGATGACATAACCCCTGGGGTGTTTGTTCAGTCACATTAAGAATACCTAGACCTTCAAGGTAAGTTTGATACAAGTGATGAGCTTAAAATAAAACTCAGAGGAAAACCTATTGCAAACTATATCAGAATGGCATAGCCAGGCAATCATTTTAAAATCTAGTTTTTTTAAAAAAAGAACAATCTGATCACATTTATATATGATTTTATTTGCATATCTTAAACCTGATAGTTGTCTATTTCATTGAAGTGTAAAGAGGTGGTTGTTTATATTCTTTCTTGAGCTGCAATTGGAAAGATTGAAAATTTGGTATATAAAGCAACTGCTATTTTTAAAAACTTCTGATCAATGCCCACCACTTTCATACTTTTCCTAGATGCAAGATATTTATTTATTTCACTGTTTTAAGTGCTCATTTATTATTTTTTCATCCATTCCACAAATATTTATGGTCTTTACTGTTGCCAAGCACTGGTCAACTGCTGGAGATAAAGCAGAAAAGTGTCAATTGTTTTATATCATTGATATCAAGATGCATATTTTCTCACATTTAATATCTCTGAAATAGGAATTTGTCTTACAATCACATAATTTGGTTGACAGAGGTGTTCTTTCTAAATGGCACACAACATTGTGGTGTATCTCACAATGGACAGCATCTTACAGCTGTTGAAATAGAGTGAATGAGACAATTATAATTATACATGTATATGTTGTTGTACCTAAACAATGATTTCATATTTATTTATCATGAGAGTTGAGATTATTGTTTCAATAAACTCATTTTTATGCCTCTGGAAAAAAAATGACTCCAATATAGAATGTTCTGTGTGTCCTTGGCAGTTGTAAATTGAGAGTAAAAAAAATTTTTTTAATTATAGATAAAATGGGGTTTAGAAGAATTATAAATACTAAATTCTCCTATATTTTTCTACCTTCATTATGCACGAGAGATTTTTGAGACAGCTTGATCATCTCAATGTTTGTATTATGTAGGATCTTGGCAATATGTGCATATCTTACATTACCATTTTTTCTTTGTTTTATTCTGTAACATCAATTTAGTTACTTTATAATATTGCTATAAGTAATCCAATTATGAAAGTCTGGATTATTCAAAAAAGTTAGATTAGGAGGTGATTCTTCTCTTTGAAAATGGAATTACCATAGAATTTTCTCAAATGGGACATTGAAAATCAACTTCAATTCACAGAAATTCAGTTTGCATGCCATCTTGAAAGCATGCCTGTCATGTAAGGTACACCGGGATTGTTGAGCTGAGTCAATAACTGAATTCAACTGAATATACTCAAACACATAGAGTTCTAAACATACATATATATATGTATATATACATATAAACTTTATTCAGAAGAGTCACCTACTGGGAATTAGAATTTATTACTCATTGATTTTAAACAAATGTTCAGTTTCTCTGACCATAAAAGAGAAATATTTCCTCCATTGTATGTGTATAACAAGTCAATACTAATTGAAGCATGTGACTTCTGGATTTTAAGAATTTATAGGGCTATAAATTATTTATACTGTTTATTAAAGTTTACACATGTTTTTAGTGCATGAGCTTACAGTTTAAACAGTTATGAGCAAACACATTTCCAAATACATCAAAAAATCTGTATTTCATGAACAGTATTAATGACCACCACACGTAGGGTTCTGTAGGAGCACCAAGAGGGATCCCTCGTCCAGACTCGAGGAGAAAATTATGTCTAAGCAGAGACTCAGCAGTGCATAAGCAGAGGGAAAAACATTTGCAAAGCCTGGAAGCGTAGGTGAGAACTGAAAGAGGCTGGTATGAGGTGTTGAAAAGGGAATTAGAAGAGGTAAGTCTGGGCCAAATCATGAAATGCCTTCTTAGCTATGGCAAGCAACTGGCCTTTCCTTCTGAGGGCACAGCCATCAAAGTATCTCAAGCAGAGAGCCATGTGATGGGATCAGAGTTCTAGAAGGCTCACAAGGGCTGCAGGGAAGGAGCCCACTAGAGTTGGACTGGATATGGGGAGACGTGTCAGCAGGTGACCACAGGGATTAGGTAAGACAGAACGGAAGCATGGGCTGGACTAGCTGCCTTGGGGATGGAGGGAGGCTAGAGAACAGAGATCTTCAGGAAGAGCTGGACATGCATTGGATGTGGCTGAAACATGGGCAGAGTTGAGGCTGACTCCTCAGTCCCCAGCTTGGGCAGTTGGAAGGATGGCGGTGCTATTCTCTGATACAGTGAACACATGAAGACAATGCAGGCTAGGGGTCAAGATAATGAGTTGACTGCAAGTGGAGATGCCCCATTGACCTTGGAGAGAGAGGGCAGAGCAAGGGTTGAGTAAAGCTAATGGGGTTTGTCAGAACTTGTGAAGACTGGGCGAAAGCTGAGTGGAGAGACACAGATTGCCGACAGCCCAAGCTGCACAGCGGAGCCCCAGTCTCCAGGTGGTTAGTTAGATTCTCTCCAGCTGTGTGACACAACCCATATGTAGCTACGACGTCCTGGCAGAGGGATAGAAGCCTCAAATAACCCGACCTAATGTATTGGGAAGACAAGTCTAGGATGCCTCAGAAGGACTGGGAGGAGGAAAAGGGAGAAGAAACCTCCCATCAAAGCAAACCTTGCCATAGTTCTTTAGTGCCACAGTATCAGGGAGACTTACTGCAATAGTCAAAGCTGGATGGCATGTGTGCCCATACATGTACATGCACACACATTCTGTCCCTTCAAATGATAAGGAGGGACACTGCCATTAGAGGGGGCATGCATTTCTACAAGTTTGTGGCTAATCCTGCACTTCCAGCTCTTCGGGTGGAGGAAATGAGTAGCACTGCACTCTCTTGTAGGGTCTTTCTAGTGACCTGCCATCGAGGGCATGTGCCAGACCTGTTTCATGGAGATTGTCCAAGCCTGCCAGACAGCCTTTCATCATCACAGGCATCCCCCCCCTTTGCCTGTACCCATGGCTACCACTCTATTCCTGTCCAGGATAGCACTAGCAGCTGTTAGAACCACACTGCCAGCACCCTGTGACCCTGGCCACCCAGACACTGGCAGTCAGTAAATACTATTGTACCCAGTGCACACTGAGCCTTGCTGGGCATTGCACCAGTGCCCAAGAGACACATCCTTTAGCTGCCTCACCAGATGCTAACCAGGCTTTCCTCCAATAGGACCCTGAAAAGCATCTCTCTGGGCAGGGCTCTTTGTTGGCAGCAATGGTCTGTGTGAAGGAAAGAAGAAAAATAGGGAGTTCCTGAATGGGTCAGGGGTAGTTAATGAGAAAAGACCCCAGGCAGGCTTGAGTCTAAGAGCTACATATTGGTATTAGAAACTTTTAAAGTCCGAGAGCCATTGTAGAGGTTCACCTAAACCAAACGTATAATCCTTAGCAGTGTCTCATCTTTAGAGCTGTGTGGCTCACCGGGGTATGGCAGTTGAACCAAAGTCATTATGGGGCTGAAATTACAGTATCAACTTGTGTACTTCGATCATCTTCACTTTCTTTCATCACAAGATACAGTGCTGTCTTCATACAACTGCTGTAAAATCTCCTTGCCAGTGTACTTTCTCATGGGAAGTCACAGCATCCTCACAGGGTTCCCACTTTGCCTACACTTGAATTAAAATATGTTTTGGAGCCTTAATATTCTACTAAAACCATGATGGTGCACTTTCCCCGTGGCCTTGCATTGAGAGCTTTACGGGATTGTTGTGGCGCAGTTAAGTGGCTATTGGTGCAGCGTAGTTTGGTGGTAAGGCCCTACCAGGCCACTTCAGAGGGTGCCCCATTCTGAATTTTTTAAATTTAAATAGCTCTGCCATTTCCAAGCATACTTTCAAAATATATGAGGATATTGTCAACCATAGGGACTCTAGCCGTTACTTTTTGATTAAACTGAAAAAAAAAAAAACCCAACCCACCAATGTTGTTTTCTCACCTTCCTGTTTCATGAGGACTTGACTTGTGGCCTCTTTTTCTTGGCCATGTGGCTCAAAATTTTACTTGGGCCCACGTGGGTTATACAGAGCGGGCGCAAAAGGACCTCTCTGTGTGGGTAGCTATTACTAAAACTGCTAAAATCATAAGCCAATGTATGTCTTTCAGATAGAGAGTTGTCTGTTCTTTCTTCCTTCAAATCCTTATGTCAGCAATATTTCTTTCATGATAACATTTATTTATCAAAGTTTATGCTACTTTGACTTTTTATAAAATACCAGTGAAGATAAATGGATCGATTGACCCCAAGAGCAGTTTATTTATCCCTTTAGTCACACTTCAGTGGCAAAATCAATACCCTCCTGAAATATCTGATATTACAGCAGTTCGAGTAGATAGTGACGCTCCTGAGCTGTGTGCAAGGGGAACTGAAATTTATTATCAGCTTAGATTTTTTAGTACATGTATTGATTTTCCTGGAGATGCTTGTGAATTTTTATTTATCTGTAGCTAAGCAAGTGACCTTTGTTTCAGGAAACTGCAGTTTAAACTTGCCCAGATGAGGGGAGTCAGAAAGACGTGTGTGTGTTTTGTGAATGTGGGGGGAGAGACAGAGAAGAAACCATGAGGAGGGTTGTTTTGTTTTTTTCTTAGAAGTGGGCTTTTTTTGTTTTCTTAAATACTCAACATTTTGCTTTTGTGTTGTCAAACCCGGGAATTCCACAACCACAGTGCTTATTTAAAGGCTGCCTTATGCCTCGCCCTGGGTAAAAGGTTCTAGAAGACATGGCATTTGAGCTCATCTTGGTTTAAAAGGTGAGGTTAGCTTAAGCAGTGGCTTCAAAGATGAGAAGGAGCTGAGAGCAGGATGGGGGCTGGGATGCCGGTGGGGAAGGAGGAGTGAAGGAGGAGGAGGGAGATACAGCCCTGTTGGATCAGGGGCTGCAATGGGACATGAAGTTGGCCAACATTGACAGGGCCAGTCAACAAGGCCTTGGGATTTATGGCCTTGGGAGGCAGTGAGAGCTGCTAGACTATTATGCTGAGACGTAAATGTATTGGAAACTTGACCTGGCGGTAGGAGGTGTGCAGAGTGGATGGCTGGAAGAGACTTCTTGAGGGAGCAGATCTGCCTCAGGAGCCAGGCGCAGCCATGCAGATTGGCGGCAACATGTGGGGGACCGAAGTGTTGTCATGACAAGCAAGAACAGGACTGAGGATGAGACTCATGATGCAGTACCTGGGGAGCAAAGCAGATGGTCAGAGAGACGGCGTCCGAGGTGCGGTTGCATATGAAAGTGTTCTTCCTGACTGGGAGCTGTTCTTGAGGCTTGAAGGCGACAGTTCTTGCTGCGCACAGGTCTCGGAGTGCTGTGGTGCTGTCAGGAGCGAGGGCCCTGGGACCTGCTGGTGGTGCAAGAGCGCGGACACTGCCCCCACCTCTCTGCGCCTCAGCATCCTCAGATGAGGGCTGCTCCTGAGGGCAGGACTGAGGATTAAATGAAGTACTGGGCAGCATGCTGGGCACAGGCAGGTGCTCAGTACTTGGGATAAGTTATTATCTTGAAGGTTATATAGGGGAAATATTAACTCTTAAGAAAGCCAAAATAAAAGCTGGGGGAATGAGAACTGAAAACAGGTTCCTCTCACTCTGTTTCTTAATTAACAGGAGGGGAGAGAGGAATTCACTTTTGTCTGTGTCTTGTGTAACTTTATACTCTACTCAGTGGAAATTGCAGAGAGGGCTGGAAATAGAGAAGTCTTAATATTTGTTGATCCAACTTATCAGATAAGGACTCCAGTTGTTTTCACAAGTGAAGTATTTGAGAGGCTTTGTTTTTTCTCATAAATTCACAATTAATGTGTTTTTATTAAACTGGCAGATCATAATTCTCTTTTGTGGTTCAGGGCTTCTTAAATGTGTCATGTTCGTTTGCTCTGCCTATATCACTTTTTTTTCCAACTGAACGTTTCAAGTCAGTGTTCACTGAGTTTGTCAACTATATGTTCATCACTGGGCAAATAAGAAGGTATAAGATGTGTGTGTTACTCCTAAAGGGTGTCTTATCAGAAAGACAAGACTGCAAAATGGTAATGTAAGAAAGTAAGTGACCGAGGACAAAAAGGCATGGTGTGGACAGTAAGTACTCCAGGAATTGAAAGAAGTCAGATTTGTGAGTTGAAATCATCAAAAAAGGCTTCACAAAGAGAGATAAGCTGAGCTCTGAGCAAGCAGGTAAGAGTTGTCAGTAGTAAGGAGGGGAGAAGGGAGATGAGGCCATTAGAAGAGGAATCAGGTCTGAGCTGAGCCTTCATGGGATGATAAGACCCTGCTGGCCAGGGAGAGCCTTTGAATCTGTTCAGGGGGCCTTATTTCCATGGTCTAAGGGGACCCTCTTTCATTCTGAAGTTTCTCATGAGAATCTGATGGAATGGCCTTTTTTGGGAGGTTGGAAGTGGAGTTGCTTTTTAAGACAAAAGAAATTAATTGCATGAGACTATATATGATTACAGTGCAGTGTCTTGTAGTCACTACTGGATAAAAAATTCTGAAATGTAGTATAAATATCAGTCTTTGTTGTCCTAAAGTGGTGATCGTGCCTATGGTAAATTAGTTTAATTTCTATTTCAAATTAGTTTGATTTTATGATAAATGTCTGTTTCATTTAACTTGGGCAGATAAAATAACCGTTATTCAAGTTTGAGTAAACCTTCACATTACAATTGAAATAATAAAATAAGAAATAATAACAAAAAATAAAATCATTCCTTAAAATGTATAGGGTGTACTTGCAAAAGAGGTCAGTCACACCTGGGGTAAAGGACTGTTGAATGAGAATGTAGCTTTGACAGCAAAAAATATGACCAAATGAAACATCTTGACTAACAATTTGAAGTACTTTGACTTAGCTCTGCTTTACTTTACTTGAGATGGAAACTTCTGACAGATTCTTGGGTCAAGCTTTGTGTAAAAGCATCAATTTTTCAATGGATTCTTAGGTCCTTTTCCTGAAGCATAGGGGAATGCTCTGTTGGCGGGATTGTTAACTGGCATTGTCTTTTCAGAGAGCAAGTTGGCAGGATCTGCAAGCATTTGAAAGTGTAGGAGCCCTTCAGGTTAACATAAGTCTGTGTTCCATTTCTAAGAACATTTCCTGCAGAAATACCCACACATATGCACAAAGAACTCGTACTAGAAAAAAAAAATGTCAACAACTCAAATGTCTTCCTATGGGGAAGAAGTTAAATTGTGGTTTAAAAATACTGTGGGTTTACCATATGTCAGTTATTCAAAATAAGGCAAATCTATACGTGCTGACACTGAAAGAGCATTGAGAAATGTTCAACGCAAAGCAGTTGCAAAACCAGCATGTACTATGAGCCCACTTCTTTTTTTAAATAATAGCACACTAAACTATTAATAATGGGTTATTTTTTGGAGTTGCAACTGGTGCAAATGTAAAGGTGGATTTACATGTCTAAATCTATGTGCTTTTGCACTGTGTGAAGTTAAACATATGCTTATGCAGTATGTAATTGAGCTCTTAAAAAAAATATTTTTCTGACATTTATCAGGAAAAACGTCAGTCAAAATGCTTACTAAGTACCAGACACTGTCCTTCCTTCTTCCTTCCTTCAGAATTTATATTATCAAGTTTTCTAGAAGCTGAAGACGAAGATCAGGGTGCCAGCATGGTTGGGTATTGGTGGGGCCCTCTTCCTGGGAGGGGACAGTTGCTTCTTGCTGTGTCCTCACATGGTGGAGGGAGGGCAAGCAGGCTCTCTGGTGTCTCTTCTTATAAGAGCACTAATCCTATGATGAGGGCCCCACCCTCAAGACCTTATCAAACCCTAATCACCTCCCAAAGGCCCCATCTCCAAATATATCCCATGGGCGTTAGGGGTTCAACATATGAACTTGGGGGGACACAAACATTCAGTCCAAGAGATTGCTGAACTTCCGGCTAGTAACATTTATTAAATATTTGCCTTGTGTAGCACACTATGAAGTTCTACAGCTATATTCATAAGGGGAATTATTCCTGTGGTGGGAGATGTTGAGAAGCTGTGACTGTCGTCGTCCTGAGCAAAAAGTTCACCCAGCTCCAGGGAGCCCAGCAATGGGTAACAAAGATAGTTCATTTGGATTTAAGAAAAAATCTTTGGAGGACAAAGCTGGTTCATCCTATGAGGTCTGTCCAGGTGACGAGAGTGGCTTTTCTCTTTTCATGGGCCACAGCACATTAAGCTTTGGGATGATGGGAATTAGGTGACCATGTCCTCTTTCTTGCCATGATGGAGCAGCTTGCCCTTGGTCACTCCCACCCGCCGCCCCTCAAGCCCACACCTTCCCTCTGGGCTGTTCTGGGATGGGACGGTGTTGAAAGCTGAGCCCACAGCTGAGGCTGGAGGTGGTCCTACAGTTCTTCTCCATGTCACTGTGGCACAGTCACTCGTGTGTCCTGGAGTGTCTTCAAAGAGACTTACATAAATAATGTAAAATAATATAGAACTTCCTCTTTTACATTCCCAATTTGTGTTTGAGAATATGTTTACTTATAGTATCCTAGTTGTCTAGACCACCGTACCTAAATTTGTGTTAAATTGCCTGGATAGCCTAGGAGTGCCAGCACTGAAAGGAGACCTAGGGTCTTCCGACACCGAGACCTCACTGGTGCTCTTGACACATTCTAGGACTCTTGTGGGATCTGCCCTGGATTTGAATATTCTTGCCTCCTTTGTAATCATTGGGATCACATCCTACAGCGTTAAAGCTATCAAATGCTGCAGCGAGCAGTTGACTGATTGAGGTATAACAAAATTAAAGGAGTAAGAAGGTAAGTCATTTAAAATGTGTTAGTACTGAGTTACCAAGACATGGCTTTAAAATAACCTTCTCAGGGAGAAGGCAACAGCCATTTTCTTTAAGCAGGCAGTGTTGAAATTCCAAAGAGAGGAAAATGACTTAAGAAAAATGATCCCAAAGAAGCTAAATCATGGAATTAAAATAATCACTGTATTAAAATCAGTTAGTGTGAATGTGCCTCTACTGTTCTTCAGCTAATTCTGTAAATAAAACAGGAACAATATAGAACAGGAGCTGGTAAATATTTTCTGTAAAGGGCCAGATAATAAATATTGAATGCTTTTTGGGCTATCTGGTCTTTGTTGCAAATACTCAATTCTGTCATGATAGAGTAGCATGGACAAATACATCAGTGAATGTGCTTGTATTCTAATAAAACTTTATTTGTAAAAACAGGTGGTGGACCAGATTTTGACTCATGCATCATAGTATGTGATAGAGAAGACCAGTTAAAAGAGTGAAGGAATATTATGTTCTCAATTTCTTCGTCTCAAAGCTATTTGAAATTATGATAGACATTATAAATGTATATGACACAGTGATGTTTGTTCTGTAATTATACATTTATTTTTGTGATTCCTGGTAGGTATTATGACATTGTTCTAAAACTTAAAAGAATATGATTGCATTTTAGAGGCACTGATCTAATACTGAACCTGACTGGAGCGTTTTAAATGTTTAGTCATTTGAAATCTAGCAACCAATACAAATGCAAAACTTATAGATTCCAAGGGTCTTTGAGTTTAAACTTTATTTTGTATCTTTTTATTCAGTGACTTTTACAGTTACAGCCCACATCGCTGGGAAATTTAACTTACAAAAGTTAAAAAGCAGATTTTAAAAGTAAAAAAAAATCAGTGTTTACTGAGAGTTTTCTATGTGCTAGGCATCATTGTAAATGTTTTAATTTAATTGTAGTGGCAACTCTATGTGGTAGGAGCTGTTATCCTCGTTTTACATATGAGGAAGTTGAGGTTAAGTAAATCACCTAAAAGTCTCAGTTACTTCCCATTCAGATCTGTTAGTCTGACTCCAGAGCCTGTTCTCAGTGACTGCCCCGTATACTTCATTTAAACTAATCCTGTAAATACCATTATTATCAGCACACTAAAGTACACCATTCTGTGCCGAGAATCATGCCCCCTTTTTTTTGCAAAGAGATGCATATGTCCTTAGTTTAGAATAAAAGACTTTAAAGATCAGGGACCCTGCATTTTGATGTAATTCAAGTCCTAGAATCCATAAATAAGGGCCAGCCCAGGGCAGGGATTTGCCCAGGTTGCCAAGGAGAGTAGCACTAGCAGGAGAACTTAGGTCTTCTGACTCCAGACCATCTTGGAGTTCTTGGAACCCACCCTGGATTTGAATATTCTCACCTCCTTGGTAGTAGCTGGGATCTCATCCCACGGCATTGAAGGCATCAGCTGCTGCCTGAGCGGAGCCCTGGGCCATTGTAGTGGGTGGGCTCTGTCTGCCTGCCGGGAGGTCTGCGGCCACCTCCTGTGCCCCTCGTGGGGGAGGTGGGAATGCAGATAGAAGGAGCCCGGCTTTGGGGACAGACCAAATCTGGCAGGGCCCTTTTAAGATCTCCAAGGCAGTAGGCTTGCTGCCTTTTGGAAGCCTAACCCCTCTCCTATTGAACATATACAAATGTACCCACATCCCACATTAAATGCATTGTGTTGTTTTAGTGCTTTACAGAGTTTAGAAGGGCTTTTATAATTTTGATTGGGAATTTATTTGACTAACAAATTCATTTAATTTACAATTGGTTTCTCCGTAATCATCAGGCAAACTCAGGCATTCTTGGGAAGTGAAAAGAAATCTAAGCTGTACGTTATTTTCAGGAGTAATGGATTTTTAATGAATACTAAATATAACAATTAATACAAATGACTTAATATGTTTTTGTGCATGGCTAAAACATTTATTAATTTTGATATTATAGCTTTTTCCTTTTATTTTGGATCCCATGTGTTTTCCTTCTTCAGGTCTCACATATTCGTGTGGGACCTTAAAAATTCAGTGGGCTTTACCCAGATACAAATCCTGGCTTTACCACCACTGACTAGCTATGTGATGTCGGCAGAGGCGCCTTTCCTTTCCGAATCTCAGTGTCTTCATCTGTCAAATGGGGGTAATCGCTTCCCCTGTGGGGTCATGCACCCTTTCTTGGTGTTGGGTGAAACGTCTGGCTGCAGCTGTCCGCCATTTGTCGCAAGGACCAGGGTGGAAGGTTTGGGAGTCCCCAAGCCCATGCCTGAAGCAGCACCGAGGGAAGTCTTTCCCCCTGTGGGCTGGGACATTCTTCCCTGCCTGCTGCTCCTTCCCTCCTGTATTATTCTGTATCTTTGATGCTTTGACATCTTGGCGTCTGACTGACCCTGGACGGACTGCCTCTCCTTGGGCTGCCTCTTGAAGACAGTAAATGACTCCCTTGCTGGGCGTGCACCTTTCCTATGCCAACCAGCCAATCCCAAGTCAACACCTCCACCCGCCTGTTTTATCTGACCTTTATTCCCTGCCCTGATCACCTCAGGTACCCGCCAGCCAGGGACAGCCTCTCCAGCCCAGAGCCTGCTGAAATTATCCAAACTAGCCAATCCTAAACCCGCTTCCCCTGCCTCGCCCATTCCTTCCTGTGGAGACCCCAATAAAAGCTCCTGCCCATGTTTTCCCCTTCCTCCCTCAGCCTGCTGACCCACCGGGTGCTTCCCTGTGCGCCCCCATGGTGTGGTGTGTCCCCCTCTCTTGGGACCCACGAGAGCAAACTGTCTTTTCAATGACAGTTGTCTCCTGATGTGTCGTCTCCTGTCACCATGCCTAAATAACAATAAAATCTGCATTTAAAAGATACCAACCCTGGAGAAAGCAGCCCCAGTGAGCAAGGAAGCTCATTGGGTTTTCCTGGGTCCCCCTGAGCCCACCACGGAGGTGGGGAAGATCCAGCCGACAGGCTCTCCATCCTGCACCTGGTAGTCCGGGGGCATGCAGAGGTCACTTCTACTCAGATGGAATCGGGACACCAAAGCCTGTCTCTGATACCCCTGCTGTTTGAAGGACAGGAGACAGGGAGGGGTGGCCTGTGGGCAGTGCGTGAGATCGCAGGGTTTGTAAGAAAGTGCCGAATCCATGGACGTGTGTCCTCCCACTCCCACAAGGAGTATTCGCTTTGCCTGCAGACGTCGTGGTGTCCTAGAGAGGGTGTGCTTTGTTTCATCTCAGCCGAAAACGAGGGCCTGCGTGAGTACCTTAATCAAGTGTTCAAATCTGTGTTAGTGTGACTTCCAGTTCCTCTCCGTTCTTTACTGCATTTCAGATTAATTTTCCATTGAAAGTTAATGCCAAAAATGAATGATGAGACGCAAAACATGTAAGTGTATAAAGCTAGTTATGAAAACCTTGAACATATACTGAAAGACAATCCTGTCAGTCCCCTGCACTGTGTAAGAATCAGAAAGCACTCTGTCACCTGCTGTGACATTTCCCTCCGGGCTGCCTCGGAGGTTGGGAGTGGCTGCCTGCAGTGGCTTCCCAGGATGTGCACAGAACTGCTGGGCTGAGCGGGGCCCCATGCCTTCTTGCTCAAGGCTCGCTGGGCTGCACTAACGCAGAATATCTTGGGGACGCCCAGGGAGGCCTCTGGAAAAAAGACCAACCCAAAAGCACAGCCTGCTCAGAACTTGCCTTGTGTACGAGCAAAATGATACTTGTGCTTTTCTGTGGATGATTTACTGTTCAAAAACGGAAACTTAAATTTCAGGGTTCCTGGGTTGTGTGGTCCTCCTACAAGACCCTGCTTCCAATGTATTCATAATTTTGCTTTTTTTTTAAGTAAATGAGAGCTCAGTTGCCTTTAGGGCCCCAAAACCTGTGTCTGCCCCTGGGAAGGATTATGCGGGTGTTAACATGATGTTTTCACTCCTTCTATATAAATCTCTCATGATGTGAGCAAATGTTGAAACACCGTGTTCAGAGACAATAGCATCAATACCACTGCTAATAAATGTGTTTCAAGTATATTATTCATAATATTGGAAAGGACTTGTCTTGAAATCTTTTGCTGTTCTATACAAGATTCAGATCTGTTAGAAATCTCACTGGACTATTAGAAAAAGAGAATTGGTAGGTCAGTGCTTTTCTTTCTCGGCAATACGTTTGTCCTCCTAGATTTTAAACCTAAAAATGAATTTTTTAAAGACTTGAAGCCCACAGTTATATCCTTATGTTTATGACAGTCAAATTAATTCTTTCGTCTATCACTTGAAATCCGTGGAGATTGACAGGCCTGTTTTCTAACTTTAATGATGTAAACCTCATTGGAAATGAAGATTCTGGAGGATAAAAAACGGTGCTGTGACTGCTATTGATTAACTGTCCTGTTGGCTTCATTGCTCAGCCCTCATTGGCCTCTTGGGCAGGGGGAGGCCCAAGAATAACATTGCTGACATTTCCTTGAAAGGATGCGATGCTTTGACAAAGACAGTGGCATGCTTTTAAAAAGATGCAGTTTTGATGTACATGCTTTAGTCTTTTCAGAAGTACCAGTGATTGATTACATACGTGAAAGAGAAAGGCTTCTTCAAGGTACATCGGGTTAAAAGTCCATCTGAAATGCTGAAGCATAAAAATCATCTTAGGATGGTGATTTTCGAAAACCACACCATGCATACAACTTTTAAAAAGCAATTGACCAAGTGGGAAGAAATAAAGGAAAAGATAATATAGTTACCTAAAAGCATCAGAGTAATTATAACACTTAATTTAAATGAACATTTCTAGTCTTGTAGCTGTGAAATCCTGGTTGTAGTTTTTAATATGATACAGAAAATGAAGTGCTATTTTAAAATAGCAAAGTTCAAACATTGTATACATGCCAGAGCTTCTGTTTAATGAATAGCTTTTATTCACTTGAAATTACATATAATGTTCTCAATGTCTACGCTTTATAAGGGGGAATCTCTTTAATTTAGCCCAATACTTCCATCATCTGCTCTCTTCATTTGTTCTCAAATTACAGTGACATTTTACTATAATTTATTTTTAGAGTCATGGCTTCCTAGCCCAGTATTTTATTGGGAATATACTTTTTCATCCCTTGCTTTGGAATTATCTAAAGTATTCATATTGGGTTTATTACTAAAACATCCCATGCAGTTTTGAGTGTGTATGGCAGCATTTGTTAAGTTATTAATATAACACTTGTTGGATTTGGTTACAAATAGCAAGTGCAGAAAGGTAGCTCTTAGAATCATGTGTGTTCATGGTTGTTCATTACAGCCTTAGTAATATCCCTGCTTGGAGTTGGGCAGACCTGGACTGAAGCCTGCCTCCTCTCTTTATGGCAGGGTGATCTGGAGCAAATTACCTACCTTATTAAGCCTTAACTCATCTATGCATGAAGAAAAGTAATACCTTTATCACTGGGATATGATGAAGGATTAAATCAGATAAACTACAGAACAAGTTTAGCATGGGGCCTGTATAATAAGTACTCAATACTCGATAACCATTGTAATAGCTTAATAAATACAACAAATAAAAATACAGATTTACTAAATGCTAGTCATGTTCCATATATTGTATTATAGAGTATGGGATTATGGATTATATACTGCATTATGAATTGGGATTAAAAAAAACAGAATAACCCTTAACATTAAAGATCTTATATTTTCTGGTAAAAGTACATAACCTTCAGTGATAATTATAAGTTAATGTCATCTGAGTAATATATATGTAAAGTAATAAATACTGTTAATGCACACTTTGATATTTTGTGAGCAGGGATAATGCATTGCTTAAAGAAGAATCAACTTCATAAACTAAGCAGATGCCGAATTAACAAACAAAATGCTAACACTACCCTGAATAATCCGCTATAAAAAAGACTCTAAGTCCTGGAAGAGTTCATTGGCTTTCCTTCCTGAATATGATCCCAGCAACAGCAGTTTTTTTTTCCCTCTAATTTTGTGTTTCCAAAAACAAATTCCCAGGAAACAGATTGTATTTTTCCCTCTCCTGGACTCAGAGACAGGTTCTCTACCTTAGGGCTGCATTTGCTAGATGCTGTTCGCCTTAGAAGTCTTACATTGTAGGGGTTGAGTGAAAGTGAACATGACAGGGAGGGTCACGTGGATGGATTAGCTCAGCTGTCTTCCCTCAGCACACCTGCTGCTTTTAGGAGCCCTGCGCCACCAGAGCAGGGAGGTGGCTGCCCCCTGGGAGGGCCAACCAGGGTTTCCACCATTTCTGTTTGAAACTGTTGGTGAGATGGGTTTTCACATGTGAGCTAATTCAGCTATCTCATTAAGAAAAGCAGAGAGATGGAAAGTGATGAAATTTTAAAAATTAGGGTCACTGGAAACTTAGAATTAAATTTCACTATTTCTTACAGCACTAACAACAAGTTGAAGTTAATGTGTTTTAAAGATTTTTTTCTAAGTTGACATCTTTTGAAAACAAAACTTTTAAGAAAATATCCCAAATTAATATAGTCAATTTTTTTCATGAATTCTGTGGTTCTTTTGCCATTCAAGAAACTACAAATCAAATGTTATAATGGAATTTATTCTGTGGCAGTCATTTTGATATACTATATGGCTGCCTTATTGTCATTAATTTTTTTCAGTGGTGCTAATAAAATTTCTCCCATGGACCGTGGTGTGCAGACCCGTTTTAAAGGACCTTAATCCAATGGACTTGAAGTTAAAATAGTCCAAAAGCAATTAGAGATGTTCTTGATGGCAAAACCATATCCTTTGCATGTTTCTAGCAGGAAGGGGGGCAGCAAGGGCTGCAGATGCTTTTAGCTCTGTCTCAGGCCTGACATCATGGAGAATGTGTCTATCCTACGTTGAGGCTGTCTGACGTCGCATGTTCCTCCTTTTTTCCTGAAAAAGGTTTTGTTTAGTGACTCCAGTCTATTAGTTTTAATTTAGTCATGGCATCTCGGGGCATCCACGTGCTGGGGAAGGCTAAGCCCAATGTGAAGAACGGGTTCCCTGCGGGAGCTGGCCAAGGCCAAGGTGAGGGTTCTCTCGGTCGTGGAATGTGTGGATGGAAGGTAGTAATCAGCCCCAGCCAGGGTGACCCTGAGCCGCCGTCTTAGGGTCACGTAAACCTTTCTGACGTAGGAAAGAGATGGTACATCTGAAAAGCACCATCTAAGCGCACCAGAAAGAGGGTAGGATACCAGAGGGTGTGTGAGAGAGATGTTTAAAGGAGATTTTTAAGTGTATTTTGAGGACTTAAGAAAGAACTGCACACCTGGCCCAGGCCTTGTTCCTCTCTCTGAGAGTCAACCGGACCAGTAGACTTTCACTGTCCACATGTTCCTTGGCCATCTCTAGACAGTAGGGGATGAAATAAAATTGATAACAAGTAAGCCCCCCTTGCCTATAATGGAGCCCAAGAAGGTAGATGGAGAAGTCCCACCGCAGGATGGGTTCCAAGCTGGCTCTGTTGGTGTGAGCCTGTTCACGTGGCCCAAGTGAGTGGCTGATTTTTCTCTCCCAACCAGGACTAAGACAGAGTGAATGGACAGGTGCACTAGAGACAAGTCGGTGATCATTGAAAAAAACTCAAAGGGTTCCATATCCATTACTAACCTCTAAAATTTACATGGGGCCAAGGATGGAATTTTCATAGCCAAAAAGACCTCCCTGCACGCTCGCCCCTGAAATGCTCAGTGACTAGGGGCACAAACACAGATCTAGAGGCCTGGACTACCTCTCTGTGATTCAGGTTTCCTCAGATTGAAGGTGGGAGCAGGAAAGTTGTTTTAAGATAATTACACTTTTATTGTGTCTTTGCTTTGAGTAAGGCACTATGTTATATGTAGGCTATGTGCCTGAGACTTCCAGACTCTGTTCCTGCCATCAGAGATGTCGGTGAGACTTAACAAGTGGAGCATTAAATAGCTCAGTCAGACTGGAAGGACGATCAAGCAAGAAGTGCAGACAGTTTTGGTGAGGAAGATGAGAGAAAGCCTTTGTATGTGAGAGTCTGAGCAGACCTTCAGAGGCAGAACACTGGAATAGGAGGAGAAAGGGGGTGAGGGCTCCCCACACGAGGGCCCAGGCTGTTCAGGAGCTGCCTGGGTGAGCCCGACAGGAAGACCTAGAATGAAGCAGCACTTTGCTCTGCTGACTGCATATCAGTCCTCCAGGTGATGCGAGCCATACAGGATGGAGCATGGAGAACTCAGTGGGGAGAGCTGTGTTTTAAGATTAACCTAGCAGTAGACGGTAGACTTGATTGGAAGGGGCAGGTGGAAGGCAAGCTTTCAGGGAGTCGTTTCTGGCCAAAGAACATCAAATACGAAGAATCCCTAAACTAAAATGGGATTCTGCCTTACGTGGTTTTCACAGCAAAAGTTGGCAGACAGTATACACATATTCTGCTTTAAATAAATACCTAACTTTGAACATCTAGATTAATAAATAAGCAAATAAAGAAATAATGACTTGCTCTTCAAAATGGTTCTCTGCTTAAGAAGGAATTATAGTGGAATTACTTGATAGGCCACGCTCTCCTAATGTATTTAAAACGTGATGTCTCTCTCTTTAGTGTCACACCCACTGGGTATAAGGAGGCGACATTTATCCCAGCTGCACACAGACTCCATCCTTTCATTTGGCCTGTTAAACAAATCAACATTATTAATGTTAGGTGGTCATTTTATGGAATAATCAAGCTGATTCTGTGTCCATTGATAAGCAGGGCCCCTGCAATGACGAATAAAATCCCAGTCATTTTTAATTCAGAAAAATTCTATTAACTACAGTGTTTCCTTCCTCCTGAAATTTAAAACAATTCCATCTAAACTTGTTTTTATTTTCACATATACCTAAAACTAAATTTTAGCCCCTTCCTGAATCAGTTGATGGCTTGCTATTGATTTTAAATTTAGGATGTTTTGGTTGAAAAGAAAAAAGAAGCCACTTTGAGGATGAGAATGGGGAAAATGTAAAAGAAAGATTGTTATTTTCCTCCTCTCCATGAAATCAGAGTTTGCCAAAAGAAAAAGAACCTTTGTGAAATGCAGTCGCTCTCTTCCAAATGAAATTGAAGGGTCGCTCCAAAGATTAATGATTCTGAAATGTTAATTCAGAAGAGAATTTATTTTTAAAGGCTGGGATTTATCCTGAGCCAGAGGATTCTGAGTTCAGCTGGGGGATTAATGAAGCATGTATTTTACTTTGTGGAGTTCCTGGTGGTACTGTCAGTCATTTAATATGGGGCCTATTTGCAGGAATTTTAGTTCTGGTTAAAGTCTGTGCATTCAAACAGTGAGATCCCTCTTCGTCAGGAATTTTCTCAGAGAATATTTAGGGGAAGCTTATTTCTTTTATACTTGAAAGGTTTTATGTGTGAGAGTTCTGTGTTTTTATGAAGGTACCCTATTGGTGTGAATTTATGTCATTAACATATTGCAAATGTTAAAAGATACATTCTTTATGGTAGGGCACGGCACCTTGTAGTCACTGGTTTATACATTAATTTTTGACCCCAGGCAGGAAAAACACTTTATTGATGTCCCAACCAGTTATCTTCCCAGACTCCAGATGAGGCTTAAATTCCTTTTAAAAATATGTCTCTTGATGGACAGTGCTTTTTTCAGAGTTAAATGTCTTCTAGAATAATCTCTTGTTTTTCTTTGTCAGGAGTTACTTTCTGTTCATTGCTCAAACTGCACCCCTTCCCTGTCTTCTTATCTGCCTCCTTTCCAGCAGGATTTCTCAAGGCCCCATTGACACATGGCATTAGCTTCTTCCTCACTGATTAGTGTTTTTCTTAGATCATAAACCAATCAATGTACCTATCAAAAATGTGCATTATTAGGAAATTGATAGGCAGAAATAAAGTGGCCACGACTTGGGCTCAGACTACAGAGTTTCCTTATGTGGCCGACTGTCACATTGACAGTCTTGAGCCTTGCATTAAATTCTTCTCAGTTATGTTCTAAAGAAAATTCTCCATTAAAAATAACCAAGTAAATAAACTAGAACAGAGTGTTCTGTGGAATATGCTGGCTTTACTGTGAGCTTCCATTTGTCATGATGCGCTCTTTCATCAGCCAGACTTTCAAAGAGTGATGCCACTCATCTAGAGGTGGACCACATTGGACACTGCCACCAGGGGATTGGGTGCATCCCAAATGCAACAATCCCAATGAACCAGACAGGCTGGGGCATTGTCGCAAGCCAGGCCGGCAGCCCGGCTCTAGTCATTGCAGGAACCCAGGCTTCCATGTGGTGCTGCTCTCTAGCTTACTCTCCCCAGATGGATGGTTTCAGTCCTCCCTCCGGGCTATTTCGCCAACATTTTGACCTCATAAAATATAATGTCTCTGGAATACCCAGATTGGTTACTGATAGTTTATCCTGCAGATCAGGGCTGCAGAAACCTCCTTGTGCAGATTAATGGCTGTTCCCTGGACATCAGGTAAACCTCAACAGTGCAATTATTTGTATCTTCACTTTACATGCATTCACTCACACACACAGAGCTAAGAGCTGGAGAGAGACATGGGTGAAGGGAGCTTTCACATAAGCAGGGACAACTGAAGAATGCAAAGAATGATTTATATGTTGCAATAAGAGAGCTGGGGGTGGGAGGATAGAGAGACAGAGAGAAGCAAATGAGGACCAATCATGCCAAAATGAGACATGATTTACTGCTATTTTCCTTTCTCAGTGTATTTTTCCTGGATGCCTCCCTGGCAGTGCTGTTCAGTCACTCCTGTTGGGTGTGTGCTTGTGCATAAATTCAGGTCAAGTACGAAACCCTGATTTCTCTAGTCATCATAGGAACGGGGAATGTTCTTATCAATACATAACAAGAAATCGCAACTAATTTGGCTCATGACCTCATTCTTTTATCATCTTTCGTTGAAATGGTGTTTGCCTGGCCATTAATGCATTCAGTTCAGTAAACTAAAGCTGTTTGAAATTTTCACTAATCCTTTCCCATTGAGGGCTTCCCTAGACCAAATCGCTTCTGAGTAACACAATAAAGCAAATGCATGCACAGGTTTTTAAGGTTTTCCAGATCAAACATAATTTACAAGGCACAGCGTTTGAAAATGAGATTTTGTTCTTTTGAAATCATAGATCCCAAAGTACTAGAGAATGAATGACTGTTTACTGAAAATATGAATTGCATGAACTTACCCCATAAAGTGTTCAAGTACTGAGGGCTTTTTTTCCCCAAATGAAAAAATGAACCAATATATAAGAATAAAAGTAGAAAAATGGTTTAACACCTAGCACAAAGATGCTTTCCGAATGAATCTGTCTTTGCTATTTAATTTACATTTTGAGGGCTCATTACGATGATGAATGACATGGCTGGAGAATAAAACATACTTCCTGAACAAAAGACGATCTCTGTAGCCTAATAACATTTTATGCCAGCACTTACATTTGTCAGGAGTGGATGCTATTTATCCCTGTGATTATTTAAAAATCATTTTTATTGTCCTTTGTGCTGTGTCCTCTTCTGGGAATTTTAATTCAGAGTTTGACACCTACTTATTAACTTCGGTGAAGTATGGAGTACAAAGACCTCTACTCTATAAAGAATTCTAAACAGCCATGTTTATATTGCCTGCAGCTGTACACAAATTAGCTCAGTTTGGGTTTGTTTCGATCAGAAATAGAAAGCCTGTTGAAATAGCGTGTCACCTCTGCTTCCTCGGCGAAGCAGGCACTCTCTCCGTCTGAACCAAGCGGGACTCACAGTCGACAGAAGGGGAATTTTCCTAATTGTGCTCCAGCCCTTATGCATAAATACATTACTTCCATTTCCCTTGCCTCATCCACTGCTCCTCCCCAACAACATTCTGTCATCTGTCGCCACATACTGAAGCCCGTTCGCTCCTCTCTGATCTCCTCACCCAGCCTACACTCCGACTCCCACACCCTCACTGTTATTCCAGATTGCTTCTTCCTGAACCATCTGTTTCCCTGGCTGTGTATTTTCACATCTCCTCAGTGGGCGACGTTTTCTTCCAGGGTGGGTAGCACCCTTCTGGAATTGAGTGGGAGTCCTACATGCATGATGAGATGTACACCAGGAATCCTAGAGCGAGGAATTCTCCGCGAGGCACAGCCATAAAATCCAACCCACACTGCCTGGGAGGCAGCTGGCAGGATGGCTTGGCCCGTCACATGGCCTTGTTTTAAGCCTTGATTTCCAGAATGCCAACTAATTTTACTTGTGACTCATCCTAGAGGTTTTTATAAAGGGCAAGTGTCTGCTCTCTTCCAAGAGGAAAAACAGCCCTGGCCCTCGGAGTCAGAACCTGAGAGGGAGCCGTGTCCCAGGAGCAGGCCGCAGAGCATCACAGTGGGGCTCTCCTAGGGCGCATGACATGGAAGCAGATGACGTGCGGCATGCTCCTAGCCGCTTTAATATGATGTACAAATGTTTCGTCATGATTTCACTCCTCAATCTAGACTCAACGCCTGCTCGCTTCAGGTGCTTTCACGTTTTTTTAGCAGGCTGGAAATAAAACAACCAACAACAAAAATTTAAAGATGAATTCTTGGAAAGTAAAATCCTGATACTAATTTTAAATCTCTCTTATCAAATGATCTTGGCTGATGATACTTCAAATCAGTATTCTGCAGGGAATCCAGCTTTGAGTTACGGGTCTGGCTTCATTAGCAATTTAATGAACATGGAACCATCTCACCACTTTCATTGTTATTTTAAATGATATTAATAAGGGAAAACCATCTCTGTATGGTCCTTAACTACTTTATTTTAATGAAAGTTACAGTAATAATTGGTGATAGCTCACCCCAAAAAGGCTAGCTACTTTATCTGTTCCCATGGGTATTAATAGTAATCAAAAAGGTCATAAAATCTCAGAAAGAGGTGAAGACATTAAGATCAGGGTCTCCATATTTAGGACAAGAACAGAGATGTTGCCCTTGGGCATATAGGCAAGACCTAATTGCTTGTGAACCTGGCCACATGTGAAATGATGACCGATTTCTCTTACTGCCTTTTGCAAAATGCAAGAGATTATAAAGACCAGATGTTTATCCCTGGTTGACACTGGTGAATTATACGGGAGCTCAGTTACCTTTGCAGAGAACCGGTGGCTATTCTCCTGCCATGAGGTAATAGAGAAATTTCACCAAAGATGGTTTGCTGCACCTCAAGGAAATAGAAAAACTGCTCTGCATTCTAGCTTTTATGTAATGCTTCATTAATATTATTAATACTGTTCTCATATAGACATTTATGGAGCTACTAGGAAGTTGATGAGCATGGCTCAGAAGATATAAGCATGGTCCCTGTTCACAATCTGAATTTAAATAAGCTTCGAGATGGATAGTATAAACATAAAAATTCAGGTCAAGGAAATTATTTCAAGAAAGGAATTCCATGAATCTGCAGAACTCATTATGAACTGTGTAGGGAAGTCGCTGACTTTGTTCACCAGCGTAAATAATAGGTATCTTTGTTAAAGAATACTGTCTGGAAAACAGTTTTAGACCTGCATACCCTGGGTTTCCATCACCATGACCAGCTCTGGGATTTTTTTTCAGCTCTGTGAGTTATTACCTCATTGCCTGTCTCCAGCCTCTTTCTGGGCTGCCCTGAATCTGACTTCATACACACAAAGAAAACCTGACATCTTCTCTGAAGTGACCTAGTTTTGTAGCCTTTGGGTTATCTAGTTTTCTTTACCTCTGGCCATGTTTAATTCAGATATCTGAAGGATATTTCACAGACTTAAAGAATCGGGGGTTGTAAAATGGAGTACAGCTTACATCTGCATGACGTGTATCAGCCAGGATGGCGTTAAATAGGAGAGCAAATGAAACACTTGTTGGCAGGCATCAGGGATCACCCGTCTGCCCACTCTTCTGCTTGAGAGACTTCACATTTCAAATCAAGAGTCTAGTGGTAGCTTTCTTAAGCAATTGATTGAAATGTCTTACATGTGCTTAAATTTACACTTTTCATTGATTATTTTAAATTGTATCAGTTTCCGTAGGCATATAGCCCCAGAGAGCATGAGAATTGGAAGAAATATGTCAGTGCCTACTGACAGAACAGAAATTTATTTCCTTTGTTTTTACTGAAATCTACTTAAAGTAATGTATTAGAGGGAGAAATCATGAGACTTTGAACCAATTTGGAAGGCTCCAAGTGTTCAAAATCCACCATGAATGGGAAAAAAGAAACATTCTTAGTGTGTCCCAATAAATAGATGATGATAGGACTGCATCTCCCTGGACTCTGAAGTTAAAAAAGGTACATAAATGAAAACTGAGATTAAGTCTAATCACAAAGGGAAGAACATTCCATGACAAAAACTACTGCACCCAAAAGTTGTGATTTAGCCACCTAAAATTCAACCAGAAGGATTTTGTTCCAAGATCCAAATGCCCTGTCTTGATTTTTCTTCTCAGCTCACGCTAAGCTCATGTTGACCTCGAGGATATTGTCAAAGTGGTTATGCAAACCTCCCCTTCCTGCTTTCTGTTTTCCCTTACATCTTACTATAAAGTTGCATTTTATCGAATGCCTATTTCAGCATAGACTTTAACTGTTGAAGTCTTTTTGCAGTGTTGAATGCTAACTGATTAAGGTAAGCTGATTTATGGCATCATGTCTGTGGCTGGGAAGAAGGGTTGAGGGTATGATATAAGAATAGTGTGATTTGATTTGATTCATTCATTCAGCACACATTCTATGAGCGCCTTCTATATGTCTTCGTTACCACTTTATCTCTAGCACCTAGAGTATGTCTGGTACTCAGTGGGACTCCATGAATATTTGTTGAGAGATCAAAGAGTGATTCTTTTGTGAATTACATTGTGTTTGAATGAAAGGAAATTAAGACCTCATATCTAAATGGTAGTGTCTAGTTTATGCTTGTGGCAAGCAAAAGTTATAGTAAAGTAGTATATTATGCTTGTAAAATAGTTTTATGTTTCACTTAATGCTTTCATTGCAACCCAAAAATAGTCATGCTGGCTTCATGTATTTTGTGAACATGCCATGAACATGGCTACTGAATAATGGTCTTTTATAAAGTGCTGATGACAATCTCAATATAAAGGAGGTACCTTGTCTGCGGTGCCAGCAATCCCAGCAGATCCCACCACTCATGGGCCCTCAGTGTCTCTCTCTCCATGTTTCTAGTCAGCTCTCTTTTTCATTTCTCATAGCGGTGGTTCCAGCCTGTTGGCACTCTCCAAAGCCGCCATCAGCCTGGGGGACATTTCTACCTAGGGTCGCAATGACATCCCCAAGGCACACTCCAGATGGAGCTTGTTCTCTTCCTCCACCCTGTGTACCAGTTACATCTCCTCCTAAATGCCCCATCCCAGTGGCACTGCTGCTGTGTCTTAGCAGCTCCAATTCCTCTTCCATTTTTGACTGCTCTAAACTCCAAATTTGATTCTAAGCACTTTTCCTGCTTAAAATCTTTCGATAAATGCCCATTTTAACTGATTCTCCCATGGATGATGCAGATGGCAGAAAAGTTGGAGAAAATATGTTCCAGCTGAGCAGCAGTGTGTGCAAAGGACTTAGGGTGGAAAATATCCTTGTATTTTACAGAAACTGGGGGAAGACCCGTGTAGCAGGAGCTTAGTGAGCCAAGGGGAGAGTATTTGGGGATGAGGGTGAAGAGGGTGGGAGGAAGGAGATCATACGGGCCAATTAGGCTGCTTAAGGATTTGGGGTTTTCTCCTAAAGGCCATAGAAAGCCACTGCATGGTTTTAAGCATAGAAATGTCATGATGTTACTCCTTGTTTAACAAGAATCCTCTGGCTGCTTTGTCACGAATGGAGCTGGGTGAGGACAGAAGCTAGGAAACAGGTTAAAGGAGGTGAGAGGGGATGATACCTTAGGATTAGGCAGTGACATTGGAGGTGCACCAATATACATGGATGTCAAGTAACACTTGGAGAAGAATCATCACGGCTTACTGATGAAGTGGACGGGGCAGTAAGACAGCAGGTGGGAGTATAGGGTTGGCACTCCCTGAGGAGGAAGGAAGTTTAGCAGAATAAAATGAAGAGTTCAGTTTTAAGTATTTTAAGTTTTCTGTGAGATGTTCACATGGATGTGCCAAGTAGACAGTTGGATAAATGAGCCTGGAATTCATCCACAGCGCCGGGCTACAGATGCACATTTGGCAGTTAACATACAGATATTTGAAACCATAGGAGTGTGTGGCATGGCCTGGGGAGTGAGGTGGTGGCACAAGAAGGGAAGAAGGCCCAGGGTGGAGTCCTTTGTCACCACCATGAATACTCAGGGACTGGGGAGGAGCTGCCACAGGGAAAAGAAAGTCACGGGGAAACCCGAAGTCACTGGTGCCACGAAGCTGAGAGAACCACCAGTGAAGGAGGGCCCACTCTGTCAGCTCTGCTTAGAGCGACGAGGAAGAAGATAAAGACTGAAAAAGCCCGTTGGCAACATGGAAATCACGAGTGTCTTTAGCATGAGTAATTTTTATGGAAGGGCTGGGGTTGTTCAAAGAGTAAATGTCAAAGAGCATGCCTGGCAGACTCTATCCAAACCGTATGAGGTTCTGTGTGTGACTGGTGGGGTCATTAGCCTTCCAAAATCTAGCCCTTTTTTAAAGTCAGAAATGCTGAATTTTCATTCATTTACATATTATCCTTCGGGCAACAAATATATATTGAGTACTGACCGTGCCCAGTCCCTCTAGTGGAGGAAGAGCTTGCCTGCCCACTGCAGGTCTCGGGGACATCGGTGTATTCACTCAACTAACAAATACTTAGCAAGTACCTACAGTTCCAAGTACTATTTACCAGAAAAGTTGTAGTGACCAAAAATACAAGGTCTCTACTCTCAGTGGAGAATAATTCTACTTGGAGGAAGATGAATAACTGTTAATTATGATAAATAAACAATTTCAGATAGTGGTAATTTTATTAAAAAGAGAATAAAACACAGGCATGGCTGTAGAGAGTGAGTTGGGAAGAGGAGTGATGGAGCTCATTTAAACAAGGCAGCCAGACAGGGCCTCTGAGGACGTGGCAGCTGAGCTGACCTGCCCCTGAGGGGGTGACCTGCCTGTGCAAGGAAACAGCCTGGGGGAAGGTTTCAGGCCTAGAGAACATCCAGGACAGCTGGCCCCAGGGTCAGGAGGAGGCACCAGGCTGGGTGCTCTGAGCAGGACGGGAGGCTGGTTCGGGATGAGGCCCAGGAGAAAAGCATGGAGCAAACTGCCTGTGAGCAATGCTATTAAGAAGGGCTTCCAACAAAAGCAAAAACCAAATTGTCTTAAAAATTCATACAAGTTCATATTTTACTCTACAATACATCTGTGTCTGCCTTTTAAAAAATCACACTAGTACCATCAGGAAAAATGAAACCCCCAAATCAGTTTCCTATCTTGTTGGCCAAAAGGACAGATATTTTTGTCCTGAGTCTGTTCATTTTTGAGAACCATGCTAAACATCAGAGAGCTGACATTGCACATCAGGTTCAGGGTCCCGGCAATCTCTCATCTCTCTCATCATGATATTTTTAAAACCCAGACACACATAAACACACGAATATAAGTGTCAGCTTTTTTCTCCAGTGCATTGAATGATTCCCCGAAGATCCCTAAGAAGACATGGCCAGAACGCTATGCAGAGGTGGGGTCGGTAATGTTCTCGGGCACATCAGGGGAAATCACAGCGATTAGAGCATTTTAAAGGGAGGTCTAGCAAAACAGCATTAAATCTCAACAGCTGAGCACGTACATGTCTTTCTGATGTCCTGAAAGTGGGCAAGATGTGTAAGGCCCTTCTGCTGCCTTTCCTGAGCAAGATGGTTGTCTTAAGAAAAGCCACTTAGTGGTACTAGTAAAATGGAACACTACTTTACTTCAAGGAATGGCTGAGAGACAAATTATTTTCTCAGACTTGGGCGTTTGGCAGACATTTCTTGAAAGTGAACGAAGTGAAATTGTCACTTCAAGAAAAACAACCGACGGTATTTGTTGCTAATGATAAAATTTGAGCTTTCAAGCAAAAATTAGAATTTTAGAAAACTTGTCTCTGCCACTAGGAGTTTGACAAGTACTTTATCTTAAACACATATGGACTTCTTTGGTGAGACTGTTGGTGATATACACAAATGTGATTTTTTGGATATTGTATAATGAAATGTGTTAACAAATGGAAGATACGTATAACTCAGTGAACCAGTATTTTCCCGATGACCAATGCATAATGTTACATAATTATGCATGCATAAAAGATTCATTCAAAGTGCCAGATGGACCAATGAATTTTAATGTAACAGAGTTTGGAAAGTTCATCACCATGATTTCGGAGTTCATGTTACAACTAACCTTTATCATTTATTTCTCAAAACATTTTTGCCATGTGAATATTTTAAGTAAACACTTGATAATATTAATAATAACAGCCAACATTTACTGAGAAGGGCTATGCCATGGTTATGCTCCTAATGCTTCCAAAACCCCTCTGAAGCAAGGTAATCTTATATTCCTCATTTTATAGGTGAAAAAACATGTAAGGAGGTTAAGTAACTATTAAGTGACAGAGCCAGTGTTCAAACTCAGTCAGTCTACTTCCACAGTCCAAATTTTTAATTACATTTTATGGAATTTAAACCAATTTGAGGGACAGAGTGGTTTCTTTGTATAATTGATAATTTTCAAATACTGCTTCATACCTCTGCTAGTTCATTTTTTCCCCTGCAAATGCTTTATTATTTCGCTCATCCCACAGCTTAAGAGAGAAAGTACCAGATGGGTAAAAAGCTCCCTCAGAGGCCCAGGAGGCTCCCTAGTCGCTGAGGCCAGCCTTTCTCAAGGGTCCTTGCGCTGCCTGCCTGCAGAGTAGAGTCCGGGGGTCACCCATCTCCTTGTCTAGGAAGTGGTTCTCCGGGATGTCATAGAGATGGGTCTGGGCGGGCAGATCCAGCAGGGCTGGTGCAGGTTATCTGTGGGGTCAGGATGCCCAGGGTGGGACCCTGTTCATCTCACCAGCTTCCTGCATAGCACAAAGGGATGGGAGGGGGAGGGGCGCGGCAGGAGCATCCCTCTGCTCTCTTCTACCAACTAGGGGGACGTGGCCCACACGCTTGGCATGGACGTCCGTGTGGGAGGCAATGCAGGTTGGCCAGGCAGCTGGCTGTTACCTCACCCTGGGAAAGGAGTATTTCTGTTAGATTTGGGAGCTTATGACTGGTCAGCAACAAGATGCCAACCATAGACGACCGTGTTCGCTGCCCCCAGAGGCAGAGGATAGTCCAGAAGATGGTCCAGAGACTGAAGCTGGGAGGAAATGGAAGGGTTTCCCGAGCTGGTCAGCTCTATTCCGTCCAAACACAGGCGCCGAAGTAAAAGACAGCCTCTCAGGACCACCGAGCTCACGGTCCAATTCATTTCTACAGACTTACTAATGGGGTCCCTGCGGATAAACTAAGTCGCAAGTACACAGCCCCAGCTGACGTCACCTCCGCTGGCTCCTTTGTGCTTGGCTTACTTTGGCAGGGGAAACTGACTCTGTGGTGGAGGGTCCTTGTCATCAGCCAATCTCTCACTGAACACAAAGACTGCTACTCTTCCTGAGTTTGTGGGAATAGGTGAAATTAGCTCACAGAGAAGAAAAGAATTTGACTAGTGACAGATTTTTAAGTCCATATACCTCCCCACCCCCACCTCCATCTTCCCATTAAGGAGACCGCCTGGGACAAGTTTCGGCCATTATGTTTTGGCTTTGATAGCTGCCTGGCCCCTCACTGCAGACACTGGGGTGGTGCTCGGGGTCACCCAGGGTCATCTGTGTTACCCTGATGTCCCTTGAAAGGGTAGCCAACCATGGGCCTGCTGGTCTGGAGATAAACTGACACACTCAGATACTTCCAGTTAACGTTTCTTAGGAGTCAATAAAGTTCTGTGTCAGTCTCAGCCCTTCCTCAGGACAGATGTCGTGGTTTCCAAGATTATGCCAGTGACCTTTTAAGTTGTGGCATTCTATGCAGTGGGGAGTTCCTGTTCAATTCCCTCTCCTCTGCCCACCCCACCCTCTCGCCCTGCACCTGACACATGGGCGTAGAAGGTGCAGAGTAAATGTTTACTGAGTAAGTGCCTCCCTTTTATGCAAGGCCCTTGCTGAGATTTAAGTACTGTCATTTTATCAGTCAAGTCATTACAGATAAATCCTGTTGGGTGTTTTCTGGGAAGATTGCTAACCTCATCTGTTTGGAATCCTGGGCATGTGTTAAATTTATAGACTGCAGTACTCTCTGTATAGGCCACTGTGGTGGGGCGGCTGGGAGCCACTTTGTTTGGAGTGACAGTAGTGAGACCCCTGAGCTGGCTGGGGCCAGGTAGGTGTGGCCAGGCCACCTAAAAGTCCAGAGCTAGGAACTTCTATTAAAAATAGGACACTAGGATCTTGGCACAGCATCCTTTTTTCTTTATACAAGGAGACATCTTCATAAAAAGAGAACAGTGTCCATCCAGAGAATAATAGCTTTATCCTCTTTGCCTCTTTCATATTGTTTGGGAGATGGTACATGAAACTGGTTACAATGCTCAGGAAGCCGCAGGGTCATCCAAGACAGACTCCTGCTTCTCAGTACTCTTCTTTATTACTCACTTTCTTGCTATTTCCATACAAAAGCTCCCAACCCCTTCTCTAGAATTTTCATGACCAGATAAAAGACCCTTCCCCCAGGTCCCTCCTGCGCCAGGACACAGCTCCCCTCGGGCACCGCCTGCCAGACGCCCTTCTTTCTTGCCCTGCTATCTCCCCTTCTGGCCTGACATTGAATTTCAGGAGGTTGCAGCTAATGTTAAACATATTTCAGATGCTGTGCCCTCTCTGTGAACTGTGAAGACAAGATTAGCAGATACAATTAGCTGCTCTAGGATTAAAAAAAAAATCAAAGGAACAAAATTTTAATGATCGTCCTATTGGTTATTACCACTTGGAACACTGGCTTCTATAATAGTCTATTTCGGAAGCAGGAAGAGAGTGGGAAATAGGTAGAAATTAGAATAGAGGATTTTTTTTCTTCTTAAGGAAAGAAACCCAGACACTTTTAAAAGCTGCAAAAGCGTTCTCATGATCTGGTAGATCCCATCTGTGCATTTTTTCAATGACATACTTCAAGTACATGAGCTGCAGTCAAAGGACCTGAAAAAAAAGCAAAACAAAAGAAACAGAAAGAAAGAGAAACGTGGGTGTTAATGAGAGGGCCCCAGCTTGACAGCTGTGGGGAAAGCTAATCTCCCTCTCTATGTGCCCACCTGTCCCAGGGGCACGGTTAGCACGCTCACACTTCCTGGAGGAAGTCTGGCATTCTAAAGTGTCCCCCAGAGCCTGGAATGTCCCGGCGGATGCATCACCGTGTAGCGTGTGAGGTGATTCTGGCTCTGACCCCCAGCTCTGTCCTGTGGAAGCCACAATGAAACTGTTGGAGGAGACGGTGAGCCCCTCTGTTTTCTCTACTGGGAGTTGGTGGGGGGGGTAGTGCTGGAAAAACAGGACATTATCAAAAAACTTTCAGGCCATGAAACATAAGACATCTGCAATTCTCACTTCTCTAGGGAGGTTATCGAATGACCTTCTCTAGAGGCTTTTAGAGAAAGGGGGCTTCCAGCCATCACTTTAGGGAATGCGGACCCTGGCGGACACTGTGATGGATTTCTTGACTGCTGGGTTTTTTTTCCCAGTGACACTAGTTAGTTATTCTCGATCACTGCTGCAGTAATTTGTTTTCCGATGGGCTGACTTAGAAACTCATCTGCCGTGTTACAACCTGAAACTCCCTGGCTTCTCTGGTTTCTTTCCTGGTACCAATTCCACCCAAACCCACTAGGACAGTTTCCATTCAGTGTTAGCCATGTTTATGGGTGACCATGACCACCAGAATTCTTCCTAAAAAGGGATATGGAGAAGCAGACACACCCTGTGCTGTCAGGGATGTTGTTTTGCCATCTTTGATTCCTCACCCTTGACGTTGTGTCTCAATTATTGGGCTTGGTGAGAGAGCCATTGGAAGAAGAATCACTCTTAACTTCCACTGAGTGTTTTTACATCTTTATCAGTGTTTCGGCACTCTGAGCATCTCAACATCCACGCAGAATCCCCAGCCCTATGAGGCAGATCCCACCTACAGAAGCTGAAAGTGCCTCGGTTCTCCAGCCTTCCTCAAAGCTGGGACTTCAGCCCATGGTCCAGGCTCTGCTGGTCTAATTCAGCCCCTCCAGAGGGTAAGTTGGAGGCGGGTGCTCTGAGGGCTTAGGGAGTCCATTCCAGTGGGGATGGGGACAGTGGTGGTGGTTTTCTTACACCACCATCCAGAGCCCATCGATGACAATGTAAGCTCATGCTCCGCAGAGGTGTATCCCCCAGAACAGCTCTGCTGCGTATGCCAGGCACCACCTCTGACTGTAAAGTCTTCGAGCCTAGCTTTGCAGGTGAGTCTGTGAGAAATCCAACATCCTCTTTAAAAATGCCACTTCCATGTAAATTCACTAGCGTTGGCTTCTGTTGCTTTCCACTGAAAACCATGTTGTTAGTTAAGTTCTTCCTTAGAATGTGGAAGAACTGAAAAAGAGAGATGCAGCGTGACTCATCAACAAGCATAAACCACTCTGAGGTCGGGAGCTTAACATGCGTCTATTCCATTTCCAAGCAGTCCAGGACTCAAAGGTAGCTTCCAGCTTTTGCCTTAATACCTTCAGCCACCAGGTACTCACTTCCTTCAGAAGGCAGCCCAGTGTTTCTGGAAAGCTCCTAGAATTGGGAAAATTTCCCTTATCTCGCAATTCTGCTGCCTGACACAATGCCTGACACATAGTAGGAGCTCAGCAAATATTTGTTGAATGAATGACTAAACTATAATGTCCAACACGGACTCTTATATTGCCCATAATAACCTCCTAGAATAACTCCAGTCTTTCATTCACATCATAAGCCTTCAAACACATGAGAGCTTTGTGATGTCCTGGAGTTCTCACATCCCGAATGAGCATTTTCGGTGACTTCATGTCTTCCTCTTCTTTGGGCAGCCTCCCTCATGGATGCATACAGAACCCAGCATGGTGTACTTACATTTGGTCTATAAATACGCCTGTCCTCTTCTTTTACTGCCAAATGAATCAAATTAATTTGTTGGTCAACTTTGCTTTATTATTGACTCCCAGCTATAACTCGTGGGTCTCATCCACACGAGACTGCTTAGCTACAACTCGTATATTCTTGGAGTTGTACCTTTGGACCTAAATGTAATTCTCTCACGTATCTCTTTTAAATTCCATTTTGTTGGAAGGCCCATCCAGCTTAATGAGATCTTTCTGGATCTAATTCTGTCATCAAGAAAGAATCTCTCTTCTTTCTGTTGAATGCTGAAGAAGGTTCATAGGGGATAACTAATTAAAATGCCTAAGAAGCAACATGTGACATCCCTGTCACCTCTATATCTTCAGCTTCAAAGAAGGCTTGACTCTTTGCCCTTTTGTTTTATTTGAAGTTTTGTGGGGTGTTAGTGGGGCTGAACTCTGTCTGTCACACTCCCAAGGGACACATCAGCCCTTACTTAATATTTCATGTTCAGTGAACACATCAGATGGTGAAACAGAGTTCAGGCAGAGTTTTCAGTTCTCTGTCCTCGACGAACTTCTCTGGCCACCTGCCGGGTTCCCTGATGTTGGCGAGCATGCGCACCTCAGGCCTCTCGCTGCTCGCTGTAGGTGCATTTACAGCAGAGTGGTGATGGTATCTGGCAAGTGGGCCTAATTCAGAGCAGTGGTGAGGAGGCAGACTTTGAATAGCTGCTTGTGTGGTTGGTGGAACGGCTGGTCATAAGCACTTTTCACGACATTTGTAGCCTATTGACTTGAGACACTGTCGTAAAGAACTAGATGCATAGTTATACCAGTTCACAGTGTTTGTGTTTTTAAAAATAATTGCATAAAATAAACTGAACAGAATGGAAGCCATCATGGAAGTGCATCACTCCAGGTACAGTGGGGCAGTGCTCAGACGTTTTTGCCATGCCAGGCATCATCATCATGGAAAAGGCTGGACAGGCTTTTAAACACATGCGTGGACTTCTGTCAGCAGACAAACTTATGACCCAGAATCCAAGTCCAGCAGGGATACCAGACACCTTTGCTCTTATTCAGTTTTCTGTCTGTGTTGTGCATCCATCATCAGGTTCCTTGTATCATAAGGCAAGGAAAAGCCTTATAAACTAATTCTCCAAGACTACACTGGGTGAGCTTAGGAAGTAGGTGATCTAGTCAGGTGTTGCCAGGAGTAGTGAACTGTCTGTCAGGACCATGGCAACAACTAGCTGCCTCAGCTTCCCAAAGAAGGTGATTCTGTGAGATCTAGGTACCAAGTAGATAGGAGATGTCTACTGCAATAATTATAGTAGCGGATGTAAAATAAGCTCGTGTATCAATGTCTATTCCTACTGTAAATATATGGTGGGCCCATACGATAAAACCTAAAAAGCCAATTGATATTATTGCTCAGACTATGCCCATATATCCAAAGGGCTCTTTTTTCCCTGAGTAATAGGTTACAATGTGAGAAATTATACCAAAGCCAGGAAGGATTAAAATATATACTTCTGGGTGACCAAAAAAAAAAATAAAAAAAACCTCCTTTATTAGCTTACAAGGCTAATGTAAGTCGTAACAAGGTAAGCATACTGGAAAGTGTGCTTGGATAACCAAAGTGTAGCTTAAATAAAGCACCTGGTTTACACCATGAAGAAAAAGTGGCGGGAGAAGTCCCGGCAGAGTTGAAGCTGCTTCTTTGAATTTGCAATTCAATATGTAAACACCTCAAGACTTGGTAAGAAGAGGACTTCCACCTCTACTTCCCTGATACTCTGCTTGCTAGAAAGTCCTCATTGCATCTCGCTCTCATCCCTTGTTATTTCCAACATGGAGAGTGCACTCCACCATTGTGAAAAAAAGCAGCCTCTTAGTGGCACATGGACTTCCAATGAAAATTGATCGTGAACCTGTCATTTTCTTTCGTCTGATGCGTCCGCCCTAATCAGCCTCCGAGCTGCTCAGTTAGGATGCTGTCAGGTGACACAGACATGCTGTTCACACTCATCCCAATAACTTCTGGCTAACCTTGTTAGAAAAGGGTCTGACTAACCCTAAGTTAGTCTCCATTAAATAATATTTTTATATCTTGGGATCAAAGCATAATATATACATTAATAGTTGATTTTTAAAAGTATCCTCTATAGCACTGCACATAAAAAACGTAAATCAGTAGAAGAATCCAAATATTTTCCAGTGTTGCTAAGCCCCAGTTATATTTATTTCAGATACTTCATTTGACGGCTAATGGATGAGCATTGGGGTTGTGTGAGCACTTTCCTGAATTTTTTTTTTAAGAGGAGGCAAAATAAATAGAACAGTCTGACTCTGCTGTTTGTATGGTTTAAATCAGTCATCATCTGACTTCAGAGCCCATGAGAAAGTAGTATATTTACACTGAAATGGTTATCTTCATGGCAATAAAGTGTTACTTTTGTTCTTAAATAGTTATCCTTTTAGTAAAAGATAAGTTTTAATTGTTTTTGTCTGAAATAGGCAGTGCAAAAGCTCCTTTGTGAATGTCCAAATAAAGTCCACTTTTTAAAAAACTTACTTCTTCTCAACTCTGTTATTACCTGCAAAAAGTAATGACCATAGCAAATGAACAGTAGAGTCTTTATTGAGCAAGGTGGATGGATTAATTTTGAATTTCTGTGGTTCCGTTTCCTTTATAGGAAAAACATCTGTTGAGATATTTTGTTGAACATTTCCATTTAAAACTATATTTATTTTAATAAAAAAATCCTTGTAATATTAGTGTGGCAGGATAACATTGTCAGATGACAGGAAGTGGTTGGAAAAGAGAATAGTGTAGAGTTACCGAAGGGGTCTTTTTAATTGCCATCATAACTATTTAAAAGAAGAAGGACAGAAAGAGGACCCCTTTTTGTATCTGGCACTAGATTTTAATTTCAAAGAGAAAACCGAGTAAGTTTAATTGCAACCTCTTTCAGCTCCTTTTGCAATGCCTTAGCCTTTGGCATGCTGACACATAAAAAAGGTTTCAAAGAGCCCTTTTATGTTTGTGAAATATTAATTGTTTTTTCCAGAGCTCTTACATACGGTAAAGAGCATAAAAAATGAGATGTGACTGTGCGAATTCCCTGCCTACGTAATTCAGGCTGGTGTCAGGACCACACCATGGAGCGTGGGCCCAGACTAATGGAGCTGAGCAGTATCTGTAAGAGGAACTGTAGCCACTGGGAATTAGAAGAGGGTGTCTAGGGGAGAGTAGAGGAGGCCTTCAGAAACCAAGCAATGAAGAAAAAAATTGGCCATTGTGGGGAAGAAAACACTCTTCGAAATCTATTATAGTCCCCCCAGGAGAACAGGAGGAGTCAAAAAAAAAAGGTGGCGGATGGAGAGTGTTAACAAGAAAATAGGTCATAAAAGAACTTATGAGCATCTTTAAAATAGTAATAAGCAAAGAGGTAGCAAAATTATAAAGAAAAACAAGGGAATGACAAACACACCACTTGGATAGTGAAAGGCAGGTGAGGAGATAAATGAGGAGCACAAAGCTCCAAATATTTATTGTTAGAATCTTAAGCTGTTTGATATACAGATAGGTATTTTGCTGTAATTCTTTAAAGTGTATGTATTTATTATGGACACTCTTTGGTATGTATAAGGTGCTTTGAAATAAAATGTCCAAGAAAATGGAAAGAAGTGGTTAAACACAAAGGAGCCCAACTAAAGACTGATAACCGTTCCAGGGAGTCACATGATGATGTCAGAGTGGTCCTGACAGCTTGCGCATCTTGACTTCTGATGAACCGAGCTCTGTTCCCACATTTAAATGTAATAAACCACGTAATGCACAGGCTTGCGTAGTACGTCATCGCCGTCCCATGTATACAGCAGGGGAAACCGAGACAACAGTGTGACCAGGCACAAGTCCAGGCGCTTTGGCTCCAAAGCCCACATGCTCTTGGCTACCTCTGTGCACCACTCATATAGTAAATGAAGAGACTATATGAAACTGTACACATTGGTTCTTACACAGAGAAGATCACATTGTCTTGTGAACTGGAGAGGTTGAAAGCCATAGATGAAACAGAATCAATGGCAACATCAATTTTGGGGGTATTGACCAAAACCCACTATCTAACTGGAAGACTGATGAAAACCTGGTCAGCTACCAGTTCCACTTCTTTGCATAAGAAATTCAATGAATTAAGATGTGTGAGTCGCTTGCATATGAGGCCCCCCAGTGAGCTCCCTTAAAGCAGGGGGTCCCTTACTGCAAAATGAAAAGGCAGTGCTTGGGAGGTGTGGAGGTTCTGGAGGTGAAATAGCTGATTTAATCCAAGTGCCACATTTTTTGAGAGAAGATACAAATTTGTTAATACAAGCCATTGAAGTAATTTTTTTTTTTAATTATCAAAAGGCCTTTGGAAATATTCTGGCCAAAGTTACTAAAAACAGTAACTGACCTTTCTCATATGATTAAAAGTGGAGGGAAGAAAAAGTAATGTTTTGAAGTAGGCAGAAAACACACATCTAGAAAAAAAAATAAAGGATAAACACATTTCTAGATGATGGTAGATAGTCATTTAAACCCCCTTGGAATAGGTATTGGCTTGGGATCTGGTTAGTGGACATATTCCTAGTAGTCAAGTGTTGTGCAAACTTTGTTGTCGCATAAGAATTTCCTAGGGAGCTTGTTAAAAGTGTGAGTTCCTGAACGCCACTGTAGAAATCCTGACTCAGTGGGTTTGGAGTTGATCCAGAAATAGGTCTTTTTTTTTAATTAATTATTTTTTTAATTAAGGAATTGATATACAATCTTATGAAGGTTTCACATGAGTACTGTTGTGGTTACTACATTCACCCACATTATCAAGTCCCCACCACATACTCCCATTACAGTCATGGTCCATCAGCATAGTAAGCTGTTATAGAGTCACTACTTGTCGTCTCTGTGCTATACTGCCTTCCTTATGCCCCCCCAGCTACATTATGTGTGCTAATCATAATGCCCCTTATTCCCCTTCTCCCTCCCTTCCCCCCGACACCTCCCACCCAGTCCCTTTCCCTTTGGCAACTGTTAGTCCATTCTTGGGTTCTGTGAGTCTGCTACTGTTTTGTTCCTTCAGTTTTTGCTTTGTTCTTATACTCCATAGATGAGTGAAATCATTTGGCACTTGTCTTTCTCCACCTGGCTTATTTCACTGAGCATAATACTCTCTAGCTCCATCCATGTCGTTGCAAATGGTAGGATTTGTTTTCTTCTGTGGCTGAATATTATTCCATTGTGCATATGTACCACATTTTCTTTATCCATTCATCTACTGATAGACACTTAGGTTGCTTCCATATCTTGGCTATTGTAAATAGTGCTGTAATAAACATAGAGGTGCATATGTCTTTTTGACTCTGTGATCTTGTTTTCTTCCGGTAAATTCCTAGGAGTGGAATTCCCAGGTCAAATGGTATTTGTATTTTTAGTTTTCTGAGGAACCTCCATATTGCTTTCCACAATGGTTGAACTAATTTACATTCCCACCAGCAGTGTAGGAGGGTTCCCCTTTCTCTGCTTCCTCGCCAGCATTTGTTGTTGCTTGTCTTTTGGATGATGGCCATTGTAACTGGTATGAGGTGATATCTCACTGTGGTTTTAATTTGCATTTCCCTGATGATTAGCGATGTGGAGCACCTTGTCATGTGCCTGTCGGCCATCTGAGTTTCTTCTTTGGAGAAGTGTCTGTTCAGATCCCCTGCCCGTTTTTTAATTGGGTTATTTGCTTTTTGGGTGTTGAGGTGTGTGAGCTCTTTATATATTTTGGATGTTAACCCCTTATTGGATATGTCATTTATGAATATATACTCCCATACTGTAGGGGGATACTGTGCGGATCCCATTATGATGACTTTTTGTTCTGCTGATGGTGTCCTTTGCTGTACAGAAGCTTTTTAGTTTGGTTAGTCCCATTTGTTTATTTTTGCTTTTGTTTCCCTTGCCCGAGGAGATATGTTCATGAACAGGTTGGCATGTTTATATTCAAGAGAGTTTTGCCGATGTTGTCTTCTAAGAGTTTTGTAGTTTCATGACTTACATTCAGATCTTTGATCCATTTCAAGTTTACTTCTGTGTATGGAGTCAGACAGTAATCCAGTTTCATTCTCTTACATGTAGCTGTCCAGTTTTGCCAACACCAGCTGTTGAAGAGGCTGTCATTTCTCCATTGTATATCCGTGGCTCCTTCCTCATATATTAATTGGCCATATATGTCTGGGTTTCTATCTGGACTCTCTATTCCATTGATCTGTGACTCTGTTCTTGTGCCAGTACCAAATTGTCTTGATTATTGTAGCTTCATAGTAGAGCTTGAAGTTGGGGAGTCTAAGCCCCCCCAGTTTATTCTTCCTTCTAAGGATTGTTTTGGCCATTTGGGATCTTTTGTGGTTCCACATGAATTTTAGAACTATTTGTTCTAGTTCATTGAAGAATGAAGTATTTTGATAGGGATTGCATTGAATCTGTAGATTGCTTTAGGCAGGATGGCCATTTTGACAATATTAATTCTTCCTACCTAAGAGCATGGGATGAATTTTCATTCATTAGTGTCTTCTTTCATTTCTCTCAAGAGTGTGTTGTACTTTTCAGGGTATAGGTCTTTCACTTCCTTGGTTAGGTTTATTCCTAGGTATTTTATTCTTTTTGATGCAATTGTGAATCGAATTGTTTTCCTGATTTCTCTTTCTGGTAGTTCATCATTAGTATATAGAAATGCAAGAGATTTCTGTGTATTGATTTTGTATCCTGCAACTTTGCTGAATTCAGATATTAGAGCTAGCAGTTTTGGAGTGGATTCTTTAGGGTTTTTTATGAACGGTATCATGTCATCTGTAAACAGTGACAGTTTTAACTTCTTCCTTACCAGTCTGGGTGCCTTTCATTTCTTTGTGTTGTCTGATTGCCATGGCTAGGACCTCCAGTACTATGTTGAACAAAAGTGGGGAGAGTGGGAATCCTTGTCTTGTTCCCGATCTTAGAGGGAAAGCTTTCAACTTTTCACTGTTAAGTGTGATGTTGGCTGTGGGTTTGTCATATATGGCTTTTTATGTTGAGGTACTTGCCCTCTATACCCATTTTGTTGAGAGTTTTTATCATGAATGGATTTTGAATTTTGTCAATTGCTTTTTCAGCATCTATAGAGATGATTATGTGATTTTTGTCCTTCTTTTTGTTGATGTGGTTGATAATGTTGATGGATTTTCGAATATTGTACCATCCTTGCATCCCTGGAATAAATCCTACTTGATCACAATGGATGATCTTTTTGATGTGTTTTTGAATTCAGTTTGCTAATATTTTGTTGAGTATTTTTGCATCTGTGTTCATCAGGGGTGTTGGTCTGTAATTTTCTTTTTTTTGTGGTGTCTTTACCTGGTTTTGGTATTAGAGTGATGCTGGCTTCCTAAGATGAGTTTGGAAGTATTCCCTCCTCTTCTACTTTTTGGAAAACTCTAAGGAGGATGGGTATTAGGTATTCTCTAAATGTTTGATAAAATTCAGCAGTGAATCTGTCTGGTCTGGGAGTTTTGTTCTTGGGTAGTTTTTTGATTACCAATTCAATTTCATTGCTTGTAATTGGTCTGTTCAGATTTTCTGTTTCTTCCTGGGTCAGTCTTGGAAAGTTGTATTTTTCTAGAAAGTTGTCCATTTCTTCTAGGTTATCTAGTTTGTTACCATATAATTTTTCATAGTATTCTCTCATAATTCTTTGTATTTCTGTGGTGTCCGTAGGGATTTTTCCTTTCTCATTTCTGATTCTGTTTATGTGTGTAAACTCTCTTTTTTTCTTGATAAGTCTGGCTAGCTGTTTATTTTGTTTATTTTCTCAAAGAACCAGCTCTTGGTTTCATTGATTCTTTCTATTGTTTTATTCTTCTCGATTTTCTTTATGTCATCTCTGATCTTTATTATTTCCCTCCTTCTACTGACTTTGAGCCTCATTTGTTCTTCTTTTTCTAGTTTCATTGATTGTGAACTTAGAAAGTTCATTTGGGATTGTTCGTCTTTCTTGAGATAAGCCTGAATTGCTATATACTTTCCTCTTAGAACTGCCTTTGCTGTGTCCCACAGAAGTTGGGGTGTTGAACTGTTGTTTTCATTTGTCTCCATATATTGCTTTATCTCTGTTTTAATTTGGTCATTGATCCATTGATTATTTAGGAGTAATGTGTTAAGCCTCAATGTGCTTGTGGGCCTTTTATTTGTTTGCATAGTTTATTTCTAGTTTCATACTTTTGTGGTCTGAGAAGTTGGTTGATTCAATTTCATTCTTTTTGTGTCTAGTATATGATCTATTCTGGAAAATGTTCCATGGTCACTTGAGAAGAATGTGAATCCTGTTGCTTTTAGGTGGAGTGTTCTGTAGATATCTGTTAGGTCCAACTGTTCTAATGTGTTGTTCAGTGCCTCTGTGTCCTTATTATCTGTCTGGTTGATCTGTCCTTTGGAGTGAGTGGTGTGTTGATGTCTCCTAAAATGAATCCAATGCATTCTATTTCCCTCTTTAATTATGTTTGTATTTGTTGCACATATTTGGGTGCTCCTCTCTTGGGGGCATAGATATTTATAATGGTTCTATCCTATTGTTGGACTGACCCCTTTATCATTATATAATGCCTTCTTTGTCTCTTGTTACTTTCTTTGTTTTGAAGTCTATTTTGTCTGATACAAATATTTCAACTCCTGCTTTTTTTCTCCCTATTGTTTGCATGAAATATCTTTTTCCATCCCTTTACTTTTAATCTGTGTATGTCTTTGAGTTTGAGGTTAGTCTCTTGTAGGCAGCATGTACATGGGTCTTGCTATTTTATCCATTCTGTAACTCCATGTCTTTTGATTCATGTATTCAGTCCACTTACATTTAGGGTGATTATTGATAGATATGTACTTACTGCCAATGCAGGCTTTGGATTTTTGGTTACCAAAGGTTCAAGGGCAGCTTCTTTACTATCTAACATTTTATTTCTTTGTGTGGTCTAATTTATATCAGGGAAAGAAAAAACAATTATGAACAAGATCTCCATAGGCTCAAGGTCAAGTTGTGGAGAATGACTTATCCAAGTTAAAGTTAGGCTGGGAGAGATGGGAGAATGGAGGTATAGGTAGAGTACTTTCAGGGAACATAAAAGGGAATGGTTAATGATTTTTAGGACCATCCATAAAGGTTGGATTGCGTAGGGTTTATAGGATGAATGGGATCTTTGGCCATTAGAACCAGAGAGGTTAATCTGATCCAGGCGGGGATTTATGTGTGTTTGTTTTCCAGTGCTACATTTCTACATCTTAATGTTTAATATACCTAAGAATCACAACATGTATTTACCTTAGCTTGTTTTTCTAATGAAATATTGGCAAAATGACTTGGAAAAACCTCTGAATACTTGGAAATAAAGCAAATACAATAAAATAAAAACCCTGTAGTTCAACATCCAAGAATGCAATGATTATATTAAACATTTTCTAAATGTTAAAAAAATCTAAATAATACAGAATCATTTGATAATCAGCATAATTATTTTGGGATTAAAAATTATTCATTCTTATAAACAAACTGTGACAGTTGATCATAATTAATGCTAATAAGTAGGGTGCAGTATTACATTCTGATTTATGCAATTGTGCCTATAAATGAGTAGCACAATTACAGGAACAGTTTGCAAATGAGTTCCCAAACATAGATACCAATTATGATTATTCATTTAGCTAGAGTGAAAGAAGATCAGTTTCACAGATTTTTTTCCCTTTGAGAAAATAAATATTCATTTGGATAATCTTGAAACCTATTGTACCTACGCCCCTCTCCAAAGAGTTTGGTAATAAGTGAAAGTAAAAATCAGGGCGCTCTTTGTCTCCCTAGCTCTTTCTAGGAGAAGACTGAAGAATTTAATGAGAGATACTCTATAAAAACAGAACTCATCAATTCCTCCAACCGAATTTCAATGCCAGAGAAAGAGAGGGATTTAATAGTTCTCTCCTACATGTCCCATGTCAGCATGACAGCTGAGTCATCATTGGAGACGTTTCTAAAAGCCTACTCATCCCCCAAAGGTACTGTCTCCAAAATCCCTTCAGAGATGTTAATAACATTAAGACATGTTTATATATAATTTGATACCCTAGCAATCAAATCAATCCTCCTTTTCAAACTTATTTTTCTTTTGTTCATTTTTTTAAGGCATAATTTTTAGGTAATAAAATCCACCAATTTTAAATGGACAGTTCAATGAATTTTGATAATTTCAACATCTATGTCATCTTGCTGTTGGCATCTCTTGATTTTTTTGTGTTGAGATTTTCCTGGTTATTCATATGCTCAGTAATTTTTTATTGTATTTTGGACATTTTGAATGTTATGCAATTATACTGGTTCTTGTTTAGATTACATGGAGAATGTTGATTTTTTTTTTTGTTTTAGCAACCTGGTTGGATTTAGGCTTTAAGTTCTTACATGGCTTCTATGAGCTTTAGCTTTAATGTCAGTTCTGTTTTCAAGTCATTTGCATTCTATTCAAAGCAGCCCTATGTGTGCCATCCACCATCTGGTCAGGGACCAGACAGTCCCATAGTTCAGGTCTCAAAGTCTGCAGTATGCTGTTTAGAGTTAGATCAAAGCATGTTCAGCTTGGAGGTTAAGCACAGGAGACTGCAAAAAACTTTATGAGGTTACTTTCCCTCACTGTGATTTCCCGAGAACTTTCTGGTTCCCTGGGGTCCTCTTTTTAGACATTCTGCCAGAAATCTAGGACTTCATATCATTCTGTATCACACTTCCTGCCACTGTACCCAGAAGTTTTCCCTTCCCTCTTAGGAAAGTTGATCTGATCCAAGCTGGAATTTCTGTGTGTGTGTGTGTTTGTTCCACTGTTTCGTCCACATTGCTGACGTTGCCTGGGCATCCAGAGAGGATGGTTCCACTTCACCATAGTACTAGGTCCTTGCTAGCTCCCACTGCCGCCACTGAAAATGCTCTCGCCACCAGTGGATATTTTTGAGAACTGAAATGGAACAGAGTGGAGAACATCCTCTTCACATGTGAGGGCAAGTAGAATCCGCCTCCTCCCTTTGATCCATATAAGCAGGCTTCTTCCGGGCCTCTCGTTCTCTCTCCCTCTTTCCGCAGCAGTGCCCACCTGTGGGTTTCAGGCGTTATGGAGTACAGACTGGGAGCCACCAGAGAAAAAAGGAAATGTTTCACTCACACTCTGAATCCTGATGGTCTTTGCCACTCAAGCCTGCTGCTGTTTAATTTTCACTCAACTCTGCATCTTGTCTAAGTTCTTCAGCTTTGTTCAGTGTGACAGGCAGGATACAGTAGGATTATTCCCTCTCACCTGTAACTAGAAGTGAACGTATGTCAGTCTGTTGAATTTTAATCTTTCTAAAGCATATGTGGTGTTACCCATTATGGTTCTGATTTTCATTCCCTCTTTAGCCAATGATGTCGAGCATCTTCTCACATACTTATTTGCCACTCCTATACCTCCTTTGCCCAAGTGTTTTTCCAAATCTTTGCCTGTTTTTCATGAAAAAATTTTGTTTCTTTCAGTATAGTTTTACATTTACAAAAACAAGTTGCAAATAGTATTAATTCCCTATACCCTACATACAGTTTCCCCTATTGTTAATATCTTTCATCAGTACAGCACCTTCATCACAACTAATGAACCGATATTAAAACATCATCACTAAATAAAGTCAATGCTTTATTCAGATTTACTTAGTCTTTACCCCATGCCCTTTTTCTAGTCTAGCTCCCATGGGGGATCCTACACATTTAGTTATCATACCTCCTTGGGCTTCACTAAACTGACAGTTTCTTAGACTTCCCTTGTTTGTGATGACCTTGACAGTTTTGAGGAATACTTGTCTGGCATTTGTAGAATACCCCTCAATTTGGATTTGTCTGATGTTTTTCTCATGATTAGACTGAGGTTTTGGGTTTGGGGGATGAAGACACAGAGGTAAAGGGCCCGTTTCATTACATCATGTCAAGGGGGGTACATACTGTCGACATGACTTATCAGCATTGATGTTGATTATCAAGCTGGAATAGTGTTTGGCAGGTTTCTCCACTAAGTTATCCTTTCCCTCCTCCCACGCTGCACTTTTTGGAAGGAAGTCCCTGTGTGCAGGCCATACTTAAGAAGTGGAAAGTTATGCTCTACCCCCTTGAAGGCAGATAAGCTACATAAATTAGTTTCATTCTTGTGCATAGATTTATCTCTCCTTCCCCATTTATTTATTTATTCAATCATTGGTTTATATCAGTATGGACTCATAGATACATATTTCATACTTTGAGTATCAATCCAGTCCTACTTTATTTTGTTGTTCCAGCGTTGGCCATTGGAAACTCTTTCATTTGGCTCATTTTGTCCATGTTTTATTGAGTTGTTTGTCTTATTATTGAGTTGTAAAAGTTCTTTATTCTGGTACAAGTCTTCTATTAAACATATGTTCACAAATAGTCTCTCCCAGACTGTGCATTCTCTTCTCTCTTTTTTCTGGTAACAGTTTTATTGAGGGGTAACACCGTACAATTATTCACTCATTAAAAGTGTGCAATTCAAAATTTTTAGTGTATCTACAATTATGCAGCCATCATCACAGTCAGTATTTGAACATTTTCATCACCCTAGAAGAAATCCTGTACCCTTTATTGCTTCAGTTTTTACTAGGTCTTGAGGAAGAAAGGTTTTTAATTTTAACAAAGTCAAATTTATTTATTTTTCTCTTGTAGTTTGTGCTTTTTGTGTCTTATTTATTTACTATTTACCTAACCCAAGGTCATTAAGATTTTCATCTATATTCTCATCTAGAAATTTTGTATTGTGGTGCTTATATTTGGGTCTATGATCCATTTTGAAACAATTTATGTGGTATGAGGCAATGTTCAAGGTTCATCTGTTTGCATATGGATATACAAGTGTTATAGTACCACTTTTGAAAAGGTTATTTTTTCCTCATTTAATTACCTTTTAACAAATTACCTCACTTTCCTTTAAAATAAAATGACCTTCTATCTGCCAGCCTATTTCTTCATCTTCATCAGAAAACTTTTATTAATTTTGTAAAATGCCTAGAAACATACAACCTACCAAGACTGAATCATGAAGAAATAGAAAATCTAAACAAACCAATGACAAGTAAGGAGATTTAATCAATAATGAAAAATATCCCAACACACTAAATACGGCTTTAGTGGTGAATTCTATCCAACATTTAAAACCCATCTCAAACTTTTCCAAAATAAATGAAGAGAAAGGAACACTTCCAAACTCATTTTACAAGGCCAGAATTACTCTGATACTAAATACTACCAAAGCCGGACAAAGACATATTAAAAAATCCTCCATAAAATATTAGCAAACCGAATTCAGTAGCACATTATGAGGATCATACGCTATGACCAAGTGAGACTTATCCCTGGTGTACAAGGATAGTTCCACATTCACATCAATAAATGTGATGTGCCACATTAACAAAAGGAAGAATAAAACTCATGTGAACATTTCAATAGGTGCAGAGAAAACATTTGACAAAATTCAACATTCTTTCGTGATAAAAACTCTGAATAAATTAGGTGCAGAAGGAATACATCTCAACTTAATGAAGACCACATGTGACAAGCCCAGAGCCAACATCATATTCCATGGTGAAAAGCTGAAAGTGTTTCCTCTCAGATCAGGAAAAAGACAAGAGCGTCTACTCTCACCATTCTGTTCAACATAGTACTGGAAGTCCTACCCAGAGCAGTTAGCAAGAAAAACAAATACATTTCCAATCCGGGCACTCAACACGTTATCATCTTTATTGTAGGAACCAGGTGAGTGGAGAAGAAAACAGCCAATGATATTCTGCTTGTAAATCTTCAACTAATGCAAAAACAAAATGCCGCTCCAGGCCAAAGATTTACCAGGTGTCCTGACTTAGGGAACAAAAGGCAAAAATGATAGGAGATGGTGAGCTGTAACTTTTATGTGTTTATGTGCATTGGCTTCTGTGGATTTTTCTGTAATTAGTTTGTAGCTCCACAGCTGCTTATCATGCCGACTTGTTTTGCCTAAGTTGTTATTTATTCTCTGTATTTTATTTATTATTCTTTGGCTGTATGGGATTTTGAATAGTTGCTAAGGACAGTCAAGATGGCTCATCAGTCAGGAGATAAACTCATTAGTCAAAAGCAATAGATGAATGTGAAGTAAAAGTTTTGGGGAAAAGTTTTGTAAAACCATTTAGCTTCCAGCACTGACATTAATGGCCGTGACGATATGCATCAGTAACTCCTTTGCTGGCTGATTTGTAGACATAGCTAAAGAGCAATGTAGATTTGCAGATTACTGGAAATCACTGACTGCATACACATCTATTACTTCTATAATTTGTGTATTTGTTAGGGTTTCATCAATAATTTCTTTTGTATCGCTATGTTTAGGGAACTTAAGCGTTTGCCAAATGTTCCTACTGCTTGACTTCCTTTGGGTTCTTCCTAAACTATTCATCAACTTGTTCAAACATGCTTTGTTTATGTTAAATAGTCTTCTATGATACAGATACAAAGACAGCCTTAGCATTTAAAATGTGTCCACCAGACATTGACCATTTGAGGTAATACTGATTTTTACATATGAGTTAATACTGCTAATCCAGTAATCATCTATTGGGTTTCCACTGTAGCCACAAGATACTACATGAAGCTATTTAATTGAAGGAAATGAGTTTTTTGATTCATCTGGAACTCCAAGGATCATAAATTTATAATTCTCTAGGCCTTTATACACTTTGTAATTTCTACGAAACATTGGAGTTGGGTGAGTTATGAACTACAAAGCAACCAGTGGCCAGAGGTTGCTTTTCCGTCTGACTGGTTGAAATATTTATCATCAGTTCTGTACTTGATTTGCCAGACACACATCCCTGCAGTGCTGGTCAGCCACTTTGTTTGCTGCAAGTGGCCTGTCCTTGGACAGATGCTGGAAACTATTTTCTGACTAAACTCTTCTTCTGTGATTGAGATAAACTCACTTCTCTGGTGATGGGTGCTTTTTGTTATGCAGTAGGGCATAGCATCTGTTGATGACAGTGTAAATGAGGCTTTATGAGTGTCATTTTAAAAGCTAGGCTACAGTAGGGAAAGACAAATACCATATGATTTCATCTATATGTGGATCCAAAAACAAAACAAAGCAAACAGAACAGCATATAGACTCATAGACACTGAGAAGTGACTGGTGGTTACCACGGCGGAGGGCTTGGGGTGGGTGGGTGAAATAGGTGAAGGGGATAGAGGCACAAAATGTCAATCATGATATAAATTAGTCATGGGGACGGAAGTACAGCATAGAGAATATAGTCAATGGTTCTGTAACATCTTTCTATGTTGACAGCAACTACACTAGTTGGGGTGAGGATTTAATAATGTGTCTCACTGTCGAATCACTGTTGTATGCTTGAAACCAATATAATACTGTACATCAATTATACTCCAATAAAAATGATATAAAAAAAAGTTAGGCTAAAAGTTCAGGTCTCTGACCTCTGTGGGGAGCATGGTAAATGTTGCCTACCTTTATCTTCTTTTAACTGCTTCCTCTAAAACCACACCGGCAGTATTAACTCACTCAGTTTCTTCCCTCTGTTCCTGATTTTCCCAACTCTGTAACTGTCATTCTGTCTTCTGCCTCTGGGAGTTTTCCTTTAGACCTCTGTTCTTTAGAATTTAATCTAAGGCACTTCTCTGAGAATCTGTTTTCAGTGAAACAAGATAGCTCACTCTCCCCTAAACGTATATTCCTTATTTCTTAACCTCGAAAAGTCACCTCAGGTTTGTCCACACAAACATCTGAAACCTGAAGTATTGTATGTAATAGCATTTGAGAACACAGACGTCAAAATTAGGTTTGAACCATGACCCTCCCACATGCTAGCTGTAGGACCACGAGGAAGTCCCCCTTCTACAAAATGTAAATAATAACAGCGTCCATCTGGCAAAATCGTGATGACTGGGTGATACGATGAATGTAAAACCCTTAGCTCAGTGCCTAGAAAACTGTGATCCTCAGTGAAGTTAGCTGATATCACTGAGACTGTGAGATCCGTAGGGATTAACCTATATGTAACATAGGTTCATCAACAAGTTACATATAGTCACTGTATGCCCCCCTTTCTGGGACAGTTGACTCTTAATCTTCCTCATTACATTAACTCATGCTTCAGAAAGAGTGAAATGAATGTTATGATTTTAGGTATAATTCAAGAAGCTGTAAACACCAAGGAATCTGACAGGAAAAGAAAGTGCTCAGATGAGAAAAAGAAATATGCTTGAGAAACCATTGGGTTGAAGTAGAAAATGCAAGCAGGACAATTTCTTTTTTAACCTGCTGTAGAGCCATATGGTTGCTGAATGTGTTGATGCTGGTTTTAAGATTCTTGAGTATTTTAAACTTGACATGTTATTTTTTTAATGATTTCAAACATCATTTCTTTCCGAGCCTTTTCCCAATGTTGCTGTAATATTGAACAGATGGCTCAGCAGCATTTACATTTGCATTTTGCAGTACTGCCATGTTATTTGCAAAATTTCTTGTCAAAAACCTGTGATTCTTTCTCTACCTTTTCAGAATGGCTGGGATGAAACTGTAAACAGGTTCTTCCCAGAGTCTTGGGGATGTGGGAAAAACTGGAATCACATATTGCTGCTTCTTTTCAATTTTATGCTGTCATATTTTTGGGTCTTATGCCTACTGTTATTAGTATACTCTCTCATCTTAACTGGCCCCTCTCCTGTGACTAAAATTCCTTGTTACATCTTTGCTGTGGGAGGAAAAATGAGATAACATTAGTGCTGAGTGACATCTTGATGATTACACCAGTCCTTTCACTCTGTTTACTTTTTTAGTAATCACTTGTCACTCTCTGAAATGGTCCTGTTCATCTATTTCTTGTCTAGCTCAGCCACAGCATGCAAGCACCATGAAAGCCAGGGGCCCTCTCTGTTTACCTCCACCTCATCCCCAGGACTGGCTCAGTGCTGGGGCCTGGCCATTATCTGAAAGAATGAATGAGCAATTAATTTATTTACTTGTTTATTAATAAGGAACTGTGCAGATAATGGCATTCCTATCACAAGCAAAATATGAGTTCCCTGAATATAATTGCTTTCTCTAATCTTTTTACTTTCATTTTCCTCAGGTATGTCTTCAGGAGGGTTTTTCCAGGACTTTTTCTTGACAAGCTTCACCTCCTTGTTGTTTGTGGTTGTTGTGGTGGTTTTTTAATACAGCGTGACTATGTGGCTCTCAGCAGACCATCCCTTAGGGGGCTCGTTTGTTCTTACTTTGGGGGGACAATGGGATCAGTGCCAACACAAAGGCATTTTCTTGCTTAGCAGATTGAAAAGATGCAGGAGGCAGGAGAGGATGTATTGATTGGAGCTGCTGTTGGCTTTTCCTTTTAAAGGTGTGTGATGATGAAAAATAAGCCCACCAAATCTCTATTAAAATTCTTTGATTTTCCCATTTTAACTGAGAGCTGCTCCGTCAATGCAGCAGGCCACAGCGTCTGGCTGCGGGCTCACCGGCTCACTCTCATCTGGTTTTGCCCTTGATCATCGTTGTTGCCGGCCCATGACTTGGGTTAACTATCTCCGTAACTTCAGGTTAGGGGTTACTCTAAGGCTTGTTCAGTTTTAGCCTTGCACATAGAACAAATAGAGGAAAAATTTAATATTGAAGGTTACACTATTTATATCTAGAAAAAGGGCCATTTGCTCTAATTATTGAGAAGCGTTGGCCGGTTATTTGTCAGTAAAGTAAATTCTGTCTCTCAGCTCAGAGGTACAGTGGGAGGTGAAGAAACACTTTTATTGCTACAACCATGTGTCTGGAAAGCATTTTAGGCTTCACTAAGTAGGTCTTTACAGATATTAGAGTTTCTGTGAAAAGGGTCAGGAGCTTCATCTTTGCTGAATGAGAACTTTGATTTTTCTAAAGCCAGAATTACAAAAGGATTTTAGAAGCAAGGACTTTGTTGTGTGGGTTTGTTTCCCACTTCTGAGGCTAGATTTTGCCACTGGCAAGCCCATGAGAAGCCTCCAGCAGTGCTCAGGGTGGGAGATAAAATAATGTAAAAGCAAACTACAGTCCAATGTAGGAATGAAAAAAAAATTTTTAATGTTTTCCTGGCTTTCACAATACACAAACTGTTTTTTGTAAAACATTTATGCAGGTAAGATTTGAGCAAAAAGGAAGAGGACATTAAAGTCAGCAATTAGAGTTCAGCCGTGACCAATACCGTATTAGTTAAGATCAATGAAAGGTTCGTGAGGTCCTGTGAAGAGATGGCACCTCACGGGCTCCCTGTATTTCCCACCTCACTTGGGAAAAATCTTACCTGTCTTTGCACGAAGTTTTATATGGGATGTATTTTCTAAGTCAAGGCTTTGCCTTATAGTGTAAAGTGTATAATAAATGATGCCTCAGAGCAGTACTTTCCTGAATAATGGGTTTAACCCTTTGTTTGCTGCAACCTATGTAACCTCCCTCTCTGTGAAAATGAATCCTAATTATCATCACGAACAGCTAGCTCTCCTCATTTTGTTCCTATGGATGGCAGCTTTTATAGCTTGCTAAGTATCAGCACACAGAAGTGCTTGAAGTTAAATAGTATCAACAGAGTTGGAATAGATTTTCATGTTGAATACTTTTATTGATTAATTGTTAATTAAAACTTCTCAAATCTCTACCCAATTAATCCATTTAATTTATTGGATACTGTAATAACTCTTACTCTATACTTGTAGATGGGTACTTTTGGAGTATTCTTTTTATTCTCTTTAGGGGTTTTCTTAATATATAACTCATATAGTTTATAGTACTGTACTAAACCAGAAGATACAGACATTTATGATTCAACATTTTATTAATCTAAAACCAGTTGGAAATGACTAATTGTAGTCTGAAAATCAGGATATCACACTTAGAGGTGCAAGCTAATAAATAACTTCCATTCAGAGAAGACCTTTCACTTCTGGTTGACTGTGTAATCAGTCATACCCATTCTCTATCTGGATGGTTCTAATTGTGAAAAATAACTTCCACAAGCTGAAATGATCCCTATATCCAACTAGTCCAAACTCCCATGTCTGGAATGACCTAGGATAAGTTTAAACGCTTTCCAAAACAGTGCCCTTTAGATATGTGAGACATCTGGTATAGCCCATTTACCTCTTCTCCCATAACAGATTTATCTCCACCTTCTCCAGCTATTCCTCAAATGTTCAGACCCTTCATAAGTCTTGCCTTACTTTTCTAGACTGATGGAGCTTTCAACTCAGCAACAAAAGAAAATACTAAACACACTATTGGTACAAGGAGTAATAAGATTCTCAGAGAGGAAGGAAAAAATACTATAAGTTTATAGGTAAGAAAGGAGGTAGGGACAGAGCTAACCTAGCCCAGGTCTTAAACTTTCTCCTGGTTGATAGAGAGAACATGCTCATTGGATGAACAGATTTCAAACATTCCCCATCCCACATTCCCAAGCCCCTTACCCTGTTCTAGCTTTTCCCCATACCATTTCAACTTCTAGTATATTATATACTTTATTTATTATTTTTTTGTCTCCTTTCATTAGAATCTAAACCCCATGAGGGCAGCAATTTTTGTCTGTTACATTTAGTTATGAATCCCTATCACATAGAACATGCTGAACACATAGTGAGCATTCAATAAATATCTATTGAGCAATACTTACTCCTTAGGTTTGGCTATTCAATTAGCTACCAGTCCATCTAACTTTATTAACAACCAATTCATACATTTCCATCTCACCCATTGGGAGGTCTTAGAAGACCATGACAGACACCTTGCAGAAATCCAGATACATTATATTTAAGACCAGGAGAAACTGTAGAGATAACTTCCTCTGGTCTTTCTGAAATCATGTCGGCTTCTAGTAATCATTGCTTTCTTTTTTAAGTACAAAAATACTATGTCATTCTGAAATAAAATGATTGTCCATATTTAGTGATCAGCTATCGCGTGGAAGGCACTCTGATAAAATGCCTTACGTGCATTTATAGATGAGTCCTCACATTTAGTAGGTACTATTATCATCCCTGTTTTACCAATGAGAAGGGGAAGGGCTAGACAAGTTAGATAACTTCTCCTGTGGGGACACATGTGACAAATGGCAGAACTGTATTTGCAAAAGCCCATGTTCCTGGCTACAGCACCATCCAGCCTCTGGTGTGATTGTTGGGACTTTGGAACAAACTTAAGCCTGTCGTGTGGGGATCCTGCCTTGGGAAGAGCTAGATCATTTGCCTTTTCTTGCTATGGCTACGGTTTCTTCAAGGCGGTGGTTCTGTGACCACGTCAATGGTCCTTCAATGCCATTAGCACATTTTTTCTGGGGCTGCCATGTAAAGTAGTTCAAAGCTTTCTTTAATATTGTCACCTAACTGGGGGGGTGAATTCCCTCTTAATTCTACTCATAACTTTGAGGACAGTTCCTGGTGTGAAGGCAGAAACAAGACAGAAGTTGAATTGTGTTTTCTCTGTCATCTGTTGATGTGCATTTCACACCACTCCATCTACCTGAGCAGTCACCAGGCTTTTCTTTTGCTTACTTTTCATGCCACCTTGCAGATTTGAAAGTCCCCTCTCTGGCTATATGCTACATTAAATGGCCTTCATCTTTTATTCCTTTACAACTGTTATGTTTCTTGGTGTCTTTTTTCTGTAGCCTAAAGGAAGTAGTTTCTAAAAATCATCTACTTTCCCAGTGCTAGAATCAAGTCTGCAATCAAATATTGCACATTATTATGTTGAAAAAGAGGATTGCTAAATAATGAGTGTTTTTTTAATTTATCTGAAGGCCTTTAAGCCATAGTGTTAGATAGAAAATAACCTTGACTAATTTTCACTCACACTTCCTGACTTAATTTGACTGCTCTTGTTGGTGTTTCTCACAAAATGATCATTTTTCATTAAATTGTTCCAACATAATCTTGTTGTGTTTTAATTAGATTTCAAGCCCCCCCTTTTTTTCGACAAACACAGTTAAAATTTTCACGATTGGGAAGAGCGTTTCTTGCTGAAGTTCACCTTATGATCAGCTCCATACTCTTCCAACCTACTGAGAAAAAAAAAGCCAAGAAGTCAGAGGCCGTCAAACCAAAAAGCGAGCTGAGCACAGGGCCTCTCTGCCTCTTCCTGGGATCTTACACGTGGTGTGAGGTCACGTCAAAGAGGGGAGCTTGGCATCCTGTTTGGATGGAATCTCGCCATACTAATCTCAGCATATTTAAAATGTGGTATTTATTTCTTATCAGACTTTTGTTTTTCCTCTCTTGGCTTATGGCTGCAAGAGGTTTTAGGGCACTAGTGAGGGTGTGAAGATACGGACAGACTGTCTTCTCTTTGGGCCCCACACAGAGGCTTTGGAAGGGGGATGGAAAGCATTCTGTTCTCTTCACAGTAAGGACACAGGAGCTGATCTGTCGCTTCCCTTCCTGAATTGCCCAGCAGGGTCGCCAGAGGATGGCTTTATCTGGTGAGGTTTAAATGGAAATTCGGTAGTCAGCAGGCACTTCCTGGGGCCTTCTTCTGAGGTCTGCTGTGATAGAGGAAAGGGCAAATGTATAGATTCATATTCAGGTTCAACCCCAGGTATGCCAAATTGCACAGGCGAATGCATCCATTCTGCCGTGCTCTGGGACGCACAAACAGGTTTTGAAGGAACTCAGCATTCTCTAGGAGCAGAAAGGGAAAGATAAAACCCTTTGCCACTCTGACAGCTCTCTGCCCAGGAGCCTGCTAATGTTTTCCAATACTAACAGTAAAGCTACACCAGGAGTCAAAAATAAAATACTGTAAATGTGCACAAATTTTTTAAAAGAACAAAGAAGAAAATCTTTAAGTAGGGCTTTGTAGATAGATTTATTTAAAGATATAAAACATTAAATATCAAACCATTCTCACCAGCCCATAAAAATATGTACCAGTTAGTTTCTTACTCATGTTTTCCAGGACTACCTGCTCCTACCTTTCAGGTAAGCCTTCTCCTCTGAACCCCAAGTGATTTCAGCTCGATGTCTTTATTCAGCACTTAGTTAAAGCATATCTCCTCAGAAAGCATACATAGAAACAATTGATGTCAGGCACACATGCAATGAACTCTGCTCTGGGGGTCAGAGAGACCTGAGACCTATTTGGAAAGGTGGCATGATAGTGGAGAGAAAGACTCATAAAGAGGCTTTCTTTTAAGGGTTTTATGCATTTTAAGGGTCATTTGAGAATCTGTCCTTTATTTCTTCTAATAGAATGCTTAAGTAAAATTAATAGAATGTGTCAAATTGTCAAATATGTAATACCTCTTTTGCCATTTACAATAGTCATTTCAGTTCATGGCTAAGAGAATTGATTAGCTGTCTTACTGTGGGGTACAAGTTAGATCAGTCCTAAGTATCTTTAATTGTTTAATGTCTTCTGCCACATTGGTTTACTCTCTCCATCTCAAAAGCTTTTATGTTCAGAATTTCATAATTAGAAGAGAAAACCATGTTCCCAATGATGACTGATAATTAAATGTGTTTTCCCTGTACATTTACTTCCATTATTTAAGAAAAAATGGGGATATGTTTTAGGGAGGCCTTTTCAGCAAGCGTTCTGCTACCTATAAATGACATATTATTTGTTATTAGATTATATAGATGGGGTGCACTCTGAGATTCAGGAAACTGTTAAAAAAGGAATGGTACATCTTAGAAGTATCAGTGACGTCGCCCTGTCGTGGGAGGGTGCCTGAGCCTGCCTGGGCTTCCTTGGCTAAAAAGGAATGACTACACAGTTTTCAATGAAAGAACGCAGAGGTCTTGAAGGGGTCTTGTCAGTGTCAGATTACAGGTGGGAGCACTTGTTTGTTATTACTGTTATGTGGTTTCTTTACCCAGCTTTAACAGGACAGCCTGGGAGATGGCCCCGGTACACAAGTCGTGGGCGTTTTACTGAGACATGACCATGTGGAAAAGCACTCAATAACAATTAGCGATCAGGATGTACAACTACCGTCTCTGGTTCTAATCTCTTTATGCCATCAATAGATTTTTGACAGGGTCAGCATGCTGACAGACCACTTAACTTTCTGAACACCAGATGCACTTTAAACTGCAAGCCCTGATTGAGATCACTAATCTCATTACAAAAATAATAGCACAATTGAAAGACCTCATCCTATGGCTAAGAATCTGATAGAAAATCAGTTATTAACTCTTTGACAATATTGCCTGTTGATTGAAGGTAATTTCCAGATACCAAAGTGGAGATGACTTGTTAATGGTTTCTGTACTAATGGGTACAAGCTTCATTTTATTGAAGTTAACAGATCTTGATGTTAAAAGAATTTGTCTTTTAAGGTAACTCCTGGGTTTTTCTTAATCTGTGGGTGACGCAAAGCCGTCCCTTTTTAATGTAGATGACCAGCCATATTACTTATAAAGTGAAAGACTAGATTTTTAAATAGTCATTTTTGGTTTGGGTTTTTTTTTTTTTCGGTATATTTGCCACTGATTGATTTATTTATTTAGCAAACATCGAGTGCTACTATGTTGTACCACGTACTCTGTTAGGAACTGGTCATGAACACATACATGAGAGATACCATGTCCTCCATGAAATCGGCTGATACGAGTAAATGATAGTCATCAACATTTTTCTCATTTTGTTCTTTTCAAGAAGTTCAGTATAGTATTTGCTCATACAATAAAATCATACTTAAAAACTTACTGTGAAGGGCAACAGAAGGAACTGCTTAATGGCTACAGCATTTTCCTTTGGATAAAAGTGTTTTGGAACTAGATAGAAGTGATTGTGACTCACACAGCGTGAATGTACTAAGTGCCACGGAATTGCCATTTTGACATGGTTAATTTTCTGTTGTGTGATTTCCATTTCAATTTTTAAAAGTTCATGTGGTTTGTGGTTTGTTTCTCTTGATATATTTATTTGGCTTCATATTATATATTAAAGTTGGGAGATAATTTGAGAAGTCTAGTCTTGGGTTTTTTTTGTATTTTTTCAGTAGAATTTTGAAAATTTTTCTCATAGGTCTTGAACATTTTTTATTCATTTATATATTTTTCTTGATTTTGTGGGTAGGATTTTTTTCATATTTTTAAACTGTTTATTGCTGCCATGCAGAAGAGCTATTGAGCTTTGACTGTTTAGTTTATATCCTACCAATTTTGTAACTGCCCCCTTTTATAATAAGAATAGCAATGGGTTCTTCTGGATCTTGTATGATCAAAAATCTGTAAGCTGAGATGGTCACAGCTTTACATATTTTATTTAGTGATGCAATACTTTAAAAGGGCCCTACTATTAAATATTAAATCATTTTTGCATTCCTGGGACAAATCCTACTTAATTCCCACTAATTCTTATAATATTTTGTTGAATTATATCTACTAGTAATCTTTTGAGGATTCTGTATTTATCTTCTAAGGGATATTAATTTATTCTCTTATTTTAGTTTTTATGCTAATTTAATAAAATAAGTCCCATAGCTTTCCATTACTCTCTTCTCTGGAAGAGAATATATGGGAATTTGTTCTTTCTTGAAAGTTTGAAAGACTTCATTCTAAAACTATCTGGCTTAAAGCATTATTTGAAGATACCTTTTCATTTAATGTAATCTGCATTCTCAGGTTTATAGGTCTAATCTCATTTTTCTTTTTTTATTGAAGTATAGTTGATATACAATGCTGTACTGATTTCAAGTACGCAACATTAGTAACTCAGCAGTTATCTACATTCTTAAATCCTCACCGCCACTAGTGCAGTTACTAACTGTCAACATAGAAAAGATGTCACAGAACCGCTGACCATATACTCTGTGCTGTGCTTTCACCCCCATGACTAATGGGTATAATGCTTGAGATTGTGCCTCTTTACCCCCCTCACCTGTTTCACCCGCCCACCTCAAGCCCTCCCCCATGATAACCGCCAGCCACTTCTGTGTCTGAGTCCACGGCCGTTTTGTTCATTGTGCTTTGTTTTTAGATTCCCTAATTTCATTTTTCCTTATTTCCTAAGTCAGGTTTTTCTTGTTGTTTTTTTTTCCAGAAAGTTGCCAACTTCATCAACAATTTTCTTTTATTAGTATTGTACTCTATTTTAATATTAATATCAGTTATCTTCTTATCATTATAATCCCTTCCATATATTTCATATCCTTCTTATAACAAATTATGTTTGTTTGGGCTTTCTTTTAATTGAACAAATTTTTAAGTAACTTTTTATTGTTTTGAGTAGTATATTTTGGTTTTAAGAAATTATATTTTGCCTTTATAAATTCTACTGATTTTTTATTTTATAACTATTTCATTGGTTTTCCCTACTTATTATTTTCTTCCTGCCGTATGTCTCTCTTGATGCTAAGTTTTTAAATGATTGTTTAGCACATAAATTTCCTTTTAAAAAATAATGAAAGCTTTTAGTGTGTGAATTTTAAGAATATCTTTGGGGCCATCCCATAATTTTTTTTTGCAGTATTTTAATTTTATTTTTATGTAAACATAAAGAGTTGTATGTGGGTGGTATTCATTTTTTTCTGAGAATTTTAGACTTTTATGTCTACATAGTGTTTAATTCATAGGGTAATTGTTTTGATAACTTGTGGGTAAAGAGTCTGGGTTATAACACAACTACTTTTTGGAATTTTGTGAAACTCTGTTTTAATAGCTCAATGTCTGACCACTCCAGTGCTACCACGTCAGCAACTATCTCATATGTGCTTGAAAAGTTGGGGTTTCCTCATAGCATTCTAAATTCATTCTGTCTATCAATTTAGCCTTATTTAATTTTATTTTCAAATTCTCCATCCTCTTATATAGGGTTTTTTTGGGGGGGGAGCCTTTGTCTATTAAGAGAAATAGGGGTGGATTAAAGACTTCCAACCACTATAATTCTATTTCTCTTTTTCCTAGCATACCTTATTTTGATGCTCTGTTAATGCCCTGACTCTTGTTTCCTCATTCTGTATTGAGCTCTCCAATTCATTTTCTTTGCTGTAACTCCTTTAGTTGATATTAATACTGGCACCAACTGCTGTCATTTCATTTGCGTTTTTTATGATACACCTTTATACACTTGTTTTTTCTTACTATTCCTTTTGCATATTTTTTCCTCTTAGATGTGTGAATGTCTAGCTGACGGTGTCATTAGGATCAGAGGGGAAGTGGTGGATGTGAGTGGCAGAGCAAAAAGGCGAACGATTTGCTGGGGAGATTCAGGAGATAAAAGGGGGTCAGGTGAGGGATGGAGGCAAGCTTCCAGCTGGGATGACTGGCACCAGAGTACTGCCCTTGAAAGGGGAGGTGTTAGGTGGAGTGTAAGATGGGCTGAATGTGCGGGAGAACTGGCTAGCCGCCTCCTTGTCCACACGTGACTCCGGCCTCAGAGGAGGCTGGGGACACAGGCAGCGGGCGGGGCTTCACTCAGAATAACAGTCCCCGAATTGGAGCTTAGATCCTCACCCAGTGCTTCTGTGACATTGATGGCACACCTGATTTCTTTGTATCTCCATTTTTCAGTGAATTAAGAGAAGACTTACTTAAAAATACTTCTGTAGAGGTATTTAAGAGTGTGCATATGATAAACAATTTCTAAACACTTGTGGCCTTTGGAGTGCTTGCATACAAACCAGGCATTGCAACTTTCAAAAAGTGTTATTTTAGAATGAAAGTTCTGCCTTTGATGTGTCTGATGAAGAGTTAACTATTTTTAAAAATGGGACACGTGCAGCTTCATCTCCTCTGCAGTGAAATGCCATTTCCCGCTGATTTGATGGAGCCTTTTCTCCTTAAGCCTTGCTAGCTTCTTCCAGGGCTCTGTGCTCGGCATGGTAATTAGGGACTTCGGCTCTCAGTGATAGGATGCTCCTGGCTATTTTTGAGCTATACTTACGCACAGCTTAGTTCCTTACATTTCCTTGGCAGAGTGTGTGTGGTGTGTATTTTTAAGTGATGTGATTTGGGGAAAGCAGTTCCATGAAAAAGGAATGTGATAGACAAGGCTGTGGAGAAGGAGAATCAGCCGGGATTGTTAGCTTTTAATTGAAGTTTAGTTGAAGGTTCAATGAGGTAAGACTGTTATGACAGATTTCAAGATGTAATGATAGGGAAGTAGGGTGGGTTCATCAAAGTTGGAGTAAATATGGAACAACAGCTCAGCAATTCAGCAAGAAACAATAGCTACAAACTCTCAAAAAATACAGAGTAATTAAAATTTGCATTGTGCAGCCCTCCTTCTCAGTGGGTACCTTTCCAAGGAAAGCAATCACTTTATTGTGAAAAATATAAACACAAATTTGGAGATGGAAATTACATGCATGTTTTAATCTTGTTCATAAACACTGGAAGTTTTTAAAATGTAAATATAATCCAAGTTCCCAACTGCACTGAAACCAGATCTGAGCAAGACCTCAAGATGGTGAAAGGTCCTCTAGTCTCTGCCCACCCACACCCTACCTACCTACCTACCACCTTTCATTATTGGGAAATTAAGAGGTAGAATTCTGTCCTCCAATTTCTGAGGACACAAATCCTTTCTTTAATTTGTTTTTTTTTACATTTATTTATTTTTTAATTATGGTATCACTGATATACAATCTTATGAAGGTTTCACATTCACCCCTATTATCAAGTCCCCCCCTACCCCCCATTGCAGTCACTGTCCATCAGCCTAGTAAGATGTTATAGAGTCATTACTTGTCTTCTCCATGCTATACTACCTTCCCCATGTCCACCTCTACATTATGTGTGCTAATTATAATGTCCCTTAATCCCCTTCGCCCTCCCTCCCCACCTACCCTACCCACACCCTTCCCTTTGGTAACCCCTAGTGCCTTCTTGGAGTCTGTGAGTCTGCTGCTGTTTTGTTCCTTCAGTTTTGTTTTGTTCTTATACTCCACAAATGAGGGAAATCATTTGGTACTTGTCTTTCTGCGCCTGGCTTATTTCACTGAGCATACTACCCTCTAGCTCCATCCATGTTGTTGCAAGTGGTAGGATTTGTTTTCTTCTTATGGCTGAACAATATTCCATTGTGTATATGTACCACATCTTCTTTATCCCCTTTCTTTAATTTTTAATGTTACAGAAGGGATGGTAATTTTAACCCTTTCCCTCCATTTCCTCTCCTATCTATTCCCCTTTTGGTCTATGCGTGTGATACTAGAGGTAGTGAGATACAGAGTAACTAAGTGTTGGATAATTTACATTATGTAAGGGAAGGAGAAAATTTATCCAAATGCTGTCCAGATTCTTTAATTTCTGTACTTTATATATGACAGTGACCTCAAGTTGAGCCAAGGATGCTAAGGGTTGATCTTAAGGAGATAGCTTGCAATAGTAGAAAATTCACGGAACAGGTGTTGAAGAACTGTGTGTGGGTTCTACATTGACTGCCCCTATGCTGCCAGAAGGATTTTGGACAAAGCCCTTCACTTCTCTGGGCCAGTTTCTCCATCTGTTAAAGTCACTGAGTTGGCCTAAAATGAGCTGTAAGGTTCCTTCCAATTCAAACTTTCTATAATACTGTACCTCATGGATCCATTCCATTCCAAATGAGGGCCTGGAGGTTCAAAGCCAATCAGTTCCCTTTTTAGGTCTCCAGGTGTCCCCAGGAGTCAGAAATGTTCAGAAGGTTCAAGATGTTTCTGCACCAAGGACTATCCATTCTCTAATTTAAGTACTTCCTGAGACCATTGTTGGAAGTCCTTTGACCTGGCCTCACCTCTGGTATCTCCTCAGCTTTACAAGAGACTCTACCAGTAGGGAATGGTCTGGTGTCTGTCCAGACCATCAAAGGTCATGGTTGGATCTGCCACCAAGATAACCCTGTGTAATAATCACATGCACTACATCTACAATGGCAAGGGAAGTATTTAATAGGACATTAAACTGCATTTCTCTTTCAGTGCATCCCATTTTCAGAGTAGGGGAGTGGAAATTTACAGGATTATAAGGAGAGATAACTCATAAGGGCAGCCTGTCATGTGTACAAATCACTTCAAATGAAATTAAAGTGTGGTATTGAGGGGAAACTTAGCTTCAAGGAATCAAAACCAAAGTTTAATTAGAAGAGTCCTTTTAGTATGTTGTGTACGTAGGTGAGCCCACCAGGAGAACATGAAGTCAAGTTTTCCTTGATCGATTATTATAAGGTGGGAAATAGAAAATACATGGAGAATTTAGCATTTACTCTGCCTGTATGTACATGGTAAGAAAGGTTCGGAACTTGGAAATAAGGCAAGAGAAATGATTGTGGGTTTCTAGATATGTTTTCCCACTGAGACCACTCATTCCCACCACTTACCTCTGAAGGAGATCTTCCCAAAGGACCATCAAGTCTTGGCCTGACTGAGACTTTACCATACAGCCCTTACGATGGTTGCCTCATGCTGCCCTAGAAAGGAAGCAGGTTTGGGGTGGGTTCCAAAAGGAGCTTTCTGATCCAATTTGGAGTTTCAGAATGGTGAATTTTCCAGAGCAGTCCTGGGATAAGGCATTGGGGATGGGAGTGGGGGCTTATTAGATGGATGTTTTGTAACTTTTGGGATAACAGAAAGCGGGATGCATGAGGGAAGGTAATGAAATATTAGTAAAAGCATTTGGGTCTTCTAATCCTGTCGTGATATTTAACACGATTTTTCTTGGTTTATAAGGATGGACATATAAGTTATATCTGTGCCCTGTTAGCAGCAGTGGCTATGCTATGCACATTTTGTTATTGACCTTTTAATGGTAAGACTAGGAAATTTATACAAAGATCATGTTCCTCTTTTAACTAAAACTTACCAAATAACCCATAATGGAATAAACTTCGCCTCAAAGTTCTCAAACTTGGATTAGAGGCCTAAATATAAAAGCTAAAAGTGTAAAAGTCTTAAAACATTGGCAAGTTTTTATAACCTTGGATGCGGCAGTGGTTTCTTAGATATGACACCAGAAGCAAAGCAACAAAGAAAAAAAATAGATAAAATGGACTTCATCAAAATTAAAAATGTGTGCATCCACGAACACTATCACAAGAGTGAAACCGCAACCCCCAGAATGGAAGAACATCTCTGAACTGGATAGCTGATGATTGGAGTCTAGTATAAAGAGTATATATAAAGAGCTCCTACAACAAAACAATAAAAAAACCACATAATCCAATTAAAAAGTGGGCAAAGGATGTTTCTTCAGAGAAGCTATGCAAACGGCTAACATGCATGTGAAAAGATGCTCAACAGCATTAGTCATTAGGAAAATGCAGATCAAAACCACAAGGAGATACCGTTTCACACCTGCTAGGATGACTATTATCAAAAACAAAACAAACCAGAAACACCAAGGCTTGGTGAGGATGTAGAAATATTAGAGCCTTCACATATTGCGGATGGGAATGTAAAAATGGTACCAGTGAGTATGCAAAACACTTTGGCAGTTCCTAAAAAAGCTAAGTGTAGAATTGCCATATGCCCCACCAATCAAACTCCTAGTTAGATACCAAAAGAATGGAAAACAGGCGTTCAAACAAAAACTTGTACACAGATGTTTATAGAAATGCTGTCACATGGCCAAAGTGGAAACAACCGATAGGCCTATTAACTGATGAGGGCATAAATGAAATGTGGTCTGTTCATACAGTGGAGTATTATTCCAGACCTAAAAAGCAATGAAATACTGATACATGCCATTACACGGGTGAACCTTGGAAACATCTGAAGTGAACCCAGACAGACAGGAAAGGCCACATATTATATGATTCCATTTGTATGAAATACCCAGAGTAGAAAAACCCAGAGACAGAAAGTAGATGTGGTTAGTGGGGCTGGAGACAGAGAGGAATGGGGAGCTCCTGCTTAAGGGGCACGGGGTCTCCATTCAGAGTGATGAGGAGCTTGTGAATGTATTTAATGCCGGTAAATTATGAACTTTAAAATGGTCATAATGGCACACTTTATCTTATATATATTTTACCACACACACACAAAAATGTTCCCAAACTATATAAACCTCGTAGAAGCCCTGGTAGTAAAATACTTTGGCAGACAATGAGCTCAGGCATGCTGAGGGAGTGGGTATATTTCAAGAACAGCCTTTGGGATTGGGAAAAGCTTCAGGAAGAGAAAATACACCGGATGGAGAAGCAGGAATGCCATGTTCGGGTTCAGGCTCTGCTCTTAGGTGGCTGGGGGCACACCATGTACTTTCTGGGCCTCAGTTGGAGATTTGGACAAATCCCCTGAGTAGGAAGGGTCTCAATCGTGTGGGGACCTTTTCAAGCCTCATGTGGCTTTGTTCACCCTGGCCCCTTCCCCAGTGTGAAGAGCGGAGTATTTCAAGCGGAATGCTGAAAAGGGTGGGGTGGCACACGCAGGCATGTGGGCGTGAAGGTGAGCTCTATGGTAGAGCCTCTGTGATCAAAGGCCCAGGAGCCGGCTGTGACAGCCCGCCCTCCAGTGCCCGAGAACTCCAGGGAGTAGACCCACTCGGTACTTCATGCACCGTCTGCAGTGCTGTTCATTGTGCACACGCAGGCTTGTGTGAGCACCGTGCTGGAAGACACAGAGCCGCTGCACTTGCGTGTTCTAGTGGGACAAGAACCTATGAAAGAGTTAATTATTGGGTCACAGTGTGTCTAGTGCTCTGAAGCAGTTCTGCTGTGGCGGAGTACGCCGGGGTCAGGGACGGCTGCTCTGTGAAAGCCAGGGCTGACCTGCCATCTGGAGGATGACTTGGAACTAACCAGGGGAACCGGGAAGATGCAGATAGGCTTTCCTGGCGGAGAGAGAACTGCGAGGGGGCAGGGAGGGTGGGCTTGGAGGAGCGCTGGTGAAGGAAGCTCACTTGGGATGTCACGCTGAGTTGTGGTCAACGCCATTGAATTAAAAGGCCAAGAAAAGTATCTCCCTGAGACCACAGTAGGCGCTTCTGTCAGCCAATGCTGTGCTCATGTCCCCACAAAACCACCTCCTGCACCTTGAGCTGTGTAACTAGCAGTAACCACACAGCATCTCTGGTACTTAAAATGCTCCCCTGAGTGGGCTGTGACCTAGAGCCACCATTCCTCAGAGCCCTTCACATTTCCACAGCACAGAGCAGTGTGGGCTACAGGACAGGTGGCTCTAGAGTGTGACACCCAGCATGCCCTGTGAGTGTTGAGAGGTTGTTTCTCCTTTTGATCTTCCAGTTTTCAGCCCATCAAACCAGCAAATCTAGGCTTTGAGGACAGTGGATCTACAAGGCTTTTACTTAAACAGTGGAGACAGATTTTACTTAAATGGTAGCAAACACTGTAGTTGGAGGGGCCATTGTATGTATTTGGTGGGTGAACTGGGTCCACTTTTGCAGTGGAGGCCACATGTCCACACTCATGGAACCCAAGGTGGACAGAGCTCACACCTGTCATTTGTATACTGTACCCCAAAATTTCTGATACACCTCTTAGAGCTGACATGGCTGCAGGGCTCAAAACTGGAACTGGGGTGTGTGTGGCGCTCCTGGCCGGCCTGTCTGCAGTGCAGTGGTGGGAGAGGGGAGCAGGTGTAGCCATGAAGGCAGCTAGCCCATTAAGGAAAGGAGTTTATCGGGAGGTCCTACTTCAGGCATTCCCCAGGCTGAGCCCTGTTAGGTTTGGAAGCTTCTGTGTCATCTTTTCTGTGCAACCATGAATCTATTCTATCAGGCTTAATATTTTTTCCCTTTGCTTTCAGGAGAGTAGATCTGGAGAAACCAACAGCTGTGTTGAAGAAATAATTCGGGTAAGAGTACTTATTTACAAATATTATCAACTGGTTGGACACAGATTTCAAGTAGGAGGAGGCATGTGGCTCCGTTGTCAAGGGAAGCCCATTGTTTGTTTGTTGTTTGGCATTTACCTTTTCTGAGGGAAATCACATAAGTTGCCTATGTGACACTTTACAAAACATGCTACTTTTAGAAATCTAGGAGCTCCACCTCAATCCTGTGCCTTTGCACAGGCTGGAGTGACACTGTAGTAATGTTATCATCTGGAAGACAGAACAGAGTTGAGATGAAAAATATGGTTGTGCTCGCATTTGGATGCCCCCATTTATCACTCTACTATGTAAAAGCATCCTTTAATGGTCTGTACTTTCCATTCAGGCAGGGGTTGCCTTGTTATATATCTCCTAAACTTAATTAGAGTCAGAAGCATTCTGACAAAGAGGTAATGCTCGGAGTCTGGAAAATTATTTCTCCATTGTTTTGCATGCTGTTACTGTGCCCGGTAGTCTCCACAAGCTGTCCTTTTCATCAGCATCTCTGATGGATACTGTCCACGAACCAGCTTCACACTCAGATTCGCTTAGGTTGTGGCTTTCCCACCATATTAGTGTTTTCCTGAGTGTTCAAACTTATAATTGGGATGTTGTCTTCAACCCATATTTTTAATTCACTCACAGATTTCCAGGGGAAAAACCCAATAATTCAGAGTTCTCAGAAAGCTGATATTACACTGGGTGAAACACCAAGACAAATAAGACCAGATGGCATGGCAAGTCCTTATACAGACAAAAAAACTTGAATATATTTCTAGTGATTAACATCCTACATGTTTTTTCTTGAATTGCCAGTGAATTATAGTAATATAACTATTTGGTTTAAATTTTTACATTAACCTTCACATCGTTTTCAGAGGCAGGATATTTTTCTTCCTCCAAGCATTATTTCATAAATAAATCTTTTAACTCTCAAGTTGACCAGAATAATTAATATACATTTAATTTGTTGCATTCATAATGATATTTGTTTCCCTGGCAGAGATTTCTATAGAAAACAGTAATCAAAGTGGGTAAGCTTCATTCCTAGCATATAGTATATGTTAAATAAAATACATGTGGTATTTTATATCTATATTATCTCAATCCTAGGGCTTTGTTTCTGATTAAACAACAAGTAGTGTAAGATGTTGATACACTTTTAGTGTTTTTTTCTCTTTCAACATACTTTGATATTTGGGGTCCAAATACTCAGCATTTAAGCCATCTTCCTTTGCTTGGTTATGTGTTTATGTCTGTAAAATGATAATGCCAAAACACAGATCCCCTCTGGTTTTGGTCTTTAAAAACCCCCTACCCCTTCTTAGCCTTTCTTATCTTTTCTGATGATATAGAAGAAATCTGTCATTTGACCTTTCTTTTCCAAGCAAGGCTGGAAGTTTGAATAAGAGCTTGAGTAATTTGCACACCAGAAGGATATAGTTTAGGTGATGTGACATTCACTTAAAACTGAATGCTTCCGTCAAGAGTTTAAAGTATTATTTCTTTTTCTTATGAATGCTGATGAGAGTCTCATACCCCAGATCCCATGAAACTGACTCTAATATATCACACGGGCGCTACCCTGGCTAGGCCCTCCTTGAACCGGCACGGGACAAAGGGGAAAGCTGGGTCAACCAGATGCCTGATGTATGTGCACATACAAGGTGAAGGGCGGGGGAGGTGGTGACTTCATCTGAAGACGGCTGAGCCCTCTGAGTTCCATTCTCCCTGGAGCCCCTGCGGAGGGTCCAGGAAGGGAGGTAGCACAGGCATGGAGGAGACTGAGGTGCTGGTGGTGCTAGTATGGCTCAGGTGAGCCTTTCCTCCAGCCTTACCCATCAGCCGAAAGTAGTAGAGTAGTTGATTATTCAGGAGTTGCTAGTGGATCATGGCAATGTTACCAATTTTTCCTGGGGAGGGAGGACATCATAAATTAATTTTTAGACAGGTTGAGTCTGAAATGCCTTTGAGACATTCAGTAAACATGGAGAACGTAGATGCACGGGCATGGTTCTGGGTCTCGGAGCAGAGGTTTCCAAGTTGCAGGCCTGCATTTTGGATTCATTAGCATGTTGCTAATAAAACCATAGAATTGGGTAAATTTGCCTGGAATGAGATTAGAGACCGAGAAACAATGAGAGCCTAAGATCCAACATTTAAAGGCCAGGGAAAGGAAGATTCACTGACAAATGAAAGTGAGAGGGAGTGACTAGAGGGTGAGGGAAAATTGGGATAGTACAGAGTCATAGGGTCCAAGGAAAGAGAGTTTCAAGCTGAACCATGTACAGAATTTCTAAGAGGATGAGAGATGAGGGTGGATAGCACTCAATAGATTGGACAGCAGAAATGTCATCAGTGACCCTACTGCATTCTGTTTCTGTTCAGTAGAAGGGGCAGAATGCAGACTGGAGAAAACGGAGCTTGTGACTTTAGAGCTCTTGTGAACAAAGGCCATAGTTTCCATTCAGGCCCCTTTTTATTTGCAATAAGTCCTATAAATAACAACTACCAAATGTCCAAATGTTGCAGAGTGAGGATTTTTCAAGCACGTATTATGGATGAGGTGCTATTCTGAGTCCCTTGCCTATGTGAATTCACTTAACCATGCCTGCCCCACAGGGTGGGCACTATTAACACCCCTATTTTACAGATAAAGAAACTGAGATGAGAAGTTAAACAACCTTCCCAAGGTTTTGCAGCACCCCCCCCCCTCTTAATTGCTATGCTGTCTTATTAAATGAAGAAGTCCCCCTGGCTCAGTATGAAACCACTCAGGCATTTTGCTGTGAAAGGGAGGTTTCCCATTTCCACATGTTTATGATTCAGAAGGGCCAGATCATGCGTTTGTGCACTTGAACTCACAGAGGTTTTTATGGCAATGTTACCAACCTCATCTTTAAACTTCTTCGTCTTCTCCCCTCTCTTATTTTTGCTGAAGTGACAGTTTCAAGTCATTTGAAAATTACATTATATTCTAAAGTGTAATTATATTTTATTCTTGTTCAGAGAATTTTAATCCTGGGACCTAATAAATCTGAGTATTATTGCAAAATTCAGTTAACCGAGGGAGAAATTATAACTGACTTCTAGGAAGATGGGCAATAAGGGCTGGGAGCCCTCGCAGCTGACATATGTTTGTAACAGACACTTTTCTGTTACACTATATTTCATCCTTAAAAGTTCCAGTGCTGTAATACTTAGGTGCTTTTCGTAGCATTACCCATTAACATAGAAAGGCATTAACATTTCTCAGCAAATAAAATCTATTTATAACTTAATGTGGTTTGCGCCGAGCTGAAATCTAGGATGCGTAAGTTTTATGCAAGTCAGCTGTAGATGGCGGTTGAGGGGCACCACTCATAACAGAGGGAGGCTTTGTAATAAGAGACCAAGGTTTGAGATTCTGGTTTAGATTTCAAGGATGAATGTAGAGACAATCCTGTGTAACATCTGAGCAGATTACCTTCTTGGCTTTCATCTTTAGTCAGTAATTTAATTCCAGTTTCCTGGGGAATAGTCATAGCGAATATTTACTTTGAGTTGCATTTCTATTTATATGAAGAGGATAACTGGTGCAAGTTTAAATTCTGGAGGCCCAGACCAGTTTCTTGACTCTATAATTGAACAGACTGCCAGCAAACAAAGGGAGCTTCATTTCCTTGGACAAGATTCCCGTTGTGATCTGGGAAGATGTGTGAGGAGAATCAGAGCACCATCACATGAAATGCATGTCTTTGTGGCCCCCTTACAGGGTCAGACCTTAATGGTGGGTGAAGAGAAACCTTGTGCTTAACTGCCCACAAGCTCCCTACCCCAAATGAAATTATGTTAGCCACTCCATAGGGAAAACAGAGAACAAAGAGCTTGTTTTAAGTGACCTGTTTGGGTCATCTCAGAGCTGGACCTAGGGCAGATCTCTGTCCCGTGCTTCAGACCAGACAGGCCTTTTCTAGCTCATGCTGTTTCCTTTACATATTATTTCATTTAGTTCAAACAGTAAAGGTTTTATGAGTGACAAAACAAAGCTCACAAATGGCAAAATCAATCTAGGCAAAACCTTGAAGGGGCCCCATTAATATATTCTGTTATTATTGTAGTAAAATAAAACCAAAGCAAGAGTAAACCTGATGTAGGCCTAGAAAAATTCACCAAGCAAAACCTGCAAGTCTCATCCAAGTAATTTCACTTGATAGTGTTTTGTCGTGGTATTTCTTTTTGCCTTTGGCCATCTGAATGGACAGAGACAGAATTACCACAATGGAAATCTTATTTTATATCTTTAGATGCATATTTAATAAGCTTTATTATGTTAGTCCCTTTTGGCTGAAACCAAACGCCCTACTTAAATGACTCCATTTCTGTCTGCCAAGATGTCCTAATGCCTATCAGGGGTTCCCCACAGCCTGCTCCTATGTTCCAGGACCATTTGGTTACACACTATAGACTTTACAGTGACTCCATAGGTATGCCGTTTCTAACAGAGGCAAGAGACTAGAATTCAGAATCTGTTCCGATCCCCGAGGCTTTGGGGTGTTGGCCAAAGGAACCCCCCAGGTCTCCAAGCTCCGTTGGGAATGAAGGGCTTTGCTGTTCTGGGTTACCTGGCTCGTTCTGGTGCACACCATTAGAAATCACAAAGGCCCTTACAGGACCGTGGGGATAGAAGCAGGGAATGTCAGCAGCCCAGGTAGCTAAAGGTCTGTGGGAATGCACTTCCTACCCCAACAGTAAAGTGATACTGATACCTGTCAGTGTCTTTTCCACGGGTGTTTGTCAGTATCGTACGTGAAGGTGTTGAGTGGCAGAGAGGACGAGGTGCACAAATAGAGTGTTAACCAAAATTCCATGTCACCAGACATCACGGCAGCTGGGGTGCTGTGTGCCTCCTTTGTCCCCAGGCTGGTGAAACTCTCAGAGATGCAAGGGAAACATGTGAGCTGGCGGGACTGCACGGTGGCTGGTTCCTGGCAGTGTCAAGGGCAGCTTCACCCCATGAAGATACTTAAGAGAAGTTCTGCATTACATCAGAGGACCAAGGCACTAAAAGCACTTAATTTTTTGAAGTTTTCTGTTGCTGTGGCCTGGCAAGGTACATCCACAGAACAAAGAAATGGTAAGACTGAATATAACTCAGGAAGAAGCAGGTTTACTCAGTGCCTTAAAACCTGCCAGGCACACGGGAGGGCCTCAGCAGATACCTGAGTGAGTTAGAGGATGGAGGGGAGAAAAACAAATCCAGAGGCTTGCCTTTCGATGCCGGACTCCTTTGAGAGGGTGTGCAGAGTCCAGCCTGAGCAGCACAGAGTGTAGAGGGGTGGGACAGAAGCAGAGGGACAGCCGCCTTACTGGCACACCTTATGTGGCCCATTGGACTCTACCATGTCATTTGTATAATCCACTTAGGGTTTTCACAGCGTTGCCACAGTATTTGGCTTCTTTACATTTCGGCGAGTCTTTGTTTCCAGAAAAACAAGTGCTTAAAACTTGGATCGTGTAGAACACAAAGTACAAGTTCTTCTCTTTATCTATGAATGAGGCTTGGCATTACAGTGTTGTTTTTATTTTAATTAGAGTGGAAAGTAGGAATACACAAAATTATAATATCTGATAATGTTTCCAGATACACAAAGTACCCCAACGACACACTTATTTCTAATCTGGGTTTCTCATAAGTGCTGTTCTCCAATAGTTAGCGCTGGCCGACCAGCCTGCTCTGTGTCCTTCGCTAAACCTATCGAATAGAGCCAAGGCAATTTTATATTTTTTCCCTGTTTCTATAAGCATAATATAATCCTGTATGTTGCATCAGGCTTTGAAAACCTTACTGACGACCAGAACTGATGGTTATTTTTGGAATTACTGTGTGTTCAGTCATTTAGTAAAGAATATTTGAGTGCTAATTAAGAAGCACAGAAACATTAAAATATTTGTGAGTGACATTAGTACTCAAAATATGAAGGCAAATGAGATTCTACTTGATTGCCAAGGCAGTTTGGGAGTGTGACTGTGTCTGTGTGTGTATGTATGTGTGTGTGTGTACCCCTTGTGTCAGAAAATTTCTAGCATGAAGGGCCCTGTAACCTTCATCACCTCTACCCTACATATTTTTAATTCTATCTGAACTAGAAATTCCATCAGGCAGCTAGTCCTTGCAAACAGGTCCTTGGGTACAAGTCACCAAAGACCTCCCAATGCCCTTACTGCCCCACTGAGTTCCCTAGGGCCCCGCCGTCTTCTTCCCAGAAGCTTGCCAGTTTCCACCTGCGGCTGCACAGTCCTCCCCTGTGGGCCGTCCCTCTGTTAACGGTCCTTGTTAGTCGGTCACTGTCCTGCTTGGTCCCTTGTCCACCCTCAGAGTCCACACCATCGCTGAGTCCTCCTGAGACTTCCAGGATGGAGCTGCAGAACCTTCTCTCTGGCACCAGTGCTTGGGGCTGGATCATGGCCCCCTCCAGGCAGCCATCCAGTTGTGACCCGTCACTTATGCTGAATCCCGTGCCCAGGGCAGGTGGCTGCACCATGCCAGCCCCCCTCACAGAGGGACATGCTCCCGCCGGCGCTCAGTGCCCATGTGGCGCCCACTGGGCACTCCTGGTAGAGGGACCCTGCAGTCTTTCCACCTCTGCCCAGTCAGTGTTGCTCAGCATTTCTTCAGCATCAGCCCCCAAAGGACTCTTGAGGCACTCTTTTCCTAAGCACCCCCCCCTCGAAATTCTCATCCACAATCACTCTGTCTGCCTGCTTGTATGAGGTCTGTATATCTGATTCCCACATGGAGAGCAAGATGCTTTCTCCCCAGGAACCGTTTCATCTGGCTTAGTCAGACCCTCCCCACCTGCCCCATACCTCTGCACCTGCACCTGCTCCCTGGCCTCAGGAGCCTCTGTGTCACTGAGGAGAGGGCTGCAGCCCCGGGAGCCTCTGGCCTGCTCACCTCCCTCCACCAGCAGGCCAGGCATAGACCAGCCTCCCCGGATTCTGGCGTCCACTGTGCAGGCAGGCATAGACACTGACCTGGATCTTATCCAGCCCTGCTTCCTGCTGTCTTTTGCCAAAGTAAGCAAGCATGCTTCCTACTTCCAGCTGTCCCGCCACCCGGGCTTGGGAGCCCCACCCGCTGGGACCACCCTCTCTGTCGCTTCTTGTCCGCAGAGTAACCGTGCAGTCTTTCCATCTTCAGAAAAAGTTTCTTCAGTGCTCCATTCTCCATGGCTTCTCCTCCCTCCTTGGCCACAGCCCCTCCACTTCGCTGTCAGCCTGCTGCCGTCTGATTTCTCCCCACTCCTTCCCTGAAAGGGCTTCACCGCGGTCACCATGCCAAACTGGTTTCCCAAGTGCCCAGTCTGCAGTGTGATGTCGTGCTGGGCTGTGTCAGGGTTGCATGGAAATGCTCGTTCCCTCGGTGCTCACACCGCACCCTCCTGGGCTGATTTGGGGATGATTCCCAACCTGCTGGTCATTCCTTCTCATCTCTTCTGGAGACTTCTCTTCGTGTGCCTGTCCCTTAGCTGTTGGCACTCCTCCAACTGCCATGCCCACTGGAGCTGGTGCCTGGCTTCTGGATCTGGAAACCTGCCGTTGTGATGGTGTCAAGCGTAGCTATCAAGCCCTGTTCCGAGTTTCACACACCTACCCAGTCTGCCCCCAGAGGCTCCTCTTAGCTGTGTTATGGACCCCAGCATCACCTCGCACCCCCCCTGGCTTATCCCTCTGTGTGATTTACCCTCACCCACCCAGCTGCTCAAGCCACTGGGCTCTCCTCCTCTCCACCCCACCGACCTCAGGCCCTCCTAAGTCTGTGGGTCTGCCTCCTGAAGTCCACTTCTTTCCACCCCCTTGTCCATCTTTCCACCTGGATTCCCCCCAGCCCTCCTCTCTGACCTCAGCCGTCTCCCCACAATGCAGGCAGAATCAGCTTTTCAAAGCGTGTTTGCTTAAAGCAGCTTAGTGGCTCCTGCAGGCTCAGGATAGGGTCGGATCCCTGGATATGGGTGCAGAGCCGCCTGCCTCAGCTCTGCACAGCCTTCCAGCCTCAGCTCTGACCACCACCCACCTCACACTCCACTCCACTTCTTTCTGCATGCACCGCTGCTCCCTCCCTGCCACTGGGCTAACCCCATGCTCCTGCTACCCGCAGAACATAATCTGTCCACCCTTGGTCCCAAATTCAGCTGTTTCCTGCTCATCTTCCAAGCTTCACAAAATGTCCCTCGCTCCAGGAGGCCTTCCTGATTCCCCAAGTCTGAGTTTCATCTTCTTACTCTATAGGTAGGTACCCCATATTCATACTTACTACACTGAGTCATACTGGCCTTTCTTATCCCCCATTGGACTGGTGTCACTTATCTCCAGGGCCCAGCAAATGGCTGGCACATAATGGGTATTAACCGGTGCTGAATAAATGGAGGAGGAATAATGAATGGATGACTCTGACCTTTTGCTCAAAGTCTGTTCTTGCTCTCCACCCTGTTGTCCTTCCAATTCCGCAACAAAAAAATGCCCTGACACATGAACTGCCCTCCAAGACTGCCAAGACTGGTGTGTTGCCCGGGAGCATTAGGACACATCCTACAATTGGCACAAATGCAAGAGAGATGAAAATCCATCTAATTCTACCTGAGAGATGAAAGTACTCTTCCTGGTGTACACCCCAGGAGATCTCAGGCCTTTTGTATCTGCCCCTTCTTTTCTGATTATCTTTCGTGAGACTGAGTTTTTCATTTTGGTAGATATGAATATAAGGTACAAGTTGAAGAAATCAAGATAATAGGTTTGCAGAGATGAATTGGTTAATTACCATGTTGCTGCTTATAGAGTCAAGGGCTGAAAGTCAAAGCTGCTCTCACTGCTAATATGCTCTGTGTAAAGTAGTTCTTAGAACAGTTAAAACACACCTATCCAAAGCAATCAGCTCAAGACATACATTTTAAAATTGTATTTATTATCATGAAAACCACACACAGTTCTCTGTTATTTTTTCCAAATTGAGGGTTGTGAAATTACACTGATTTGCTGCAAATTCCTATTGTACATACACAGGAAAGTTTAATCTCTAAGATAGAAAGTGATAAGAATTGAAGAGATATAGGCCTTGAAAAACTAGAGTATCTGTTTGGATATTAAACGCATGTCTTAAGTAAGACATAATTATCTGTATCCTTATACCCATAATTATTTAGATCACTATAAGCTAACAACAACAAAAACTTAGAAAACCTGAATTTTCTTTTGCCATTTCATTTATTTATTGTTTTGTAAGTTCTGGTAAGTTTGATTTATAGGTGTGCAATTCTTTGGTTTTTATGGTTTGTTGAATGCAATGAAATGTATCTTTTAAATTTAGGTGTAGGAACTCAGACATTTTCTGTAACTTTTTAGAACATGCTGCTATATTCATCTGCATTTTATTTTGTTCTTTTGAAAAGCTGTCCACATAGCCTGTAATTTCAGGACAGGTAACCCAGTTCAACATTCTTTTTTTTTTTTATTTTTTTATTTTTTTATTTTGGTATCATTAATGTACAATTACATGAGCAACATTATGGTTACTAGACTCCCCCTATTATCAAGTCCCCATCACATACCCCATTACACTCACTGTCCATCAGCATAGTAAGATGCTATAGAGTCACTACTTGTCTTCTCTATAAATACTGCCTTTCCCATGTCCCCTGCCACTGCATTATGTGTGCTAATCGTAATGCCCCTTTACCCCCCTTATCCCTCCCTTCCCACCCACCCTCCCTAGTCCCTTTCGCTTTGGTAACTGCTAGTCCATTCTTGGGTTCTGTGAGTCTGCTGCTGTTTTGTTCTTATACTCCACAGATGAGTGAAGTCATTTGATACTTGTCTTTTTCAGCTTGGCTTATTTCACTGAGCATAATACCCTCTAGATCCATCCATGTTGTTGCAAATGGTAGGATTTGTTTTCTTCTTATGGCTGAATAATATTCCATTGTATATATGTACCACATCTTCTTTATCCATTCATCTACTGATGGACACTTAGATTGCTTCCATTTCTTGGCTATTGTAAATACTGCTGCAATAAACATAGGGGTGCATATGTCTTTTTCAAACTGGGCTGCTGCCTTCTTAGGGTAAATTTCTAGGAGTGGAATTCCTGGGTCAAATGGTATTTCTATTTTGAGTTTTTTGAGGAACCTCCATACAACTTTCCACAATGGTTGAACTAATTTACATTCCCACCAGCAGTGTAGGAGGGTTCCCCTTTCTCCACATCCTCGCCAACATTTGTTGTTGTTTGTGTTTTGGAAGTTGGCCATCCTCACTGGTGTGAGGTGATATCTCATTGTGGTTTTAATCTGCATTTCTCTGATGACTAGCGATGTGGAGCATCTTTTCATGTGCCTGTTGGCCATCTGAATTTGGAGAAGTGTCTGTTCAGCTCCTCTGCCCACAGTTCAGCATTCTTTAGCCTCCCCAGTTCACTAGATTTTGCACATGTGGTGTTTTCCAATTTGCATGTAGCTCTGTTCCTGAGCCTACTTGCACCTCAAAAGTTCTGGAGAAGAGCTATGCTCACACCACTTCTATGTGTGCATCTCTACTTCTGATGACCACTCCTCTACCAGGTCCTGCTCTTCTCAATACCTGTAGTTTCTGATGACAGATGAGAAAAGGAACACACACACCTTCCTTTCTCTCCAGATAGTAGGTTTGAAAACAATTGTAATATGCTCACATTAGCTGATTTATTTTATTAAGCCTACTCCTCTTTCTTCCCACTAAGATGTCCTTATTTATGCAAATGTATCTCTTTCTCTCTCCCCTGAATTTCCTAGGAAGTTATGGAGGTTGTAATATAGGAGCAGTTCACTGTTTATATTTACCACTTTTCATTGAGATGTTTTCATTTTAGTGCCTTATGTATTTTTTTGTAATTCTAAATAATTAGAGGTCTGTGGTTCTGTGGACTAAAAATATTAAGGATCTTTTCCTTTTTTTAGAAAAAATTCTGTTTTTCTATAAACATTGATTAAGCTTCTGAAACCTGATTAAAAGTCTTAAGATCAGCATGCTTATTATTATTGACATGCATTAATTTAAAATTCTGTCCTCAGCTACTTGTAAATATCTTTTTAATAGTCTCAAATATACGTTTATTTCTGTATACAAAGTACATATTTTTTAAAAATCACCTTGGGATTCTATGTTAATTAATTTAACATTATTGAAATGCTTGTATCTGCATATTTACTCTATGAATCATTTTAGCATTCCTTTCTCCGGCAGCGACTTGTGACCTAATGATATTTTCGGTCAGTTTTTAAACGTGTTTTAAATTCAGTTCAAGAGCGTGTATCTCTGTAAGGGAAGAAGGGGAGGGATAGGCTTTTTTAAGTAGAACCTTTAAAGTCAGCTAAAAATGTTAGCAACAGTTCTAAAAAATGACCAATCCCCCCAAATCTACCAAAGGCCGCCTTTCTGGAAACCAAATTACAGATTAAGACCCTGTTGAGTCAAAGATTCAGCTTCAGACACCAAAGCCATTAGAAAACCCCACTGCAGAGAGCTAGAGAGAGAGGGGAAAAAGGAGCTAGGAAACCCAGCCACGATGTGATGGAGGTGATATCACACAGAAAAATGAGGTGCCCCAGGTTCGCTCCAGACAGTAGGTGACAACTTCTCCTCTGGTCTGCAAATCAGCGTTTATCATTCTGACTTTTTAACTTTCTCCTTGTTTTTTTTACTGAAGACTCTCGCTAACCTCTCCCCACCTACCCCCACACACACCTCCCCATCCGGCTCTGGAAAAGGCCAGAAATGAACACTGAGTTCTTTTGTAGGGTCCCAGTTATTGTTGCATGAGATGAGGAACCCACTGTGATATGAATAAAGACCAAAGAACAGATTCTAACAGGTTTAAAACACTAGATGTTGGGGGAGGAGGGTCATCGTGGCTGGAGGCATCTAGAAGATCATCAGAGCCCTTGGGTAGTTGAAATGATTAATCACTTCAGCACAAAAGAACACAAAAGCTGATTTGTTAAGAATAAGCTGGGGACAGAATGCTAGCTGCAGGGGTGACGTGCTTGTCTGCTTAATAATGTAGTTTTAAAGTGTGTGACACATCAAAAGCAGAGCCCATGCAAATGGAGGAGAATGGAAAGAAAAGGTAGCACGCAAAATATTTGGTGAAATTAGAACAAATATTTAGGAAATCGGATCCGCGATCATTTTGGTTTGAGCTTTTTAAAAATGCATCCCTTCATCCCTCCGTACCCACCCTCCCCAATGTCTTAGGAGAGCTGGGAAAGTTCATAGTCCCTCACAAGATGTGTGCTAGACCTTTTATTACTAAAAATGATAAAGAGTTGATCAAATCAATATTGCGTGATAGCCTGCCTTTTTTGAGCTGCAGGGATCTATATAGGCCCCTGGGACTAGAGGGCACTCCATGACGTAAAGCAGCAGAAACGCTAACACATTGCTTTGCATGTATTAATGGCTTACTGTGCTTTTACCATCTAGTAACTCTTCTAATCCTCACAATAACCTATATGATGTCATCCTCATCTTCCAGGAGAGGAAACAGATGTGGAGGGTTAACACACAGCAGTTAAGAAACGTGGCTATGGTTTAAACTCAGGTCTCCCAGACTCCTGAGCCCAACTTTGTAAACACAATACAGTGTGAGTTTTTAAATAGCTGAATATTTTCAAAATGTAAGTCTGAGCAAGTTCTTCTTTGGGGATACACCAAGACTCTCTTGTTTGTACCACCTCTTCCTTGCAGGCTTGAGCAAGCAAAGGGATGTGTCAGAGCTGCAATGTTGCTTCAGTGATTAGAAGCTGCAAAGGGTCTGGAAGGAGTTAGACTGAGGATTGGTGCATGTCATATGGTGCCAGAGTGCATAGTGAACATAGAAATACCTTTGATAGTTCCTACAAATGGACCTCGAATGCATATTCATGTGTAACCTAGTTACTAAGTAATACATCTTGAAATGCTGGCTTCTTTTGCATCAGCCTGTGTTACGCTGCCTTCCATGGAGCTGAATGTAACTGACACTTCCTGCCCATATTACCTGTAGTTAGAGCAACAGCAGTCAATGCTGTCCTCTTCCCCGGGAAAGGGGAGAGACACCAAGAGTCCAGGTAACAGAAGCCCTAGCACCCCGAACCCCAAGGGTATGAGTTTTCACCGCAGCTGAAGCTTTCACATCTGACACGACTATGTTCAACAACAGCTTTGCACTGACTGTCTGGGTAACATTGAGCCAATAGAGATTTCAATACAGTGCCCATTTTGCCAAGAAAAAAGCCATTGTTCTTACTATTTGATATGGTTGTAACATCTATTGCTGGATAAATTTGAGATACACACATCTTAGTGAGTCAACATGTCTAACAAATGTTTTCATTCATCAAATGTGGTTCTGGAGGTAAATCAATTTTGTAAATCTGTGATAGAAATAAACATTTTATTTTGGACTTGATGACTATTAGCTGCTGTTATTCTTGTTGTTAGGTAACTGAGTGTTTTCAAATTAATTAGAGATGAGATTTGCTTAAAGATATGTTAGCCTGTAAAATCTAGTTGTAGCATATCTGTGAGATGATCTTCATTACTAAGAAATAATTGTTTTGCTAACGGATTCCTGGCTCTTGGAAAGAATTAGCTTGGATTAATAGCAAACTCCCCCAAAGAATCTAGATATCTCCTTTTACAGTTTCTTTAAAACTGAGCATTAATTTAAAAAAAAGTGTTGGAAATCACTTTTGAGTTTGGTTGACAAACAATAAAATATAAAAACAAAGCTTCCTTGAAATAAAAATGAAAGGCAGTGGGACATTTCTAAATAACTTTAGAGTTTTTTATACAACTGTTCAGGTGCATGCACTGAGTGGCTGCAGAAGGAGTAAATGCAGACTACACCCCCTGGTGGAACATTTGTTTGATAGGTGCCTGATAGCTTTTTATCACTTGAACTACTGTAAAAATGCTTATTCAAATTCCTTTGCCTTCTTAGTTGATTGTAAAACTGCATCAACTTATGCTCATAAGTTGCTTTTACAAGTACATGCTTATGCTAAGTATGCCTAGTTAGGAATGATTACCCAGGCAAAGTCATTTTTATAATATATGTTCTAGTTTACTGTGTTGCTGAAGACTCCTTTTGCAGGCTCACAAAGGATTAAAAATCATGCATAACTTCTAACTTATAGCAGTATTTTCACATTAAAATAAACTTAGTAGACTGCTTGGAACATCTGTCTTGCTTATTGCTAAATAACATAGAAGCCTCCTACTTCAATATAAATCCTTTCCACATAAACACTTATCTAACTGAGGAGAGCAACGCTAAACTCGGAAATTTATCTGGAGGGACAATGAGTTAAAATAGTGGAAGTCTTCAAAGAGGTGGTCCAGAAAATCCCCAGCTTTCATATAGACCCTTAAAAGGAGACACAGGAAAGGAAATGGATCAACATTCCTATACCATATAGGAAGGATTGTTTCTTTTCAATATTACATTTTTTAGTAGTGTTCACTTCTTATTTCAATTAGAAAGAGATTGCCTTCTTTTCTGTATGATTTTACAGCACCCAGCAACAGCCTCGATAAGTAATTGAATGATTTATTGAAAATCTAACTTCATGAAAAAACTGAGTCATTCAATATTTAAAGACATCTTATATACTTTCAATTATGGGACATATTACTTGTTAGATTTTATTCAGTGCCTTGAGTTATTAGTGTTATTAAAAAGCCAGTGATTTCCAGGGTCCAGAAATGAATAAGAGCTGGAATTTTACATATAGAAAATTTATGTCATCATGGGAATTCAAAGGTACCTAAATATATAAACTTTATTTTTACCTCTGATAGGAATCCACTCTGGAGTGAGTCAGGAGTTTATAATGATACCTATGATTACTTGAAAATGAAAAGTGTTCAGCATAGTAAATAGTAAGTTTTCTGATTTTCTTCTCTGCCTGAGACAGCAGTAACATATGCTTGATCAGGCTGGTTGCGTAGCTCAAAGGGAAGTAAGGATTGCACACAACTTGGTAAAATGCTATTAAAAACAGCAGTGTTTCAGTTCACAGCTGCAGAAGGCAGAGAGCTAGAGGAAGCACAGCTTCCACTCTAACAAGAGGAACAAAGTAGAAAAATAGCAGATTACTTTTATTTAACTCTCCAAAGAGCTGAAGTCACAAGTCAAACAATTAACCTGAAGTATGAAGAGAGGCACCTTCAGGAAGAAATAGGACCTGTGCCTTTGCTTATATAGGACACCACTCAAGGCCATCTAACCAGTAGGGGAAGTTTGAGCCAGAAACTTGTAATGAATTGTGAAAGGCAAATGTGGGCTCCCAGGAGGGCACCACAGACACAGGGAGGTCTGCGGTCTCTCGCGGGCTTTCCTTCCACCAGGTGCTCATGGGGAAGATCTAGGAGCACGCCGAGAAGAGTCTCCACTGGTTAGCAGCACTGTTGACCCTCCACCCAGGCCCATCTCCTGTCTCTCTCCTACTGATGAGAAGCCTTCATCTGCCGGAAAAGGGCACAAAATGGCAGCCTGAGAGCACTGGTGGATCCCCTGCAGCTGGAGGAGGGGAGTGGAGACCACCATGAAAACCCAACCCTTTCTCCCCTGACACTTAATCTTTATAGGGAAGGGGAAGGACAACCTCCATGCATCCTGAGTTCCCCTGGGGAAGCCCACCATATCTGAAGGAGAAGAGGAGAAAACAAAGCACTCTACCCCTGGGAAGGGGCAGGAATATGTGCTACCTGACATCACATTACATCTGGAGGAAGGCCACACCACCAACACTCGTGTCCACAGTGCTACCTAACACCAAGGCTTAATCAGAACATCAGAGACCGTCTTCCCTCCCAGTTCTCTAAACATCACACTAACAAACATTGAGGAAGAATAAAAGTGGGATACAACTGGAGGAGCCGTGCAAGGGGAAGACCCAGAGCCAAGTGGGGAGACTCATAGCCAAGCAGAGAGCAAACCCAACATCCAGCCCAACTCCTCCTGACTACATTAACACACACCTCCACACTAAAGATCTAACAGAAGGAAGGAATCCTCATCTCCAAGCACAGAGCAGATTTACCTCAGAATCTATGTCCCAAACATGTTTGGCTATCAATCAACAAAAACTAAGATGACATGTAAAATGGCCAAAAGCACAGTCTGAAAGGATAAAGCGATCAGCAGAGCCAGAATTAGAGGTACCACAGATATTAGAACTATCAGGCAGGGAACTTAAGTGGCTACAATGAGTATATGTTAATGATTCTTAAGGAAAAGGCAGTCAGCGTGCAAAATCATATAGGCAATTTCACTAGGGAGACAAGCTATAAGAAAGAATCATAAGGAAAAATTTGAGAGATGAAAAGCCCAGAGAGATGTAGAATGCCTTTAATGGGTTCACCAGTAAGCTGGATGCAGTTGAGGAAAAAATCTGTAAGTATTAAGATAAGTCAATAGCAGATAAGTCATGAGAAGTCAATAGCAAGAAGGTGAGTCAGTACTCAAACTGAAAACAAAGAGAGAAAAATGTGAGAAAAAAAAACAAAACAGAGCACCCAAGACCTGTAGGATAATATTAAATGGTCAAACATTCATGTAATTGGAATCCCAGAAAAAGAGAAAAAGTTTAAATAACGGCCAAGAATTTCCAAAATTAGTGACGGGCATCAAACCACACATCCCAGAAACTCTAGTTCAGAGAATACTGCACAAGATAAATACCAAAACACACAGACACACCACAAGTTATATCACAGTGTTTAAACTGCTGGAAACCAAAAACATAAAGTGTTCTCAGACAGACAAAAACTGTGAGAATTCACTACCAGCAGATCCACTTTATAACAAATGTTAAAAGGTCTCTGGACAGAAGGAATACGATATAGTGAGAACCTCAGATCTACACATACAAAAGTAAGAGCATCATAAATAAAGTAAAACAGCCACCACAGCATGTAGTAAATACTGAAGCCAGGAGCCAGGCCTTATGCTGAGGCCTTTTATTTACTCATTAAAATGTAACCATTACATATTATTTAATGGGTATGGAGTTTCAGTTTGGAGATAGCAAAAAGTTTTAGGGATGGGTGGTGGTGATAGTTATACAACAGTACAAATCTGCTTAATGTTATTGAACTGTACATTTAAAAATAGCTAAAATATTTTTATGTCATTTATATTTTATCACAATAAAAAACACAACTGTTATGTGCAAGGAGTCCTCAGTATGATGCAGTCCTAAAGCCCCTCTGTTTTGTTTTCATGGTCTCTGGAGGGTCTCTTTCATGGGCTACTTCTTCCCCTGCCCCTAAATGAACTCTGAATAGTTCCCATGACTTTTCCAGACACTAATGGTTAATTTAAAAGCCCTCCAGTCACTCTTAATGACAAAAAGTCTCATTTCAGTTATTAAAATGCCCAGTAATAGGACAAAATCAAAGCACTGAACTTCATTTAAAACGAAAGATTTCCTTCCCCCCATCTGGGCTTCCCGGAATCCTCAGAAGGAAGGAGTGGGGGCATGGTGCCCTCCTCATTCACGGGCTTGCCCTCCCCTCTCTTACAGCTGGGGAATCTGGCTCCCCCAGGGCTAGAGCTAGGGTGGCGAGAGTGGTGAGGGGCCACGGAAATGGTTCTTGACCAGTCCTTGTGAGCTGGCACTGGCCCCCTTGGGACTTGGTGGGTCTCTCTCTTTAGAAGAGAAAGAACTTTCTCTTGTGGGATGCTTTAGTGATTCCAGAAGGATTTTCCCCACTGTGTCCATCTATCTGTAGCTCCTTTGATTAAGGGAATGCCTCTTTTTCCATCCTCCATATGACCCCCTCTTCTCTCCCTGTTCTTGCCCCAACCCGGCTTCTGCACCCAGTGGGATAATTTGTGTGTAGGTGGAAATGCAGTCCACATCTACCATAGCCTGGACTGCCAGCCCAGGCTGTTGAGCCAGCCACTCCCTGCTGATTGGTTCAGGTTTGAGTTAGGTATCCCCAAGCTCTCAGAATTCAGAGCAAATATAAAGTCCTCTGAGAGTTGTTGGGGGGTGTGTGTGAATGTAGGTGTGGGTGTTTTAAAGCCGTTTCATATATGCCAAGGTGAGGAAGAATGGGGGGTGGGGATTATCACAGTATTACATCAACTTTCTCCAAAGAAATTCTCTTTCTGGCCTTGGATGAAATTGAACAACAGGTCATAAAACTCTCTGTGAACCCCTCTACTGCAGGCTTTGCCTCGCCCGGGTACCCTTTCCTTTGATTGTACAGCATCTGCTGTTTGTTCTAAAACAACAAAGAGAGAGTTCCATTTTCACGTCTTGCTCAGTAATACTCAATTCTATTATGCTCAAGAGATACACATTTAGCTAGAAGGAACACCTAGTGAAAGGCTTACCATTTGGTTCTGTTCCTGTCAGAGCTACTCTAGGGTACAAATACAACCACACATCCCAGACAGAGATAAGACTTTAGCCAGGTAGGAATAAATATGTCTGTTCTTTAACTCGCTCACCTTCTCAGCCTTAATCCTTTCCTACTTTCCGTTTGCCCTTTTTGTTTTTACAATGAATACAGCCTCACCCATGGTCCACAGACTGCACTGAAATCACCAGCCAGCATCTGCATGAAGGTCCTTATGAAATAGTCCAGGTCAGATTCTGGTTTTATAACTTCACAGGATCAGCCAGAGGGCAACATTACTCCTTATTAAGAGCTCGTTCTCTTTTAATTGACAAATGTTTCTTAGCCTGTGTTTCCCAGTACTACTTAATGGGCTATTTTTAACAGATAGTTTTAGCTTCTGAATAGTACAACAATCCACTCACACAAATAGTATCTTTGTTTAAACGAGGACATCACAGTATGACTGAGCTGCAGGTGGAACTGGTGCAGTCTAATCTTTAGAGATGTCTGGGGTAAGCAGCTCTACAGCCTCCCTTCTTACACCCCTCCAACCTCTGACAACAACAGCTGTCACAATACACAGATTAACATTGATACCTAGCGGTGTCCTTAAAAAACGTGTTCTTTGGAGCCTATTATCACATAGCATAAAAATGTTAAGAAGGGAAGCACAGACTTTTTAAAATGTCAGTATTTCCTGATTATCTTTTTTTTTTTGAGGTCAAACCCTTCATTTTGACACTTAATGAAATAAAATGCCCACATTGCAAGAAATGGGATAATGAATTGTAAAAAGACATAATCAGCGATGACTAAATAATTAATGGAATTGAAATGCAGAGTCACTTGGGAATGCATTAATAATAACACAATTTGTTCCATATGCTAAAGAATTCTGTTTTTAGAAAATCAGGCACACACATGCTCCATGGCAAAGAGAAAAAAAAATTAATGTTGACTAATAGGAACTGTAATTAGATGTTCTGCTTTTAAACAACTGAATAAAAGATGAAATCATATAGAAAGTATATTTAGATACAAGTCAGAAAGTAAACTGATTATGATTCATAGTGCTGTTAATAGGAACTGTAATTTATGCATCTAGTGGGAATTGTGTTAGGCAATTAAGAAAGGGAGTCACACTCGACTTCCCTTTATGCATTTACATTTATGTATTTTCCTATATTGTCGCAGTGACTATCTTTTTCCTTATCTGTCACCAACATAACCACCAGGGTCACGTCCTGAGACAGTGTGCAGGAGCATTTGGGGGTTCTGGGCTTGGAGGGTCTTACCTCCAGGGGATGTTGCATCAGGATACTGCGCGGCCCCTATGTCCCTATGTGTCTTTGTCAGGCATTACCTGCAGGTGATCATGATTTTCCAACTTCTGTTAGTGCTTCACCTTTAGAGGTTCCTCCAGAGGTCACTGGGAGGAAAACAGTAATATCTTACTTCTCAAGAATATTGTAGGTAACCTCTAAAGAGAGTGGGAGACAGTGACCAAGTGCAGTCACTGTAGAATGGCCCTCGATATCTAACCCAGCCATCAGGAATGGCCACCTCTCGCTAGCCACCAGCACATCTCTTCAGTGGGGCGAGAGGATCATTCCCTTTATTTTAAGGTAAGACATCAGAACAGACCTGTGAGATCATGGTTAGAATGAACAAGTCTCCCATCTTAGATTCTCCATTAAAATGACCTACCTTTGGGGGAATAAAGTAACTCACAGTGGCTAACAGCTGTGCAAGATTTTAACAAAACTCCTCAACCTCTGTGGTCATCTGTGTTCATGGACATAGTTGGCAATGTTCACACAAGGCTAAAGCTATCCTACAGCTGATTCTTTTAATAATAGGAAGAAAATTTAGCCATAAAGCAAGCTACTCCTAGCTGTGAGTAAGCGCACACATGCTCTGCTGTCCTTGGCGCTGTGGTGACTCTGCCTGTGTAAGCAAGTCTTCCTGACCGGCTCCATTATTGTGTCACAGTCCATAGCCTGGGTCAGAAAGAAGCCCTGAGTTGATGAGCAGAGAATCTCCTCCGCTCGGCAAGAGGCTTATTCTGTGCACTTTGTTGTTTCTGAATAACCTCACATCTGTTTTTCCTTTCATGGAATTCAGACAGAATCTCTTACTGCCCCTTTGGGCATGTATGTTGATAGGACATTTAACCATTAGTAGAAACAGCAACGGACCAGAACTCTGAAAACCTGGGCTTAAATCTGCTATTTTTGTGGCCTTAAGAAAAACCCCTTTGTGCCTCAGTTTACATATCTATAAACCAGAAATAATAATCCTTTCCTTATCTGTCTGGCAAAGTAGTCATGAGGGTCTGTTAAGGAATATATTTGTGATTCAAGATGGCGGCATGAGAGGTGAGACAGAAAACTCCTCCCAAAACCAAATATAATATGAAAATATAGTTAATACAACTAATCCTAAAAGAGTAACAGGAAAGAGGGGTGCACCAAACTGCATACACATGGAGAACAGAGCAGACCTCAAGAAACAGGATAATGTACCAAAGCCTTGATCTGGTGACACCCAAGCCCTTCCCCCACCCCAGCTCACCGACAGGAGGAAGAAAAATGGAGCAGGGAGGGGGTGGAAGCATAGGATTGCTAAACACCCAACCCTGGAGATCTGCTTTGTGACCACAAACCTACACTGCATGGTGCTCTGGAGATGAGTGGTGTTGGAAAGCTAAGACAGGTGGAATACTTGAGAGACTGAGATTCAAGCCATTTCTGGAGGGCAGGGATCCACATCCAGCCACTCTGGGACAAAGGAAAGGCAGGCGGTTTGAAAGGCTTCCTAGCAGCCAGAGGGCTGGTGAATGGGTGGGGTTTACACCGAGTTTGCTTGCTGTGCGGGGGAAGGGATAGGTGGACGAGGAAGTCTGGACACGCTCTGCCTAGCAAGTTGGGAACTTTCAGGAGCTAGAGGCGCTCCATCCCCCTGGCTGGCTACTCAGCTCTGAGGCCTCCCACTGTGATACACAGCCTGCTGCGCCTTCCTCCTGGCCTGCCTGCACAGGCTCACAAACCAGCAGTCCCTCCCCTGGTGTCAGGCCAGCCAGAGGGAGGCCCTGCCTATGACAGCTACAGACACAAAGCACAGAGGCTTACACCTGTGTGCTTGGCCCACGGCTCTGACAGTGGAGACAGGCACTGCAGCCGGGAAGCAGGAAACAGCCCTTTCCTTCCCAGAGGCACCAGAGCCACTCCCCTGCGACCACTGACCTCACTCCAGGGGTGAGCAGTTCCAGAGACTAGAGCTTCTAGGCACTAGAGGCCGCCACATAGAAATATGAAACGTCAAAGGAACCTGGTTCAGACCACAATCTCACAAAGCCCAGAAAAAGGGCCAAATGGAACTAAACTCACCAATCTCCCTGAAAGAGAGTTCAAAATAAAAATCATAAACATGCTCATGGAGGTACAAAAAAATATTCAAGAACTAAGGGATGAATTTAGGATGGAGATTCAATCATTAAGAAATTCCATATCTGAAATGCAACATACAATGGAGGGATTTAAAAGCAGATTAGTAGTAGAAGAGACAGCAAATGGTATAGATAATAGAGAAGAGGAATACAAAGAAGCTGAGGCACAGAGAGAAAAAAGGATGTCTAAAAATGAAAGAATACTGAGAGAACTGTGTGACCAATCCAAACGGAACAATATTCACATTATAGGGGTACCAGAAGAAAAAGTGAGAGAAAAAGGGATAAAAAGTATCATTCAGAAGGTAAGAGCTGAAAACTTCCCCAGTCTGGAGAAGGAGATAGTCTTTCAGGCCATGGAGGTGCACAGATCTCCCAACACAAGGGACCCAAAGAAGACAGCACCAAGACATATAATAATTAAAATGGCAAAGATCAAGGATAAGGACAGACTTTTAAAAGCAGCTAGAGAGAGAAAAAAGATCACATACAAAGGAAAACCCATCAGGCTATCATCAGATTTGTCAACAGAAACCTTACAGGCCAGAAGGGAGTGGCATGGTATATTTAATGCAATGAAACAGAAGGGCCTCAAACCAAGTATACTCTACCCGGCAAGGTTATCACTTAAATTTGAAGGAGGGATTAAGCAATTTTCAGAGAAGCAAAAGCTAAGAGAATGTACCTCCCACAAACCACCTTTACAATGCATTTTGAAGGGACAGCTATAGATGGAAGTATTCCTAAGGCTAAATAGATCTCACCAGGGAAAATAAACCACAGCAATGTAGAACAATTAATTACTAAGCATCTGCAAAATCATATCAACTACCCCAAAGTCAATCAAGGGATAGACAAAGAGTACAGAATATGATACCTAATATATAAAGAATGGAGGAGGAGGAAAAAGAAGGGGAAAAAAAAAGGAACCTTTAGATTGTGTTTGTAATAGCATACTAAATGAGTTAAGTTAGACTGTTAGATACTAAGGGAATTACCCTTGAACGTTTGATGACCACGAATCTAAAGCCTGCAATGGCAATAAGTACATACCTATCCATAATCACCCTATATGTAAATGGTCTGAATGCACCAATCAAAAGACATAGAGTCACTGAATGGATAAAAAAAACAAGACCCATCTATATGCTCCCTACAAGAGACTCATTTCAAACCCAAAGACATACACAGACTAAAACTGAAGGGATAGAAAAAGATATTTCATGCAACTAATAGGGAGAAAAAAGCAGGAGGTGCAGTACTTGTATCAGACAAAATAGACTTCAAAACAAAGAAAGTCACAAGAGACAAAGAAGGACATTACATACTGATAAAGGGTTCAGTCCAACAAGAGGATATAACTACTATAAATATCTATGCACCCAACACAGATCACCTAGATATGTGAAACAACTACTAACAGAATTAAAGCAGGAAACAGAATGCAATGCATTCATTTTAGGAGACTTCCACACACCACTCACTCCAAAGGACAGATCAACCAGAAAGAAAATAAATAAAGAGAGACACTGAACAACGTATTAGAATAGATGGACCTAATGGACATCTACAGAACATTCCATCCAAAAGCAACAGGATACACGTTTTTCTCAAGTGCACATGGAATATTTTCAAGAATATATCATATACTAGGCCACAAAAAGAGCCTCAGCAAATACAAAAAGATTGAAATTGTACCAACCAGCTTCTCAGATCATAAAGGTATGAAACTGGAAATAAGTAACACAAAGAAAACAGAAAAACCCACAAACACATGGAGGCTTAATAACATGCGCCTAAATAATCAATGGATCAATGACCAAATTAAAACAGAGATAAAGCAATATATGGAGACAAATGAAAACAACAGTTCAACGCCCCAACTTCTGTGGGACACAGCAAAGGCAGTTCTAAGAGGGAAGTATATAGCAATTCAGGCTTATCTCTAGAAAGAAGAACAATTCCAAATGAACTTTCTAAGTTCACAATTAATGAAACTAGAAAAAGAAGAACAAATGAGGCCCAAAGTCAATAGAAGGAAGGACATAATAAAGATCAAAGAAGAAATGAATAAAATCGAGAAGAATAAAACAGTAGAAAGAATCAATGAAAGCAGGAGCTGCTTCTTCAAGAAAATAAAATAGATAAACACCTAGCCAGACTTATCAAGAAAAAAAGAAAGTCTAACACACAAACAGAATCAGAAATGAGAAAGTAAAAATCACTTCAGACACCACAGAAATACAAAGAATTATTAGAGAATACTATGAAAAATTATATGGTAACAAACTGGATAACCTAGAAGAAATGGACAACTTTCTAGAAAAATACAATCTTCCAAGGCTGACACAGGAAGAAACAGAAAATCTGAATAGACAAATTACCAGCAAAGAAATTGATTTAGTAATCAAAAAACTACCTACGATCAAAACTCCTGGAACAGATGGTTTCACTGCTGAATTTTATAAATCATTTAGTGAAGACCTAATACCCATCCTCATTAAAGTTTTCCAAAAAGTAGAAGAGGAAGGAATACTTCCAAACTCATTCTATGAGGCCAGCATCACCCTAATACCAAAACCAGGCAAAGACACCACAAAAAAAGAAAATTACAGACCAATATCCCTGATGAACATAGATGCAAAAATACTGAACAAAATATTAGAAAACCAAATTCAAAAATACATAAAAAAGATCATCCATCATGATCAAGTGCAATTCATCCCAGGGATGCAAGGATGGTACAACATTCGAAAATCCATCCACATCATCCATCACATCAACAAAAAGACAGACAAAAACCACATGATCATCTCCATAGATGCTGAAAAAGCATTCGACAAAATTCAATATCCATTCATGATAAAAACTCTTAACAAAATGTATATAGACGGCAAGTACCTCAGCATAATAAAGGCCATATATGACAAACCCACAGCCAACATCATACTTAACAGCAAGAAGCTGAAAGCTTTTCCTTTAAGATCGGGAACAAGATAAGGATGCCCTCTCCCCACTTCTATTCAACATAGTACGGGAGGTCCTAGCCATGGCAGTCAGACAACACAAAAAATAAAAGGCATCCAGATTCGCAAGGAAGAAGTTAAACTGTCCCTGTTTGCAGATCACATGATATTGCACATAAAAAAGCCTAAGGAATGCACTCCAAAACTACTAGATCTAATATCTGAATTCAGCAAAGTTGCAGGATACCAAATTAATACACAGAAATCTGTTGCATTCCTATAGTCTAATGATAAACTACAACAAATAGAAATCAGGAAAACAATTTCATTCACAATTGCATCAAAAAGAATAAAATACCTAGGAATAAACCTAACGAAGGAAGTTAAAGACCTATACTCTGAAAACTACAAGACACTCATGAGAGAAATTAAAGAAGATACCAATATTACAAAACAGCAGCAGACTCACAGAACCCAAGAATGGACTAATAGTTACCAAAGGGAAAGGGACTGGGGAAGAAGGGCGGGAAGGGAGGGATAAGAGGGTAAAAGGGGCATTACGATTGGCAGACATAGGGTGGGGAGGCACGGGGGGAACTGTACAGCTCAGAGAAGACAAGTAGTGATTCTCATCTCACTACGCTGATGGACAGTGACTGTAATAGGGTTGGTGGGGGAGACCTGATGAAGGGGGTAGTTTAATCATCACAATATTGCTCATGTAATTGTAGGTTAATGATACTAAAATAAAATAAATGGTAAAAAAAAAAGATACCAATAAATGGAAACACATCCCCTGCTCATGGATAGGAAGAATTAATATTGTCAAAATGGCCATCCTGCCTAAAGCAATCTACAGATTCAGTGCAATTCCTATCAAAATACCAACAGCATTCTTCAACAAACTAGAGCAAATAGTTCTAAAATTCATATGGAACCACAAAAGACCCCGAATAGCCAAAGCAATCCCGGGAAGGAAGAATAAAGCAGGGGGAATTATGCTCCCTGACTTCAAGCTCTACTACAAAGCCACAGTAATCAAGACAATTTGGTACTGGCACAAGAACAGACCTATATATCAATGGAACAGACTAGAGAGCCCTGATATAAACCCAAGCATGTATGGCCAGTTAATACACGATAAAGTAGCCATGGATATACAGTGGGGAAATGACAGGCTCTTCAACAGTTGGTGTTGGCAAAGCTGGACAGCTACATGCAAGAGAATGAAACTGGATTATTGTCTAACCCTATACACAAAAGTAAACTCAGAATGGATCAAAGACCTGAATGTAAGTCATGAAAACATAAAACTCTTAGAAGAAAACATAGGCAAAAATATCTTGATTATAAACATGAGCAACTTTTTCCTGAATGCATCTCCTTGGGCAAGGGAAACAAAATAAAAAATTAACAAATGGGACTACATCATGCTAAAAAGCATCTGTACAGCAAAGGACACCATCAGTAGAAGAAAAAGGCATCCTACAGTGTGGGAGAATATATTTGTAAATGACATATCCAACAAGGGGTTAACATCCAAAATATATAAAGAACTTACATGCCTCAACACCCAAAAAGCAAATAACCCTATTAAAAATGCACAGAGAATATGAATAGACACCTCTCTAAAGAAGAAATTCTGATAGCCAACAGGCACATGAAAAGATGCTCCACATCGCTAATTATCAGGGAAATGCAAATTAAAACCACAATGAGATATCACCTCACACCAGTTAGGATGGCCAACATAGAAAAGACTAGGAACAACAAATGCTGATGAGGATGTGGAGAAAAGGGAATCCTCCTACACTGCTGGTGAGAATGTAAACTAGTTCAACCATCGTGGAAAGCAATATGGAGCTTCCTCAAAAAACTAAAAACAGAAATACCATTTGACCCAGGAATTCCACTCCTAGGAATTTACCCTAAGAGTGCAGGATCCCAGTTTCAAAAAGACATGTGCACCCCTATGTTTATCACAGCATTATTTATAATAGCCAAGAAATGGAATCAACATAACTGTCTGTCAGTAGATGAATGGATAAGGAAGATGTGATACATATACACAATGGAATATTATTCCACCATAAGAAGAAAACAAATCCTACCATTTGCAAAAATATGGATGGAACTAGAGGATATTATACTCAGTGAAATAAGACAGGTGGAGAAAGACAAGTACCAAATGATTGCACTCATCTATGGAGCATAAGAACAAAGCAAAAACTGAAGGAACAAAACAGCAGCAGACTCACAGAACCCAAGAATGGACTAGCAGTTACCAAAGGGAAAGGGACTGGGGAGGGTGGGCGGGAAGGGAGGGATATGGGGAGTAAGGAGCATTACGATTAGCACACATAATGTAGAGGGAGCACGGGGAAGGCAGTAATAGCACAGAGAAGACAAGTAGTGACTCTATAGCATCTCACTATGCTGATGGACAGTGATTGTAATGGAGTATATGGTGGGGACTTGATAATGAGGGGAAGCTAGTAACCACAGTGTTGCTCATGTAATTGTATATTAATGATACCTAAATAAAAAAGAGAAATATTATTTATGAAAGTGCTTTGCAAACTGTAAATCATGTTATAAATTGCAGGGTTGTTTTGGTTGTAGTGAATATTTTATGTATATATTGCCTTCCTTAGAATGTAAAGTACTTAAGGCAATAGACAGGCTTACACAGGTCCCTGGGGTGTACACATAGGACATAACCCAGCAGTGGTCTTTATAGACAGATATTTGTACACAGACACACATTGTGGCAGGCAGGATATTGCCCCCCAGAGATGTCCACATCCTAATCCCCAGAACATGCGGATATATGGCAAAGGGAAATTAAGGTTGCTAGTCAGCTGACCTTAAGAATGGGGAGATCATCCTGGATTATCTGGGTGGGCCCAGTGTACACAAAGGTCCTTATAAGAGTAAAAGAGAAGCAGAGAGATGGGAGTATGAGAAAGGCGTGCCCAACATTGCTGACTTTGAAGATGGAAGAAGGGGCCATGAACCAGGGAACGTGGGCATCCCCGAGAAACGTGGGCAGCCCCTAGAAGCTGGAAAGGGCCAGGAACAGATTCTCCACCAGAGTTTCCAGAGCAGAACACAGCCCTGCCAACGCCTTGATTTTAGCCCATTCTGTACTTCTGTTTCAGAACACTAAGACCACGAATTTGTGTTGTATAAGCCACTAAGTTCGAGGTGGTTTATTACAGCAGCATTATAAAACCAACACATCAACTGTATTTCAATTTAAAACAAAGAAAAGAAAACCAGTGCACAGACACACAGACACACACATTATGACTAAAGCGTGTAGACAATATTTTTCAGATACTAAAATTTAAAATATCCAAAGCCAAGACTATGGCCATAATCACCTGGAGAGTTTAAGAGCTTGAAGCTTCTACTTGGGCCTAGTTTGCCCAGGTATTTGAACTAATCCTGTGCTTTGCTTTAGCTTTATTTCCTGGCTTAAATAAGCAATACATTTATTGCTTTGTGCCCTGTGGGTATTCCATAAATACCTGTTGACTGCCTCATAGTGTAAGTGTGGTCATCATTTCCTAAGTGAGGTTAGAGAAGCCAGTTAAGACCAGGGACTCGCCTGGGGTTGCACAGCCACCGGGAGGACGCTCAGCTGCCTTGCGGAGTCTTCACCTATCACTGCCTGCCCTCCCCGCTCAACTGCATATTCCACTTCAGATTAGCATCCAGTGATAATGGATCTTTTTGCTCATCGCAGGCTGTTCGCAGGTTACCAGTACTGATTCAAGTGCCAGAGGATCCTCAGTAAAAGTCACTGGTCAATCAGCCTATTTGGGAAACCTGGAAATTCATGAGTGCATAAGGTTGATCTTATCCATAGTTATTGAGCACTTACTGTATTTCAACACAGGTGCACAGATAGCACTATGAATAAGACAGATCCAGCCCCCCAAAGATTTTGCAAAACAGTGTCCTTTGTCCCACAAGGTGTCCATTGATACTTATTGGAGGTCTCCTGAGTAAAATGCTCTATTCACCAAAAAATAGGGATTTTTTTTTTTAGGTATGTAATACATGGCCCTAAACTGAGGAGTTAATGATCCCATATAAAAGTGAATAAGAAACTTGCAAAAAATTCATGAAGCATTCAGGTTAACAAGTGTGCACATTAATATAGTGCAGTGTGATGTGGAACTTATCAGGGAAGTTTGTTCTGTGTTTATTTGTGTGTTTGCTTCTAAGGGGGAAATAGGTTTCCCCATAGCTCCTTGGTCCTAAATTGTGGCAATCCCAGAGAACATCCCCCACAGCTGGAAATCAGAAATAGTCACCTGAGGCAAAGATGGATGGTGGCTTCGAATACAGATCCTGTTTGACTTCCAGCTTTACAACTTACTAGCTGAGTGATGCTGGGTAAATCACATCACCTCATTGAGTCTGTTTCTTGCTTCCCTTAAACAGACTTAACATCACAGGAAGGTGAAGTGAGATAATATATGCAAAGCCCCAGATCGGGGCAGACCTGCTCCCCTTCCCACCCACCAGAAGCAGCAGCTGCATTAGGAGTGAGCGTCCCCAGGTGAGAGCTTGCTCACGTGACCACTAAGAGCTCAGCCCCCCAATAGCTGTCACTTCTCTACCAGCCCCTCAGCTGAAGCTCGCTGCTGTCATTTTCCCTTCCTGTCACACTTTCACTCCCATATCCAGGGACATACCTTAGAACATCAAACGCTTTCTGCTTTTCAGAAACTTCTTTCATACTCCAAAGAAAAAGTTTAAAAATCATTAAGAAACATTAACACTGCACTTTAATGTCATTGTCTACTTCCCTCACCTGCTTGCCCGGTTCTTTCCCCTTTTATATGTGAATTCCAGTGTTCTGATTTATTACCTCTGCTATCTACTGAACTCTCCTGCCCAAGCAGTGAACCTGTGAGCCAAAGACGGAAACAGAAAAGCCCCTCCCTTTTCTGTAACTGCTCTTCACTGAGTAATCATTAAGTAAATTCAGTGTTTTAATGCACTAAAACACATGATTGTTTAACAGAGTATATTATGGAAAATGGTAGTGTTAATAGTCTCCGTGGAGTTCTAGTTGGGGAAAAGTACATTATAGCATTGCCAAAGCAGGGGGCTGTTTTGTATGTGAAAATAAGTTACCGACACATTGTACATCATTTTTATATCTTGTTGCTAGGCAACATATAAGAACGTGGTTATTGCAAATGTGTCTGCTTTCTTGTTAGGAAAAAAAAGGCACTTCTTAATTCTGTTAAATTAGCCCAGTTATTGATTCTGTGGTCTTTCCTGAGTGTATTGATTGAGGTTCATCCATTAGCTTGGGGCAGGAAGAGAGGGGAGACAGGTTTGCGTCTGTAACCAGAACACATACATTAGTACTAATCATTAGTTCTCTTGTTCATAACTCTTTGTTTCTATACAGAGACATGTAGAGTTCTGGTACCCTGGGATGTGATATCCAAAGAATTAAAGTAAGATGTGGACAGAATGTATTGGTGAATTAAATGAGTAATTATATGTATTTTCTAGAATAAGCTTCTTGTCACTGATGGTCCTGAGACCCTAGAATATTTCTTTGTTTTCTTTCCCTGAAGGGTGATTCTTTTGTTTCTGCATCTGTTCACCTGTTGGTGCTCCTGCCAGGTGCTACATCAGCACCTACGACCTGGTCTCCTTGATAAGGAAGGTTGAATAGGAGACCTTATCCACAGGGAAGACTGAGTGGGGGACTTATAGTTAGGCCATGGGAGGCCCTCCTGGTTTCACCAGATGTCAAGTCAGCACATGATACTGAAGTGTCATTTTAGGCCTTCCATCACAACAGATGATTAGACTCATTCTTCTGACTTCAGGGCAAAAAAGAAACACGACAAGGAATAGAATTTGAAGTTTGGAGCTTATCAGGGAGACCTTTCGACCAGCAGAGATAGCAGTAAACTGAAGGGTTCCCCATCCTAGGCGCGTTGGTAGGGTTCGTGGCTAGTCTCCCATCCTTCCGAGACCCGGGAGTCTGTGTAGGGCTTCAAGGACCAAGGGATCAGATAGGAATCCACACGCCAAGCCGTTGTCTCTTACCTGTCCTATGCTCTGTCCCCTCCAGGACCCTAATTCCTCATTTCTGAGGTGATGTGAGCTGACCCAATTCACATTCGTGGGCGACAGATTTCAACTCACACACACAACAGTGGCCTTCTGTCAGCATTTGTTGACAGATGCGAGGAATAGCCCTGGTGGTTCCAGTGATACTGCACAAACAAAGCAGAGAATGTCTGGGGTTAGGTTAAGGTTTATGCCACCCTCTCAGTCCTTCTCCGAAAGCCTCAGCTGTGCTTTGAGCCCCTACATGTGGCTTTGATAAACTCCTGAGGTTATAATCCACTCCATGATCCATGGTAGATCAGGAGTTTTCCGTATACTACCACATTCCACTGGTTTGTCTCTTTCTTCAGAAATGATGAAAAATGATTGAAAAAAAAACCTACTCAAATCTGTTATACCATGGATTGTAAGTGACACCCATGTAGGACTCCACATTCAACATGGAACGCTTACTATGTGCCAGACAGTGTGACAGCCTATCAACTTGTTTCCCAACAAAGACACATTAAGAATAATGCTTGTGAGTTTTTATCAAGAATGAGGGTCAGGTAGATGGGGATGGGTGTATGCAGAAGGAATGGGACTCCTGAGGCTAGCAGATCTGCTGCTCCAGGTCCTGGGACATCAGGTGTTCTCCGTGACTTGCTCTATCATATGAAGTTCAACTTGGATCGCCTCCATCAAATTTGGAGCAGTTACCTAGAAGAAACAAACAGGGAGCTAGCACACTAGGGTAAAGCTTTGAATTTGCTGAGGGGTGTCCGCCCTCCACCACACGCCTCAGGTCCTGGCGCACACTCCCATCACACGGTGGAGCACACGCTCTGCTGTATTTGCTTCCGTGTCTGCCTGTTCTGGACCGTGAACTCCACGAGGGCAGGCAGGGGCTATAATTCCCTGCTCTTTGTTCCATCTTCCATGCCCAGAATATGGCTTCACATGTAGTAGATAGAAGCTCAGTAAATGTTGCTGGGAGTAGTTAATTAATTAATTGAATGTTGGCCTATTGCCGAGGGATTCACAGAGTGATCGGTGATGGAGCAATCTGCTGAAAGTGGGGTGCTCCTTAAACCAAGCTGATCAGACCTGACATCTGCAGACCTTATTTCTCATGGCCAATGTGATGCATGATACAAAGGGTTAGCCTATGGTCTTCCGTAACTAGTCTGCTCATTTTTTCCATCATTGCTGTGAGGCATATTCTTTTATTCTGTGGTTATATTTCCTTTCCTTGTCAATGGATAGCTTGTCATTTAAGAATGGTATTTATGAATTTTTGCGAGTTAAACTCTTGGGTTTTGAAAGATGTGCTGGTTACAGGTGTTGCCAAGAGACACACATTCTGTTGCCATATAAAGGGCAGGCAAATGTTTCATCGGGGGAGTGCGGGGTGGGGTTGGGGGGTGTGCGCAGAGGACCCCTCCGGGCATTCAACGCATGTGAGCAAATGTTCCCTGCATGGAACAGTTGCCCTCCTGGAACTCTGTTCTAAAGAAACAGCCATATACATCATTAGGAGAAAATGGGCTAGGTGGTACGTTATTATGGATGTACTAAGTGTTAGGGGCCTGAAGTGGAGTGGGGATTCTCTTTCACAGAAAGTTAACTGTTGTGGATTTGGGTCAGAAAAATCAGTAATTGAGTGCTGGTTTGGATGACGATGATGATTTCCTCAGGCACCAAATTATGCCTTAATTAGACTGGAAAAAAAGTTTTCAAAAGCTATTACTGCCCATATTCTCTGTGTGTTTTATTTATTGGCTTATGTATCTGTGTGAACAGCATGAGGCCAGAGAATACATCTGATTCTTCATCTCCAGCATCTGACACGATTGAATTATCATAGTACTGCTGATATAATACACTCCTCACTTTTAAAGTATTTTTATTTTTCAAGTTGAAATTAAGTGAATAGAGGTGGAATTTTCTTATTATGAAGCAGATATATAATCAACATTTATTTTTTAAAGTAACATTATGCCTTTGAGACCAAGCATAGACTTTTTTAGGCAGAATTAGGTACACTGTTTCCTGGATTCCCCAAAACACCAGCTGGGTAATGACTTTCATTATAGTCATCAGTACTTACTATTTGTACTCAGTTGCATTAAGGAAAGTTTTAATTTATCTGTGGGAATAGGTTAATGGTCAGATCTCATGTGCACTTAATGAGAGCTTTTTTGTGTATCTGCCCCTTTCACCCAGATACTGAGCTCTTCAAGGATTTTAATACTTGAGTAAAATAAAAATGCATTAAAAAATTTTAAAGTACTCAACACATCAAGGGAAATAACTGGCTACTGGATTTTAACTTGTGTTTTCAGTTGAAATGATTTTTAGAAGTCCTAAGAAGTGAACTTCAGTAGTTGCCTAACCATGCATGCATTATTCATTAAAAAAATAATTTCCATAACTTTTTAAACTTGGTAATTACATGTTTTAATTATGTAATTACACATTCTAATTATGCAGTTAAATCCAATTACAGTAATTGTGTAATTATATGATAATTGATATATAATACACGTGTAAAAACCTGTATAAGCATGCATTTAACAAAGGAAATAGCTCTGAGGGAAAGAGATAGTCATGCAAAGTCTTACAGAAAATAAAGGAACATGGCTAATTAATGACTTGAACTAATATAGAGATTCCTTCCCCCACCCTCCCCCCCATACGGTTATAAGTACTCATTCTACAGCTGTGCTCGCAATTTCTCTTTTTCTAGTCAGAGGTAAACTCATGAACTGAAGAGCTGGAACTCAAGGGGGCTGAGTAAGAATGAGAGATGCTACAACTAGGTGTTAAGTTAGGGATGTAGTTAGTGAGGCTTCTGCACCCTGAAAGAAGAATGTACGGATTCTGTGCCGCAGGGACAGGAGCTTGCTGCTCCCTGCTCATGAGTCCCCTGCTGGGCCAGTGGCTGCCTGGCATAGGGATCCAGCCCTGCCTTTCAATTAGCAGTGTCCCTAGCTCCACTTTCTTGACTGTGAGTGTCCACAGTCACCAAGACCTATGACAGTGACGACCAGGTTAATGAACACGTGAGCTAATTCCTTGTAGCACATTTGGGTGAAGGGTAGAGAAGAAAGTTAACCTATAAAATGACAAGAAGTTATTGAAGTTAACATGCTTTGAAGTTTCTGAAAAATGTCTCAAAACTATTTAGCTGGTTTTGAAGAAAGAGACACTGCATGGAGCTTGCAGAAAGGATTACATGTATGAAGTCTAAATTGCACAGAATCAGAAGGAGATTGGAAATACTAGTGCATTTCTTCATTGACCATTTCTTAATTAATTGATATGATAAACTGTACATTTGTAGGATGACCTCTTGCTAACTTTTCACATAGGTGTATACCTGAGACAGCACCACCACAGTCAAGATGATAAACATATTCATCACTCTCCAGATTTTTCTCAGACCCCTTTGTCACACATCCCTCCACCCTTCTCTGCCTGCCCTACCTGTCCTCAGGCCACCACTGATCTGCTTTCTGTCATTATAGATGAGTTTGCATTTATTTAGGGTTTTATGTAAATGGAATCATATAATATTTACTCTTTCTTATTTGTCTCCTGTCACTCCGCACAGATATTTTGAGATTCTTCATGTTTTTACTTTATCAGTAGTTCATTCCTTTTTATTGTTGAGCTGTATTCCATCATATAGATATACCACAATTTGTTTATCCATTCACTTTCAAAGGACATTTGCTCTGCTTCCATTTTGTGGCTATTACAAATAAATCTGTTCTAAATACTTGTGAGCACATGTATGACATACAAAAAGTCTTTGTGTGTCATTATAAATAGTCTCAAAACTATTTAGTTTTCTTTTCTCTGGGCTGAACACCCAGGAGTGGAATGTTTGGATCAAATGATAGAAGCATGTCTAACTTGTTTTAAAAACCTACCAAACTGTTATCCAAAATGCTTTTCATACCATTTTTCATTCCCACCAGCAGTGGATGAGAATTTCAGTTCCTCTTTATCCTTGCCAACACTTGGTCTTTTTAATCCTAAACATGCTAATGTGTGTAATGTACCTCATTATGGTTTTAATTTGTATTGTCTTAATGACAAACTGTATTGAGCATCTTTTCATACAGTTATTTAGAGTCCAAAACTGCTGCCCTTTTTTATTGGGCTAGCGTTTCTCTAATTATTAATTTTTGCAAGTTCTTTATGTATATTCTCAATACAAATCTTTTATATACTTTGCAGACATACTTTGCAAATATTTTCTGTCAGTATGGGGCTTGTCTTTACATTCTCTTTAATGGTGTCTTTCAAAGATGACATGTTAGGTTTTTGAAAATTAAATAAAGTCCAATTTATCAATTTTTTTTCTTTATGAGTCATGCTTTTAGTGTCAGCTACTAAATATTTCCCTAATCCAAGGTCACAGAGATTTTTCTCCTTATGTTTTCTTTGAAAAGTTTTGCAATGTTTGAGATCCACTTTAAAGTATGGAGGGAAGTAGAGTTTTTCACTTGGATATCCAGTTGTGCCAGCACCAATCGTTGAAAATTCTATCCTTTCTCCATTGAATTGCCTTTACACTTCTGCTGAAAATAAGTTGTCCATTTACATGTGGTCTATTCTGCATTCTCTGTTTTGTTCCTATCAGTCTTTACACCAATATAACACTCTCTTGGTGACTATAGCTCTATAATAAGATTTTGTATCAGGTGATGTTAGTTTTCCAATTTTGTTCTTGTTTTTCAAAGTTGTATTGGTTATCTTAACACCTTTGTATTTCCATGTGAGTTTTAGAATCAGCTTGTCACTTTCTACCAAAAAAATGCCTGCTGGGATTTTTACTGGGATTGTATTGAATGTACAGATCAATTTGGAAAGAATTGACATCTTAACAATATTGATTCGTCCAGACTATGAAACAGTGTATCTATATCCCCATTTATTTAAATCTCCTTCAATTTTTTCCTGCACTATTGCACAGTTTTTAGTGTACAGAACTTGAACATCTTTTGTCAGATTTATCCCTAAGTATTTCATAATTTTGATGCTGTTGGACATGGCATTTGTTTTTAATGTCAATTTATATCTGTCAGTTGTTAGCATTAGGTATACAGTTGATCTTTGTTTATTGATCTTAAATCCTGCAGCATTGCGAAGCTAAGTTATTAATTTTAGAGGACTTTTTGTAGATGCCATTGGATTTTCTACATAGACCATCATGTCATAGTGTTACAAGGCTACAGTCTGACTGATTTTCTTCCTGTTTATTCTGTTAATTGCTAAGGGGGAGATCAAAATGATTGATACGGTTAGATTATGTCTGATATCTTGCTGTTTTCTATTCATCCTATCTTTTCTTTGCTTCCCTTCCCTCTTTTTCTGCCTTCTTTTGTATTAATTGTGTTGTTTCATTATCCCATTTTATGTTATTTATTGGCTTATTAATTATAATTCTTCATTTTGTTCTTTCATTTGTTGCTTTAGGGTTTATGGTAGGCATCTTTAAGTTATCAGCCTACTTTTCAGTGACATTATACCACTTCATAGACAGTATGAAAATTTTGCCATAGGGTACTTTTCATTTCTCCCATCTAAGACACCTAAGACACTTTTATGTTATTGCTGTCATACATTTTACTCATACATGTTATGAATTCCACATAAGTTATTTTTGTTTTAAAAACAAATTATATTTTAAACACATTTGAATAATAAAATATGTTTACATATATTTACTGTTATAGTTACCATTTCTAATTCTCTTTACTCCTTTGTATATATTCATATTTCCATCTGTTAAAATTTTCCTTCTGCCTAAATGATGTTCTTTAGGATTTCATAATCAGCAGAGCTGCACTGTATAACTTTCAACTGTTGCATATCTGAAAATGTCTTTATTTTACCTTAGTTTTATGCAGATATTTTTGCTTGTATATTACTGGGTTGGCATTTATTTTCTTTACAAATATTAAAGATGCTGTTCCTCTGTCTTCTCACTTGCATTGTTTCCAACAAGAAACCTATTGTAATCCTTACTCTCATTTCATTTTATTCTGGCTGCTTTTTTTAAAAAAAATTTATTGACGTATAGCTGATATACAATATTATATTGGTTTCAGGTATACAACATAGTGAGTCAACAGTTATATACATTATTAAGTGCTCACTCCAACTAGTGTAGTTACTATCTGTCCTAGGAAGATAGATGTTAAACAACTATTGACTATATTCTCTATGCTGTACTTTCATCTCCTTGATTAATTTATATTATGATCGAGATTTTGTGCTTCTTTATCCCCTTCATCTGTTTCATCCATCCACCCTAGCCCCTCCCCCAATGTAACCACCAGTCACTTCTCAATGTCTATGAGTCCATTTCTGTTTTGTTCATTTTTTGTTTTGTTTTGTTTTTAGATTCCACATATAAGTGAAATCATATGGTATTTGTCTTTCTTCTCCTGCTTATTTCACTTAGTATAATACCCTCTAAGTCCATCCATGTTGTTGCAAATGGCAGGATTTCCCTGTTCTTTATGGCTGAATAATATTCCATTGTGTATATGTACCACCTCTTCTTTTCCATTCATCTATTGATGGACACTTTTGCTGCTTCCGTATCTTGGCTATTGTAAATAATGTGGCAGTAAACATATGGGTACATATGTCTTTGCAAATCAGAGATTTTGTTTTCTTCGGGTAAATTCCTAGAAGTGGAATTACTGGGTCATATGGTTCTTCTATTTTTAGTTTTGTGAGGAACCTCCATACTGCTTTCCATAGTGGTTGCACCAATTTACATTTCCACCAACAGTGTAGAATATTTCTCCACATCCTCACCAACACTTGTTATTTCTTGTCTTTTGAATAGTGTCCATTTTGAGTGCTGTCAGGTGATACCTCATTGTGGTTTTGATTAGCAAAATGGAGCATCTTTTCATGTGCCTGTGAGCCATCTGTGTATCTTCTTTGGAAAAATGTTTATTCAGGTCCTCAGTCCATTTTTTAATTAGGTAATTTTGGAATTTTTTGCTGTTGAGTTGTATGAGCTCTTTATTTATTTTGGATGTTAACCCCTTACAGGATATATCATTACATATATGTTCTCCCAAACTGTAAGTTGCCTTTTTGTTTTGTTGGTGGTTTCCTCTGCTGTACAGATTTTAGTTTGATGTAGTCCCACTTGTTTATTATTGCTTTTGCCCAGGGAGATTTTTCCAGAAAATAATTACTCATGCTCATGGTCAAGAGATTTTTGCCTATGTTTTCTTCTAAGAGTTTTATGATTTCATGTCTTATTATATGTAGGTCTTTAATCGATTTCTAGTTTACTTTTGTGTATGGAGATAGGGAGTAATCTAGTTTCATTCTCTTGCATACAGCTGTCCTGTTTTCCCAACACCATTTATTTAAGAGACTGTCCATTCTGCATTGTATATTCTTGCCTCCTTTGTGACATACTAATTGATCATATATGCATGGATTTATTTCTGGGCTCTCTGTTCAGTTCCATTGATCTGTGTATCTGTTCTTGTTCTCTGGCTACTTTTGATATTTTCTCTTTATCACTGATTTTGAGCAATTTGACTATGTCCTCACTTAGCTTTCCTCATGTTTCCTGTGTGTAGAATTCATTGAGTTTCTTTAATCTATGGATTTATAATTTTCATCAAATTTGAATTTTTTTCTTTATTTCTTCAAATGTATTTTCTCCTCCAGACCCTTTCTCCTTTAGAGACTCCAATTGCACATATATTATGTTATATACCTATGAAGTTATCCTACTGTTCGCTGATACGCTTGATTTTTTAAATTACTTTTTCTTATTTTTCTCTGTTTCATTTTGTGTAGTTTCTACTGATAAGTCTTAAAGTTCATTCCTCTTTCCTTCTACAATCTCTGTTCTGCCATCAATGTCAGTCAGTGGTGTATATTTTCGTTTCATACATGGTAGTTTTCAACTATAGAACTTTAAGTTAGGCCTTCTGTATATCTTCTATCTCTCTACTTTTTGGTTAATAGTTAATATTATAACTATATTATAATCTAATATAAATATAGGTTATAATTACAATAACCATTTGATGTCCTTATATGCTAATTTTAGCATCTGTGTCAGTTCTAAATTGGTATTCATTGCTTGTTGTCCTCACTGTGAGTTGCATTTCCTTGCTTCTTTCTTTTTTTTTATTAAGGTAGTACTGATATACACTCTTATGAAGGTTTCACATGAAAAAACAATGTGGTTACTACTTTTACCCATACTATCAAGTCCACACCCATACCCCAGTGCAGTCGCTGTCCATCAGTGTAGTAAGATGACACAGATTCACTGTTTGCCTTCTCTGTGCTACAGTATTTTCCCTGTGACCCCCCACACCATATGTACTAAACATAATACCCCCTCAATACCCTTCTCCCTCCCTCCCCACCCGCCTTCCCACACACCTCCCTTTTGGTAACCACTACTCCCTTCTTGGAATCTGTGAGTCTGCTATTTTGTTCCTTCAATTTTGTTTCATTGTTATACTCCACAAATGAGGGAAATCATTTGGCACTTTTCTTTCTCTGCCTGGCTTATTTCACTGAGCATAATATCCTCCAGCTCTATCCATGTTGCAAATGGTAGGATTTGTTTCTTTCTTATGGCTGAATAGTATTCCGTTGTGTATATGTACCACATCTTCTTTATCCATTCATCTACTGATGGACACTTAGGTTGCTTCCATATCTTGGCTATTGTAAAAAGTGCTACAATAAACATAGGGGTGCATATGTCTTTTTGAATCTGAGAAGTTGTATTCTTTGGGTAAATTCCAAGGAGTGGGATTCCTGGGTCGAATGGTATTTCTATTTTTAGTTTTTTGAGGAGCCTCCATATTGCTTTCCACAATGATTGAACTAGCTTACATTCCCACCAGCAGTGTAGGAGAGTTACCCTTTCTCCGCATCCTCGTCACCATTTGTTGTTCTTAGTCTTTTGGATGCTGGCCATCCTTACTGGTGTGAGGTGATATCTCATTGTGGTTTTAATTTGCATTTCCCTGATGATTAATGATGTGGAGCATCTTTTCATGTGTCTCTTGGACATCTGAATTTCTTCTTTGGAGAATTGTCTCTTCATATCCTCTGCCCATTTTTTAATCAGGTTATTTGCTTGTTGGGTGTTGAGGCGTGTGAGTTCTTTATATATTTTGGATGTTAACCCCTTCTTGGTTATGTCATTTACAAATATATTCTCCCATACTGTAGGATGCATTTTTGTTCTGTTGATGGTGTCCTTTGCCATACAGAAGCTTTTTAGTTTGATGTAGTCCCATGTGTTCATTTTTGCTTTTGTTTCCCTTGTTGAAGGAGATGCGTTCAGAAAGAAGTTGCTCATTCTTATATTCAGGATATTTTTGCCTATGTTGCCTTCTAAGAGTTTTATGATTTCATGACTTACATTCAGGTCTTTGATCCATTTCAAGTTTACTTTTGTGTATGGGGTTAAACAATAATCCAACTTCATTCTCTTGCACTTAGCTGTCCAGTTTTGCCAACACCAGTTGTTGAAGAGGCTGTCATTTCCCCATTGTCTGTCCATGGCTCCTTTATCATATATTAATTGACCATATATGGTTGGGTTTATATCAGGGCTCTCTAGTCTGTTCCATTGGTCTATGGTTATGTTCTTGTGCCAGTACCAAATTGTCTTAATTACTGTGGCTTTGTAATAGAGCTTGAAGATGGGGGGCATAATCCCCCTGCTTTATTCTTCCTTCTCAGGATTGCTTTGGCTATTCGTGGTCTTTTGTGGTTCCATATGAGTTGTAGAACGATTTTCTCTAGTTCATTGAAGAATGCTGTTGGTATTTTGATAGGAATTGCATTGAATCTGTAGATTGCTTTAGGCAGGGTGGCCATTTTGACAATTTTAATTCTTCCTATCCATGAACACAGGATGTGTTTCCATTTATTGGTATCTTCTTTAATTTCTCTCATGAGTGTCTTGTAGTTTTCAGAGTATAGGTCTTTCACTTCCTTGGTTAGGTTTATTCCTAGGTATTTTATCATTTCCTTGCTTCTTTGCAGGTCTGGTAATCTTTAGTTGGACGTCAGACAGTGAGAATTCTGCCTTTATTTATTTCTGTAAATCCTGAGTTTTGTTCTGGGTGTGGTTAAGTTGCTTGGAAACAATTTGATCATGGTGGGTCTTGATTTTATAATTCATTAGGTAAGAAAAGAACAGCGTTTACACTATGTCTAATCATTGCCCACTACTGAGGCAAGATTCTTTCAAGTGCTATAGCCAATGTCCCTTAATTATGAGGTTTTCCATGCTAGTTAATGAAGACAATTACTGTTTGTAGCCTTGTGTGAACACCCAGTATTTTCTTTCCAAGCCTTTCAGATGATTCTTTCCCCAGCCTCACGTTGTTTCCTCACACACTTGTGCTGCTCAGGGCTCTGCCAAACACTCAAGGGAGACCTTCTGCAGATCTCCAGGATTCTCTCTGTGTAACAGTCTCCCCTCTGCCACTCTTGCCTGAAAACTCTATTCAGCTCAACTTGTTCTCCCAGACTCTCTGCTCAGGGTGTCCACTAGGCTCTACCTTGTTCAACTTTCTGTACCATAGCCTAGGAACACTCTTAATTCAGTAACCTGGAACCATTGTACAGCTCATCTCATTTCTTTTCCATCTTCTAGGAGTCAGGGTCATTGGTTGTCTAATGTCCAGTGTCTTGCAAACTTTTGTTCTATGTATTTGTCCCAAATAGGAAACTTTTTTAATTAAAATATTTTCTTTACAATGTTAAACTGTAGAGTTTTCTGTCAAATAATGTGATAGTAAGCACATGTGTTCATATGTGTCAGTTGCAATGGGAGCCTCAGTAGGATGTTATATCTCAGTGGGAAAGTTGCAAGTATTTTCCCAACATTAAACTCACCACATTTTGGCAGATTTTCTTAGATCATAAAATATGGAGAACCTCTACTGAGATTTTTCATATTTTAAGATTCTGACTTCTTAATAGGTTTTGACTGTGGCTAAGATTCCAAAAAGAATAAGTAGAATGATTTGGTGTAAAAAGACCTTTAGCTTCTTTAGTTTTAAAGGTTGATATTAACTAAGGCTGTAGATACTGATCAATCTCCTAAGTTGCCTCTAACTTTTCACAAATACTGTTTCGTGTTAATTTTTCTAAAACATATTTCTTGATTATGCCCTCACTTCCTTAAAAACCTAGTTTATAAGAGGTGGCAACATGTAAACAATCAAACCATGAAACACGTGCCAAATGAGGTGCAAAGCAGTATACAGACAGACAGGAAGATAATGTTTCAACTACATGAAGGGAAGAAGAGAAATTTACTAGGTGGACAAGAGAGGAGAGGTACCACAAGCAAAGGAAAGAGCATTATAAAGGTATTAAAGCTTAAGGAAATGAGGGACGAGGGAGGACATGGGAACCTAGAAGCTAAGCCAAGATGTATAACAATGGCAGAGATCCCAGCTTTCCTGTGATCATCCTGCTTTATGTCACAGTACCCCTTCCAATTAGCATTTAACGCTTCAAAAATATCTCAGTATACACAATAAATTACATAGTCAGCTTTGAATAATTTTAAGCTAAGAGTGGCATCATCAGGTGTATATTTTTGAAAGATGACTCTGGGTCCTCTGATGAAGTTAATAAAGGGCATAGAACTTGTCCTTCTGTCCTAAACAAATGGAAAAAATGCACAAAATATGTGAAGTAACTGTTTTAAAACATTGGAAAACAGTCAATACAAAATTATGATCGTATAAGAAGGAGAATAAATTAGTTGACTACTACGGTCACTTCAGACTTATACTCAGAGTTGCTCTCTAGACTGCAGTGCAGAGAGGATAGCTTCAAACGGAACCTAGAAGTCTCACTGTGATTAGGGGAAAGAGAAGAGTATTTGGAGAGGCCTAGAGAGCTAGGATTTGCAAGGCAGAATACAAAAGTGGAGGCATTCAAAGAAAGAGTTCCAGAAATCTGCATAGGAAGCCCCTTGAGTCTTTGGCTGAATACTAATCCTTGCATACATAATAGGAAACTCCACAAGGCTATGCAAATAAAAATTTCCATAGAGCTATAAACTGAACAATTCCCAGAGGTCACATAGGGCAGAGGTACATTTGAATTCTCACAAGCCATAATGGAGAAATCTCATTAAAAAATCAGAACATTAAGTAGAGACACCAGAAGAATCATGCCTTAGCAATAAAGCTAAAACATCTCCAGAGTAAAGCCTACTTTGGACCCACCTAACAAACTTTAAAATTAGAAGCCTTGTAAGAATAAACCAGGTCCACAAGTAACAAATTTCATCAATATTTGAAGAAAGCAAAAGTTAAAACATTTACAATGCACACCTGTTAGAATGGCTATTATAAAAAAGACAAGAAATAACAAGTATTGGAAGGCACGTGGAGAAAAGGGAACCCATGTGTATAGTTGGTGGGAATGTAATTGGCACAGCCACTATGGAAAACAGTGTGGAAGTCCCTCAAAAATCTAAAAGTAGAGCTACCATATGATCCAGGACTTCCATTTCTGAGAAAGTGAAAACACGAGTTAAAAAAGACACATGCATCCCCATGTTCATTGCAACATTATTTATAATAGCCAAAATATGAAACAACCTAAATGTCTGTCAGTGGTGAATGGATAAAGAAAATGTGGTATATAAATATATACAATGGAATATTACTCAGCCATAGAAAAGAATGAAATCTTGCCATTTGTAGCAACATAGATGGGAGTAGAGGGCATTATGTTAAGTGAAATAAGTCAGTCAGAAAAAGACAAATATCATATGATCTCACTTATAAGTGCAATCTTAAAAAATATTATAGAGACCGAGAACAGATTGGTGATTGCCAGAGGCAAGGATGACAGTAGGAAAAAGGGTGAAGGGAATCAAAAGATACAAGCTACCAGTTATAAAATAAACAAGTCATGGGGATGTGATGTACAGCAAGGTAACTATAGTTAATAATACTGTATAGAATAGATTTGAAAGTTGCTAAAAGAGTAGATCTTAGTTCTCATCATAAGAAAAAATTCTGTAACTATGTTTGGTGACAGATATTAACTAGACCTATTATAGTGATCATTTTGCAATATATACAAATATCAAAGCATTATGTTGTACATCTGAAACTAATATATATCAATTATACCTTAATTTAAAAAATTGAAAAACAATTACCAATGTAACATTCATAATGTCAAACATCCAATCCAAAATTATTGGATATACAAAGCAGCAGCAAACTGTCACCCATAACAAAATGAAAATAGATAAATAAAATATTCCCAGAAATGAAAGATTATGGGATTATCAGATAAAAGCTTTACAACAACTTATATAAATGGCCTTGAAGATTTAAAAGAAAAGATGAACATAATAAGATAAGAAAGTGAAGGTATAAAATGAAACTTCTGGAGCTGAAAATAACACTATTTGAAATTTAAAATTCACTGGACAGATTGAAATTGAAATTGACAGTTTAGAAAATAAAAATCAATGAACCTGAATGTATTAGCATAGAAACTATCAAATGAAGCCTAAATGAAGGAAAAAAGATAAGAGGTAAGGAATGGAAAGAGCCTCAGTAGTCCATGTCACAATATCTAGGTCTTTATCATATGTGTACTTGGAGGAGAGGAGAGAGAAAGAGGCAGAAAAATGTTTTGAAGAAATAATGGCTGAAAGTCTTCCATATTTGGTTAAAAACTATAAACCCTGTAGAATCAGGAAGTTCACCAAATTCCAAGGATAAATGCAAAGGACATCATATTGAAACAGATCATATTCAAATACTGAAAATGAGTAACAAATTTTTAAAGTAGCTAGAGAAAAGAAAAAAGAACATTATACACCAGGTAACAAACATGAACATATACTATAACCTTCTTGTCAGAAACAATATCAGCAGCGACACAGTGGAATGGCATCTTTAATGTGTTGAGAGAAAAAAAACCTGTCAACCTAGAAATCAGTATCCAAAGAAAATATCTTTCAGAAATGAAGGCAAAGTAAAGTGTTTCAAATAAACAAAAGGTAAGAGAATTTATTGCCAACATATTAGACTAAAAATATTAAAGGAAGTTCTTCAGGCTTAAGAAAAGCAATGCCAGATGGAAACTTGGAGCTACATAAAAGAATGGAGAGCTCTGGGAATGGTAAATGTATTAGTGAATATAAAATATTTTTCCAAAGTCAATTTGATTTTGAAGATAACTGACAATCTAAAACAAAAAGATAGTGCTTTATTGACATGTTTGTAACATAAACATAGAATGAATGACAATGCTCTAACAACAGACTGAGGGAGGAAGTAGAGGTTACTGTTGTAAAGCTCTTATTTACATTAGGAGTAGGGTAATACATTACTTTATGACAGACCATGATAGTAAGGCACACTGTAAACTGAAGACCTGCTATTTAAAAATTAAACAGAGGTGTACAGCATATAAACCAATGAGGAAGAAAAAAAAACTCAAGACAGATTCAATTAATACAAAAGAAGACAGGAGAAATGAAGAAAAGGAGCAAAGAACGTAGAGGGCACATAGAAAACACCCATCAGGATGATAGACTTAAACAAAGCCTAATGTAAGATACACTTAAAAGGAAATTAATGCGATTTCATAATTACATGAATTGAAACGGTCTAAACATTCTAATTTGAAAGACCAAGATTGTGAGAGTAGATGTAATAAAAGCAGACATCAACCAAATGCTGTCTACATGTTTTAAATATAAAGAGAGACAGGCAAAGTGAAAAGATGAAAAAAATGTATGCAAATTGTAATCTAAAGAAAGATTGCGGGGCTGTGTTAATAGGAGCGAAAGGAGAATTCAGGACCAATAACACTGCTTAGGCATGTTAGTAGTATGTTTTTAAATTATAAGCATTGTGTAACAAGTCATCAGAAGCACATAACAGCCTCGTATATGTATGCCATTCACAATAACACAAAATTATAATGTACTTATTGATAAATTTAGCAAATTACATGTACGAATGATACTGAGAGCTATAGAAAATTACTAAGGGAAATAAAAGAAAACCTAAATAAAGAGGGAGCTGAACTGTGGTGATTAGGGAAGCAGACACTGACCTAGAGATAGAAGCAAGTGCAATGGAGTCTAGTAAGAGACCCACATGTGCAGTCAGTTCTCATTGTTCATAGTTATGTTTCTTGAAGTTGCCATGAATTCCAAATTCACAAGTACTGAACCCAAGGTTTCCTCTAGGTTAGGCTGTTAGGTTCCTGCAAGCCTCTCTGGTCACATTTTCATCAACCCATCGATATGTGACCTTGCTTTCTGTGTTGTCTCTGTTTAAAGACACCTTCTTCGGTACGTGTTCTGGGTTCATTAACATTGAACTCATGGCCCACACTCTAACTCAGGCCTGAATGAAGCTTATCTAACACACATTTTCTCTGTAAGGCCCATCACAGTTTGAGCACTAGATAGCACTTCAGCACTATGCTGGGCAGCTATTTTAAACAGTGAAACCACCAAAAAAAAGCACAAAAGTGCAAGAAGTATGGTGCTGAATATCCCGCGGAAGGGACAGTCGTTCCTAGTATGAGAGCGCTGGAAGAAGGCAGAGGGACTCCGTGCTGGACCTCAACTGGGAGCATGAGCACAGAGCAATGTCAGAAGTTCATTGTTCAGGACAAGTCCATGAACAGCCTTCATGGTATCGGGATTTATAATAAAATATATATTTGGTGTCTGTCCCTGTTTCTGGCACAAAGCTCCTAAAATCCTTGGACTTCCCTAAGTGATGAGGGAGACAAAGGTTTCTTTTGTTATGTGTAACAAACCTCTTTCAGTCACTCCTGAGTCTGTTACTAAGGTGATTCTTGGAAAGCCCCTGGGGAGTCTAAGGAGGGAGGCCGGTTGCCAGAGAACCACCCGGTAGTTAGTTAGAGGGTCGGCGCCATAGGTGCTCCCTCCTGACTGCCTCACACAGGGGTGACTGGCTTAAGGTTGAACTGATCACCAATGTCCAATAATTTAATCAATCATGCCTACATAATGAAACTTCCCTAACAACACAAAAGGAGCACGTTCAGAGAGCTTCCACGTTTGTGGACAAGCGCTCACCCACATTCTGGGACAGTAGCACACCCCAAACTCCACGGGGACAGAAGCTCCTGTGCCCCGGATCTTCGGGACCCCACCCTTGTGTCTCTCCATCCAGCTGTTCATTTGCCTCTATTCATCGGTGACTGTTCTTTCACGGACATATGTTTTCATTCATCTTGGGTGAATACCTAGGAGTACAATGCTGGATTATATATTGACCAGGGTTTCTCAGCCATGGCACATCTGACCTTTGAGGCCAGATACTTCTCTGTTGTGGGGGCTAGCCTGTGCACCACAGGGTGTTTATTTAGCAGCATCACTGGCCTCTATCCACTAGATGCCCGCAGCAGGACCCCCCACTTCCCGTGACAGCAACAAATGGCTCCAGACGTTGTGCCTTGTTGAAAACCCCTGAGGAATTTGGTAGCCACTTAATGGAGATAATAATATTGTAAAAGGAAACAGTGCTCAATAAAGGACATATTTTATCCTCAGAGGATGAGTATTTCTCAGAGTTCCTTGACCAGAGGGAAGCAAATCTTAGATCTCACATTCATTCACAGAAGGTTCTACACAGTACATTTCATTCAAAAATTCCAAGACAACTGGGCCCATTGTGTCTAGAGGTTGAAAAGCACATGGAGTTTCATTAATCCATTTTTAGTTGTTTTGTTCTGGGTGCTCCTCTTAAATGCTGTAGTCACACATTCTCTTGGTTCTCAGTCATGTTCCAGGTAGTTCTTGTGGCATTTCATTTATTGCTAAAGTTTTTCAGACAGTTCAAGACTCTGATGTTGCCATCACATTTCCAGCCTTATCTGTGCTGTATACACATTTTTTGGACAAGAACATTAACTTGCAGTATTTTCTAAAGCAAGTTGGTAAATGCTTGAGTTGTCATTTTGTTGGAAAAATTTGTCACGGGCAGGAGAGTTTCGCCTAGGAATGTATGTATGTTCTGATGAGCCATCACTTTGCATTTATTTCTGCAGGAGCCACCACCAAGAATCTAATTTTAGGTATCATCTCCAGCATCCATGCACTTTTAATCTTGACTGCATCTACATTCCTTTCATTGTTGAAATTAGTTGAATGATTCTGTAATTTTTTTAAAATGCAAAGAAGATCATTTTGTAGCTATATTTTAATTTGCAGAGCTTGTGTTTCTGGCATGGATGTTTATTTTTCCTGACAAGACTTTAAAAAGTGTAGGAAGGACTCAGCACTGTGACTTCCCCATGGGAACAGCCTGAGTCCTTGGGCAGTCCCTCTACCACCTTCTCCTGCATGACTCAAGCTCAGTGCCTGATTTCCAGCATTCCCGAAATTCCCTAATGCTGAAAGCGAGAGGAAGCATCGCTGCCACTCAACTGCTTGTTAATGCCAACTGGCATCCAAAGAGGCCTGATGGAAGTTCTAAGAAAGGGCAGCCATATTGTCATTCTGGTCATATTTTCATGATTTCTAGGACCTCTAGAAAAGAAAGTGCCAGAAGCCTGAGTTCTCAACAGTTATGAGAAGTGTCATACCAACTCCAGGAGGCATTGTGCTGATGAGAGAACAGCCTCAGGATGGCAGCCCCGGATCACAGAGCTGGTACCTAACTCAGCAAACTCAGAACCACGCCTCCGAGTAAAATTCAGGATTTTTTCTTCTTCCCTGTCAAAAGTATCTCCATCCAAATTTGAAACATGCCTAATGGTCTCCAATCAGGAATGGTTAGACTTTCAGACCAGCAGCCCCTGATCAGAGTTCTTCTGGATATACATCAAAGGAAACTGATAATTAGTTGGCTGAAGGATGTGTTCCCGGAACAGAAATTTATGACCTGTCTGTGGCAAGGGATGAGAAGTGAACAGGAGCTGATTAGGGAAAGGATGTTGCCTCGAAGCCCTGTAAACCCAAGAGCCAAACCATGAGGTGTTCACAGAAAGCAAAGTACATGGCTTCACACTCCACAAATGTGGGTGTGGTGCCCAGTAATGAAGTTGAAAGGGGCAGGGGGCAGCTACCCAAAGAAGGCAGCCTCCATGGAATACCTAGGGTATTTTGCTTGATTTCTACCCTCTGTGCTGTAGCCTGGAACTCACTACCCTCTGATTTAAAGAGTTGAGTTTGCAGGCAGTTTCTAATTATGACCCAGCGAGGCACTTCTGGCTTCGGTCAGTGTGAGTGGGTGTGAGCGAGCACATAGCCATGGCCTCCCATGGCCATCTGTGATTTAAAGCAAAATCTTTGAGAGAAGTATAACTGCCTGAATTACTGCTCTTTTATATGTTTTTAAATGAGAATGTAAAGGCCAAGGGCATTTTTTCCCATTTAATACTATTAAATCCATCATTAAATCTCTCACTGAACACTGGCTGATTTTAATGATGCCCTCAAGTCCCGATCCCAGTGCTTGACTGTGTTAATATTGTTGTATATATAGATCCAATAAATAATGCTTAGCTAAGATGGTATGAGAAGCATTGCTGTGTGTATCAATAAAAATAGTTGTGCTAATGAGCCCAAGTGTCAGGAACAGATGCTGCGGTGGGAATCCAGCCATCATAGCTAAAAGTATGGTAAAGAATAGTGACTCTGTCACTAAAACCAGCCCTAATCCTCTCAATGTTTTACAGCAAGTTGGCATAAAAGGATTAATGTGGAGTTATCATTTATGTATTTTTACTACCTTTATAGTGTTATGACATAAAAAGCATAAGTGCTTTTTCAGTTCACTTCACTGGCTGCCATACTCCTGCCTCTGGACAGAATCGGGGCTACTTGCCTGCAGAGTTACACTCACATTTTTGCCATACAAGGCCAGGAAACAGAATGTGGGAAATCTTGATTTTATTTTTGTCATTTTGAAGATGAGACATTATTTTTTTATCTGAATATCCAGTGTTATATCCTTTACTTTACGACTCCTTAAATCTTTAAGAGTAATTCCAGTAGCTACAACATACAAGGAGCTAGTATGCTCATGGTGGCTTTACTGCTCAGATTTCATTTGAGCCTCCCAGTGGCCCCATGAGTCCAGTACTCATATCGGTCCCCATTTGCAGATGAGAAAGCCGTACCTGAGAACTTAAGTAACTTTCCACAGAGCATATAGCAAAAGTGGCAGAGCTAGGAGTCAGACCCTGCTGGTCAGATTATAGAGCCCAGACTCTACCTCCATGCTGTTCTTTTGCAAAACACACCAGGCATTGTGCTAGGTGGGTGTAAAACTCCCAAGTAGGCACACACAGTAGGTACAGAGAATGTGTTAAATGAGGTGTATTGCACTAGGTGAACTCAAGTTCTTAAATAACTCCTTAAGTAACTTTAAAGTTTATACTGACTCCAACTCCCAGAATTTGTTGAGTATATGGGAATAGTTTTCTGAAGAGTTCTAAGCTCTTGCACATATTCAACGGAAGAAGATACAGCAGAGAAATCTTTCATCTGTAACATTTTTTAGAAGACTTGTCAGTATCTTCTAGAAGCCTGAACTGAAGTAAATGTCCCCCTTTTACTGCCCTTACAGAACTTCTGATAAGATTCAGTTGTAAAGAGAGGAAATAAGGAGAGAGTAAAGTATTCTTTTTAAGCTCGTCTTCCTATCTTCAGTAGTTGTAACCTTTACAGGTAATTGGTGATTTGGATATAAATTTTGAACTAGCACTGTCCTTTTAAAGGTAGGCAGAATCCACCTCTGTGCTATGATTTTAGGTTTAGAAATGCTCCTTAATGGGAGTTTGGCAGTAAGGTAGGGATATATGATTTCATTATTCATAGACTCCATTACTGTAATTCTCTGTCCTCTGTTTCACTCTCCTATTATAGAGGTCCACACAGATTAGAACTTGGAGTGACTTAGCCAGAGTTTGATTAGGAACAGGCAAACCTACTCGGTCTGACCTGCAGTGACTCTACCTCATTCCTCTGCTTCTTCCCACCTCTGTATCCTCTTGGCTGCCAGGACACAAGCAGGGATGTAAATGAGACTAAAGCAAATAAAACCTCAGAGCGTCCCAGCATCGCCTCTGCACATAAACTAAACAAGATACCAAGAGTTTAAGAAACTGCAGTTAGAATTCTCTCAAGAGACAATTTCAGAGCTCAAGTTAAGGAGTGAGGAAACCTGAAAAAAAAAAAGCATCAAGAACATGTTTGCAAAGAAATGAAGTAATACAACCTTCTTATTGGGTCGTTGTGAATTTTTAAACTCTAATAACTTAACATGTACTCATGACAGAAACAGCGTTTAAAGGTACTTGAGAGGGTATGGACCGAGTTTTAGAGCAGTACAATTACATTTGGTATATTCTTATTTCAGATGCTGAAATAAAAATTAGCCAAGAGAACAGCAGTCCACATACTCAATAAAAGAAAATTGTTCTGTGTTTAATGCATGTAGAGCTTGTTCCCCACATGCTGACAGCCTAAGATTTTAAAGTTGAGAAGCAGAATATCTTAATAGTGCACAAAACATTATATTAGTCTAATCATATTAATATGTACTATGTGCTAATATAATTTCTTAGTGTAAGTAGTAAATGCAGTTTTGTTTGTCAGCGCATTTGCCTTCTGTCCAGCCTCTGCTCCGAGTTTGTTCCTGCCCCTGTAAGGATGTCAGTCCCAGGCCCTGTGTCTGCTGTCTGCGTTCTGTGCTGTGTACCAAAGGCCCTTTATATGACCCCCTGCGTTCCATCAAGTTTGGACCTGCAGAGGCTTGACAGGGTATTACTACACTGACACACACACACACACACACACACACACACACACACACGCGGACACACACACACACACACACACACACACACACACACACACGCGGATGCTCCCAGCCCTCTGGGGAGGGTGCAGGAGTCTGCAGACTTTAGCTCTCACCAAAGCCTTGTTTCCAGGCAGGGAAGTGTCTGAAAGGACAAAGTCCTGGGGACTCCAAGTGTCATGAGCCTTGTTCTGATCAACAGATAGTGCCTCCAGATTTTCTGGACTAGATCAGAATCCTGGGGGAGCCTGGGGCTTAAATAAACCCCTTGTTGATTGTTCAGGCCACAGGAGGTAAATCCATGTTTCTCAGAAGGCCTCTTTTGGAGGTTACCTTGAGTGTTGTCCCTGAGAACTACTGGGGAATGCCTGGGTGCACCTAAAAAGCAGATTTTTAATCAGAGTTAATGTGGCTTCCAAAGGTACTTGCAATGGATGACATAAGATTGATGAAGTACACGATCTGTGTTTAGCACATAGTAGGTGCTCAAAAGAGAGTGTCAATTTGCTGCTCTAATCAGACACAGAAGACCCTTTTCAGTTACTTTGCCTTCCATGAGGGCCCTGTTGTGTGCTATCAGAGCAAGAATAGAATATCTTAGAAAACTGGCTAGTTTTATATCTTCAGAGTGATCTCTTAACTATTCTTTCCTTTTCTGGAAGTTTCTGCAGATGACAGCCTCCATATCACACAGTATATCTGGATTCTAGAAAGACAGGCAAAATGACTTACTACAGAAGTTATAGTTTGGCTGAGAAAAGGACACATATTTTGTCACTGACCAAGCTTGACTTAGTCATCAGGGCAGTGGAATGTTGAAGTAAATCCTCTGACATTGCTTAATCCTTTGCTGTCACGTGGTGTCTTTCATCAGTAAGTATCAAGTGCCCTTGAGAGAAAGACCTGAGTTATGCGTCCTGGCATGGGGTTCTCTCCTGTTGCGGGGCACATGGCTACTGGCACAAGACCGTGGAGCTCACATTTATACCCTCCCCTTCGCACTGTCTGCCCAATGTCCCTGGGCACTGGCCACTCCCTGCCGCCTCAGAGCACATGGACTTCATAGAAGGAAGTGGTAGCAGCAGCTTTTCCGAGTCTCCACGGTTGGGGCCAAGGGCGGAGGAATTTCCATCCCTCAGTGCAGGGCAATTAAACTTTGAGGCGGAGCAAAAGGTTTATTGTCATATTGAAGTTGAGTAAATATCGACATTTTCTGATATGTTTCTCTTCATTGTCTGTTTGCTTTCTTTGAGTGATGAAATTTACCCACCACTGTCTTCTGAAAAGAGGTACCAAGAGAAGAGAAGGCTGACATGGGTTCAGGGTTCCAAGTGGCCACTCGCTGTGTTTGTATCCCACTTATCTCTCTGAAACTCTAGGAGCTTGTCTAAGACAGCAAGGCAAAACAGACTTTTTGGATATTGAAAATGATTTGTCTGGAAAATATTCAAACTTAAGAAAACAAATCCTCTACACACTCACAGGCCAAAACAAGCATTTGTGTCTTTCTTTGCTTCTGGGTATCTAAATGTCATTAGTTTAAAATATTTTGAATCTCGTTATGGGGCTTTGAAACATTAATATTACCTTCAGAAGTCTTGTCTCTGAATTCGCTGTGTGTGTGTGTGTGTGTGTGTGCAGGTGCGTGGGTGAGTGTGTGTGAGTGGGGAAGGGGTGTGTGGGTGTGGGTGTGGATGTGAGTGGGTGTGCAGGGTGTGTGTGTGTGGCTATGGGGGTTGTGCGGGTGAGTGTTGAGCAGGAGTATTTGTCCACAAACCTAACTACCAGTCTGAATGGTGAAACCTCGGTAGAAGCCTGAACCTTTGATGTTACACTAAAAAGTAAAGCACAGAAAGAATTGAGTGGATCCTTTTCAAGCTGGATCTCTTGAGAACCAGTGCTGCAGGTCAAGGTTTACAAAGACTTGAGGAGCAGTTTTAAATGGATTACCACGGAACACCTCTGCAGCATCAGGGTGGGCCTCTGGTCCTGTGGCAACAGCAAAGGTCACAGCTCAGGCAGCGTGTCCCCAAGTGTCTGGGGGCACTTTGAGTTGTCTTTTAAAATTCTAACACTGACCTATCCTATTTGAGTTCTGTTCCCTCCTCTCTTTCTATCTCATGCTGGCAGAATTAGTGCCTAAAAAATAAAAAAATAAAAAAACATGATGAACCTGGAATCCTGTTTCTTAATTTTACAGTGTTCACTAGCATTGACAGATGTCCGGGCTGCAGGCCCTTCGGTAACATCTGCATCAAGCCTTTCATGTGCACTCTGTTTGCAGTTATTACAATGGGAGGACCCTAAATCCCAAAGAAGATGGTCTTTGTGCCCAAGGGGAAATGGAAAATCAAAACATTGGCCAGAATAAAGAAGGAGGGAAAAAATCTTCCCTTTCAGATTTCTGAAGCTGTCGTTTTTGGTGTGTGTATGTTTGTTTAATTAGACTGACGGCTCCAAGGTAATGAAGTTCTACATGAGCTTCAATGTCACTAGGCCAGCAGAACTCATCTCAGCAGGTCTCTCATACCACATCAAAGAAAATACATTGTATTCCCAATTTACCAGAAACAGAGTTATAAAATGTCTTTCATATGTGTTTGGATTTTATTAAGTTCAAATCACTCTGGATATTTTGCTATACTTAGTGATCTAGTAACAAATGGAAATGCCCCTTTGATACCATATTTCTTACCCTCACTTCTTTGTTCTTTCTTTTTTCCCTTTCATTCATTCATCCATTGAGCAAGTGTGTTTAGTGCCTCTCCCATAAGCCAGCATGGACTTCTAGGCCTCAAAAGAGGACTCAGCAAACTTTTTCCATAAAAGACCAAGTGGTAAATATTTTAGACAGTCTCTTTTGCCATTACTCAGTTATGCCTTTGTAACAAAAGCAGCCATAGACTACGAGAGTGAATGAATGGGTATACTTGTGCCCTAATAAAACTTTATTTACAAACACAGGCGACACTTTGTTCTAGAGGCCATTATTTACTGACCCCGTTCTGCAATAGAGCAATGAGCTGAAAAGAGGAAGTTCTCTGTTCTCATGAAATTTACACATTAATGGAAGTAGACAAGAAACAAAGAAAACCCAGTAAATATATAATGTCAGGTGGCCATAGATACTAAGAAGGAAAATAACACAGGGCGAGAGGCTAGGCAGTGACTGGGCAAGTGCTGTTTAAGATACAGCAGGCAGAGAGGGCCTTTCTGTTAAAGTGACACTTGAACAGAAACCTAACGAAGGAGGGAGTGGTGTTGCTATCATGGAGTAGAGTGGACAGGCTATGGGATCAGCAAGTACAAAGGTCCTGAGGCAGGAGCTCGTTTGGCTTGTTTAGAGAAACAGCAAGGAGGCAATTGTAGCTAGATCAGAGTAAGGGGAGGAAATGGGAACTGAGCCATCCAGAGGCCACATCAGACAGGACCTTACAGGCTATTGTAAGAACATTGGGTTTTACTCTCCGTAAGATAGAGATCCATTGGAACTTTTTCAGCAGAGGAATGACACAATTGGTTTTGTCTTTTAAAAAGATCACTGTGATCTGTTTCTTTAATGTAGTGGTTATCACATTCACCTAAAAGATCGCCTTGGCGGGTGTATGGAGAAGGGACTTATCGGGGACAAGAATGGAAGCAAGAGACCTTGGTCACAGTTAAATGAGAGTTGATAATGATTTCTACCAGGATGGGAGCACTGGGGTTACAAGTGATTGGACTTAGGATACATTTTGAAGGTAGAGCTGACAGGATTTGCTGATAGAGTGAATGTTCAGTATTAGAGGAAGAAGACTTAAGGTGGCCCCAAGGTTTTGCCTGAGCAACCAGAAGAATGAAGTCACATTAACTAAGGTTGGGAAGACTATGGAAAAAGAAAAGTCTGTGATGGAAATCAAGAGCTCAGTTTTAAATGTATTACACTTGGGGTGCTGTTGAGATATCAAAGTGGAGGTACACAGGCAGCAGCTGGATACACAAGTTCGGAATTCAGGAGAAAGATGTAGGTTAGCAGAATAAATTTGGCTGGAAGGAGCTCACCTAAAATGTAAGTATATTTGGAAAAGAGACGTAGTTGTGGGGCTGAGCCCTGGATCGCACAATCCTCTTGCAAAGGAAACTGGGAAAAGTTGGCTGTGGAGGAAGATGGAAAACTAAGAGAAAGTGATTCATTGGTGAGGTGTGGAGTGTTTCAGGAAGGAGACAGCTATCAACTGAAGCAGATCACTGGGAGGTCCAATACGATGGAGACTGAGGGTTGGCACCAGGAATGCCAGAATAGTGTCAGCTCGGTGTGACCGGGATTGGAGAATGAGCAGAGGAAGTTGAGACAGAGAGTAGAGATAACTCTTCCAGGGAGCTGTACTATAAAAGGGAGCAGAAAGATAGGACAGTTGCTCAAGTGAGCTGGGATTGTGAGGTCATGGGAGAGTGTTTGGAGATGAGACATAATCCTGCTGTTTCTACAGTGGCAGGAGTGACCCACAGCGAAGGATTAGGGACAGAAGGCCATTAAATGTTTCAGCGGTGCTTCAGATGCTGGGATTCTAGTTTTGAATGAGATTTGTTCTTCACTTTTCCTTATAATGATGGTGTGGCTGTCTTTTCAGTATAATTAAAAGACACTTTCTGTGTAGATGTGACTGAGTATATAGAATAGAAATGAGAAGACCTGACCCTGGACCCGGCTCCATCATTTGTCTGTGTTGTATTCTTGGACAAGTTTCTGAGCTTCGATTTCATCATCTGTAAAGTGAAGATTAATAATAATAACTGTGTCGTCACTTTCCCAGGGTTTTTTGTTTGTGAAAATTCCATGAAAAAGGTGAATCACCACACTGGCATGTGATAAAGCATATTGATCATCTGCCTGCTGTTTTAAGAGTGATTTTTAGGGATTTGTCTCGATAATTTAAAGTTGGTTCAACATAGGAAAATCAAGTAATACAATACACCATAACTAAGGAATAAATGATAAAAACCATACAATCACCTCAATAGATATAGAAAAAGCATTTGACGAAATCCAACACCCATTCACGATAAGAACACTGGATCTCTGAAAGGATACCTATGGAATTGCCCAGAGCTGACACCACATTTAGTGGTGAGAGACTGAAAGCTTTCCACCAAGATCAGGAACTAGACAGGGATGTCTGCTCTCACTGCTTCCACTCAACCTTGTGCTGGAGTACTCTCTAGTGCTTCTAGGGAAGATCAGCAAGAAAAAGAAAATAAAAGGCATCCAGATTAGAATGGAAGAAGTAAAACTATCTGTATTCACTGATAACATCATCTTTAATATAGAAAGCCCTAGAGAACCCACATACACACACCAAAAATTTTACTATAGCTGATAAATGAGTCAACAAAGTTGCAGGGTACAAGATCAATATATAAAAATAAGTATTTCTATATCCTAGCAATGAAGAGTCTGAAAATGAAATTAAGAAAAAATGTCCATTTACAGTACCATAAAAAGAATAAAATACTCAGCAGTAAGGTTAGCCAAGGAAGTGTAATAATGCACACTGAAAACCACAAAACAGTGTTGAAAGAAATTCAATACCTGTATAAATGCAAAGACCTCCCGTGCTCATAGATTGGAAGTTAATATTGTTAAGATGATAATAATCCTCAAATTTATCTACAGATTCAGTTCAATCCCTAGAAAATTCCAATGGCCTTTTTTGCAAAAATGTACAAGCTCATCTTAAAATTCATATGGGAGTGCAGGTGACCTCCAAAGCCCAAAAAGAATCTTGAAAAGAAGAACAGGGTGGGAGGACTCACACTCACTGATTTCAAAACTCACTACAAAGCAACAACAACCAAGACAGTGTGGTACTAGCATAAGGACAGACATACAGATCAATGGAATTGAATTAACAGTCCAAAATAAAACCCTTGATTTTATAGTCAATTGATCTTTGACAAGAATGCCAAACCTATGCAATGGAGAAAGAGAAGTCTTTTCAGGAAATAGTACGGGAACAACTGGATATCCACATGCAAAAGAATTAAGTCAGACCCTTATTTCACACCATATACAAAATTTAACTTGACATGGATTAAGGAGAGCAAAACCTATAAAAATCTTAGAAGAAAACTTAAGTATAAATCTCTGTGATCTTGGCTTAGGTGGTTGTTTCTTAAATATGACATGAAAAGCATTAACAACAAAAGGAAAAATACATAAGTTAAACCTCATAGAAATTTAAAACTTTTATGCTTCAAAGACATTACCAAGAAAGTGAAGACAACCCACAGAATGGAAGAAAATATTTGCAAGTTGTATATTCAATAAGGGTCTATTGTCCAGAATATATAAAGAATTCAGAGCTCAACAACAAATAACTCAACCAAAAAAATGGGCAAAGGATTTGAATATACTTTTCTCCAAAGAAGATATGCAGATGGCTAATAAGGCATGAAAAGATGCTTGTCATTAGTCATTAGGGAAATGCAGGCCGAACTATAATGAGATATCACCTTATACCAGTAGGCAGGCTAAAATAAAGAAGTATTGTCAATGCTGTGTGGAGATTGGAGACTTCTTACATTGCTAGTGGGAATGTAAAAGGGTGCAGGAGCTGTGGAAAACAATGGACAGTTCCTCAAAAGGTAAACATAGAGTTACCATATGATCCAGCAGTTCCATGCCAAGGTATATATCCAACAAAATTAAAAACACATGTCCATACAAAAACTTGTGTATGAATGTGCAGAGCAGCATTATCTATAATAGCCAAAAAGTTTAAACAACTCAAATGTTTATCAACTGATGAGTAGAGAAACAGATTGTGGTACAATGAAGTATTATTTGGTCATAAATAGGAATAAAGTACTGATACATGCTACAACATTAATGAACCTTGAAAATATTATGCTAAAGTGAAAGGAGCCAGGCTCAAAAGGCTACATATTGTATGTTTCCATTTCTGTGAAATGTCCAGAATAGGCAATTCCATAAAGACAGAAAGTAGACAGTAGTTGCCAGGGATCGGCGGGGAGAGTGGAATTTGAAGGTACAAGGTTTCTTTTCGGGATGATGGAAATGTTCTAGAATCAGATATAGATGACATCTATGTGCAACCGTTGTTGCCTGCCATTGTGCATTTAAAATGGTGAGGATGGTGAATTTTATATTATGTGAATTTTGTCTCAATTTTTTTAAAGTTGTTTTATTCTGTAGTTCCTTGTAAAAATAACACGATAGGGATTTCAGGCACTGAGTGCCAGAAAATACAACCATAGTATATCCTTTATTGGGAAATAGCCAGGTTTTCCCAGATGGGCCTCTCCTTAAACACATACCCACTCATACACACAAACCACAACATCCTTTTTTCCTACTATTTCCTTTCTTTTCATTGTGAAGGTAGACAGTTTAGGCAAAGAATAACAAAAAGCTTTCACATAGGATATAAAGTAAAGGTCCTCCTAAGTGCCTGTCACCCTAACTACATTTAGTTAATAATGGTCAGTTTCGTTTTAGAGCCTCATTACCATCTTTTTCTTTCCCCCAGACATACCTATGCTTGTTTATTTTAGCCATACCTAGTTTTCAAGTTCTGAGAGTCATCAACCAATATGTTTCTCTATAGCAGTTAGAACTGAAAATAACTTAATTCTTGACATCACCACTGCCGGACATGTGAAGTTAGCCACTGGCAGGGACTGTACTCAGCTCCCCCTTTCATCACTGAGAGTTTAATGAGAATTTTTCTCAGTGCCCCTTCTTTTCATCACTGAATTCAAGACGATCCCTAAGGAGGGGCTATACTTTCTCAAGTGTCATTTCTTCCTGATTATTAAATGTGGCATGTTCATTTAAAGGTGATACTGAATTTAATAAAAAAAATTTTTAGTCATTTCCTTGTCAACACATCCTAAAAACTGCAAGTCCACAAAATTTTGACTTCAGAAATGTGTCCTCGTACCAAAATGTTTCAGGAAGAACTACTTCAATGGAAATGGCTTTTCTAAGCTCCTTCTTTCTGTATTTGTGTGTGTGTGTGTCACGTATAGTACACACAGAGATGCCCTCACAAAGCCCTGTAGATAGATACACCAATGCACTGACAGATGGGCATCCATATGGATTGCCATGATATTCACATAAAAGAGAAGATGGAGCTAGGAGCAGGAGACAGACAGGCTGCCTGTCCTGTCCTAGCCAGTTGGTGAGAGGTAGGGGGTCACATTGAGGAACACGTCTCTGAATGCTTGTATTGCTGTCTGCATCTGCAGGTAAACCCCCCTGTGTTTCCTTCACCTTCCATCCAAGGCCTTGCCTGCCCGGGACACCCACTACTCCATCCCTTGCTCAAATCAGTGGTGCCTGCCTGCACTCTGTGAACAAATATTTCAAGCTTCACTCAGGGCCAGGCGCCAGGTAGGGTGTGGGACACAGCCATGGGCCTGTAGGAGGTAAAGCCGAGGAGGAGGGGGAGGCCATATGTAGATTTAGGAGTGTGCTCAGGCGGAGGGCGCGCCAGGCAGCCTGGCAGAGGCTGCGAGGCAGGCGCAGCGATCACTCTGGCTTTAGTGCTCCAGAGCCGGCTCTGCCTTTGGCTCTCAGGCCTGGAACAAAGCAGCTGAAACCTGTCTTCATTACACAGTCAGACCACAGAGACCAGGCCCCGTGGATGTGCAGGCTGCCCATTTGAACTGGCAGTGATGGAACTAATTTTACCAGGTTTTGTGTTTTTGTTTTCTTAAAGGAACCCTGGGACCTACTCTGGTAATTCTGTGCATGCTAAGCCTGTGTTCCCAGGGCCAGAGGCAGGACTCAGCCTGCGGGTGTCTCCTCGAGTGCAGCCATGGGGAGCTGGTGGCTGACTTGTGTGCACATGGGGGCAGGCCTGCAGGGAAGTTGCCCAGCTCTTCAGGGCATTTCCTTGGCTGCAGAAAGGAAAGGTGTAGAGTGCAAAGCCTGCCAGATGCTGGAGGTGCCAAGCTAGCAATCCTTATCTGAGGTAATTTAAGGCAGTTATGAATGGGAAGGGAAGCCTAGTTAACTCTAACAGAGAAACTTACAAACCAGGCGGTGGGAATGCTTAACCAAACCACGGTGAAAGGAAAGCGTGGGTGTCCAGGGAGCATCTTCCCTCCTTGTGGACACCTGTCAGCCCCTTCCTGGTGACAGCATTCAGGCCCAGGACCCAGAAGAGTCAGTCTGCGCTCACCCTAGTCTGGGATCACTGCTCGGAACAGCCAACCCTCAGGGCTGCACCAACCACTGTCCCCTGTCAGAGAGGAGATGCAGATGTTAGACTGGGCTCCAGAAGAACCAACACGGGGCATGTGGAGGGATGGATGGCTTCCTCTGTACAGAAAGAACTGGGGACTCCTGGTGGTGGCACTCTCCCAAGACATTCCTGGGGAGGAAACTGATAATGAGAGGACCTGTATAGGACTATAGCACAGAACCTCTCACACACAAAGCTGTGACTTACTAGAAGTCCTGATTGTTTTTTCAGAAAATCATAGGCCCTCATCATGGGTCCCTTGCTCTGGGACAAAGGTGCATTTATGGCCAGGACTCCCTGTTACCACCACACAGCTCTTTCCCAGTCTGTCTCTGGAAGCACCTAGTTCTCTGCAACTAGCAATGCTTATACAATTGTATCAGTGGGAAGAGGATTTCCCCTGAAAAGTCCAAGTCTCCTTGTTTTAGAGAGTGAGGGCAAAATAGGGCCTGCGTCCCCTCTGAAAGCACTGTGGAACCTCAGAGATCTTCCCTAACCACTGCTGTGCAGCTGCCTCCAGGGCTGGGTCAGCAGCAGAAAGCATCTGGAGGCGGGCACAGACAAGGTGGCTCAGGGGCAATGGAGGCATCCCTCCCTCACCTCCTGGCTGGGTGAACTTGGGCAAATCTTCAACCTTGTAAATCTTCAGTGTCTCATCTTTAAAATAGAACAATAATGCTTACCTAAGTTGCTCTGCGGATTACATGAGATAATGTACAAGAGGTGCTTAGTTAGTCTAACACCTGCACGGTGCTTAGATGTGAAATTTCCAGTTAAAGGTGACACGATGACCATGCAGGTCGATTCTCTCATTGTGCCTGCTCTTCTACATCAACTCGGGTATTTTCTCTCTTTCTCAAAGCTGAGCCCTTCCTCCCTTTTTTTTTTTATAATTTATTTTGGTATCATTAATCTACAATTACATGTGCAATATTATGGTTATTAAACTACCCCCTTCATCAGGTCCTCCCCACCAACCCCATTACAGTCACTGTTCATCAGCATAGTGAGATGCTATAGAATCACTACTTGTCTTCTCTGAGTTGTACAGCCCTCCCCGTGCCCCCCAACATTACGTCTGCTAATCGTAATGCCACTTTTTCCCCCTTATCCCTCCCTTCCCACCCATCCTCCCCAGTCCCTTTCCCTTTGGTAACTATTAGTCCGTTCTTGGGTTCTGTGAGTCTGCTGCTGTTTTGTTCCTTCAGTTTTTTTCTTTGTTCTTATACTCCACATATGAGTGAAATCATCTGATACTTGTCTTTTTCGGCTTGGCTTATTTCACTGAGCATAATACCCTCTAGCTCCATCCATGTTGTTGCAAATGGTAGGATTAAAGCAGTATGGAGGTTCCTCAAAAAACTAAAAATAGAAGTACCATTTGACCCAGGAATTCCACTCCTAGGAATTTACCCTAAGAATGCAGCAGCCCAGTTTGAAAAAGACATATGCACCCCTATGTTTATCCCAGCACTATTTACAATAGCCAAGAAATGGAAGCAACCTAAGTGTTCATCAGTAGATGAATGGATAAAGAAGATGTGGTACATATACACAATGGACTATTATTCAGCCTTCCTCCCTTTTAAAGTCTTAACTTCAATAAGGGAAGAGCAAGAGCTCTGTAAGCTAGACTGTTCTGCTCCTTCTTGAGCTCTTTATGCTTTTGAAAATTATTTGGTTCTTTGATTTTACATGTCTTTGAACTCCTAAGGCCCCCATGCTAAAATGCATAAGCTTGCCCTAAATTACATGCTGTTTTCATGATATTTGTTAAGTGATGTGTGTTCATTGGGTCTCCAAATTCCAAATATGAGTCCACTAAGGGGAAGGACTACAATTTGTATTTCTTCTGTACAACCAGAAGCTGGACAAAAATCATACTAAGCTTCTGAATGCTGTTGAATAAATGCGGTAGATTGGTATACATTTTTTGTTAAACTCAAGTGCAAACTGACCAGGGCCAGCTTACTCCTATCTGCAGTAAAGAAAAGGACAACCCAGAACAGCAAAGGGGAGCCCGTCCTGGCCTGGCAGAACCCAGGCAGGGCTGGGCTGGGCCACAATCTCGGGCTTGGATGGAACATGGTTGCTCCATCACAGTCACCTGTCTGAGCCTAGGGCATGGTGTCCTCTTAAAATTGCCTTCGAAGAAACCTGTTCTGAGATCAGAAGTTGGCCCTGCAGACTCTGTCTTCTAAAACAATTCCTCAGTCCGATGCTAAAAAGCCTGATTTTTCCTAGAGCCTGCCACCTCCTCATTCCCAGCCTCTTACAATATTTCCCACCTTTTGAAAAAGCCTTTTCTCCCCAGAAGGCCCCTGCGCCCTCCCACCGCGCCCCCCACCCAAGCCATCCAAACTGTCTGGCACACTGTTGCCAAGTTGCTCTGCCTGAAGCAGCACCTTGCAGTGTGACCCTCGGTGTTCAGATTTTCACTGACCTCCCGCTGCCAGCCCACACACACCCTCCGTGGCGCAGGGCGGCAATGCAAAGCCCTGCGTAGACCGCTCGTTGCTGTATTCAGCACTCAAGCTCAGCTGACTTACCCTTGCCCCTACACCCCTGCTCGGATGCCCTGCCAGCCTACTCCCGGGATTGCTCAAATCTCCCCTCTGTTACTGCCTCACTCTCTACCCCCTTCCTGTAGCCCGGACCACACCAACTCAGGGTGAGCGCTGTCTCCTTGCTTAATTCTGAGCATTGCTGCCTGCCCCCAATTTGGAGTTTGTCACACATGCCCAAGGGACGGTATTGCTTCTGCATCCCTCTATTTGTAGATTCCTGACTCCCCAGCTGCACTGTAAGCCCCCCTCCACCAAGCCCATGGTTCCTGTCTCCTCTGCCCCTTGACATGCTCAGCCCACAAGCCGGCTCTCCATCGACTTCTCAGACAGTGAGGCGCTCGTGGTGCCCCCGTTTCTACCTTAGCTAAGGCTGCAGTTGGTTGCCTCAGAGCTGAGTCCTCTCAGATGCTGGCTGGAGTCTGCTCTGAGCCCCAGACAAAGCTATGTGCTGTGCAGACAGGAATAACAAGAGATTATTTCAGCAGTTTGTCATGGCTGAACCAGCAGCCCTTTGTCTGAGAGCCCGGAGCCCACTGCAGGGATGGCGGGAGGGGTGCGCTTCCTCGTGCCCATTCCCTCCCCATTGTAACGGAGAAGCTAGTCTGTTTGAAATGCAGTTTCACAGGTGCAGGATTCATCCTCGACAGGTGATTATGTTTTGATTTTCTTACCATCACTTACAAAACAGAATGGAGAAAGAGATTTCAGACCATAAAGCATATTCTACTGCAAATGAGATATTAGTGATAAAAATTCGTCAGTGTTGCTAAATATTTACCCAATACAGGGTTTCTACCTTCTGCCAACCTGAAGCGTTTTCTTGGCAAACGTGCCTCCTGGAACTTTGGAAGTGTCTCTGCGTTACTCCTCTATCTACATAAATACAACCATCTGTCTGTACTAGGTAAACAGACTGACCTCTATCCTTTTTTTTAACCTTTGTTTTAATTTCTTGAAATTTATCCAAAATAACTGTGACTCTGCTGCTGGCTCTTTGTTAGGAGCCAAAATGACACGATTCTAAGCAACTCCAGAAACATCTAGTGCATTCCTTTTTTTCCCCAGTATTCTGTGAAACCCCTCTGAGAATTATAATATAAAAGTTCCCACACTTGCCTTGATCCTGAGAAGGAGGCATGCATTTTTGCATGTCTCCTACAGTTCCACTCTAGAAGCTTGGTATTTTCAAAGCATCGAATTTGTTTTAAAGTAGATGTTTGTATGGAATGAAACTAGTGTTCTACCAAAACAGCAAATAAGATTAGGTCAGTGACTATTGACTTAGTTCCTCCCCAATACTTAGTTGCTAGGTTCAATTTTTAAAGGAAATATTCATGTTTGGGGTATTGTAATGCATTCAAAAGGATCATTCATTGTCCTTCCAAAGGTCATCTTAAGAAGTTAAATACTCAATAACGATGAAGCAAAACTGAAGGAACAAAACAGCAGCAGACTCACGGACTCCAAGAAGGGACTAGCGGTTACCAAAGGGAAAGGGTGGGGGAGGGCGGCTGGGGAGGGAGGGAGAAGGGGATTCAGGGACATTATGATTAGTCACATGGTGTGGGGGGGTCACAGGGAAGGCAGTGTGGCACAGAGAAGACAAGTAGTGACTCTGTGGCATCTTGCTACACTGACGGACAGTGACTTTAGTGGGGGGCTTGATAATATGGGTGAATGTAGTAACCACAATGTGTTTCATGTGAAACCTTCATAAGGGTGTATATCAATGATAACTTAATAAAAAAAAAGAAGAAGTTAAATACTCACTCGGATGATGATGTCATCTCTCAAGCATTCCTCAAACTACTTTCTTCTTGGGAGCTACGAAGATGAGCACTGAGGAAGGAGCACAGTTCCCTGGGGTCTGATCCCACACAGCTCTCCTTAGCTTGATCACCCACTTTATTGAGTGACTTTCACTCTCTCTGAATTCATATCCACTCTTAACGATGAGATCCCCCACCCCAGCTCATCCCCTGGGAATTCAAAGGACTGCTATATAGAGTAGTTCCCAGAGAGGAATTTCAGAAACATCGAGAGCTGTCTCAGCACTGTTGGAATGAAAGGCTCCCACAACATGGTTGTTTAACAATCAGCCTCATTACCTTATCACATCTCATGAGTCACGTAAACCATTCATTCATTCAATACTTTTTTAATGAGTACCTCCCATGGGCACTGCACTAAGGTAGACTCTGAGAATGGAGCGGTGAACATAGGGGTGTCTGCCCTCAGAAGGCTTCACTGTGGACTCAGCTGGTGGTCGGTTGAGTGCTATAAACTATTAGTGCCATAGACATTCAGAGGAAGGAACAGTTAAGAAGAGGAGGCCCTGAGCAGATGTTTCCTGAACAAGATGGGTCTTGAACTAAGATGTGATGGACGGGTAGGATGTGGACAGGGGAGTGCAGGCAGGCAGGCGAACACCTGAGCAAAGCTCGCAGGTGGGATCCACAGAGCCTCCTTCCTGTGAGCAGCAGGGGGACCCAGCTTACCTGGATGGAGGATCCTGGGAGGACGCTGGATGAATACCATTTGGTCAAGGTCAGGCAAGGCCTGAGACAAGGCTGAGAAGTCGGACCTCGTCCAGTGTGTGATCAGGGACCCCTCAGATTGAGGAGGCAGGTGGCACAATAGCAAAGGTGTTTGGGGAAGATTGATCTGGCTTTGAGATTAATGATCTTTCCCCTAGCAACAGGCACCATAACTTCCTTGTGCTCAACTCTATTTTATGATAGATGGTTCTAGAATTATACTTCAGAGACTTGGACAGGTTGGGAAAGCAACTCCAGAATTGGAGCATGGTTGTTTAACTGAAGTAAAAATGGTACTGGGCTTCAACACATCACTTAAACCTGGTCAAAATAAATTGTTTTAAAAAATTGCCACCAAGTCTTCCCAAGGAGTTTCAGAAGAGATAACAAGAAAAGAGAAAAGACAAATGCTGGAGTATCTGAAAACATCAGGTACTTGATTGTACATTGAGATGAGATTCCCAGAGCAAAAAAAAACTTGCCATTTCTATCACTCAAAAGAGCTGAGCATAGCCAGGCAATTTCTGTAGAAACTTCAGCAAGAATTCGGATGTGTGTGTACAAAATTGCTCTTGAGATCGGGCGGGATGGGCTCTGTCTAATTGACTCCTTCTTTTGGTAAATTCTTTATCACATTTCTTCTCACGGTATTTCACAGAAGAGAAACCAAAGGCCCAGCAGTCAAGCAGTCACCCTGGGGAAGGATGGAGCAGAGTGTTCTGACTCCTACTGCACTTGCCATCTGGCCTAATGTGTAGTTTAAGTCCAATATTTACTTACTGATTTTTGTCTGGATGATCCATTTTTTTAAGTAGGGCAGTGAAATCCCCTCTATTACTTATATCACTGTCTATTTCTCTCTTCAGATCTGTTAATATTTGCTCTATATATTTAGGTGCTCTGTTATATCCTCCTGGTGACTCCTTCATCATTCCATAATGACTTCTTTGTCTCTTACCATTTTTGGCTAATGTCTATTTTGTCTGACATAAGTGTAGCTACCCCTATTTCCTTTCAGGTTCCGTTTGCATGGAATACCTTTTTCTAACTCTGTGTTTTCGGTCTATACGTGTCCTTATAGCTGACATGAGTCTCCTGTAGACAGCATTTAGTTGGGCCGTGTTTTTTTTTTTTTGGCCATTCAGCCACTTTATATTTTTTGATTGGACGGTTTAGTCCATTTGCATTTAAAGTAATTATTGATAAATATAGACTTATTATTGCAATTTTGTCCACTTTTTTCTGTCTATCTTGTAGTTCCTTTGCTCCTTTCTTCCTCTCTTGCTCTCTTCCTTTGTGATTTCATGATTTCTGTTACAGTATGTTTTGATTCCTGTCTCTTTATCTTTTGTGTATTTATTATAGGTTTTTGCTTTGTGGTTAATATGAGGCTACATAAAACGTAGTTATAATTGTCTATTTCAAGCTGATAACAACTTAACTTTGAATGCATAGAAAAGCTCTATGTTTTTATACTCCCTTCCCCACATTTTATGTTTTGATGCCACAATTTATGTCTTTTTATATTATGCATCATTAACAACTTATTAGTTATAGTTATTCTAATACAATTGTCTTTTAACCTTTACACTTGAGTTCTAAGTAATTTACCGACCATCATTATGTTAGAGTATTTTAAATTTAGCTGTATACTTACCTTAGCCAGTGAGTTTGATACTTTCATATATTTTTAATGTTGCTAATTAGCATACTTCATTTCAGCTTGGAGAAATCCCTTTAACATTTCTTGTAAGGCCAGTCTAGTGGTGATGAACTCCTTCAGCTTTTGTTTGTCTAGAAAACTCTTTATCTATCCTTCAGTCTAAAGGATAACTTTGCCCGGTGGAGTCTTCTTTTGTGGCATGGTTTTTTCCCTTCAGTACTTTGAATATATCATACCAGTCCCTTCTGGCCTGCAAGATGTCTGCTGAAAAATCTGCTGGTAATCTTATGTGGTTTCCTTTGTATGTAATCAATTGCTTTTCTCTTGCTGCTTTTAAGATTCTCTTTGTTCTTTAGCTTTTGATGGTTTAATTATAATGTCTCTATATGACACTCTTTGGATTCATCTTGTTTAGTGCTTTCTGGGATTCCTGGATGTGGATATGTGTTTCTTTCCCTGGTTTAGGGAAGTTTTCAGTCATTATTTATTTGAATAGGTTGTCTGTTTCTTTCTTCTTCTCCTGGGACCCCCATAATGCAATATTGGGCCATCTAACGGTATCCCATAAATTCTTTAAGTTATCTTTAGTTTTTTTAAATTCCTTTTTCTTTTTGTTCCTCTAATTGGATAAATTCCACTGCCCTATCTTTAAGTTCATTGATCCTTTCTTCCACTTGAACTAGTCTGCTGTTGAACACCTATATACTAATTTTTCCAATTCAGCTCTTATATTCTTCAGCTCTATGATTTATTTTTTCATACTTTTTATATTTTCTCTTTGTTGAAATTCTCACATTGTTCAGGCATTGATCTTCTGATCTCAGTGAGCATCTCTGTGACTATTATTTTGAACCTTCCATTGGGTAAATCATTTAATCTCTGTTTCAGTAGGATTAGTTTCTGGAGATTTATCTTGTTCTTTTGTTTGGAACATAGTCCCATGTTTTTTCATTTTCTGAGATGTTCTGTGTTGGTTTCTATGCATTAGATAAAACAGGCATCTCTTCCTGGTTTGACAGACTGGTTTCATATAGGGTATGAACCTTGTCAATAATCCTAGCCGGAGCTTCTGGTTACCTATCAAACCGTTGTCATTACCCAAGCTATTGTCTTTGTTCTTAGTGGCTTTCAGTATTTGAGAGTATGTCAAGACCTCTCAGCATCACAAAGGAGAGAATTGCAGTCAGCACTCGATGCAGGCTGATCAGAAGCCAGGCTGTCTGGCAGGGAAAGTTCGTAAACATCTTCTAGGGAGAAACTGGGAGATGGGCGTTTTTGCCTGCTCCCTCCGCACTGAGCCCAGGTGTATAGCACAGAGTGCTTCTGCATCCCTTAACAACTTCTTTTTTGCTTGCTACAGTCGTGTGGGAATCATGAATGCAAGACTTGTTGGCTATCAGAGCTGGTGATTTGGGGGCCTGTCCGTCAGGTGACAACCTGAAAGTTGAAATGCTAGATATCTGATCCAAACCTTTCACTCCTCATGGAGAAGCTTGGAGTTGTGGCTTTTCTCCCAATTATATGGTGCTGGGGATGAGGTCTACGGCAAATGTGTCTCAGCCATATTGTGTCGTATGGGCATTTTCTCTGTCATCTGACATGTAGGAGTCAGTCATCTAGTTCTGAACTTCTCTCCGAGGAACTTACTCCGTGTGTGGATATATATTCAATGTGTTCATGAGAGGAAGGAGATTCAGGAGCTTCCTATATTGCCATCTTGGTCCAGAAGCCACTTCAAATATGGTTTTTAAAACCATATTGTTCTAGGCATTTAGAAACAGGAATTCTCATACACTTTTAGAGGAGATGTAAATTAAGAGGCCATTTTGAAGAACACTTTTACAAAATTTAAAATATTTATGCCATTTGACCTAGAAATTCTATACAACGAATATATCCTATGAGTAAAATACAGAACCATGCAAAGATCAATGTACAATGAATAAGTGTGATTCATTGTAATGTAAAAATAGCAAAAAAAAAAACAACCAAAAATCAACTATCACTTGATTAAATAACCCACTTCCAGGCAGTGAATTGTCTATGTAGCCTTTAAAAAGATGCATTTATATGTTGTATTGGGAAAGAAAAAAGTGGAAAAGATTAAGTCACCAAACAGTGTGACCTCATTAAAAATATATGTATCAACCCGATGTTAGTATATATATATATAACTTTGATAAGTGCTTTGATAAGTTGAGAACCCAGTGCTTAAAACTATTCACTGTGGGTAGTATATGTAGGTATTGGATCTGGGATAGCTTTCACTTTCCTGTATTTTGTATTCTTGTTCAACTTTTCAACAAGAAGCATATATTATTATGTAAATAGAAAAATGCAGTGAAGATACTTTTTCAATGAAGCTAAAAATTAAAATACATGACATCCTGTATCTCCAGCCTTCCAGAGATCACATGTGCAGTTAGGAACTTCAGTGAGTCAGGAATAGGAACAGAGAGGCCAGGGGTTGCCTCAAATCCTCCAGTGCTCCCACCAAAGTCAGAAGGGAGCAGGTGCTCCAGATTTGGGATTCCCAGAGACCTCCCACTCTGCGTATGATCCCAAATGCTTTCCAAACAAGCAGATCACCGTTTTAAGAGATGAGCAGTTTACTGTTGGGTACTTTTAATAGTTATTATGTTATATCAGATTAAATTATGCTGTGGTACACTGCATTAAGTTATATTACATAATGTTACATGATACAATATTCATGTTTACTTTCTGTATCATTTTTGCCAGAATGTAGCGTCCATGAGGACAGGGACCTTATTTGCAACTGTATCCTCAACACCTAATTTAATGTAAACACCCCAGCTTAGCAGAAAACACCTGTGGAATATTGAGTTACAGAAATTGTTAGGAAGTTTATAAAACCAAATTCTTCCCTATAGCTTTAACCAGTTGACCCTGATTGCGCTTCCTGTCTCCATAAGCCACACGTAACATTTTTTCCACAAGGTAAAAAACCCCTCAGATGTCTGACACAGCAACCATGCTCCCTCTGATGCTTCTTTTTTGCCAGAACATTCATTAGACACATTAGACCAATGCAGCAACCATGAAATACAGTTCCCCACCTACTCCCCATTAAGGCCATGGTGGGCGCTGGTGGCTGGGGTGGTTCCAGCAGAAATAAAGCCAAAACAAAAATGCAGCAACCACAAGGAATATGGGATCTGTTATATTTACATTTCTTTGTTCATTGTTTGTGCTTGTTTCTCCCTGGTTCTTATACTTCCATGTCTGTTGTATTCTGTGCTGTATCCCAGGACATAGAATAGTCCCTGGCATGCAGTTGGTGCTCAATTATGTTTGGTTTAATACTTGTTTAGATGCACTAGTAGAAACTGAATTCATTGGCTTGACTAAGTCATAAACTATTCAGCAAGCTTGCAGACCCCTTCTCAAGATAGGAAACTATTTCTGTGTTGTCAGCAAGGATCAAGTAATAGAAACATCCGTCTGAAATTTGTAGATTGTCCATTTGCCTTTGTGTGGTCTGAACCTGCTTCTCACTTCCTCCTCATGGAAACTTCGGCAAGATCATCTTTACTTCCTAACTTCCTAATGTTCTTTTCTTCCTCTCTCCATTTGAAGACACATTTAGCAGCTGAGTTCAGTATCTTATCTTACTTTAGACATCTCTAATTTGCTGCCTTCCTCTTTTATCTTTCTCTGTTCTCACAGAATATCTTTTCCCAAAGGGCAAGCTCTTTATCAGACTATACTAACTCAGTCTTTTTGTTGCCTTTCCTTCTAATGAAAGTAATTGTCATCTTGCTTTTATTTTGGCCCTAAATTCTTTCATCTTGCAGACCTCCAAATTTTTGGGTGGTGGGAGCATTTTAATCTTCTGCTGCTTCTTTTTAAGGATATTTAAACCTCATGGTTTAATAAAAAAGATGGTTCCTCCATATTTTTTTCTCCAGCCTCTGCATTTGACTCTCCATAGCTGGAGTGCTTCAATAGACATTTCCTGTCTCTTGTAAAGTCATCCTGTCTTTCACATCCTTAAGACTAGCACACATCCCTGCTGGACTAGGGCATCACCATTCAGTGATTAATAAATCACTTCTCAAACTGAGAAGAAATACATGGGTAAAGGTAGTAGACAGAATAAAAGCAACCTAGGTGGGCTAGAGCTTGAAAGGATGTGCATTGAGCAGGGCTGAGCTAATAGCACCGTAGCAGCTGAGAGATGCCTTCCTGACACACCAGGAACTTTTTTTTTTAAGGTGTTATTGATATACATTCTTATGAAGGTTTCACATGAAAAGCAGTGTGGTTACTACATTCACCCATATTATCGTGTCCCCCCCATACCTGACTGCAGTCACTGCCCATCAGTGTAGTAAGATGCCACAGAGTCACTATTTGCCTTCTCTGTGCTACACTGTCTTCCCCATGATCCCCCCCACACCATGTGTGCCAATCATAATACCCCTCAATCCCCTTCTCCCTCCTTCCGCACCTGCCCTCCCACACCCCTCCCCTTTGGTAACAGCTAATCCCTTCTTGGAGTTTCTGAATCTGCTGCTCCTTTGTTCCTTCAGTTTTGCTTCATTTTTATACTCCACAAATGAGGGAAATCATTTGGTTCTTCTCTTTCTCTGCCTGGCTTATTTCACTGAGTATAATATCCTCTAGCTCCATCCATGTTGTTGCAAATGGTAGGATTTGTTTCTTTCTTATGGCTGAATAGTATTCCATTGTGTATATACACATCTTCTTTATCCATTCATCTACTGATGGACACTTAGGTTGCTTCCATATCTCGGCTATTGTAAATAGTGCTGCGATAAACATAGGGGTTCATATGTTTTTTTGAATCTGAGAACTTGTATTCTTTGGGTAAATTCCTAGGAGTGGAATTCCCAGGTCAAATGGTACTTCTGTTTTTAGTTTTTTGAGGAACCTCCATATTGCTTTCCACAATGGTTGAACTAGCTTACGTTCCCACCAGCAGTGTCGGAGGGTTCCCCTTTGTCTGCATCCTCGCCAGCATTTGTTATTCTTAGTATTTTCGATGCTGGCCATCCTAACTACACACCAGGAACTTTTATCTCAGCCCAAGTGGCTTTGGGGCCTGTTCTTGTCCAGGCTGCCTGCCTTGCTCTGTACCCTGCCTAACTCCTGCCACCGTAACACAGTAGCTTTCCACCTCCCTATTCCAATTTCCCCATTACCTCCTTCTGGTCACCTGAGAAGAGCTTTCAGGCCAGTGTACCAGCTAAACTGCCCTCACTGTTGCCTCAGAGACAGTCTACCAGCTTGAAGGGCAACCTTTTGGAAAGAGGATGCTTCTTGCTTACTAGTAATTATCTGATTTAAGAAAAATACCAGCCACTGAGATAGCAGCCCCTCCCCTCTGTGCACATGGTGCTTTGGTGGCAAAGGGAGTTAGAGAGGCAAATTATTGTTTAATAAGCACGTTTTCATTATGACTTCCATTTGACTATGAATAATTAACCAGTTAAATATTAAATAATTAACTGAGTGAAATATATTAAAAAACAAGCTCATAAATGTCTTCTCCTATATTTGCCTCCTCCCTTCACATAGTCCCAGCCAAAAGCTGCCAACACTACACAGGTGGTAATACAGCAACTCTCACTTTTCACAGAGCCCCTGCTGTGCCAGATGCTACGCTGGGTACTTGGAATACTGATCACTAACCCTTTCAGCAGTCCTGCAAGATCAGGTTATTAACACCAGATTACAAATAGGAGCACCAAACAAGCAGAAAAGGAAATTTGCCCAAGGTCATTCTACAGGTTCATGGCAGGGCCAAGATAAGCAGTGTTTCTCAAATGCCAGCACCACCATCCTCCTTCTCTGTAATTGAGACATGGGCTTTGTCAAAAGAACATCTGCAGATTATCTGTCCGTGGAAAGGCATTCAGGACCATGTTAAGAGAAACCATGGCCAAGAATATAATTATATTCACCCGCCTCCCTTTTTAGCTTCCACCATCTTCCCCTCGGCCCTAGATCATGCCATCTTTGCCCTTAAATGTGTATGAAAGAGCTGTTCCCTCGCTAGTTCTAAGATTAATTACACTCTGTGTGTCTATTAAGAGGGTGAATGTCCAGTGTTTGTGCTACCATAAAAGATATTTAGTGGTAGATCAAAAATAAGGTAACTGACATCTTTAGTAACATGACTATCCCGGAGCAGGTCAGAAATTTGGCTCACTTCTCATAAACTTAGACTTAATGTAATTTATTCTTAGAAACAATACAGGAAAGTACCAGCCCCAGATTCAGAATTTTGGAAATCCTCCTAACGTCGCCAAGTGCCTTGTTCTTTTCCAAAAAGCATCTTTTAAAATTAGACCCGTTAGTGCTTCTCAACAGGAGCGAGGTTTGTCAGCGTGCAGGAAACTGGCAGGCATCTGGGCGCTGCGGCAGGGCAGGCGTGAAGTCATCCCCTGGCTAGAGGAGTCTTTCAGTTCCTGCAGCCCTGCCCTCAACATCAAAACCCTCTGCTTTCTGTTCTGAGAACCCATCGTGGATTTTACTATTTCTGCCATTTCAACACAACGTTCAGTCTTAGAACAAATCCCCAGATTAAAAAATGGCAACTATAATAAGTGAACATTGAAAGCCAGGTGAATCTAAAAATGAATTTTAGGAATGGATGGTATTTATTGTTCCAAAAGGCCTCGAGTAAACAGAACAGGGAATGCGCTTAACACAGAGCGACAGGAGGGTAAGACCAGGCACACCTACCTTCCTGCCCCAAAAGAAAACTGGGAAACAACAAAGGTGCATCAAGAACAAGAAATCTTCGGAAAAGTCCAAATGAAGGGATCTAGCAGGAAAGAATGTTTATAGGAGTGGCACTTGTATCTTGACTCCAGGCAAGGCTTTTGTCCTGTCCGTAGACAGTCCAGAGTTTGGCCGGACAGCTGAAGTCAGGGAGGTGAGGGGTAGGTCTCCAAGCACAGGATTGATTTCCTTACAATGAATAACACTGTTTATGATATGAAGGAAATAATGAAAAGCTAGATTCCATGTGGCCTCAGCATTTTGAGAACCGGAAATCTCCAGGGAGCAAGTGTGATGCACAGGTCTAAGGTTCCTTGGAGTTCCCCGTCGGAAGGCTTACTTTTATATTTGTTAGAGCCCAATGCTTGCCTTCCTTCCATGAGCCATGGTGTCCTGCCCTGAGCCCATGGTGTCATATTTTATCTGGTGCATGGCTTCTCCTTGGCTTTCTTAGCCTGTGAGACCCAAATTGAAAGCTGCTTCTTGAGTTGATTCCATTAATCTTTGCCTTCATGGTGCACCCTCCAGTTTATCCACTGATGATTATCCTCATCGAGAGCAGGAGATATAGATAGGTTAAAAAGCTCTGGCATCCCCAGAAATCAGTCAGTGCTCCATTGTGAGATTCTCCTATCCGCCGGGTATGTATGAGACCAGAAAATACCTGTACAGCGACTGGAAATCCCCTTCTCAAGACAGCTTTAGTTCAATTGGATATATTCCTGGGTTATCAGTTTAAAGAAACAAGATTTCTCTATGATTTTTGGTAACACTGTTATTCCAGATTTTTATTGGTTATTTGCTTATTTTTTGTTTTATCAGGCTAAGCTACTTTATGAAAAATAGATTTCTTAAAAATCTTAGTAAGGAAGGTATTTTTATTTTTCAGCAGGTACTGTTTCCGTAAGTAGTTTTTCCATCAAAATAATGATTCATTATCAATGGACAGGAATGTACTTATTTACTATTATTTTTCAAACTCTCTGTCTTTCTGTAGCAACAGAATGAGGATTTTCTTGGATTTTTTTGGTTTAGGAGCCAACTTAGACCTCCTCTTCTAAGCCAGAAGCTGCCCAGTCTTCAAGTCTGACCATGGAGTCTATGTTTTAAAATCCAGGGATGGATTGACAATTAGAATGTGCTCTCTGGTCCCATTGGAGAAGGAGTGTGCCTCTCCCACTTTATTTTACTCACAGCTGGTGCTTTGCCTCCCAAGTACAGGCCTGCTGGAGTCTTTCACTCCTTCACCAGACACAGCACCCCTGTTATTGAAGGGATACGCAGTATAATAAAAATTACTCTGTTCTGCTGTTGGTGGCACTTATCTTATAAGAGTGTCATAACACGAATAATATGTGTGAAAGAACTGAAAAGCTGAGGGATTATTCTGATATGGAAACTGAAAAATACCATTCACTCATCTGCACAACCATTGCCACACATAAAAATTGACTTTGGCGTCTTACGTTTTCATTCCCAAGTGACAGAATTAACCCAGTGTTTGATTCTGCAGAGAGTAAGTTTCTGAGCACAGAGAATTCTGGAGCTCACTGTGTCGCTGGCCAGGCCTATGGAGATAGACGCCCCTTTCCAGCAGACCTGGGCTGGCAACAGACCCTGAGACGTTGCTCAAAGAGGAAGAAGTAATTTAATCTCTCTGAACCCTGGCAACAGCCCTCTGTGTTTGGTGGGACAAGTATAGGTTATTATTGCCATCATTTAAAAGGGGAGAAAAGAGAATCCCAGAGAGAGGGATTAAATGAATTCCTATTACTTTATCCATTTTGCTAGGCCTTCAGGGAGTTCTAAGAGAGTTAAAAGACATGATCCCTTCCCTCGAAGAAATTATAATCTAATAGGGGTTTAAAAGTTTATAATCTGATAGTGGTAACACATGAAAGAGAAACTCACAGCCCCCGGTATGGAAATACTTAAGCCACAGATGCTGTATAGCAAGAGCAGAGGGCGTGACACTCCCTGAGGACAGTGCTGGTTGGTGACCTTCGCAGAACGGCTGGGATGAGAAGAAGTAAGCGAAGTTGGAATAACAAGAAAGGAAAAGTAAGAAATGCCAGGACAGGAAAGCCTAGGGCAGATCAGAAGTAAATCCATCTGGCTTGGGGGAGGACTGAGTGACTAGGACCAGGAACTAAGCCCGCAGTGTTTCTGTGTATCCCACATGGCAGAGCACCTTGAATGCTCGGACCAGGGTCACTAGGAGCTTTTGAGCAACACTGCATAGTAACTGTTTTAGATAAAATGTTTCTTTGATGGTGACCAAGATAAATTTCAGGGGGGAGACAGGCAGAGACCGGGGAAAGTATTTCTCTATTTGCTGATTTTCATAGGAAAATTAAAATACTGTTTCAGATTTTTCTGGCTTAATCAATTTTCAAACTAAATTTACTTTGCAGATCTTCATAAGTGTACAGTTTGGACTCTAAGATTAGATTTCAGGCTAAAATTCAATTGTTTCTTCTCCTTGAGCAACAGGGACCTGGGCTGCTTAGTGAGGGGATGCTCTGAGTCTCAGACCTTTACTCCTAAGACAGGCTGATGCAAGTGACATCAGAAGACATGGGTAACTACACAGAGAGAAGGGAGGAGTGTAACGTGAGCACATGAAAGCCCACTCGCCTTGAAGCTGTGGATTCATGGGACTCACAGTCATCTTGCTGTGCAGTACATGTGAATATGGAAACTGGCCCACATGTCCCATGGCTGCCTGAAAATCAGTGTATGGAGGATAGAGAAAAAGTTAATGAAATGCAATATTCTATACTCTTATAATTTAACCATCTGTTTTTTCACCTAGAAAAGTGAGTGTATTTGCTATACAGAGACTTGGCATTTAAGCCTATCTAACAAACAAGAAGACACCGTGAAATATGTCCATTGGGTAACTAGACATCTGCTTGGGGAGGCGGGACTTGCTGAGGCTGTGTTAAGACAGATCTGTTGATTCTTAATCCATCAGTTGGCTAAGGAACCTAAACTCAAAATGGAGGCCCTCTCAGAGCTGGGAAAGGGGTGTGACTTCATTCCTAAGTGACAAGAAAATCAAAAAGGAAGGAAAGCAGATAGATCAAAGAAGTGGCAGGGAAGTTTATAAAATCAGAAGGTAACTACTTACTCTTTGGAATAATTGGCTTTATAATTCTCTACCTGTCTTACCTGTGGTCCAGGAAGTAGTAAAGGATAGCCAGGTGGGGGAGATAGGATCAAAGCAGTGATGAAGGGCTGGTTGAGGCCAGGAGCATGGGTGGGGGTTGGGGAACTGTGGGTATAGTGGCATGGGATTGGTGATCTTGCGATGAAATAGCATTCTTTCCCTTTGAAGAAGATAACATGAAGCAAACTAAAGAATTTTAGCAGTTCTGAAAAATGTTACGTTTACTTATATGTTAAATCACTACCAGAAATAAGGTACAAATTACTTTTCAATAAAATTTTATCTTCGTGCCTGCTATTTTTATGGCAGAGATCTGTTCCCATGAGAAAACGTAAGGACATTTTCTCCAATATAAAGTACAAATCATGCATCTCACTTAGGAATCATTAAATCTCTAAGTAGCTTTCTTTTTAGTATTCTATAGATTGTATTAGTAGTTGCTAGCTTAATTACAGATGACATTTGCAGAATGCTTCATTTATAAAAACACTTTTCCATCTCAGACCCCCAACATCTAAAGCTCAGAGAGAAATTTTATTTCTCATTTTAGAGACCAGAATTCTGAAGCTCAGCTTGATATTAATCAGTGCTGCATTTTATTGAATGGTTAAACATGAGGGAACCATGCTATGCTCTGTGTATGTATTATCTCATTTAATTCTCATGACTAAACCGTGAGATAGTTAACCTGTCCATTTCCTCTTATTCTAAGATAACCACAAGCTGATTTCTGATTGATTCCAAATTCTGTAGTCTGAAATCACTATAATTTCCTGAAGATATGACTTAGCCAAGCTCACTGAGCTAGTAAGTGACAAAGAGGACACAGAAATAGTCTGTTTACCCTTAATTTTCCCATGCAACCATAATGAAGAATTTTAACATAATGGATGATGAATCTTAAAAAAGTCATTGCACATTAACTAAAAACAAGTATGTTTAAATAGTTCATAAAATAATTTGTACACTTTTGGAAGTTCTAATAGATTTAAACATTTTAAGCAACATGCTGTCTTTATAATTCTTTCATAGAGTTAGCAGGACTTACTAGGTGGAAAAATCACATTGAAATACTTAGCTGGTATTTGAAGTAATGTTATGAACAAATTTACACTGAAGTATGGGTGTTCATGTCGATTCCACAAATTAATTTTGAGCTCTTAGTATATAAGATGCTTCAGTCCACACAAAGAAGAGTATAGACATTATCCTCTGAAGACAGGACCATTTTCATTCTATATTGGGACAAGGGTATTGGAAGGGGGAGAAATGGTTGAGTGTATCCTCATAAAACTGTAACATAAACGGAAATCTAGCAGTTACTATGAGAGAGGGAGGGACATAGGTGTTTTGGAGGAGCATGACAAGGGAACTCTTATCATACTAGAGTAGAAGGAGAATCAGCAAAATCCTGAAGACAGATGCTTGAGAGAAGCCTTAATGGATGGATTGAAAACTGAAAAGTGTATGTGGGCAGGGCTTTCACACACAAAGGGTAGAGTGTACATAAAGGCAGACACTGCAGTTTTCTTGTACAAAATGTAGGTGTAGATTAACGAAAAGGCACAAGACTGAAAACTGGGACCTGTTATAGAAGATGTTGAAAATTAGGGCGATGTATTGAGGGCAAATGCAGTAGAGTGAAAATCAGATGCTGGACTGGGAGTAAGGAGATACCTGTGCAAATCTCAGAGGTTCCATTTATGAACTGAGTGAACTTGGGCAAATCAGCTTACCTTTTTGAGCTTTGACTTCCTCCTCTGCAATATGGGGATAATCATAATTACTGCAAAGATAGGCGTAAGTGGGAAAACTTGTGTGGAAGTCCTGTGAGCACTGAAAAACACAACGGAGGCATCATTGCCTTCGTCAGCATCGTTATTTTATGTGTGTGATGTGTGTGAGGATTTGGGAGCAGTGAGCTTTTCGTTTGGATCCACACATTGGGAAAATGAAGTTTGCGGGAGTGTAAAGGTAGAATAACAATAACAGAAGAAAGAAAACTCATCAGAAAGCCATTAACATAATTCAGATTAAAAACAATGAAGGTGTGATTGGGATGGCAGTTCAGGTATCCACAGCAAGGTAGAGATGTTGCAGAAATACTGTTCGCTGCTGTTCAGTACTGGGCACTTGTTCACAAATGTGCTGAGCACCTCCCCTGTTCCTGGACACCAACTAGCAGTGCTGCTCAACCCCCTCAGAAGAGACAACGGGGCTGGGTGCAGCACAGCCAGCCAGACAGGAAGGGAGCAGAGGGCAGAGGAGAAATGGACATAAGGGGTCACTCATCTTCCTTGCTTTCCATTAGACAGACGTTGGTGACAGCAGGTGGAGAAGGGACACCTCAAATGCATATGAGCTTACCCACCTACAGCACCTGTATCATCGGCGAGATGATGTGGGGTCGGTCAGTGCCCCTCGGGGTGGGTGTACCACGCTCACTCTCTGTACCCTGTGCAGTGGGCCTGCACCATCCAAGGTGCTGGAAGGAGAGTTACCCTGGAAGGGAGGCACAGACCATCCTTAAGAAACTCTCTCATTTCAGTCACCTGAAGAATCCCTTTTCCATGGCCCCCCTCCCCTGCTGTACAGCGGGGGGAGGTGAGAAATGTCTTCGCCTAAAGAGAATTTCTCACTTTCCTTAAAATAAATCAAGTACTGCTTCTATGCTTGCTTAGCTTTGGAAGTGGAAGAAATCAAGAAATAGTGTTCAGAACCTGTTTGTAAACACCAAGTCAGTTTAGAATCAGAAATTGATTCAGTTCAATTCCACAATCATTTGGTGAATGCAAGTATCTCCAGGAGGTGGAGCTGAAAGGGATCAGAGGAAGCGCATGAAACAGCCCCTTCCTCTCTATCACAGTTTAGTGAAAGCGTCTGTCAAAAAGCATATGACAGATGATTGCATGCTGAGCTCAAGTTGTGTTCTTAATACTGCTCTATAAAAGCAACAACATTCTCTTATTTCATATGTGTGAATTTTTTTTCACTTCTCCATGAATGACATTTGTTATGGAGACCAAAGCAATGTGTGGGACTTAGGGAAACTCATACTAATATGAGTTTCTAATAAAATAAATAACTCCTCTAATAATGATCTCTAAAGTTAAAAGTGCTTTGTGCATTCCTTCAGAAACACCCTATGAATTTAGTGGGATCAAGTCCCAGAGAAGCAGCCCCCTTTGTATGGCATTTCCCACAGACCTTTTACTGTCTGGTTGTCCCTTTACTCAGGAGCTTAAAGGAAGTGAAAATAGGACAGGCTTTCAAAGTGTAGAGAGGCATGGGGATAACCATGGAAGCAAGAGCTGGTACAATTAGAAAAATAAATTTAAAAAGTGGGTGTTATATCCTTTAAAAAAAAATCCCTTTCATGCCCTACTTGTCTCTTGTTCATTCCTTGTCCCTTCCTTAAGGCAGGCTTGTATAGCTGCTTTATATGCTACTTTAAATACCCTGAATTACAGTGTTGTTTGTTTCTCCCTCCCTTTAGGAGATGACCTGGCTTCCCCCACTTTCTGCTATTCCTGCACCTGGCAAAGTGGAACCAAGCAAATTTCCATTTCCAAATAAGGTGAGATCTTGCTTCACTCAGGAGGAATATGCCTTTACTCACTCAGAGATTTTGAGTGGACAGTGGGTGTTCCCTCGATTGTCTTTTCCTCCATAAATATTCCTACCAGAGGTATAGGGATCTGATTTTCAACAATATATTTGTTCATCAAAAGGAAAAAAGCAAGCTTGCAATCTTACTTACTGTTGGAGTTTCTAGCCTCTCTCCCGCCTGTCCTGCTCTCGGTCAGGACCACAGCCCTTTGTGTTACAAGCTCTTTCTGCGACCCTCCGAGCCAGCGGAGGGGAGAAAGGCAGGGAGAGAGGCTTGCCCCAACAGGCGAAGTAAGGGAGGTAAGCGCCGACTGTCCGCCCGTTCCCGCAGCCTCCGCTGCTGACTGCTGGCCACTCGCCGGAGACAATCAGACGCGACAGGAAGTTCACTCGAAGGAAGAACTCGTTTATTGGGGCTCAGGGCACAGGATATATAGAGTGAAGTCTCTCCTGATTGGTTACACCTATGCTAATAAGGCGACTTTCAATTTTCCAATCACACACAGAGTTGTGCGCATGCGCAGTTGTCTCTGATGTAAGAGGTGGACTAGAGTGGGCGTGGCTGAAATTCAGAGGTAGTTCTCAGCGGCCATCTTTGGCGTGGCTGAGATTTAAAGGCAGTTCCCCACAACTTACCTTCCATACTTGCCACCAAATGTGATACATATCATAATTGTCATTTTATCTAAAAACATTTGTGAAGTTCAAATGCACCTTACAATCATTTAAACATTCAGGGTGATTGTATGTCTTGTTTTTTCCTGAAAAACTATTATTAAATTAATGATGTATCTTAAAATCAGTGTCTTATGGAATTGAGAAAATGTAGTATATAGTTTTCCTCTTAGATATCTTTTAAAGCTTAAAATATTTTCTAGGACTTTGGAAAAGGATTTCCATGTTTTCTAAGGACAAGTACACATACATAAACCAGTCACAAAAATATACTTAAATTATGCATGAGTCTAATAAGTTTTTTTTTTTGACCATATAATTAACATATAACTGTTACCAGACATGGGTTCTTGGTCTTATCACAAAAAACAATTCAAGACCAGATGCAAAATGTGGTTGAGCTTTAGGAATTTATTTGGAGAGCAAGAGTTTAAAGAACAGCAAGAGTACACACCTGAAAGTTGAGCATGGGCAGACCCGGAGGTAGTTGCTCCGAAGAAACAATATGGAGCCTTTTTATGTAAAGAGCAATGAATATTTACTAAGTGGGGATAGGTTTCAAAAGGAACAGGTGGGGTCTTCTTGGAGTTCAGGCATGCTCCACCCTCACACCAGGCAGGGAAGTTTTGGGCTTTATTTGGTTCTCAGAACTGATGTGGCATGGGGAGTCATGATTTTTACTATGGTGATGAGTATATAATGTATTGCTGGGTGAAATTTGGGTCAGCGTCTCCTCCCTATTGGAGCCAGCCAGTTGTGACTAGTCTGTTTTGTATATTACTCCCCACATCCCATGAGAACAGCTTACACAGAATGTGTAGAAGGTAAACATCCAGCTGAACATAAACACTAGCTGAAGTCTCCACCCCCTTCCTTGCTCACGTCTGGCTATCTATCTATCCAGCATAACTACATACTGATTATAAAGATGAAATTATGCAAATAGAAGGAGCAAAATATGGAAGTCCCTAACATCCTCATCCAGATTTTATTTCCCTACTCAGAGATTACTATCCAGAGTTCAGTGTGTACCATTTCAGTCATTGTCCTTGTGCATTATATACATATGTTTGCATATGCAGTTTTTTGAAACCTGTAAGTGATATAGTATTAAAAGCATTTCCTTCCAAGAGTTGACTTTTTCCCAAATACCTATAATACATAAATATCATTGCTAAATATCAACATCACAACTTTCTAAAGTGAATTATTGAAATAATTGTTCATTGTAATCATCACATTGGTAAATCCCTTTCAAGAACTGGTTTTTATTTCCCTTAACAAAGTATTTGGAGATCTTTTCAAATGAACATAGAGAGATTTTTCTTCAATATTCTTAACTGCAGCAGAACTTCTTATAGTTGAATTTGCTGTAATTTATTTGACCAAGCTCCTTTTGACGGACATTGAAATTGTCTATGGTTTGTTTGTTATCACAAACACGTTTACAATAAGTATTTTTGGTAAATGCAGGTATTTTTGGTACAGGACACATCAGAAGCCATATTTATCCTTGGCAGTATTTCAAGAGTGTCAGTGTTTTAATCTATGTCAGTGTTAAAATTATCTCATTTTTTAATCAGTGTGTCCGTAGATGGGTGAAAAGTTGCTATCTTGTTTTAATTTGTATTTCTCCAATTTTGTCATGTAGGTCTTTCACATTGCTTCTTTAGTTTATTCTTAGATATTTAAAAATACTTGCTAATTTTTCTATTTGAATGTGGTTTTTTTTTTTGTTTTAATGGTTTTGAATTAGTCCTTGGTGTGCAGGAAATTTTTGTGTGGGTTTTATATATCTATTTACTGGACTTTTTTTGGTTCCAGTAGATATTTTTGGTAGACTTATATTTTCAAGTGCAGGCAAACAGAAGTATGGCAGTAAAATATATAACCAGTTAGATTATGATGCACACTGAAGGGAAATAAATCAGGAAAAGAAGGCAATGAATGCTGATGGTGAACAGGGATGGGTGGGTTTTGGTAGAGCTTAAGAAGGCCCTTCCTGAGGAGGTGACACTTGAGCTGAAGAAAGGGAGGGAGCAAGTCTTGCAGGAAGTGAGGGAAGAGAGTTCTGGGTGGGTGGAAAGGAAAGTGAGAGCTCCCTGAGGCAGGAGCATGCCTGCATGCTTCAGGAACAGCCAGGCCAGCAGGATCGGGGCAGAGCCAACCAGGCAAGTAAATGTAAATGACACAAATGCAGAGTCACATTGTACAGGGACTGGAGAGCCGCTGAAAGGACATGGGCCTTTTCTCTGAGTGAATCAGAGAGCCATTCAAGAATTTTGCAAGTAACCAGTTTGGTCCATTTTACCATTCTTATTGTGTCAACTAGAACCTATATATCTTTGCCTTATTTATAGCATTAATAGGGACGGTTCCAATGTGTTGAGTGTAATAATACAGTTTTCTTTTAAGAGTAAATCTTTATCTTTTCATTTCCCTCTATGCCTCTTTGCTTACTCAGATTTTCCACCTCTAGTAAGGCTAATTAATCTTTCTTTGTGCCTTTTTTTTTCCTTTTGGGTTTTCAAACTTATACATGATATTCTGTTTTTGTAATTGCCTTTGAAATTTTAATATATCGACCTATTTAAGCTTATTTTTATTAGTATCTACAATTAACTCATGGCTATATCCTATCCCCATGTATAGTACAATCAATTTTACTTTGGTCTCCCCTACCAGCATACCTCAGTTGAGATTATCTACAATATTTCACATTATCATCATTATAACTAATTTTAATATTATTTGCTAGTGCCTTCATCTCTCCTTGTTTCTTGTGTCTTAGGTCTCCTTCCTTTTAGGTTGTACTCATTAGTCCTTCCACTTCTCCTCTGGGTGTTTGTTCCCTCCTTCTGTGATCTCATCTAGTTGCTTGAAATACTCTGTATGCTGAGCTGGTGACTTCTAAATTTACAACTCCATCCTCCAAATTCTATATTTGTATTTTTACTTACTAAACATTTCCACTTGGACACCTAACAAACATCTCAAGTTTCACATGTTAGAAACTGAGCTTTTAATCCCTCCCACAAACCTTCTAGCCCGGTGTTTCTCACTAAGTGGTTTCTCAGGCCAAAACCCTTGGGGCCATCTGTATTCATTTTCTAGGGCACAAACCAGGTGCCTTAAAAATAAATCTATTCTCTCACAGTTCTGGAGGCGGGAAGTCTGAAATCAAGGTGTCTGTAGGGCCATGCTCCCCTGAAGGCTCTAAGGAGGAATCCAGCTTGTGATGACTATCAGCAGACATCATATATCTGGCTTGTAGGGGCATCACTCCAGTTTCTGCCTCTACATGGCCGTTTTCCCCCTGTGTCTGTGTGTCCCAAGCTCCCTCCTAATGTATGGACAGCAGTCACTAGATTTCGGGCCCATCCTAGTCTAGTAGGATGTCATCTTAACTTGACTTCACCTGCAAGAACCCTATATCCATATAAGGTCAAATTCATGAAATCAGTGGACATGAGCTTTTGTGGGACACTCTTCAACCCAGTACATCATCCTTGATTCCTGTTTCTCTCTTACCACACATCCAACCCATCATTAATTCATGTCTACCCTACTTTCAAAATATACTGAATGTAAATATTTCCGCCATCACCACAGCTACCCTTGGGTCCAAACCACCACCACCTCTCATATTAGTTATTGTAAGAGCTCATAACTAGTCTCCCTGTTTCCTCCCTTGCACCATCTACCACCCTATTCCAAACCATCATCCCGACTAGCTTGAACTGTTACAGTTCTCCAGCCATTCACCGTAGCCTCTAACGCACAGACTATTTTCCACACAGTAGCCTCAACAATATTTTTTTTTCTTTTGGTATCATTAATCTACAATTACATGTGCAACATTATGGTTACTAAACACCCCACTTCATCAGGTTCCTCCCACCTACCCCATTACAGTCACTGTCCATCACCATAGTGAGATGCTATAGAATCACTACTTGTCTTCTCTGAGTTGTACAGCCCTCCCCGTGCACCCCCAACATTATGTCTGCTAATCGTAATGGCCCTTTCTCCTCCTTGTCCCTCCCTTCCCACCCATCCTCCCCAGTCCCCTTCCCTTTGGTAACTGTTAGTCCATTCTTGGGTTCTGTGAGTCTGCTGCTGTTTTGTTCTTTCAGTTTTTTTCTTTGCTCTTATGTTCCACATATGAGTGAAATCATTTGATACTTGTCTTTTTCCACATGCCTTATTTCACTGAGCATAATACCCTCTAGATCCATCCATGTTGTTGCAAATGATAGGATTTGCTTTCTTCTTATGGCTAAATAATATTCCATTGTGTATATGTACCACATCTTCTTTATCCATTCATCTACTGATGGACACTTAGGTTGCTTCCATTTCTTGGCTATTGTAAATACTGCTGAGATAAACATAGGGGTGCATCTGTCTTTTTGAAACTGGGCTGCTGCATTCTTAAGGTAAATTCCTAGGAGTGGGATTCCTGGGTCAAATGGTATTTCTATTTTGGGTTTTTTGAGGAACCTCCATACTTCTTATCACAATGGTTGTACTAATTTACATTCCCACCAGCAGTGTAGGAGGGTTCCCTTTTCTCCACATCCTCACCAACATTTGTTGTTGTTTGTGTTTTGGGTGTTGACCATCCTCACTGGTGTGAGATGATATCTCATTGTGGTTTTAATTTGCATTTCTCTGATGATGAGAGATTTGGAGCATCTTTTCATGTGCCTGCTGGCCACCTGAATTTCTTCTTTGGAGAAGTGTCTATTCATGTCTTCTGCCCATTTTTTAATTGGATTATTTGCTTTTTGTTTGTTGAGGTGTGTGAGTTCTTTATATATTTTGGATGTCAACCCCTTATCGGATATGTCATTTATGAATATATTCTCCCATACTGTAGGATGTCTTTTTGTTCTACTGATGGTGTCCTTTGCTGTACAGAAGCTTTTCAGCTTGATATAGTCCCACTTGTTCATTTTTGCTTTTGTTTTCCTTGCCTGGGAAGATATGTTCATGAAGTAGTCGCTCATGTTTATGTCCGAGAGATTTTTGTCTATGTTTTTTTCTAAGAGTTTAATGGTTTCATTACTTACATTCAGGATTTTGATCCATTTTGAGTTGACTTTTGTATATGGGGTTAGAGAGTAGTCCAGTTTCATTCTCTTACATGTAGCTGTCCAGTCGTGCCAACACCAGATGCTGAAGAGGCTGTCATCTCCCCATTGTATATCCAAGGCTCCTTTATCATATATTAATTGACTGTATATGTTTGGGTTAATGTTTGCATTTTCTATTCTGTTCCACTGGTCTGTGGGTCTGTTCTTGTGCCAATAGCAAATTGTCTTTATTACTGTAGCTTTATTGTAGAGCTTGAAGTCTGGGATCGTAATTCCGCCTGTTTTATTCTTCCTTCTCAGGATTGCTTTGGCTATTCGGGGTCTTTTGTGGTTCCATATGAATTTTAGAACTATTTGTTCCAGTCCATTGAAGAATGCTGTTGGTATTTTGATACGGATTGCATTGAATCTGTAGATTGCTTTAGGTAGGATAGCCATTTTGACAGTATTTATTCTTCCTAGCCAAGACCACGAGATGTGTTTCCATTTGTTAGTGTCCTCTTTAATTTCTGTTAGGAGTGTCTTGTAGTTTTCAGGGTATAGGTCTTTCACTTCCTTCGTTAGGCTTATTCCTAGGTATTTTATTCTTTCTGATGCAATTATGAATGGAATTGTTTTCCTGATTTCTCTTTCTGTTAGCTCATCGTTAGTGTATAGGAAAGCAACAGATTTCTGTGTGTTAATTTTGTATCCTGCAACTTTGCTGAATTCAGATACTAGTTCTAGTAGTTTTGGAGTGGAGTCTTTAGGGTTTTTTATGTACAATATCATGTCATCTGCAAATAGTGACAATTTGACTTCTTCTTTACCAATCTGGATGCCTTGTATGTCTTTGTTTTGTCTGATTGCCATGGCTAGGACCTCCAGTACTATGTTGAATAACAGTGGAGAGAGTGGGCATCCCTGTCTTGTTCCTGATCTTGGATGAAAAGCTTTCAGCTTCTCGCTGTTAAATATGATGTTAGCTGTGGGTTTGTCATATATGGCCTTTATGATGTTGAGGTACTTGCCCTCCATACCCATTTTGTTGAGAGTTTTTATTATGTATGGATGTTGAATTTTGTCAAATGCTTTTTCAGCATCTATGGAGATGATCATGTGGTTTTTGTTCTTCTTTTTGTTGATGTGGTGGATGATGTTGATGGATTTTCGAATGTTGTACCATCCTTGCATCCCTGGGATGAATCCCACTTAATCATAGTGTATGATCCTCTTGATGTATTTTTGAATTCGGTTTGCTAATATTTTGTTGAGTATTTTTGCATCTACATTCATCAGGGATATTGGTCTGTAGTTTTCTTTTTTGGTGAGGTCTTTGCCAGGTTTTGGTATTAGAGTGAGCTGGCTTCATGGAATGAGTTTGGAAGTATTCCCTCCTCTTCTATTTTTTGGAAAACTTTAAGGAGAATGGGTATTATGTCTTCTCTATATGTCTGATAAAATTCAGTGGTGAATCCATCTGGCCCAGGCGTTTTGTTCTTGGGTAGTTTTTTGATTACCGATTCAATTTCTTTGCTGGTAATGGGTCTGTTTAGATTTTCTGTTTCTTCCTTGGTCACTCTTGGAAGGTTGTATTTTTCTAAGAAGTTGTCCATTTCTTCTAGGTTTTCCAGCTTGTTAGCATATAGATTTTCATAGTATTTTCTAATAATTCTTTTTATTTCTGTGGGGTCCGTCATGATTTTTCCTTTCTCATTTCTGGTTCTGTTTATATGTGTAGATTCTCTTTTTCTCTTAGTTAGTCTGGCTAGGGGTTTATCTATTTTGTTTATTTTTCAAAGAACCAACTCTTGGTTTCATTGATTTTTTCTATTGTTTTGTTCTTCTCAATTTTATTTATTTATTTTCAAATCTTTATATCCCTCCTTCTGGTGACTTTGGACCTCATTTGTTCTTCTTTTTCCAATTTCAATAATTGTGTCTTTAGATTATTTATTTGGGATTGTTCTTCCTTCTTTAAATAGGCCAGGATTGCAATATACTTTCCTCTTAGAGCTGCCTTTGCTGCATCCCACAGAAGTTGTGGCTTTGTGTTGTTGTCATTTGTCTCCATATACTGTTTGATCTCTGTTTTAATTTGGTCATTGATCCACTGATTATTAAGGAGCATGGTGTTAAGTCTCCACGTATTTGTGAGCCTTTGTGTTTCTTTGTACAATTTATTTCTAGTTTTATACCTTTGTGATCTGAGAAGTTGGTTGGTAGAATTTCAATATTTTTGAATTTACTGAGGTTCTTTTTGTGGCCTAGTATGTGATCTATTCTGGAAAATGTTCCATGTGCACTTGAGAAGAATGTGTATCCTGTTGCTTTTGGGTGTAGAGTTCTGTAGATGTCTGTTAGGTCCATCTGTTCTAGTGTGCTGTTCAGTGCCTCTGTGTCTTTACTTATTTTCTGTCTGGTTGAGCTGTCCTTTGGAGTGAGTGGTGTGTTGAAGTCTCCTAAAATGACTGCATTGCTTTCTATTTCCTCTTTTGATTCTGTTAGTATTTGTTTCACATATGCCCGCGCTCCTGTGTTGGGTGCATATATATTTAAAATGGTTATATCCTCTTGTTGGACTGACCCCTTTATCAATATGTAATGTACTTCCTTATCTCTTGCTACTTTCTTCGTTTTGAAGTCTATTTTGTCTGATACAAGTACTGCAACACCTGCTTTTTCCTCCTTGTTGTTTGCATGAAATATCTTTTTCCATCCCTTCACCTTTAGTTTGTGTATATCTTTGGGTTTGAGTGAGTCTCTTGTAAGCAGCATATACATGGGTCTTGCTTTTTTATCCATTCAGTAACTCTGTGTCTTTTGATTGGTGCCTTCAGTCCATTTACATTTAGGGTGATTATCGATAGATAAGTACTTATTGCCATTGCCGGCTTTAGATTCGTGGTTACCAAAGGATGAAGGGTAGCTTCTCCACTATCTAACAGTCTAACAACTCTCTTGTTAAGCTATTATAAACACAGTGGGATGATTCTTTATTTCTCTCCCTTCTTATTCTTCCTCCTCCATTCTTTATATACTAGGTGTTTTATTCTGTACTCTTTCAGATTTCCTTTGACTGTTTTTGTGAATAGTTGATTTTACTTTTTGCCTTTAGTTAGTATTTGGATGGTCTGCTTTCTTTGCTATGATTTTATTTTCTCTGGTGACATCTTTTTAGCCTTAGGAGTGCCTCCATCTACAGCAATCCCTCTAAGATATGCTGTAGAGGTGGTTTGTGGGAGGCAAATTCCCTCAGCTTTCGCTTGTCTGGGAATTGTTTAATTCCCTCCCTCAAATTTAAATGATAATCGTGCTGGATACAGTATTCTTGGTTCGAGGCCCTTCTGTTTCATTACGTTAAATATATCATGCCATTCTCTTCTGGCCTGTAAGGTTTCTGTTGAGAAGTCTGATGATAGCCTGATCAGTTTTCCTTTGTAGGTGATCTTTTTTCTCTCTCTAGCTACGTTTAATACTCTGTCCTTATCTTTGATCTTTGCCATTTTAATTATTGTGTGTCTTGGTGTTGTCTTCCTTGGGTCCCTTGTGTTGGGAGATCTGTGGGCTTCCATGGTCTGAGAAACTATTTCCTTCCCCAGCTTGGGGTAGTTTTCAGCTATTATTTCTTCAAAGACAACTTTCTATCCCTTTTTCTCTCTCTTCTTCCTCTGGTACTCCTATAATCCGAATATTGTTCCGTTTGGATTGGTCACACAGTTCTCTTAATATTCTTTCATTCCTAGAGATCCTTTTATCTCTCTCTGCCTCAGCTTCTCTGTATTCCTGTTCTCTGATTTCTATTCCATTAACAGTCTCTTGCACCTCATCCAGCCAGTCTGCTGCTAAGACCATCGATCACTTGTCTGATATCTGCATTGTCTTTCCTCATTTCCTCCCTTAGCTCTTGCATATTTGTCTGTAGATCCATCAGCATGGTTATGACTTTTATTCTGAATTCTTTTTCAGGAAGATTGTGTAAGTCTATCCCATCAGGCCCTCTGTCTGGAGTTGTCTGTGTGATCTTTGTCTGGACCATATTCCTCTGTCTTTTCATGGTGATAGAAGTGGTCACTGGTAAGTGTCATGTGTGTCTGCTGGGAGAACAAAGTCCCTCCCTGCCTGTTGTTCTCCTTGCCCTTCTTGGGGGCCTGAACTGGTTTCTTGCACACCGGGAGGCAGTCTCTGGGATAATCTCCTGAGCTGCTGTGTGCAGGGTCGCCCTCAGCCTAGCCTATAGCACTGTGGGTGTTTGCAGTCTTGCTGGGTGACTTCTGGTCCTCTTGGTGCTTTCCAGCCCTTGTTCTGGGTTCTGGGGCCCTTCCCGCCTAGTTGCGCGTCAACCATGAGTAGATTCTGTGAGGTTGTTGTGGGCGGGGCCGCTCCTCTGCTGTTCCGCAGCACTGGCCGGGGGGAAACCAATGGCAGGCTACTGATCTCTGTGGGAAGCCTTGGTGCAGCTGCTTTGCCCGGCCGCCGGCCAGGGGGCCCAAATTTCCCCATGACTCCCTGCCTGCTGGGCTGAGTGCGCTGGGATGATTTTGTTCCGCTATTGGGCCCTTGTCTCTGTAAGATTTTTAAAAAAGCACCTACTTTTCTTCTGTCCCTGGGAGCCTGCTGAGGAGACCTGTTTGCAGTCTCCACCTTGGATCCTGCCTTCTGTTTCTCTAATCTCCGATACACCATGTGATGTGTGTCTGTCTTCCCGGTGCAGATCACCAGGGCTGGTTATTTAGTGGGCCTGTGCTTCCACTCCCTCCCCACTCTGATTCTTTTCCTCCCGCCGGTGCGCTGGGGTGGGGGTGTGCTTGGGTCCCGCCAGGTCGTGGCTTTGTATCTTACCCGCTTTGTGAGGCGCTGAGTTCTCGCAGGTGTAGCTGTAGCCTGGCTGTTGTACTGTATCTTCTGGTCTCTCTTTTAGGAATAGTTGTATTTGTTGTATTTTCACAGATATATATGGTTTGGGGAGGACATTTCTGCTGCCCTGCTCACATTGTCATCTTCCCAGAAGTCTCCTCAACAGTATTTTTTGAGTCTTGTCTTTTATCTATTCAGCCACTCTATGTCTTTTGATTGGAGAATTTATTCCATTTACATTTAAAGGAATTATTGACAGGTATGTGCTTATTGCCATTTTATTGTTTTCTGGCTGTTTCTATAGTTCCTCTCTTCTTCTCTTGCTCTCTTCCATCATGGTTTGATGACTTTCTTTAGTGGTATGCTTATATTCCTTTTTCTTTATCTTTTGTATATTTACTATAGGTTTTGCTTTGTGTTTACCATGAGGCTTACATATAACAACTTATAATAGTCTCTTTTCAGCTGATAAAAACTTCAGTTTGATTCAGTTCTAGAGCTCAACATTTTTTACTCTCCCACCTATATTTTATGTTTTTGATTTCACATTTTACATCTTTTATCTTGTGTATCCCTTAACCATTATTGTAATCATAGTTATTTTCCTACTTTTGTCTTTTAACTATCATACTAGCTTCATAATAATTAATCTACTACCTTGACTTTATATTTACTTTTCCAGTGAGTCTTATTCTTTTATGTTTTCTTGTTACTAATTAGCACCTTTTCTTTTCAGCTTAAAGAAATCCCTTTCACATTTCTTGTAAGGCCAGTTAGTGGTGATGAACTCCGTTAGCTTTTGCTTGTCTGGAAAACTCTTTATCTCCCCTTTAATTCTGAATGATAACTTATTCTGGGCTGGAAGTTTTTTTTCTTTGATCACTTAGAATATATCATGCCACTACTTGTGACCTGCAAAGCTGAAAAATCTACTGACAGTCTTATCTGAGTTCTCTTGCATATAACAGGTTGTTTTTCTCTTGCTACTTTTAATATTCTCCCCTTGTCTTTAACTTTTGACATTTTAATTGTAATGTGTTTTGGTGAGGGGCTCTTTGGGTTATCTAATTTAGAACTCTCAGGGTTTCCTGGATCTGGATATCTGTTTCCTTATGCCAGATTAGGGAAGTTTTCAACCATTGTTTCTTAAAATAGGATTTCTACCCTTTTCTCTCTCTCTTCTCCTTCTGGGAGCCCTATAATGCAAATGCTGGTCTGTTTCATGTTATCCTGTAAGTCCTTTAATCTATCTTCACTTTTTTCATTCAAGAAATTTTCTTTTTGCTACTCTGATTGGGTAAGTTATACTGCCTCTTCTTGAATTTGACTGATTCTTTCTTCTGCTTTATCTAGTCTGACGTTGAACCCCTAGTATATTTTTCAGCTCTGTGACTTCTTTTTGCTACTTCCTTATATTTTCCATCTCTTCGTTGAAGTCCTCAGCATGCATCCATTCTTTCCTCCAGTTCAGTAAGCATCTTTATGACCATTACTTTGAACTCTTTATCAGGCAAATTACTTATCTCTGTTTCATTAAAGATTTTTTCTGAAGTTTATCTTATTCTTTCATTTGAAACATATTCCTCTGTTTCTTCATGGTGTTTGATTTTCTGTGTTGTTTTCTATACAGTAAGATATAGTCTTGAAAGAATAGCATAGTACAGGAGAAGAACCTTTTCATTCAGGCGTGCCCCAGTTCTTGTTCATCTCTCAAACCTCTGTGCTTGTCCAAGCAGCCTATGACATTTTTAATAGCTCCCACTCGTTGAGTATTTGGCAAGACACGTCCTGCGAAGGGGAGAATCTCAGCACCTAGATTCAGGCTTATGGGAAGCCAGACCCTGAGAGTGCAGCTTTTAAAAGTATGTAAATATATACAGTCCTGAGAAGCTGTAAGCATAAGCCTTTCTGGCCACCAAAGCCAGACAATCTGGAGGTGTCCCCTGAGTGGCAATTTCAAAAACCAGGGCTCCAGTCAAATGCATAAGCTGCTTTCTGTAAGATACTGTTGAAGAGGGCAAGGCACAGAGAGCACTAAGATGGCGTCCACAGCCTGTGTTCCTTGAGAGCAGCTCCATGTGCCTCTGCGTGTGTGCCAAACCTGAAGCCTTCCTCTCAGTTGGAAGCTCCAGGACAAGCAAAGTGCACCAAAAGACTAAGGGCCAGGGGAGTGCCTCCATCCAGTGTGTTCTGTGCCCTGAGGAGATCACCAGCCAGGACCATCCCTCCAGTTCCTGGGGGAGACCCAGGAACACAAGCCCCTCCCACCACCAGAAGCAGGTGATCAAGGAGCATGCCCCAGGCATCAGCTGCAAACACATGCAAGGCCCCCTCCAGGAGACACTGGAGCATGGATGAGGGTCAGTGTGAAGAGAGCACCCACCCTCCAAGGTCTCTGGGAAGGATTACAGTCATTCCCTAGATGCACATTTACTTAGAAGCCTACCACTCAGGCACAGTCATGATGATTAACTAATTATCCTCCTTCACAGAAAGACTGAGCTCCCGGGTCTGGCGCCTCCTGCTGTGCTCTGGGGGTGGCAACTATTTAAGAACTCTTTCTCTGTGGGTTCCAGTCCTGTGGCACCCACAGGTATAAGCCCTACTGGACCCCAGAGCCAGGCAACACAGAGGTGTCCCCTGGCAGCAGTCAAAATTTAGGGCACCAGACAGGGGAATGAGCTCCTTTCTGGGTGACACTAATTATTACAGTCCCATATGGCCAGGAATGCAAGCTCCCTCGGCCCCCAGAGCCAGGCAATCAAGAGGTATCTCCTCGGTGGCAGCTGAAAAAATTGGGGCACCAGATGCTCCCTTCCAGGCGATACTGGTGCTCTGGAGCACGGGAAAGGCGGAGCAAGAAGGTGGCACCCACCAGTCCCCATCCCCGACGAGCGTTCCAGCAGGCTCCCAGATGTGTGTGTTAGATTAGTTGCCTGTCCCTCAGGTGAAGGTTTTAATATGGGCAGGTGAGCTTCCTTCACTTTAAGTCTGAGCATGATTGGCTGTCCCTGAGCTGGGGTGGGTGAGTGTGAGTGCGAGCCCTTTAAGAGGTGTTTCTCAGTTCACTACCATCTTGTGGGTCTTGGGACACAAGCACCATTGGTTTTTAAAACTAGATGTTTTGGGGGCTCATCTCTCAGGTGCAGATCTTGAAAGTTGGGGCATCCAATGTGGGGTATAAGCCCTTCATTTCTCGGGGAGAAGCGCCAGGTTTGGGTTTCCTTCCCAGTTGTGGGTCACCACTCTGGGGTTGGGATTTATGGTAAGATTATGTCCCAGCCTCTCTAATTCACTTTGATGTCTTTTTTTTTTTTCTTCTTTGCCCAGTGTGTAGCCATCACTCAGCCAGCCATTCAGTTTTTTAAGAGGAAATTGTTTCCTGTGTGGCTATAGGCTCAGTGTGTCCATGGGAGAGGGTGAGTTCCGGAGCTTCTTACGTCACCACCTTGATCTGGAACTTGCACGTTACTCTTGTATTCAAAACTTTCCAGTGGCATCCTGCCACACAAAATGCAATGCAAAATCCTTACAATTTTTGCATTTGATCTCTCCAAAAGAAGGGCTTGGTTCAAAATACAATCAAATAAGCACTTTTGTTATATAAGTATTTCCTTGGTATATGTACAATTTCTGATATAACTGAGCGCACATACCAAGGCTTATTTGGTTATGACCATTCCAAAATGATCGTATGAATTTGTTTTGTTGAATGTGAATAGTGAAGTTTAATAAATAACTTGTAAGGTGAAATTGAGACCTCAAAACATTAGCACGGAACGTTTGTTGTTCAAGCCAGAAAGTTGCAAGAATCCTATGGTCCATCAATAAATATACATTTCATATATATATATATAATATTATATATCACATAGAGCACAGAATTTTACATTTAAATTTTTAAAAATATGTCTTATGTCAGACTACAATAGGATTTGCATGGAGCTATTTCACCTCTAGACCTTTTTGCCTTGCCCAAGGAAAAAAGAATAAGTGATTTTACAAAGTTTAAGAACATTTCATGATATTAATAATGTTCTTCTTTTTAAAAAGCTCACAATAAATACTGTTAATATGTCTTGTGCAAATGAAATAAGAATGCTTTAGTGTACTGGTTCTGCTGTAACAAATGACCACACAAGTAGTTACTTAAGACAGTGCACATTTATAATCTTATAACTCTGGAAGCCAGAAGTTTGAAAACAATTTCACTAAGCTAAAAACAAGGTGTTTCTAGGACTGCATTCCTTCTGAATGCTCTAGGAGAGAATTCGTTGTCTTGCCTTTCTCCACTTCAAGAGGCCGCCCTTGTCACTTGGCCCACGGCCCTCATCATCCTGACCACTGCCTTCCTTGTCCTTATCTCTTCCCCGAGTCTCCTGCCTCCTCCTTTGTGATTATACTGGGCCTACCTGGATGATCCAGGATAGCCTCCCATCTCAAAATTGTTAACCACATCTGCAGAGTCCCTTTTGTCAGGAGAGGTAACATATTCACAGGATCCAGGAATTAGGAAGCAGACATCTGTGGAAGAGCCTTTACTGTGCCTGTGACGGACTGTCACTAGTTCTCACACATAGTGCACCTCTTTTAACTGTATCCCAACTAGTTGGTATTCTGACAACTGGAGGCTTGCAGTTCATTCATTAGATTATTAATGGTTGAGATTATCACTGTTGCTAGTGGGTGGGAGCTACAGTTATTTATGGAATTTGAGGGACAAAACCTCCAAAATGTCTAATAAATGAGTAAATTAAGCCCTTATTAAGATTGAAGGGGCAATTTGACCTCACAAGGAAAGTCAATTTAACTCTGCATTCTGAGTTACCAGTACCTCTAAATTAATTAGCTAAATACTTCTGAGAATTTCCCATTTGTCTGGGTATTGAAGGACATAATATATTGTAAAGTCAATTGCTACTGAACCTGGATATATTTTCTATTCTCTGAAGACTTAATTGGGAGTCACAGTTCCCTAGACAAACACTACCAGACATGTCTGCCTCATTCTTCCCATCTCAAAGTAATTCAATTTGGTAAAGAAAAGAATGCATTCTATTATCAGGTATTCCAACCAAGAAAAAAATTAATTTGCTTTGCCCATTTCCCTTCACTTCTGTAGCAGTCTTGTAAGTCTTGAAATGCAGATAAAGAACCCAAAGCTGTAGAACTTTTTCCATCCTCAGAAGTCAGATGTGCAAATTTAATGGCATTCCACAAACACTTCATGTGGCCATGCAGGCTGAATCCGATGGGATCAGACCTGGTCTGAAACGGTTCTTGCTGATGGGTTTCTAAAGCATTATACAGAAGAATTCTGGCATCATTGCAGAAATGAGAATCCTCTTGCCTTTCACTTTATACACAAGGAGAATGAAAGCAGGTATGAAGGAAAGGGCTTCAAAGTTGGAAAGTTTCTTATGTAATATACTGTATCTCCCTCTTTGGGTTCCTAGCACGCTTCAGAACTACCACAAAATGTTTGGACTAAAGCTCCATGTTTAGCACTATCTCAAAATAACCATTTAAATTAATTGTTAATTACATTATTTTAAGCTTTATAGAAAAGAATGAGAAGAAAGTTATTGGTGGTAGTGAGGGAAACCAAACTAAATCAGATGGTTCTTATTCCTATAGTAATTGGTTCGATTTATTTATTTCCTATAGTAGTCGGTCCTGAAAATGAAAGAAGGAATATTTCCATTGCTTGCCTTTTATAATCCTAATGCTGAATTGATAGACAAGTGAGGAGAGGTACAAGTATAGCAGTCCTCAAATGGTCCCAAAAAGCCATTTTTAAGTAATGCCCTCGCTTTATAAAGAATCATCCTCCGTCAGCAACATAGCTTAAGAACTACTATACTGTATTGATATAAGGTGCACATTTTTTCACATTTTAGGTTCCCTAAAATCAGAACATGTTTTATAGTTTTTGGCATCTTACAATTAATCGGCAACAATTTTCTTTCATAGTAGTACATGAGATAATTCAGCCTCATGTGATTTTGATTGTATGTGACCTTTGATGAAATACAGGATTTATAATAATGCTTCATCGAAGGGTTTTCTGGGATGTCAGTATGCTTGGTTATTTCTGCCTTTAACAAAATGATTTGTAAAAGGTTTACTTCCCAGATAAACACCATATTTAAAGAAGGATTTTAGAATTTCTTTCAGATTCCTATGTACCAAACAGCAGTTGAGGTGTTGGGAAGTCAGTATTTGAAAATGGAGATTAAATACCAATCTGTAGATATTCTTCTAAGTAAGCAGAAGTGGTTCTCCTTTTGAGCACATGCTGTCAGAACAACACACACTTGATAAATGATACTGTCAAACCAAAAGCAGTAGGTTAACCTTAGAAATGTCCTGTTAAGGGATTACAGGTAACTTTTTTCACTTCCCTGTTTTTCTGAATTTTTTTTAATGAAGGGATATTACTATTTTTTTTTGTTTATGTAGTAAAGGCTACTTAATAACATGGAGCTATCTTGGGGTCAAGACAATAACAATACTGGCATAGTCTCAAATTCTACCCTTCAAATAATAAGTGTGGTTTGTATTATGTCATTTATACTTCAATAAGGCTTTTTTCAAAAAGGAGTCATCGTTGGAAAGATGATTCCTGTCACGGAAGCATGACACAGTGAGGTAAAAACATAAAGAAAGCAAGGAAGTCCTCCTGAGATTGGGGACAATTTCCAAGAGCAGGTAACCCTCAGGCTTCTTGTGCTGAGCCTTGAAGGAAGAGTGAAGTTTGCCAGGCAGAAGACACACAGTGGCAGGACAGGCACCCCAAGGATGAGGAGAGTGTGTGAAGGCATGAAGCTCCTGCCTGACTGTCGTGACATCCTCCCCAGCCCTGGGTTATAGTAATCTGTCACAACCTCTCCTCTATGGACTCTGTGGACTCCCGGTCCCTCGAGGCAGGGATTTGAGCACGCCCCTCTGTATGCCTTAAGGAGCCTGACAGAACCTTGCAGACCTAGTAGAGTGCTCCCAGGGGAGGCTGAAAGGACATACACATGGGGTTAGCAACTCCCCAGTCATCTATTTACAGAAGAATTTTGCAAAGGGAGAGAAGGCCTATGAGACTGAAGGGATTGGTATGAGGGTATGTAGGTGTCTGGATGGGATCACAGGAAACGCGAACATTGGAAGGACTTCAGTGCCTGGGCCCTTTGGAGGGAGGGGCTTTTGTTTGCTCTGCTCTACACCCAGCCTGGCCCTGGTTTCTTGAAGGATGAAGGATCCCTACACTCTGTAGGGTTTTGCAACTGGCTGGGCAGGGCAGTTACTCCTCTAAGAGACAGCAGCCGTGGGCCCTGGCATTGGCCCACAGAGACCTCATCAGGATGAAGGGTCCTCTGGACCCAAACCTGAGAGGAGCCCCCTAAAATAACTCACGCCCTCCAGCAGGGACAAGCAACATGCTGGACAATGTCAGCAAGAATGACGATAGGATGTCATTTGTACCCACAGAGTGGCACAATCTAGAAACCGTAGGCTTAGAGTCAATATTTTTGAGCTAATGTTTGTTGGTTCAGTGTACCACTGAGAAGACATCAGCTGGAAACATGAGATTACATATTACAGACAAATTTATTTATTTTAATTTGCCTTTCCAAAAGTCTCTCCGGAAGGGCAGACTTGAGCTTGTTTGTTTTCTTCAAGGCAAAGCTCATTATTATGAGCATTACCATTAAAGGCATCTGTGTACAACTCTGCTTAACAGAGTGGGAATCCTTTCCCTTTCTTCCCACCAACCCCTGCTCTCTAGTCTGGCTTGTTTCATAATGTTGCAGTGGAATTACTTTTAAAACATATGTGATTGCATGGATTTGAATATGCAACATGTCACATTAAAAGACTTGCCCCACAACAACTATAGTCATGGAGCAAAGCTCTAGTATAATACATTAAGCCATATAATGGAAATGAATTCCATTTCACTGGGTTTTTGTTCCATATGCTAAAATTATAAAGGAATTTCACTGAATTTTATGTGCTGCTACTTGTTTTTTTACATTCCTAACATCTCCATTCATTCTTTCATACCGCTCCCTTGTTTCTCATATTAAATGGGAATGATGCAGGAAAGAAGATGAGAATTCTCAAAATAAAATTTGCATTTCACTTCAGGTTTAATTGCTTTTTACCTGGGAAGTTAACTAAACTCAAAATACTGTTTAGCATTGACTTTCCGCCATTTCAGATAAGTGGAAATCTGTAATAACCTTTCCAGCTACCACACTGTGAAACTGACAACAGTTATTTCATAGAATGTTCCTGATGAAGTGGTTGCCAGCCTCATCTGCAGAAAGGTGATGAGAGTAAAGGTACATTCAAAGGGAAGTAGTTTAGGTTAAAAGTCAATAATATAATAGGTCCTAAATATAAGAATTAAAACCACAAACCTCATAGAAGAAAACATAGAGATAAAACTTCATGGCCTTAGATTTGCCAATACATTCTCAGATATGACACCAAAAGCATGAGCAACAAAAAAAAAAATAAGTTGAGATTCATCAAAATTAAAACTTTTGTTCATTGAAGGACATTACCAATAAAGTGAAAAGACAACCAAATAGGAGGAAATATTTACAAGTCATATATCTGATAAAGGTCTATTACCAGAATATATAAAGAACACTTTCAAAAAACAACAAAAAGGAAAAAAAATTAAATTAAATGGGTAAAGTACTTGAATAGACCTTTCTCCAAAAAAATATACAAATGGCCAATAAACACATGGAAACAGGCTCAATATCATTAGTCAAGAGGGGAATGCAAATCAAAACCACAATGAGAAACCACACTTACTAGGATGGCTATAATAAAATTGTAAAAATTTAAAAGAAAGTAGCAAGTGTTGATTAGGATGTGGAGAAATTGGAACCGTCATACATTGCTGGTAGGAATGCAAAATGATTTAGCCACCGTGGAAAAGAGTTTGGCATTCCTCAAAAAGCTTCACATGGAATCACCGTATGACCCCACAATTCTTCTCCTCGATATATACCCAAGTGGACTGAAAACACGAACTCAAACAAGTACATGTGCATGTGTATTCATTGCAGCACTATTTCTTATTGCTAAAAGGTGGAAACGGCCCGTGTCCATATGGGTGAATGGATAAAAAAATTGTTACATAGACATATAATGGAATATTATTCAGGCATTAAAGAGGAATGAAGTACTGCTCTATGTTATGATATGGATAAACCTCCAAAACTGCTAAGTGGAAGAAGCCAGATGCAAGGGTCACATATTATATGATTGTTCTTCTGTGAAATACCCAGTATAGATAGATTCATAGCTACCAGATGCAGATGGGTGGTTGTCATGGACTAAAGGGATGGAGAATGGGGAAACACTGCCTAATGCATGAGGAATTTCATTTTAGAATTATGGAATGTTTTGCAACTAGATAGAAATGGTGGCTGTACAACATTGTGAATGCATTAATGCTACCGAATGATTCACTTTAAAGTGGTTACTTTTATGTTATGTGAATTTTACCTCGATAAACAAAACAAAAAGTCCATAATACAAAAGAGAAGTGATTGTGAACTGTATCACCGGAACTGCTTAACAGGCACATTTGTGTAATGTCGTTCGTTACAGGAGCTCTCAGAGATTTTGATCAGTAATTAGGTTCTAAATGACAAGTAATGTGTCTCATATGCAACTTAGGTTTTGAAAATCAAAATAAGAGAATTAATTGATATTTCTTGTTCTTTTAGGACTCTCAGCTTGTTTCCTCTGGACACAATAATCCAAGTAAGAAAGGCTTCTCTACAGCTTCATATGTGGGGACTGGAGGGTGGAGGGCATGAGGAGAAGTGTGTGCAATAGACAGTAGGTTTAAAAGAATTTCACTAAAAAACAAAATTATGTGAGGAAGAAAGAGCGCCATTTGTTCAAGTACTGTCTGGCGGATAGGATTCATTCATAGGACCTTGAGTGTTCCTCTATCTTTATTCAATGAAGGACCAAAACCAAAAATGATGAGTTTCAGAACCATCCTAAGAGGAAAGTTGTTATAATTAGTCTCTGGCATATGTGGAGGGCAAACATCTTTTAAAGGCAACTAATGAGTTACCTAAATTGAAAAAAAAAAAATGTGCAGGCAAAGAAAGCCAGTCAGAAGGCCTCAAGATAAATGGCCTTAGAATCTATGATGAAACCATGCCCTCTTCCAGAGATAAGCTTAGATGTGGGAAGGAGTTTTCTTAATGAATCCAGTGTCTAATAAAACACATGGGCTCCACCACCAAAGATAGGATATTATCATTCCAGGAAGTAGTGTTCTGATTCTCTTCTTTGACACTACTAATTGGCATTTATGTTTTCTAGAGCATTAAAGATGCATAAGCTACCGTTCATGTTGTGAAAGCATACCCATAAAGAATGGGCTTTGTTAGTCTCATGACGAGGGAGTCAGCTGAGAGCACCCCTTGCCTATTACAAAGCTACATTTGAACATGAAAATCACACTGAGCTAGTAAATTTGCCTTTGGAACTGAGGCTCACCCACTCAGCGTCTGTGAAGGCGAAGGTTTAGGGAGACAAGACACCCAGACAAACAACTACATGGGCATGTGTATTCATTGTTAGGAAGCCCCAGACTTCTCATGCTCAGTTAGAGAATGGTCAGGGTAGACAGACAGTGTCATAATGATGCATAGACATTGTCACTTAATTATCCCACCCTCTTTGGGGATTTGCTGTGAGCACCAGGACCGGTGGAGGGATGAAATGCCAAGAGACTTAAAATCTAAAGAAAATAATAAAATCGATAGTAAGGAAAGGAATCAAGGAATCAGAAGAAATGCACAGTGAAGTAGTGAGATGTGCGGGCATCCACATCCTGTGCCTGATGAGCATCCTACTTTCCTCGCTGTTCCTGCCCATTTGGATTTAAACAAATCAGGCTGACGCGAGAGTACAACAGATGAACGAAACCCCAGCTTGGAGTTTTAGACATAGGAACAAAGGAGAGAGCTGAGTCTTCTATGTTCCAGCCCCTGGGCATACATGTCATTTCACTTGATCCTAACAATAACTGTATGAGGTTGGCATTATCATTCCCATTTTACAAATGATGAAAATAAGATTCTGAGGTCAATAACTAGCTTGAGGTCACATGATTAAAAAAATGACAGGTAGGATTTGAATTCAGGGATCTCTGCCCCAAAGATAACAGTTTCCATCCTACCACCTTGATTCTAAGAAGGTTGCTCCTGTCATTTCTCTGTGAGTTTCAATTCTTGACCAAGAATTGTGTATTGTGATTTTTGTATGCATGTTGTATATTTTTATGGCATATCATAATATTCACATGTTTATACTACAGTTTAGATTATGTGAAAGCACGTTTCTTCTAGGGAAATGTGGGGTGGCATTTGCCTTATGTGGTACAAAACCCTCTGGCATTTCATTGTCTAGGGAAATTTGTGATGGTTTTCTCTTTTCTGAGGCTAAAGGGATTACTTCTGTGTACTTTTCAAGTAAACCTTCCCCATAAAGCCAGTGCATGTATAAAAAGGTAGTATCACTAACTAATCTCTGTAGATTGTAGCACATTTGAAACTCTTAAGAGAGCTGATCCCACTATTTCCTGTGCTGTTTCTTATATTTGGTTTGAAATCATGACAGTTTGGAATGTTTTTGGAATCATGACTCCAGTAAATATGTAGAAAATAGAAAAAAAAATCTGAATTTCAGAAAAACCAAATACAAAATGTGTATGGCATGGATGAACAAACCAACTTTCTGTACTTTAGGTTAGTTTTTTCCTTTTGAAATTAGAAAAACTGGGGACTCTCTTGTCCCCCTCCTGGCGTGAGCTGGGAGCTCAGTCCTTTCACTCTCTGAATAAAACCCTGTACTTTGCTCTCCTAAAAAAAAAAAAAAAGAAATTAGAAAAACTATATTATGTAGATTCTAAGGGAAAAGAGTGTATAAATTAAACAATTGTTTAAATCCAGATCTTTTACAAGATAGATACGTTCATTTACTAAATTGTTGATTAATATTATAAAACAGAAGCTTAGTAAGCATTGAGAAACTTAAGTATTAAAATAGACGATGTATGTTTACATTTCTTAAAAGTTACAAGAATCCTGTTCAAGTGGCAGACTGAGCATCAGTGCATCTTCCCATCCCTTCAGAATCCCCATACGTGACCATAAAGCTATAGTGATGGAGATAAATCCATAATAGCTCTGAGAACAAGAAGGGATGCCACCGACAATCTAGAAATTCGTTCGAGTTCCTGGAAAACAGAAGTAGAAGGACTGTACTGTCAGGTAGTCCTGAGTCTTGACCCCGAAGGAGAACGAAGGAAAATAATGAAACAAACAGGAACCGGCCCCAGTGGTGGTGGGAGCTCCCAGAGACGGCAGATCGTCATTCGACCCAACGGAGAATGGGCATGGATGTGGGCGTGACGGGAGCAAGTGGGCCATTCTCCCACCCACTACTGCCCCCCACCATGCTAACTGGTTCTCATGCGCAGCATTCAGGTTGATTTTCCTCCCAGAAAGCCCAAAAGACCAAAAAACATAGTAATACTTGCTAAGAAAATAAACAGCAGACTAGAACTAGTTAGGACCCGACACCTACAAGAGAAGTAGAATAGATTCTGAGATAAGAACACCAAGACCTTAAAATCAGACATACATGGAAGGAGGGAGAACAGTCAACTTTTCTCAAGAAGGAAATAAACAAAGTGCTACATACCCAGAGTAAAGTACTTCCAATTTTTGTCAGGGGTGTGAGAAGAGAGTCCGGACTTAGAGCTTGCCGCGAGGCCTCTCTTTTCCTGAACCCTAGATAAAGCGTGTCCACTTTTAAAGAGCTCTGAATCAGGCCTTCTTACAAGGGAAAGGTGTGTTAGGAAAGCAGATCAGTATACAAGTGTAGAAAATCCACACCAATGGCCTTTGTCAACCAACTGTTATCATTCAGCAATGGGAACACATAACCCGTGGGCACCAAAGGAAAGGACTGGCCCAGAGGGGATCAGTCCACTTAATTCAAGAACAGAAGAAAAAGTTTTCAAGGATCATTACAGTCTTCAGAAATATTTGTAATTATTTGTATTTAGTAAAAAGAATAGATTGGTATGAAAAAGAATCAGTTACAAAATAAATGATCGCTTGAAAATTTAAAAATTTAATAGAAACCATAGGTATAGCTACAATCTAGAGCCTGTAATATATGGTCGAAACTCTTAATACAAAGCATGAAAGCAAGTTAAGATACCTGGAAGACCAATCAGGGAGGAAAGGTCAAAATCCAGCTAATAGGAGTACCAGAGAAAGAGAGTAAATGAAAAAGATAAATAACAATAGAAATAGAATTTCAAGGGACATGAGCAATTAATTATCAAAAATACTTATGTACTAGGAAAAAAGACCATACACAAGAGCAAGGGGAGGTAACAGATCGCAGAGAAGTAGACAGACCTGCTCAGACCTAAAATAGTGGAATTACCAAGCCCAGAATATGAAATAAGAGGGCTTACTTTAATTTCCAGAAATAAAAGAGAGGATTGAAAATGTGGTAAAGAACAAAGATTTGAAGTACTAATCAGAACCTCTAAAGGGGAAAAAATATGACCGAAATTAAAATTTCTTTCATCAGATTTAACAACAGATTAAGCACAGCTGAAGAAAAAGATTAATGAAGTGAGAAATTGAACTTAAGAAATTATCTAGAATGCAGCTCAAGAGACAGAAATGGAAAATACAAAATGGAAGGGTAAATAGAATTCCAGAAAGAGGAAAGGAAACAAAGGAAATAATAAAGGAGATAATGGCTGAACATTGTGCAGAAAGAAAGACACTGACCCACAGATTCAAGAAACCCAATGAATATTAAACAGGCTAGATAAAAAGAAGTCAACACTAGACACATTATAGTCAAACTGCAAGTCACATAAAGAAAAAAAATCATGAAATATTCTTTAATACCTTCAAAGAAGCAACAATTAAACCTCTAGTTGACTTCTTAAACAGAAGTAGTGGGAGCCTGCAGAGAAATTATAAGTTCACTTTGGACATTTGGAAGTTGAAAGCTGATTCTCAAATTTATTGGATAGGACAGAGGGCTACAGACAGCTCAGACACTCCTGAAAAGAAAAACGTTGGCGCTTTGCTTTACCAATATTAAAAATAAATAAATAGTTTTAGCTAAGTAATCAAGACAACGAAAGACAGATTGAGCAATGAAACAGAATCCAGTAATAGACCCAAATTTGAATACTAGAGGCTTAAGAGAGCTGATAATATAGACCAATGGAGAAGGAACAGGCTTCTTAATAAGCAGCACCAGAATAATTGGTTACCAATAGGGAGAAAAATGAAATTAATCCCTACCCCATGTCATATACAAAACTATATCAGGTATTTTTGAAAAGACCTAAATGTGAAGAGTAAAATTATGTGCTTCCAAAAGATAATACAGACTATCTTTCTGATGTATTTCTTATATAAAACAAAAAGTGTTAAATAGAAGAAGCTATTGATAAATTAAAGTATATTAAAATTTAGTACTTATAATCATCCAAAGACACCAGAAAAAACAGTCACAAGACACTAGAAAAACTTACTTGAGACGTGTGTGTGTATGTATAGAAGATTTGTATCAAAGCAATAAAATGCTTCTGTGAATTAAAAAGAAAAATACTACTGCAAAAATATATTTTAAGAACTGAAAAGGAATGTCCCAGAAGAGCAAGCACAAAATATCCTCCTCATCACAACTCAGAGAAATGCAAACACCGCAACAAAATTGCATGGTACATTATTAAATCAGAAAAACACTTTGAAAGTTTAACCATACGGGAATTTGAAAACCAGTTTAGGATTCCCTGGTAAAGTTGGGCATATGTACGCCCTACATTCCAGAAATCCTAACTTGCACCTGAGGAAGGATGCCCAGAAATGTTTGTAGTTATGTCATTCATAATGAAAACACCTAAATGTCCTTCAGGAGAAGAATAACTAAGAAAATCACAGTAGGTACTTATAAGGCAACACTGCCCAGCAGTGGGAATGAGCAGACCGAAGCTGCCGTGTGTGATGATGGCTGAATCTAAAACTCCTAACATTGAGTGACAGACATAAGTCTCAGAAGAATACAGACAGTATGATCTCAGTCACATAAAATTTAAAATCAGGAAAAACTAAGGAATATTTAAGTTAGAATAGATACGTGAGTGGTAAAAACTATCAAGACCAGGGAGTGATTAACCAAAAATTCCATTACTAGATAGCTGGTGGGAAAGATCATGCAAGCGCAGGAGGTATCCGGGTGATTTCTTGGCAACGCCCGTTTTCTGGCTGGAATGTGTTTTCACAGTTAACTCATTCGTTAAATTTTTAAAGCTGTATGTGTACTTCCATATACATATGCATTTTTATACACATGGAGTGCATGCTCTGTTTAGCATTTTTTTAGGAAAAGCGTAGCCTTTACTTGAGACAGATTAACCTGTGGCATGACGAAATACAAGAATGAGAATCCATTTGACCTAAACGCTGGGAATTCTTGCCTTCATTTGGGTTTGGTGGCATTCCCTTCTGTATGAGTCCAGTCCCACTACTTTGTTCTTTACTATTATTTATATTTGTCATAATTTTGTGAATGCTGCCGTTTGTAATTTTTCTAATTGGCCTATAGGCAATTCCAAAAATTAAATCATTAATTAAGTTAATATTAATGAGGATGGCTCATTAATAATTAATTGAAGAATATAAATATTTTAAATATTGGCTATATGGAAGGAAAGGTATAGCTGTACAGTGTTGTATGGGACATAGGGAGGGAAGGAAAACTGCGTGAGTTTCCTCATTTCACATAGTGTAAAAGAAATACATCAGAAGTTGATTAATTAAGAAATAGAAGATTAAATTTATTTAAATTCATAAATACCCACTAGGGGCACTAAAAGTAGTAATAGAACTAATAAAAGTTGTTAAGGAATGGGGAGGTGGTAGTATATTAAATACTTTATCTCTCATCTTTCATATCACAAATCATTATACACTTTCTGAAATAAGTGTATTACTTAGCATGATGGTTGAAGGGCTAATAAAACTAAAATCAAAAGCAAGCTGTCATTACCTTTTCTCTACTGTTCAAATTGTTTTACTGTGAACATGATTACTTTCATTACAAAGGAAAGTTGTAGTACAGCGAAACTTTCCTCTGCAGCAGAATACAGCCTAATGCAGACCTATTTTGATTTCCTTTTCAAAATCTTCTTCAGTCCCTCTCATAGCCATATCGATGGAGAGAGCAGCAGACATTTTACGTATTTAGAGGACATGAATTAGGTATTGTTTGTCTGCTTACCACACAGAGTGCCCCGTGTAAGTCCTTGGTACATTTATTGGATTAAAGGTGTAGTGAATTGTAATTTTTTTAAAGTGGCCTATTGGAGGCATAACGCTATTTCATACCTCAAATTGTACCTCCATCTCAGTGGTGAATGTCCCTTACTCATCTTCTCCCACTGTAGCACAGGATTCTGTATGAGTGACAGGTCATCGTGCAAAAGATATACACAGAGCAGGTATTATATGTCAGTACTGTGCTCGGGAAGGCTCAGGTAGACAGAGACCGAGTGTCACATTGCAAGTTCATATTCAACATACATATATGCATGCATAGCTGCTCTGCTGGGTAGCTGCTCCCTCCATCATATGGCTGTGAGAGGGACTAGAGAAGATTTTGAAAAGGACATGATGAAATCAGCTGAAAGAAGCAGGATGACCCTAAATAGTCTTTTTTTTGGTGGCTGCATGAAAACATCTCCTGTGCCCCCAACTAAAAAAATTTTTAAATCTCTTATTGTGAATTTTCTAGCTCACATTCATCATATTCCTTTGGGGCCAGATAAAGAGACTGCAATTCTTAATGGCTTATACACTCAGACATCAAGTTAAGTTCAGGAATTGAATGAACTCATGAGACTACATCAAACTAAAAAGTTTCTGTACGGAAAGGACACCATCAACAGAACAAAAAGGCATCCTACAGTATGGGAGAATATATTTGTAAATGACATATCCAACAAGCGGTTAACATCCAAAGTATATAAAGAACTTAATATATCTCAACACCCAAAAAGCAGATAACCCGATTAAAAAATGAGCAGAGGATATGAAGAGACAGTTCTCTAAAGAAGAAATTCAGATGCCCAAGAGACACATGAAAAGATGCTCCACACCACTAATCATCAGGGAAATGCAAATTAAAACCACAATGAGATATCACCTCACACCAGTATGGCCAGCATTGAAAAGACTAAGAACAACAAATGCTGGTGAGGATGTGGAGAAAGGGGAACCTTCCTACACTGCTGGTGGGAATGTAAGCTAGTTCAACCATTGTGGAAAACAATACGGAGGTTCCTCAAAAAACTATGTTTATCACAGCACTTTTTACAATAGCCAAGCTATGGAAGCAACCTAAGTGTCCATCAGTAGATGAATGGATAAAGAAGATGTGGTACGTATTCACAAAGGAATACTATTCAGCCATAAGAAAGAAACAAATCCTGCCATTTGCAACAACATGGATGGAGCTGGAGGATATTATGCTCAGTGAAATAAGCCAGGCGGAGAAAGACAAGTGCCAAATGATTTCCCTCATTTGTGGAATATAGCAACAAAGCAAAACTGAAGGAACAAAACTGAAGCAGCAGACTCAGAGACTCCAAGAAGGAACTAGTGGTTACCAAAGGGGAGGGGTGTGGGAGGGTGGGTGGGGTGGGAGGGAGAAGGGGATCGAAGGGTATTATGTTTAGTACACATGGTGTGAGGGATCATGGGGAAAACACTGTAGCACAGAGAAGGCAAATAGTGAATCTGTTGCATCTTACTACACTGAAGGACAGTGACTGCATTGGGGTATGGGTGTGGACTTGATAATATGGGTAAATGTAGTGACCACATTGTTTTTTCATGTGAAACCTTCATAAGAGTGTATATCAATAATACCTTAATAAGAAAAAAAAATTATGAAAGTACATTTGTTATACAAAAAAATAAAAAGTTCAGGAATTGCATCACCTAAAATTTCAAGATACTTGGGAGAAATTTTGTGTTTTATTCTTTCTGAAGGACATAGTTTCAATCCCTGACTCCATCCTGAGCTTACTTTTCCCCAGAAAAGTTAGTTCCGTACTGGCACTGAAGCTGCTGACAACACTCACTCTCAGACTGTCCATAAATGCCCTGTTTGGCCCTATCGTATCCTTCCTATTCTGTTTTCTCTGTTGCCACAACAAAAGCGGTGCTAAGAGCAGAGATAATCAGCTCAGTGTCATCTCTGCTCTGACCCAGCCCACGATTCCCGCAGCCCCCAGGTCCCATGTGCAATAAGGCCTGTGTCCTCTCAACCTGCGGGCTATTTGGCAGCAGTGTTGGTCAAGGTAAAGCGTATTTATTCAAACATCCAAACAATGTCTTCATTTATATTACTAATTTTCTGGGGTGGTTTACTTTTTTTTTGGACAGAAGTTGTTTGGAAATGTTTACTGCTGCCTACCGCTGCTCAGCTTGCTATTCTACACTCTTGGTCCTGATGTGTGAGGGTAACTACTGGTGGCTGGAGGCTGGGAAAAGTAACCAATCTCTACAAATAGGGGAGAAAATATATATCAATAGATTTGAGGAAAATTAAACCCCCACTTTTGTCTGTCTTACATAATGCAGGTGTTAACATCTCTCTATTTCGGGATTCTGGCAGGAATTGTAATTAGTCAGTGCAAGAATGATTCTGGGAAGTACTAAATTAGGTTATTTTCCAGTACTAAAGCCAGTTGATGAGGCCTTGCAGGTCTCCTAAATGAGTAGCACAGAGTGGCCTAGAAGACAAATATAATAAAAAAGAATAAGCTTTAAAGCAAGTGTCTTAGTTTGCTGCCTCTATTTTTACTTCAGTGTGGATTCGTATGCATTGGGCTTTGTCTAATTAGTGTTTCTTACCGAGGCAGTTAAATAGACATGGGGACTTTTTAACAGACTGGCTGTCCTTCTTGGTGGTTCTGGCACTGCGGAGACACATTAGCACAGAGATGCATCCAAGATAGATGTGTGAACTCTGTATAACCGGGTCTCCTTTTTCTCACAACTGTTCAATCCGCTATAAGAAAAAGGAGAAATTGTAGGGTTTTGCTTTTGAGATTAGTTTGAATGCTATCTTCAGACTGTGTTCATCATGTAATTGAGGGGTCATTCCTGAGATTAGCATGACCACAAGCTAATGCTGACAGCTGGCGAAAGGGCTGGTACAGAGCGTAGGCCTAAGGCCCTAAACAGTAGGCTGGGGGATTCTATGAGATCTCCAGGCCCGGCCTGAAAGAGCAAAGCAAAGCAAGTTGCCACCATCAGGACCATTTCTTACAACCCGCAATCTTCTCCTCCATCTTTTAGCTTTAGCAGCACACCACCATAACCGCAGCTAACTCCAGTCATGACCCTTCTCCCTCCATCTCCTAGCCTCAGGGAAATAAAAAGAAGAGCCTTACAAAATGAGGATGCATGATGAAAACCATCAGTGGTAAAGGATCTAAGAATTGCACGGTGTCTATTGCTAGAGAATGTGCCCTTCAAAACTACAAAATCTGTTAAATCCTCGATGACCACAGACCGCAGAAAGAAACATTTCTTTAACTAGACCTTCAGATAATCAGGAAGGATTTCTGGTTTACATCTTACTCTGTGTTAATTCAGGGACCCCAGAACCTGCTGCCAGGGCTTTCAATGGGGTGTAATTCTCAGGGATCTATGGTGCAATCCCAGGGTTCTGTAAATTCTCTCCTCTGAGTTCTGATACAGCCTAATCTGGTTTGGCTTGTGTTCACAGAAGAGATTGAAGTTCAAAATGTCTTGCATTTAGATTGCTAATGGAGTTTATTTCCTTAAACTTTCGGTAAAATGAAATGGAAGGAAAAAGATTCCATCTGTAAGATATTCATCTTTTGGCGAGGTCTCTACTCTGAGTCTGGTTGTTTGCAAACAGGTCCTCAGTACCTACTCACAGATCCGTGCCTGGGCAATTACATTACAGCAGACGAAATTTTGCAAATCCGGTTCTCAGGCAATAAAAAGATGTTTTAAAAGCCTCCTGCTGTACATTTTGAAAGATTGTTAATAGAAGCATGGAAATATATTTAATCTCTTAAATCTGGAGGACAATAACACTCACATGTTGGTATTTTTTCTGCTTCCTTTTTAAGAGAAAGGTGACGCTGAGCCAGAGAGTCCAGACAATGGCACGTCAAATACATCGTAAGTGTCTTTCCTGTTTCTATCCGAGATGACTGCTCTTTAATATGCCTCTAATATGAAACAGTGCAGGCATCTTGTAATGGCAGGACTACTAACGGAGAGAAGACTTTTGGTTCTCTTTCTTATGATGATGTCTTTTTAAATGCTATTGGGTGCAGCTGTGTTTTGAGGTCTTTCTTATGCTTTAGCACAGAGTCCTCTTAAACGCGCACATGCTCCTCTTTATAAAATAGAAATGTAGAGATTTCAGGGTGTGGGTTGTGGTGGAGAAGGGAGGGAAACCCTTTAGAAGGTGGTTGAAGACTTTTAGCACTGTCATTAAAAAAACTGCAGAACTTTTTGCACATACTGGGAGATAGTCTGTCCTTACACACCTAAGGGGTACCAATGTCATTTTAAAAGCCTGCCATCTGCACCCTTACCTCTGAATAATGTGAAAAATGCAATTATAGGTATCTCTGGACTCTCAAGAGTTTATATTTTGAATTAACAAATGTAGTCTTAAAAAGATAAGAAAAAGCACTTATAAAACACATGTTCCTCACTCTTTTGTCTTTTTCCTCTCAGTACTCAAAAGTTTTTCAAGTTTAATTTGACACCAAATTTATATACCAAAGTTTACATAAAATCAGTTCATGAGCTAACAAATTATTTTAGCTCCACAGGAATCAGTAACAAGTTTGCCCTTAAAATCTTTATTTTGACCACTCTGAGAAGTGAAATATGTTTTCTTAATAAGACAACTTAGTTTACCTGTAGGTAGACCAGTGCTCTTATTACTAAGCATTTAAAATATTATTCATTAGAAAGCAGTGTGTAATATAATATTATTGCATATCTTATTTTGTCCAAGAGCTGTTTCTCAGTCTAGAAAGATCCTTTGGCTTGCATAGAATGGCTATATATTTCATTAAGGACATGATTATATTTTTGTCTTTCTTAAGTTATTGCCCTAAAAGATAAGTAGTTCAACTGTCATGATTTCTGATTATATAATGAATGTGACTTTTCTTAAATGATTAGACTCTTACTAATTTTTAAATTTTTGTGCTGCAAAATATAATGGGAAAAGGTTTTAATGCCATCTGGAGGCATACTAGAGAACTGAAAACAGTAGAATCATTTAAAAATTTGATTCTTTTGAGAAATATTTGAGTCTGGATAAGAATTTATGCAACTAGAATAGCAGCTATTTAGGAGTCAGTTTTATTTTGCATACATAATTTTATGAAGTGCTAATTATTGTAGGAACATTTTTTCAAATTCTCATTAACAAAACTGTTTGAAAACCAGACAAAGGAACATACAAAAATATGTTGGAAACCCACTAACATCTTACATGTAATTTTACAAATTTTAAAATCGCATTCAAGAGACACCAATTTTGTGAGTACAGTTTGATGTACCTGCCAGGTTCTTCCCATATGAATCTCTGTAAAGTCCATGCTCTATAAGAATTGGTTTGCATACCTCAGTACTTTATAAAAATACATATGTTGTCTGAGGAGTGACTTTTAAAACCTCTGGAGATTTGAGAATGGTGAAAGCTTGAAGCATCCCACGTGTCTGTCTCTTTAAACACAGCCACTCCTTGGTCATCTGTCTCACATCCTGCCTCTTGAACTGGAAATAGCAGAACTAAAGTCTGCAGTTGCAAGAATCTCAAAAGTGGAGCATTCTGGATGTGTGCTTCTCAAAGAGCCCTCAACCAGCAGTTCTGGTATAGTTAGGCAAGAGCAGCAGCTTATTTTGAATAGAGTGAGGACTCAGAATGCCTGAGATTTGGATAGTCTTTTATGTTCTTAGTGTGGTACCTTATTGGGCTTTATTTAGGTGAACAGGTGGGGCAGGGACGGTATCTTTATTTCATATACAGTAAGCCTGAGGATCAGAAAAGCCATTCAACTTAAGTGAAAAAAATTAGGACGCAAATCTTCAGATATCTTGCTTTTCTGTCTGTTTTCCATACTGAGTGGCCAGTGGATCTTAAGAGACAAAGCAAAGTCATGAGTCAGAGTCAGGGAAGAAACTGGGATCAGGTTATTTGTTAAGGGATAAGTGAATTAATTTGCTAGAGCTGCTGTAACAAAGTGCCACAGACAGAATGCCTTAAACAACAGAAATTTACTGTCGCATAATTCTGGAGGCCAGAAGACTAAAACCTGTCAGTAGGGTTGGTTTCTTCTGTGAAGGAAGGATCTGCTCAGGCCTTGTTCCTTGTTTGGCAAATGGCTGTCTTCTCTCTGCACTTCTGCACATCATCTTCCTTCTATGTGTGTGTCTGTGTCCAAATTACACATTTAAAAAAATAATCAATTATATTGGATTAGGGCCCACCCTAATAACCTCATTTTAACTGTTTACCCCTGTAAAGACCCCATCTCTGAAAAAGGTCACATTCTGAAGTACTAAAGGTTAGGACTTCAATGCATGAATTTTGATTGGAAACAATTCAAACCATAACATTAAGTATCGGAGCTTTCAGAATGATTCAGAAATCAGTTCGGCAGAACCAGGAGTGTAGAGATGCCAGGAGATGGGACAAGGCGAGAGAACCTAAGTAAAGCAGACCAAAAATTATGAGCTCCATGGGAGCAGAAGGGGTGAAGCCGAGCAAGGAAAACTGTAGGTGTATATACAAGGCACTGGGAAGAATACCTCTTTCACATTCATGGTTTGGTGGGACAAACACCTTCAGTGATGCCTATACATCCCTCTGTATAATTCCATAACTCTGTGAGTCATTTAAAACCATCACATGGGTTTAAATTGTAGTATAATATTGGTGGCCTTCAGACAGTTCATTTCCTAAAGAAGCATCTTCCTCACTGGCCTCTTTTAAAAGCAAGAGATTAGCATTATTTACAGTGGCTAAGACATGGGAACAAAGTGTCCATTGATGGATGAATGGATAAGGAAAATGTGGCATACACACACATACACACAATGGAATATTACTCATCCATAAAAAAGAAAGAAATCCTGCCATTTTTGCCAGTGGATGTACCTAGTGGGCATTATGCTAAATGAAATGTCAGACAGAGAACTGCAGATACCATATGATCTCACTTATACATAGAATCTAAAAAAAAAAGCATAGATATAGAGAATAGATTGGTGGTTGCCCAAGGCAAGAATGACGAGTGGGTGAAATGGGTGAAAGTGGTCAAAACTTCTAGTTATACAATAAATAAGTCCTGGAGATATAATGTGCCACATGGCAATTACAGTTAACATTACTGTACTGTATATCTGAAAGTTACTAAGAGAATAGATCTTAAAAGTTTTTCATCACAAGAGAAAAGATTTGTAATTATGTGCAGTGATGGATGTTAACCAGATATTGTGGTGACCATTTCACAATGTACATATCAAATCATTATGTTGTATGCTTGAATTAAATAAGTAAACAAAAGCAGGAGTTTAAATATGATAAGCTTTAGACAGTCACTGCCTGGTAAGACAAAGTAGTCTAGATAACATCTGAGGATTTCTTTAGGATATATTATTTAATGACTCTATGAGTATTCATAAAGATAAAAGGTACAGTTTATTCTTAACACAAAAATAAATATAAAAGTTCTGTGAGAGTCCCAGTTATGTCAGTAATAAAAGAGCTTATATTGTATTAAATCTCCTGCAGAAAATTATAAACTCTGGAGAACATATTTTTAAATATTCGAAGGCATTAAAGGCTAGCTAAATGGAAGCAGAATATTTGGGAATTTGATCTTTGAAAGAAATAAATTGGACTGGGTGAGATCTGCATTTATGCAGCTTCTCCATGAAGAGCATGACCCAGTCCACAAAAAGCAACTAAAATTCAAGGAGAAAGCCATAATCATATTTGCTGGAGGTATCAGAGGATGGAGTTCAGAGCTGTAAGGGTGGCTGGGATTTAAGGGAGGAAATTCCAGAAAGAAGGGAGCTGTAGAGAAGAGATCTCCAATTCTTTATATAGATTCCCCTCAATCCTTGGAGAATCCCTAAACTACATCTCTGTGGGAGATAATATCAATGAGCCTAATGGAAAACAATAGCTAGAAAGAGCAGAGATTTCAACTGCTGCCTGGTGTCTACAGTTACTGCCTGTAGAGTTTAGAATTTGAGTCCCACTCAAGTTGTAGGAGCTCAGTAAACTCCTTGGGTTTTCTTTTGAAACCTCAGAAGGCCCATGCCTTAAGAATAAAGGATTCACCCTAAAACTAAAGGCAAAACCAAAAAGGATCATAACAGAATGTAACACTAAGCATCCAGGAGTTCAAAGTGATCAGCTAGTAATTTGTCAGATACAGTAACAACAACAACGAAAAGCATTGTTTAAAGGAAGAAAACAGACTCTAGGCATCTCTATAACTGTGTTCACAGGAGTCATTACCTAATGAAAAATTAAAGGATATGTGCAGAAATAGGAAGATGTGATCCATAATCAAGAAAAAAGTAGCCACTATAATAAACCTTGAAGTGACCTAGATGTTGGAAATTTCAGATAAGAATTTTAAAGCAGCTATAAAAATATGTTGAAGGATGTAAAGGAAAAATGGTTGTAATGACTGAAAGAAGGGGATTCTTAGCAAGAAAATGGAAAATATAAAGCAAAACCAAATGAAAACTCTAGATCTGAAAAGAACAATATTTGAAGTGAAAATATAACTAGATAGCCAATAAGAACTATCTGACTAAAGAACAGTAAAAATAAAGGTTTTAAAACAATGAACAGAGCCTCAGTAAATTATAAAGTACTCAAATGTATATGTAATTAGAGTCCCAGAAGGAAAGGACAGAGAAAATAAACCAGAAAAAAGTTATTTGAAATAATAGCTAAAAGCTTCCCAAACTAGGTGAAAACATTAGCTTATAAATATAAGAAGGTTAGCTAAGGCTAAGCAGAATAAATACAAATAAAGCCACACCTTGAAACATAATTTATAGTAAAACTCATAAAAACTAAAGATAAAAATAAAATCTTGAAAGTCACCAGGGAAAAATGACAAAATGTGTACAGGGAACAGTGGCACAATTAACAGAATGATTGCCAACACAAACTACAGAGGCTAGAATACAATGCAAAAACATCTGTAAAGTGCTCAAAGACAAATGGAAAAAAAAAGATAAAGAACTATCAAACCAGAATTCTAAATCTAGCAAAAACAAAAACAAAAAATCCTTCAAATCAGAAGGTGAAATAAAGATAATTTTGGATACCAAAATCTGAGATAAGATGTTCCAGGAGGCCTGAAGAACTACAATAACTGGTAAAGGAAATTTGTCAGGCTGAAGGGTAATAATAGCAAATGTCATCTCAGACCTACAAGGAGGTTTTCACTGGAAATAATAGATACAAGTGTTGTTGAATGTAAAAAATAAAATATTGTTATGTGGGATTTTTGATGTGTATAGATGTAAAATATGTGACAAAAAACCCCAGCAAATTGAATTGCACAGCCTCAGATTCTTATGTTTTGTGTTAAGTGGTATAATGTTAAATCTAAGCAGACTGGTGGTAAGCATGCATAATATAATACTTAAGAAAAAACACTAAAAACAAATACCTTTAAAAAGCATAGCTAAAAAGTCACTGGAAGAATTAAAATACCAAAAAAAACCAGATTAATACAAAATATGACAGGGAGGAAAGAATAGAAACAAAAAACAGAAGGTGTAAATAGAAAATAATAGAAAAATCATAAAGCTAAACCCTGCCATATCAATAATTACATTAAGTGAAAATGAACTACAGACTTCAATTAAAAGGCAGTGACTGTCAGATTGACTATAAGGTCAAGACTGCTGTCTACAAGATACGAAATTTAAATACAAAAACACAAATAGTTTGAAGCCAGAAGATGGAGAAAATAGACTGTGTAAACCATAAGCAGAAGAAAGGTAGTATGTCACTTTTAATATTGCCAAATAGACTTCAAGACAAAGGGTACTAGAAGATATAAAAAGGAAATTTCATCATGCTATAAAGGTCATTTAATAAGAAAGAATATCAATCATAAATATGTACATATTTACCAAAAGCTCTTCAAAATACATGAAACAGTGACTGAAAGGACTATAATAATAGTTATAGATATTTAACACCCCTTTCTTCAGTAGTCAGTAGAGAAATTAAACAAAATATTAGGAAGTATGTAGAATATTTTAACATCATCAACCACTTTGATGTAATTGACACTTATAGAACATGACATGCAACAAGTACAAGATACACGCTCTTATCAAGCACACAGGAAGCATTCACCAACATAGACCTCACTGTAAGGAATAAAGAAGTATCAATAAATCTCATAGGATTAGTATTTTATAGAGTATGTTCAATAATCACAGCATAATTATATGTCAGGAGCAATGAAATATCTAGAAAATCCCTAATATTTTTAAGTTAAATAACAGTTGTAAATAGTCTTTGAGTTAAAGAATAAATCAAAAGAGAAATTAGAAAATAATTTTAACCGAATGAAAATGAAAATACAATTTCTGAAAATGAATAGGATTCACTAAAACAATAGCACAACAAAAAGGAAATGTATAGCTTTACATCCTTATATTCGAAAAGAACTGTTAAATATTAATAACTTAGGTTTCCACTTTAAGACGCTAGAAAAAGAATAAACTGAACCCAAGATAATTAGAAAGAAGTACATAATAAATGTAGAAAGATTAAGAAATAATAGAGGAAAACTAGTGAAGGCAAAAATTGTTTCTTTTAAATTGTAAATAAAATTAACAAAACACTGATAAGACTAATTAAGGAAAAAAAGGAGGGGAAACCCAAATTACCAACAGCAGTGATAAAAGGACATCACCACATATCCTATGGAAATTTAAACAATAACTGGATATTATGATCTGTGTCCTGCCAATTAATTTGACAACTTAGATGAAAGAATCAAGTTCCTTGAAAAATTTAATTTACCATAACTGGCACAAGAAGAAATAGAAATGTGAATGCTATTAAAGAAATTGAATTTAGGAAGAGAATACAGTCGATAGTTCTGTCACATCTTTCTATGTTGACAAATAGTAACTGCATTAGTTGGGGTGAGCATTTAATAATATATATAACTGTTCAATCACTATATTTTAGACCTGAAAGCAGCATAATATTGTATATCAACTATACTTCAATTAAAAAAAAATAATAAAGAAATAGACTTTGTAATCAAACTTTTCCACAAAGAAAATTTCTCTAGAGCCAGAAAGTTTCACTGGTAAATTCCATCAAAACTTTAAATAAGAAGTGCTATACCAATGAAACATCAACAGATGAACTACCAATTTTCACAAACTCCTTCAGAAAGTAGAAGAGAAAAACTACCCAGTTCATTATAAAAGACCAGTATTACCCTGATACCAAACTCTGACATAAACATTATAAGAAAAGAACATTATAATCCAATATCCTTCATAATCATTGCAAAATTCCTTAACAAAATATTAGCATGTATAATCCAGTGATATATGAAAAGAATATCAATCATTTTGACTAAATGGGGTTTATCGCCATTTATGGTTGCTTTAATATTAGAAAAATTAATGTAATCCAACATACTAATAGAATAAAGGAGAAAAACCATATGATTTCTCTAAATAAATGGAGAGAAAACATTTGGCATAATTTTAACACCCATTCATGTTTTAAAAAACTCTCAGCAAAGTAGAACAAAAAGGGAAAATATTCAATCTGATAAAGGGCATATACCAAAAACCTATGCTAACATCATACCATCATACTTAAAGGTCAAACACCAAAGACTCTCCTCCTAAGATCAGGAACATACCAATGATGTCTGCACTTATCTCTTCTATTCAGCATTGCACTGGAGGTTCTAGTCCATGCAATAAGTCAAGAAAAGGGAATAATAGGCATAAAGACTGAAAATAATGATTGTTTATAAAGAAAATCCTAAGAGATCTAATAACTCAATAAATCAATAAATGAATTTAATTTAACAAGGTCAATACACAAAAATCAGTTATGTTTCTATTAGCAATAAACAAGTGGATCAAGGTGCCAGCAGATCTAGTGTTTGGTGATGGCCCACTTACTGGTTTGCAGATGGCCATCTTTTCACTGTGCTTCACATGATGGAGAGTAAAAAGAGGAAGCAAGCTCTCTCATGTCTCTCCTTTAAGGGCATTAATCCCATTCTTGAGGGTTCTGCCCAAATGACCTAATCACCCCTTAACGCTTCCCCTCAATACCATTGCATTGGAGGGTAGAATTTCAACATGAATTTTTGAGGGACACAACGTTCAGTCTGTGACAGTATTCATTAAAAATTTCTTATGCCCTTTGTAGAGCTATTAGAAAATGTTAAATATGGAGGGAAAAATATACAGAGAAACAATTTTGTGCTAAACATATAAAGAAATCTATGATTTATGCATGTGCATTTAATAAGTTACACAACTGATCATATAACAGGTTCTGGAAGTTGAAAGATCAAAGTCAATTTGAGAACTGTTACTGAAAGATGTTCTTTTTTTCAGAAATTTGAAACCTTTCTGATATTGATTTTGGCCATAGCAATCTGTGTCCAAAATGATGAACTGTAGCTGTTCTTCTAGTCTATGAGGTGTTTGTCCCCAGAGACTTCCTTTCTGTATCTGTTTAAGTAATTTGCCAGGATTCTGTCTGCTAAGAAAATGAGAAACCTAGTATACAGCCTTTGCCTAGAAAAAATTGGCTAGATCCTGTTTCTCTGACTCTTAGACACCAAGAATAAAAATATAAAATAGGAAGGGTCTTTAGGGCTCCACGATTCCCTCATTATGTAGATGAGCAAGGTAGACAAGGCCTTCGAGAGGTATGACTTATCCAATGAGGAGGGAGACCTTGACCCAGCACTCAGGCACAACAAAGTCCTGCTGGGGCTGGGCGACCGGTGCTGAAGAAGAGGTGCGAGGAGGCTGTCAGCTTCAGCCAAGAGGGAAATTAGACATTGCTGTCCTATTGGTTGCACTAAGATTAAGACACTGAAAGAACCCAAGAATGTAAATGGGAATTATGCCATCACAGAAGACCGCAAACCTTATCTTCTTGTTCTCACCCCAGGCTGGAAGGCCCATGGCCCCAGAGGTCCTAAAAGAGAATTCTTCAACAAAACTAGGGGGGCTGTTCCCCTGGCCTCTGTGTGTTTCCCCAGAGGCTCACCCTTTCTCTTTGCTTTACACCCGGGCTCCATCCGAACATACTTCTACTCTGGTGTTATTGAGGTCAGAGTTTCTCAGACTTTCTCTTGTAATCATTTTTTTTTTCATTTTAATTGCGATGAAATACACATAACATAAAGTTTACCATCTTAATCACTTTAAAGTGTGCAGCTCAGTGGCACTAAGTACCTTCGCACTGCTGGGCTACCATCACCACTGTTTATCCCCAAAACTCTGTTTGTCTACCCAAACTGAAAGTCTGTGCCCACTGATATGCCAAATTAACAAATTGCCATAGCCAATAACCTCTCCCCTCCCTGTGGCCCCTGGCAGCCACAACTCTACTCTTCAGTTTCTATGAACTTGACTATACCAGGTGCCTCTCATAAGTGGAATCATAGAGTATTTGACCTTTTGTGTTGGCTAACTTCACTTAGCACAATTCCCTCAGGATTCGTCCATGTTGTAGCATGCGTCAGAATTTCCTTCCTTTTTAAAGCTAAATAGTATTGCGTTCTGTGGGTATATTTTGTTTATCCATTCATCCACCAGTGGACACTGGGTGGCTTTGACCTTTTGGCTGTTGTGAATAATGCTGCTTATGAACAAGGATGTACAAGTACGGTTCCTGCTTTCAGTGAGGATATACACCCATCTCAAATGTTCTGAACACAACCTACACAGTCAGAAATACATTTTACATCATATTCAGTGTATGTACTGAAACAAAAGTGTCCCAAAACATTACCTACCATTGCTCTGACATTTACTGTTCTTATTTAATATTTTTAAATGCAGCTCAAACTACACAAACTCATTTTGTCAGCCAATGTTCACAGAGCACTGTCTAGGTTACTGACCCACTGAAACAGGCTATGCCAAAGACGTGAGGAAGGAGGAGGAAATGCTCTTACTGTACCTGCCATGTTCCTAGCTTAGTCCCTTGTGTAAACTATCTATTCAGTCTTCCCCGTGGCCTCAGAAGGGAGTTCTTCTTTGTCCATTTTACAGATGAGGAAACCAAAGCCCAGGAATGTAAGAAGCCTGGCCAAGGATTTGCAGGGAGCCTGTTCCCTCTCAGATCAGCCCCGGGCCCTCTCTCTAGCCCACAAGGCTGGAATGTCACTAGTTTACAGGGCACCCGGAAGTACTCTCCTAGGAGAACCCATAAACAGTCTAATAGAGCCAAGGAGAGCTTTAACCGAAGGGACTGACAACTCAGAAAATTTGGGAGCCCATTCCCAGGCTCACAAAGTAGGTAGCTGGGGTGTATGTCAGGCAAGAAGGGGGTATTTTCCATTAGACCACATGAACAACTGCCTCCTTCGCTTAATGACTAAAGTGGACACAGTCTCTAGAATTGAGTTTGGCACCTTTGTAATGGGCTCTTCCAGTCCACAGAGACATTAATTAGTAAACTGCAGCTTCTCTGTATTCACTGTGGCTTTAGCAGACGGCAACGTTTTTTGGAGGAGTTACTCAGGCTGTGAGAGTGTGGTGAATCAGTAAATATTGCCATATTGATTAATTTTCATATTTGTTGACTGCAGTGGCAAATCAATAAATATTGCCTGGCATTAACAGACTGATTATGTTTCCTCCGAATGTTTTCTTTCATAAAGCTTTTTCATGCTCTTGTACTGAAGCCTTGCCCAAATTTAGAGCATAACACGTATTCAATAAAAAATTATTAGCATGGGTAAATGAAGAATACAGAATAACACAAAGGATGGTTGGAATATATGTGCTGTGCATTTGGTGTATCTTCTTTCAGAAATGCTATTAGCTAGATTTGCTCTTTCTCTTCTGCAGATTTCAATTAAAATGTAAACCTCCAAAATCCAGAGCTGAAGCTTTCATAGTCACAGTGGCAGGGCCTGATTCTGGCTGGTTGGCCAGCTCCAGACTCACTTGGAGGCCCTGCTCAGGCCTGTGGCCTGTGCGAAGGGCACAGGAAGAGCTTTTAAGGAAGAAATCTTGCTTCTGAACAAAGGCTGATATTTCCCTAAAAGCCTTTAATATCTGCCCTCTTTCTGTATTGTCAAGAGAACTATGTCCCAAAGAGCCTGTTAGGAGACTTGGGGGAGGAGGTGGAAGGAAGCCTGGCTACAGGTGATGGTGGAGGTGGTGTTTGTGCACAGGGATGGAGGTCTGCAGATAGCAGAGGCTGGCATCTGGAATTCATCGGGCAGTCCAAGTAGCTGACAGGAGCCAAAGGACAGCTTCCCAGCACTGGCCCACCTGCTCACCTCAGAGGGCCTTCTGCCATTGGCCGAGCGCATTTGCTAGAGCAGCACTCGCATGATCCCACCATGGCACGGAAAGTATTTAAGTTCTACCACAGAGAATTCCATCCCCACTTAGAGCTTCTTAAGTGACAGAAATATACAAGGAGACAAGGAATGTAGGGACAATGGGCAGGCAATCCAGCTTTCACACACGTGCACGCACTCACCCATCTAGATTGAAAAGGCCATTCCTCCTTTAAAAATGAGGACTCCGTGGGATCGCAAGCATTTCTTTAGCATCTGTCTACTATGATTAGGTGGTAACAAATACTGAATGCTAACTGTATGCTAGACTGTGTATAAACACTTCATAAAAATAGGGTAAGTATATAACAAAACAGTCCTGCAGGGACAAAAGATGTAAACTGAATCAGGAGTACCCTATAGATGGATCAAGTTTTTGAATCCTCAGTAACTCAAAAAAGTAGATGCTATTAGAATCACCATTGTAGACAAAGAAACCAAGGCTCAGAGAGCTCACAATGGGTGTGTGGTGAAGCCAGGATATTACCCTAGGGGTGTCTGACTTGAAAGAACTCTTTCTTTGACACAGCCTCCGCTACAGACACCTGAGCTGTGCCGTTGTGTAGATCTAGCCCTTCTGGACTCCACTGCTGGTTCAAAACACAAACAAATGAAGTTCAAAGTGTCCAGATGACAGGAAACCCAGTGACTGGGGACTATTTCTTTTGAAAGTCTATTTAACACTAAAGCTAGAGAATTGAGTTGGATTAATTGGCTTGTAAGGATAAGGCAGAGAGTTTTGGGGGTTTCGTTTGCTTTTGGCATTTGGGGAGTAGAGAATAATAAGCAGGGGAAGACAAGAAAAACAACCAATAGTTGGGTAGAACTGTTAACCACATAGCTTCACTTCTTGAAACAATTTGATGCTAATTTCACACAACCACAGAAGATGTATGTTCTGAAAACGCAGAGAGGATTGTTTAAATAGATAAATCCATACAATATTGTCAGTTACAATTTTGAAAAAATATATATTATCTATTTGATCACAAGAAAAAAAAACCTTTTTTCTCATGAGCCACTTGTAAAAATGGAGACATTCTCTGATTTTATGAGTTCTGTTTTCCTATTGACAGTTTGGGGTAGGTTAATGTAAGTCACCCACAGAATTTACTGAGCATGTACTGCATGCTAGGCATCATTCTAAGCATTTCACTCATGTCATTCTCTCAGCTTTCTGGGATGGTTATCCCCATTTACAGACAAGGGCAATGATGCACAGAGAGGTTAAGTGACTTGCCCAGAGTCTCACAGCTAGTGTGTGACAGAGCTGGAATTTGAACTTGGTTTTACTCCTGAGCCCATGCTTTTCACCCTGCTTCCAAATAACAGCCTCCATTTCGGCTATTAGACTTCAAAATATTTCTAAAATACTGATTATTGATATGTCTTTGAATAACAGAACAGCATTTCTGAATTGTGTGTCATCCCTGGGTATATTTAGATGTTGGAAAATACACTTTAATTAGTAGTTGATATAATTAAGATATTTATCTTTAAGTGTCTGGAGCATATCAGTATTTCCATCTTCCCTCTCAGAATGTCCAAGAAATGATCATATTATTACATTTTGAAGTGCATCTGAATGCTATTGTTTTTTCTAACAATCCCTGTTACTAGTCATGCTAAGTTGCCTCAGAGCTAGAACCACAGAGAGAAAACTCAATGCCTTTGAAGATATTAAGTTTAATATACAAATTTTGAAGAAAAATGAACAATTAAAACTTGAGTATTTATATCCATTGGTCTCTGCCTAAGATTCCATGTTGCCTGGGGGACCGATTTCCCAACTTCTGGACTCAGATGCTGGTAGGTGAGACCAGAAACCTGGGGTGGACTTCGGGAGTATCAGGATGTGGTATGTTCTGCAGAGTTTTTAGTAAAACTTGATGGGTCAAAAACAAACTAAAATAATGCCATAGAGGATGCTAACACCTAGACAGAAAGTATTCAGAAGGATCGGAATGGAAACTTCTTCCAGTTGTAAATGAATGTCTTTGTTGTTTTTTTTATCCCTTCTGTTTAACCTCCAAACTAGAATTGCCAGATAAAATACAAGAAACCCAGTTAAATTTGAATTTCAGATTAACAAGGAATAACGTTTTTAGTGTAAGTCTATCCCATGCATTTATTGGAATAAATTTTTGGTGTAAGTACATCCCACACAATATTTGGGACATACTTATACTAAAAAATTATGTATATTTTACCTAAAATTTAACTGGGCATCCTGTATATTTATTTGCTAATTCTAGCAACCCCACCAAACACCACACAGACTGTGTAGGTCCAACTAGACTTTAACTTAAATCCATAACTTAGCAAAGAATCAAAGATAGATAAGGGGAAGAGAGGGGAGAAAAGAGATGGGAGAAGAGATTAAGAAATGGAAGGAGAAAGAGAGAAAGTAAGAATGATGCTGGCAATGTGCCAAGTCAAATAACTAGCATTTGCAAGAAAGAAATTCTAAAACTGAGGTCATAGGATGGAAAAAGTCTGTTTCACAGATTCTTTAGCCAGAATGTTGGCCAAAAAAAAAAAAAAAAAAAAAAGCAGGCATACTATCCCCATCTGAATACTGAATCTCATCCAGGAATGGAAAGATTTGGAATTTGAAGACTCTTAGCTTCCAGCTTTGTTAGAATACCACAATTCTTTATTAATTACATGGAGGATTTTGTTTTTTTTTTTCAGCAAGATGCTTTGGTAATTTGATATCAAAGAAAGCTAACTAACTTCAGTTTATATGACTAAGATGCATTTGAAACTTCGTGGATAACTTTTGTTTGCTTGCCTCGCACTGAAATACGAAAGACTATCAGATACCTGATATGGAGAAGACTTTACCTCTATTTCAAAACCACACTGTTTGCTGTGAAGCATGAAGAAGGCTTTTTTTTTTTTAAGTTAAAAACTACTAACTGACAGCTTTAAGAAAGATTTTTTTCTTTAATCTCTAACCAGACAAATTGCTGTAAGCAAGAAACATCTTGCCTTAATCTGGACACGTCACAGATGTGACACTGTTCTGTAGAAGATGGCTTTTTAACTGTAGATGGGGGAAAATAACCTTTGGAATTTTCAGTATGTTATTGGAAGCAAGTTTACTCGTTTTTGACTTACTAAGCCACAGCTGGAGCCAGCCTTCATCGGGGTAAGAATATTTTCATGCTATTATTATATTTTTCATATTTCAAGAGTAGAATTATTACATTTGGGGAAATATGGCCTTCGAGGCTTGTACTATATCTGTCGACTACGCAAATGTGAATGTCTTCTGCAAGGGGAGAGGAGCCCACAGTTACCGTCTGTGCCGTAAACTTAAAGATTTCAACAGATGATAGGTTGGGGCTGCTGGAGGAGGAATTGGATCACAACATCATTTTGGATAAAAGAAAATCTTGTATCTTTGAGAGGCATTGAAAGGGCTGGGCTTACAGCCTCCCTCAGAGCCAAGCAGCTCTGTGCCAGGCCCTCATTTCTATAGTTGTTGTATTCTTGCTGCTGCTTTAAAAAGAGAAAGCTCAACCTAACGGTGCAGGGAATTCTCTGACCAAATTAATTATGAATCTGCCTGATAATATTTTCCTTCCAGTTAGTGAACTATGAACCACTACTGCTTTTTTTTTATCATCTTGCCTCCATTCTGCATCTTACTGTTTCTTTTATAAGGTACCTTGTGTGGTCAGTTTGGAGAAAGAACACTGTTAGTCTATATTTTCCCTTAAAGAGACTCCAGAAGCTTCTGAGTCCGTCTCTCCCCACAGAGTCAGAGGTGGCCTGGCTGCCTGTGGAAATGCATGAGAAGCCGCAGGGAACCACCCACAGGACAGCCCGGTTAGTAGCAAGTGCTGTTCTGATAGGATGAATGTCCACAGGAAGTCGTCAGGTGACATAAATAACCCAGAACCCCATCCCTGTAGTGAACTTAAGTACCCTATCCAACCAGCTTATTTTTTCAATCCCATCTCCTTACCATGGCTCTTAACTAGGATGGGCATCAGATCATCTGGGAAGCTTTCCAAAATATTAATATCTGCTCTCTGAAGAGTCTTGGCCAATCTGTGCCTGCTTCTGTGATTCTGATACACGATCTATGTTGGAAATCATACTCAGGAGGCCCCAAACCCAGCTAACCATCAGAATCACTGTGGAGGCTTTAAAATGCACATTCCTGGGCTCCCTCCACCAGAGATTCTGGTCCTATGTGGCCAAGTTTTGGAATTTGCATATTTTTAAGTTTCCCAGTTAATTTTGGTGATTGTCAGATTTGGAAACTACCTTTACCTTAACTGAATCACATTAATTTCAACAACAAAAAAGGGGCAGGGACTGACTAAAAAGAAAAGCAATCTAGTCATATGTACTTGTACTGTTAGAGCAACATCCTACATATCCATTGTTTTCTCCTTAAACTTCTTCCAGCTTCATCCCTGCTGGCTTCTCTCCCATCCCAGGGGAAGAAGTGCCTAATCCTTTTCTCCTCTGGTACCCCGACCTCATCCCTTTCCTCCCTCCTTCTCCAGACCCATCTTCTTCTTTCTTAACTACTCTTCCTTCCTGGGCCATGACAAGCTCATATTTATTCGTAATAAATAATGACAGACATATAAAACACTACAAAGTGGAAATTCACCTTAGTTACTGACTGAACATTTTGAAATGTGGGTTATCCTGAGACATAATACATCTCATGATCCAGAATTGTGTACTTTAATCCACTAACTAGATGACCCAAGGGATAGAAAAGCAAGTCAAAGGCAAACAACACTATTAGTTTCTTGTTGGTTTTAATTTCTAGAATTTAGAAATAGTATAGGAGCTAAATCCCTGAAGCCGAGTGGTTCTCCACGATGGAATCTGTACCTCCCAATACCTAGTACTTCATTTTACACAATTACAGCCACAGATATGATACTATATATTAATGCTGACCTTCTGTCTAGGGCTTCTGCCTAACATCCGAGGTCTAAGCTAGCGTGGATGGCTATATTAATGGTGTTTCCTTAAGGTACCTCCATGGGCGTAAAGGAAGGTGTCTGACCTGGGGTGCCTGCAGGCCTGGTGCCTGTATCAGTAAGGTATTACTGATGTAGGAATGGCTCTGAGACTTCAAGATCACACCAGAAGTTCAAGGATCATAGAGCTTGTGTATTCAGAACAAATTTCTGAAACTCTATTATAACCCTAGGTGAGCTATTGAAGATAGTTTTCACAGTAGAGAGAATAAAGGAACTTAAATGGAGGTAAAGTTTCTACACTTCACTCAAAGTGGAGACCAAGTAAACTGTGATAAGTTATCTGTGTGTATGGCAATACTCAGAGCAACCCCTGAAGAAACTATAACATTATAAGTAAATCAAAGTGGAACTCTACAAAATGTTCAAGTAATCCACATTAAAGCAAGAAAAAAGAAAAAGAAGAATGGGAAACAAAAGGTAAAAACAGTAGAATAATATGGCAGACTTAAACCCTAACATATCAGTAATTACATTCAATGTAAATGGTCTAAATACCCCAATTAAAAGAGATGAGTAGAGCGGATTTTTAAAAAAATAACCCAACTATTCTCTATAAGAAACTCACTTCAAACATGACATAGGTAAGACAAAAGTGTAAATATCAAAAAGCTACATCATGCAAAAATTAATCAACAAATCAGGAGTGGCTGTATTAGTATTTTTAGAAAGTAGATTTCAGGGCTAAGAAAATTACTAGGGACAAAGAGGGAAATCACAAAAGGTTCAAGAAGAGATACTGGCCTGAAGTGTGTATGTAGAAGCAACAGTACTTCAAAATACATAAAGCAAAAACTGATAGGACTGAAAAGATAACTAAACAAATCTGCAAGTTACAGTTAGAGACTTCAAGACCCCACTCTCAGCAATTAATAGACTACTAGATAGGAAAACAGCAATGATATAAAAGTAACTGAACAATATCACCAAACAACAGGATCTCATTGACATTAATAGAATCCTTCACCCTACAGCAGTAGAATACACATTCTTTTCAATTCCCCGTGGATCATTCACCAAAAAAAAGCTTATTCTGGATCATAAAACAAACCATGACAAATTTAAAAGATTTAAAAATCATACCCAATATGTTGTCTGATCATAACAGAATCAAACTAAAAATCAATCACAGGAAGATAGTAGGAAAATCTCCAAACACTCAGAAATTAAACAGCACACTTCTAAATAACCGACAAGACAAAGAAGGAATTTCAGGGATAATTTATAGCATACATAGAAGTGAATGAAAATGAAAACAGCATACCAAAATTTGTGGAATGCAACTAAAGCAATGCTGAGATGGAAATTTACAGCACTAAATGCTTACATTAGAAATGAGAAAAAATATCAAATCAGTTATCAAAGTCCTACCTCAACACACAAGAAAAAGAAGAGCAAAACAAACTTGATGCAAGGAGAAAAAAAGAAAATATTAATAAAGATAAGAACAGAAATCAATAAAATGGGAAACAGGAATACAGTAGAGAAAATTAATAAAAAGATGGTTCTTTGAAGAAATTTATAAAATTCTAGCAAGATTGAAGATAACAAGAGAGAAAATAAAAATAACCAGTATCAGGAAAGCAAGCAACAGGATGTCACAACAGACCCTATAGATGTCAAAAGGTTAAAATTGTCCTGTGAACAACTCTACACACACAAACTTGACAATTTGCATATGAGTCATTCCTTGAAAACCACAAATTATCAAATCTCAACCAAATTCAAATACTTGACCTGAATGACCCTAATAACTTTTAATTTTTTTATTTCATAATTTAAAAGCCCCCCAAAAAAGAAATCTCTTGGCACAAATGGTTTCACTGGAGAATTTTATCATATGTTTAAAGAAGAATTAACATTAACTTTATATAGTCTATTCCAGAAAATAAAAGGAGAAACCTTTCCCAAATCCTATGAGGCCAGTATTACCCAGATGCCAAAACCAGACTAAGACAAAACAAAACCCCAAAATTATAGACCAACATCTTCCATAAATATAAGCAAAAAAATTTTTTTTCAAGAAAATTTTAGCAAGTTGAATCCAACAATGTATAAAAAATAGTAATACACCATGACCAAGTGGGATTTATTCTAGGCATGCAAGGCTGGTTCAATATATGAAAATCAACCAATGTAATCTACTCTATCAACAGGCTAAAGAGGAAAAGGCATTTGATCATATCAATTGATGCAGACAAAGCATTTGAAAAAATTCAACAGTCATCATTATAAAAACTTTCAGTATACTAGGAATAGAAGGCAACTTCCTCAACCTCATAAAGAACATCTAAAAGATACTTAGAGCTAACAGCTAATTTTGTACTTCATAGTGAAAGAATGAATGCTTTCCCTCTAAGATCAAGAGCAAGGTAAGGACATTTGCTGTCACCATTCTTGTCAGTGTAATACTGGAAATACTAGCCACTGCAATATGGCAAGAAAAAAAAGAGAAAACAATATATATTGGAAAAGAAGAAATAAAGCTGTCTCTATTTAGAGACAACATACTTATCTATATTTTAAAAAATCCCAAGATGCTACCAAATAGAACTAATAAATGAATTCTGTAAGATTTACAGGATACCAGATCAACACACAAAAATCAATTGCATCTCTATATACTGATAACAAATAGAGCAAAAATAAAAATATAATTTCATTTACAACTGCTTCAAGGAAAATGAAATACTTAGATGTAAATCTAACAAAGGTATGTATAGGGATCTCTGTGATGAAAATTACAAAATGTTGATGCCTAAATGCCTAAAATGTTCTTACATGATGTCTACAAACACATCTGTCAACACTATGAAGCAATTTCTCCTAGGAGAAGAGTGCTGACTCTTATCGATGGTGAGCCTTAGAAATTTGCTGGGTAAATATGTAAAAGATCAAGTGCTTAAATGGATAAAAATTATTGGCAGCACCTGTACTGATACAAACATTTTCCACTGTCTCAATATCAAAAGCTTAAGAATTTCAGACTCCCAAAGTGAGTCAGAGTGCTTGGATTGTTTTGCATGAGTGTAGCTAGCCAGAATCAACAATCTTAGAGTTGAGCCTGAGGTAGAATTTCCAAATCCTCAAACGTGATGGTGACAGCCACCCAGCCCCCCAGTGCTGTGCAGTCCAAGGCATGAGTCACAGGCAGACCCTTGGACACTCAGCACACTGAAGTGATGCCCAGCTTGGCCCCAGCACTTCTTCATTAGTGGTGTCAGAAGACACGTAGCTATCCTGCGAGCAAAGAAATAAGCTTTTAAAAAAACAAATAAGCTGCTAAAACAGTAGTCCAAAGGCAGGGATTAGAGATGCCTGGCTACAGATTGTTGTTGCATAGATCAGTTTAGAGTTTTCAAGCTAGGTAGGAGTTTAGAGATGATCTTGTTCCTGGAACTTGGGTTAGGTCCAGAAGTGACATAGCGCTTTGCCATCACCCAATCCTACAGATGATATGCACTTAAAATTCTATTTGACCAGCCTGGGAATATGCAGAGCAATTTTAGAGAAGAAAAAATCAGGCATCACAGAACGTCTGAAATGAGACCTTGTGAGACAAGCAGCAGATAGATTGGCAGCATCGACACTCTTATTTATGGTCCAAAACAATGTTTTTCAAAGCCCTTCCAATTCTATTATACCTGTTGTCTTCAACAACAACCCCTGAAGAAGACAGAGTTGGTTTTATCATTCCCATTATAAAGAAACCACAGAGAAGTTTATGGCTAAGTAGTTAATATCAGAACCAGGAGGAGAACTCAGATCCTCAGAGCCACAGATTCTCAGCCTTGAATACCTGACAGAGATATCAGGCCCTGAAAGGAGTTTTCAGACCTTGGATCCTTAGCATGATCTGTTTTTCTTTTGTTCTGATCCCAAGGGCCTTTCTCTATGAGCAGAAACCCTTGCTCATTTGAAACAGAGTATTAGCCTTTACAGCAGAAGGTTGTGCAGAAACCTAACTCATCATCTACTGATTGCCCTTCCTTACTACAATTGCTCTGCAGACCTGAAGCCTGCATTTTTTTTTCTTTTTTTCCTGAAAAAACTCCAGGCTCTTAGCAGTGGGCCTCTGGATTGGAAAGTCTTTTTCAAGGCAGGCTATCTGCAGTCTCACACACACACCCAACTACCCACACCAGAGCAGGGATGGGCAGAAGGCCACCTCATCCCACCTGCAGTGCCCCCAGCCGAGTAGGTGGCAGGACCCCTCGTGGCACTGAAAATTCTCAAATATGCAGGAGTCGGATCTGCCACTTTCCAGTCTCTGCTTATAAAAGTCAGATGGACTTTTTTTCTGTTGGGTGGGAAGAAAAGTTGTGTTAAGAGACCTGATGGCTTCACATCTCCAGGGCATGGCAAGGGCCTCACATTTTCAGAAGAAACAGATGACAGAAGAGGAGAGCACAGGGAATGGGAAGGCTGGCGGGCTCCTTCTCCGTGGCTGCCAGAATTCCACCAGTACAAAGAAGTTGCACGTTGTGCTATCAGAGGTGTAGAGCTTTCGCTAGTCCAAGTTCTGGGCCTCCAGAGACCACATGCAATAGAGTATTTTATAAATATATAAATAAATTATAGCTTATAACTTATATATGTAAGTATTATATATAATTTATATGTATTTATAAATGCTATATATATATATATATGAGCAACATAATAAGTATACCTTGATCCTCTTCTTTTTTTGGCAAACTAAGTGGGTATAGACATGACTGTGTAGATATCTGACTCATGGCCTGGATTAGACCTTCTACATGAAATGAAATGCAAAGTTTAAATAATAGAAGCATAGGACAAGCCCGCTTAAAGTTGCACACTTTAACTAAGATGCAATGATTTTAGCCTCCGTGTAAATGACCTGAGCGCTGGTGCTGTAACTGGATGTGGTGGTGGAGTGAGACATGGAGGAGGAGAAAGCTCTGTTAATGAGATTTTTTACGTTCTTCCAAGCAGCCAAGAGTTTATGCGATAGTATGTCAAATTCTTTTCTCAGGCAGTTCATTTGAGAATTTTATCTGCACTTCTTCCCAAAAAACGGGTCAATTCAGTTTGAATGGTTTAGAGGTTACCTGTCGGTGCCGCCAGCAGGCTGGGGTGAGTGAGTGCCTGCCGTGGGTACGTGACGGCTCATGTTTAGATGCATGTGACTGAGGGTGCTTCCCCGACTCAAGTCATCTTTTCTCAGATTCTGGAGAGTTCTCTGGCTAGGGAAGATGGCTTTGTGATTGAACATCTTTATTTTTACAGGTAGTTCATCTTCATCAGTTCCCTATTTTATGGCATTAAAGTGTGTGTAAGTGCCCACAAATTCTCAGAATTACACATTAAAGATGAAATCCCATCTCTTACCCAAAAGAAAAATCAAAGTGAAAATGTAGTGTTGTGCTGTCAGTTTGAGAAATCTTCTGCTTATCAAGGTTGTTGGAACTAAATGTGTTCATTTGTAATGAAACAAGTGGGCACGGGGAGAGCCTGCCACCTCTATCCTGTGCAGTTAGGGGCCTGCGTGTATAATCAGAGTTTTTATAGGAAAATACGTTTCCCAGAACTTTTGCTTGCAACTTAAGGACACACTTCCAGCCTATCTCAAGAGAGCTGACTAGAAAAGTATATTTATGCTTATAAGTGTAGGTACCTGGCACTAAGTCCCCAGGTTGTTGGGAAACTAATGAATTCAATGGGTCAGGCTGGACATGGCTCAACCTACTAAGTATACTAGGTTCCATCTGGGAGACTCCCCAGCGAAAAGCTGAGTGTGGGGCCTGAGCTCCTAGGTATGAGCCCCCCAGCTGGGGAATCCAGAGCTGTGCTTGTCAGTCCAGGAGCCACTAGGCCCAGGTGCCTATTAAGTTCTCAAAACGTGGAGAGTCTGAACTGAGATGGGCTGTGAATATCAAATACACACTGGAATGAACACTTCATACCAAAGAGAAAAAGTCAAATCCTCATTAGTAATCTATTACCAATTGCCTGTTGAAATGGCAAAATTTGGGGTGTACTGGGTTAAATAAATGTGTTATTAAATTAATTTTCCCATTTCTTTTTACTTTTCCAGCATAGCCCCTAAAATTTTTGAAATTACATAGGTGGTGCACATTATATTTCTGTTAGAGAACCCGGTTGTAGAAACTCAGCCAGTGTGGGGTAGTCAGGGAGGGATCCTATACAGAGAGCAATGCAGTTTCAAGCTGATTACAGGCATTTCTGTCCTAAATGCCCTCAGCAGCCCAACCCAGGAGCTGCTCCCCGGCTTCCTTGGGTAGCTCCAGCCCATGCCCAGCAGCGCCTGTGGCCGGCAGTGGACCCCTCTCCTTGCCCTCCGTCCTTCTGCCCTCCGTCCAGGGCAGCCCCATGCTCCAGACAGCTGCCTCTTCTGACTGAGCACTTCCTCTCTCCCACCCCTCTAGGAGCTCAGCAGATAACAGGAGTCTGGTTAACAAGGCCCATCCTCCTTTGAAGGCTTTCCTTTAAAATATCAACCCACAGTCTCTCCCTGAGTTCAGAAATTTTAAAAACTCTGAATGTCTGAAGTTTTTTAAAAACTCGTCTGGGGAAACTGACTGAAAACTCCTTGCAGCTTTGATCACACTACCTGTGACTATGTCTGGGCCCCATTCGGCGGCCCCAGACCAGCCCGGTGCTGTAGAGTGTGTGGTGGAGGGATCGTTTTGCCTTTGTAAAGTACAGAAGGAGTTCTGAATCCTGAAACACCTCCAGACCCAAAGGCTTCAGATGAGGCATGTGGGCCTGAAGCTATTTGTCCCTCCCTTAAAATCTGGCTTCCTTCACCCAGTTCTCCATCTAGGCTGCCTTAAAGACCATCTTTCTGAAAGACAGGTCTAATCAGGCCATGGTCCGCCTTCCTAAGGACTCCCACGGCCTCCAGAACCAGGTCCCGGCCCCTTGACGGGTGTCCAGGCTCCACATCAGTGGGTACTTATCACTTGGGGCTGTGGAGACTCATAAGACTCTTGAAATGTGGTCTCTCGCCTCCAAGAAGGGAGGTGAGCACCTGGAGTCACAGCAGGATGAAGTGCAGAAGTGACGCAGTTGCCTATGAGTACAGGCAGAATGAGAGACGCAGAGAGCAGGGCAGCTGGGGCTCCCATCCCGAGTGTGCTGAGAAGGCAGGGGGCTGGCCGGGTGGCGGGGTAGGAGGAGGAGGGAAAGGGGAGCACAGCTTCCTGCCCCCTCTCCTGGGGGTCTGTCTGCTCCAGATAGTTAATGAGGGTTGACCTGTTACCTGCCATTCCAGTGGGCCCGGGGGACTCCCAGAGGATACTGCCTTCTAGAATGAAATATGTTCCCTGTGTTTTGTCATTTGAACTGATTCCTTAGACACACATAACCAGATGTGGAAGTTCATTATTTTCATCCCTGTGTCAGTTAGGAAAGTTGACTGGAGCATGCTAAGCCAAAGTCTACTCTGCCAGCTCTATCTGCTGCTCTCCGCCACCTCTGGATTACATGTCAAGTTGGAAAGCCAACCGCTTTCCAAAAAAATCTATACAGCTAGGCTAAGGTATCTAAACGATAGCCCAGCCTTGTAAGGGAAATGTTGGCCCAGCCATGTGAACCAGCAGAACGGAGCAGGGAAGGCAGCCAATAATTCGTGAGTATTGGTAGCAAAAACCATCCAGGGTGCTGGATCAGCTGAAAGGGCTGCCGTCTGGGGGGTGTACAAAAGGGGGATGCGAGGCTTCACTACATACATTCCATTGTTATGGAATTGTCGTTTATCATGTAACCGAATGACAACTGCTAATAACGCTTTATTCCTTGGGGTACAAAAGCTTGCATACCCATATTGTTTCTCAAATGCAACAAGTGCCAATACAGGTTATGAGAGAGTGTTTTGTTTTCTCAACTTTATGGAGAAGGACATTGGCAGTCAGTGTTACCAGCAGCTCACGGAACAGGTACAGAAATGCTAGAAGTCCGGCCAGGCCCTGGCTCACTCACGCGCAGAGCACCCAGCTTCCTCTGGCCTGCCAGTGTGACTAACTGCCGGTGGCTCACACCCCCTGCGCCCCCTGCTCTACACCTGCTGCCTGCTTAGTAGGGCGAGAGCGGCCAAGTGGGTCTTCCTTCAGGCAGAGTTTGACCTTGAGTCCATACAGTCCTCTCAAAGCCTATAGCACCCATCTCCAATTTTTCGGCTGGAGAGTTCTGAAAAGCACTGAGGAATAAGAAAGATGTATTTACACAGCGAAAAGGCTAGATTTTTTTTTACATAGGACACCTTCACAATGGAAATAGGGATGCAGTGGGAAGTGAAAGAGGCGTTTCGAGTGCTTATTTACCAACTTGTGAGTATAAATAAGGTACCGAAATTGTTAGCTTTCATGTTCCTTCTTTTTAAAAAAAATTTACTGACTTTATTTTTCCATAATAAGGGGAAAATAGAAAGAAGTACTTGGTAACACAGGACACCAAAAGAAAAAGTCATGGCTGGGAGCATACAGTAGTTATCTCCCTGGTATCAAGGAACCAGCAATAAACCTGAGATTTACAGATTGCAGGATTTGAGGGCAATGCCATTTCTGTAATATCTACCAACTCATTAATTTTCCTTTGGTTGAATTCACCTTGACTTCTAAAAAATATAAGTATTTTCCTTTATTAGAAAAAAGTTAGAATTATTATAAGTGATGATATTAGCTAAGAAATCCTAAGGGTATGTCATTATTTACCTAGGAAAATTAGATTTGGCACATACAGTTTTTACAATATCTGGGGGTAGGAAGAAGGCTTATGTCCAAGAATCTAATGGAAACATACACAGAAAAATAAATTTTTTCTTGCAGAATCACATTTAAAGTTACCCTTTGGGATAATCATGTGACTGTCAGTTAATACTGACTGGAGTTGCAGTTAATACTGGAATTCTGATCTCTACTCATTTTTTTCTTCTCTTTGTCCTTGTAATCCATCACCCAGCTCTCTTCTCTGTAACCTCCAGCAGTCCATTCATTTCCATTTGGTTCAGCTGGGAATCTGTTAATTTGTTAAGTTCCTGCTCTGTCTGGGGCCCATGCTCAGCCCTGGAAATAAAATAAATATGGAATGTGGCATGGCTCCGGCTCAGAAGAAGTTTCACCCTGCAGGGGTGAGGCTGGAGCCTAAGGAGGGCATTTTGATGAAAGGGGACGGGAACTGTGATAGAAGCCACATCAGACAGGCTTGACCCTGCAGCCATCTGGCGCGGGGAGCAGCTCCAGCCTCAAGAAGCTGAAGTGGCTCAAGACCTTCCCACTTCCTGCTGCACTTAACCTGGTACCTGATAACCTGACCCTCCAAAGAATGCAGGACTTTCATGCACCTTGTCCTTCAGAAGTTTAGAGGAGCAGGGAGACCTATTAATACCCAGCCAAAAAAAAAGCAGACCCCTGATGGATTTCAGAGGACGGGGAGATCAGGGGAGGGGAGTGGTCTGGTGGACTTCCTGGAGGAGTGGTCCTTGGGATAGACCCTCAGAGATGTGTAGGGTTCTGTTACCAGAGAAAGGAAGCCAGGCATTGCAGGTCAGGACACCACACCCACGGCTTGCCTCGCCCTCCCTCCTCTCCTCTCCTAGGAAATTCTAGGGCCTTCACCAGCCTGCCCTCCTTCCACCACCTGAGCATCCCAGCCTCAGCTCCCACCTCAGCCTCCATAACCTTTTCCCATCTCTTGCCACGATTAATGAGGTAGAAGAGTGAGAATAAAGATCAGTGCTGGTGAAGAAAGGGGCCAAGACCGAGGGACAAGTAGAATTCACGTCGGTCTCTCTGTGCCTATGGGAGACCTCAGCAAGGGGCTTTTCTGTGCCTTGGGACTCAGTCCTGCAGGGGAAAGAGTTAATATTTCCCTGGGTTTGACTGGAGGATGGCTCAGCCAGGAGAGAGAGGGTGTGGGCCAGGGCAGAAGCCGCCACACCCTCCCTGGGCCTGCCCTTACCAGCCCTGGAGGCTGACGGCCAGGCACAGCTTCCAAAAGCTCCCACCAACGAGGCTGTTCAGAAATGTCCTTAAATAGCCTTTCAGATTTTAGATCATGCAAATGACATGAACTTAGTCCTTCCCTGGGCTCTGATCACTAAATATCCTCCTAAAACAAGAGCTACCTCAGAATGAGTTTCTGCCTTCCTCCAGCAGCCCGCCTATTGGGGTAGCTTTTCATTAAGTTCATTCCCCTCCTGATCCAACCACACAGTCGCAGGCTCTGCAAGGTCTTGTGCCCTGCCCTGTGCCGCCTCGCTGATGGCAGGGTGGCCTCTTGCATTGTCATAGTGCCTGCAGAGGTAGAAGTGGCCGGTGAGATTTATTTGAGTCCCCTGCCCTCCTGCACAGGGTTTCCTTTAAAGAAAGGGCGTTGGGGGGAGGGATGTGTGTGCCAAACACAGCGACAACAGAAGTTTGCAAACCACTGATCTCCATTGTCACCAAAGCCTCTTCACCTCTAAAACCCTATTAAGAGGATTTCCCTGATGCACAAAATCATCATGGTCTGCGTCCTTTGCCTGGGGCCCCGAGTGAAGGATTCGTTTGGGGAAGGCTCAGAGAAGGCAGGGCAACCTCCAGCTTGGACACTGGATGGGGACAAGGGCACAAGAGCATCAGTTCCAAAATACACTCTTGTCCCAAACTGCAGGCTGCGTTTTCAGCAGGTGCATGCGCTTTGGGCAGCTTTATTATGGTGTCTGTATTTTTCGGGGCAATTGTTTGGGTACAGACGTATTAAAAGGTCCTTTGAGGAGTTCGTGGTGCACAAATAAGATTTGTAAATTCCCTCTGAACATGCGATCAGCGTGGGAGGGGTGAGCAGTGCCTCAAAACATGTGCAGATGACCAGATGGTAGTAGTACCACAGACCTGGATGCAGAACTCAGCTGGGTTTGGAGACCAGCCTTGGCCATCCGGCAGCTAGAGGGTGTTCTGGAGCAGGGAGTGGCTTGCAGGTGGGAGGTGAGGAACTTCCGGTTGAGATTGGCTCCGTGAAGAAATAGAAAAGGCAGTGAGGGACCTCCGACAGAGCCTGAAATGACCTGGTTGCCTCAGCTTCTCGAGGGACTGGTGCTCCAGGCCCCAGCCAATAGCAGGGCAAAGCGAGGGGGAGCCCCTTCAGGGCACATTTCCTTACATACCTTCGCCACTCCTCGCGTGCCCACAACCTGGCATTCAGACAGAAATGCACATCACACTGGCATCTTCATCACTGTCCCCCCAGCCCACGTCTCCCCCTGCCCTCCCTGTGCCTGCTGCCCCATCAAGAAAACTAAAAGAAATTCTACCATGCCTGCACAGAAACTCTTCAAAACACAATTCAATTTTCTTTTTAAAGAAACTATATTGCATTATATTAGGATACCTTTAATTAAAATGTACTTGTCAGAAGCCAGATTTTTACTGGGAAACGATCTGGATAAAAAGTAGATGACGAGGTCCAGTCATTCCTACGGGAGGTCTTAGCGCAGTGCAGGCACATTCGGCTCTGTTCCTGTCACTCATAAGCACCCCCACCGTCAGCAAGGCCGGATTCTCAGCAGGTAGTGTGAGCCCTTCCCGTTGCTGCTCTGATTCTAGAGCAGACAAGTTTGCCTAGCCACTTTTTGATTTTGAAGTTAGACAATGAGCTTTAAAAAGTGTGGTTATTATAAATTCAAGTGTTTTTTTTTTAAATAAACTTTCCTCTAACTTATTTTGAGCTCATTATTTTTCAGCTCTCTAGGTACATCTTAAATGTTTTCCTTCCATTTGTAGTCATGGATCAAAGTTCTCTGTGCACTGTTACAGGTCTTGTCTCTTACAAAGGGGTGCGTTCTTATGATTTTCAATTAAATACCTGTGCCCCCACCCAGGCCCTGGGGACACAGAAAGGAGTGAGGCCAGACAGTTCCTTCAAGGAGCACCTGAGTCAGGTAGATAGACTTGAAGATAATCACAATATAGGGTGGCAAATGCACTAATAGGCATGTGTACAGAAAAAGTAATTAAGGCCACTGAGCATCAGGATGTGCCCTTTGGGGTGGCATTTGAAGGTTGAGTAATAGGTGAGAACAGGGAGCAGAAGGAAAGGCATTTCAGGCAGGAGCAAAAGCCCAGGCTGATTGTGAGAAGTGGAATTGCACAGTTTGCCTTGTGCCAGTGTTGAATTCAGGGGCTAGGACAGGGTGGCCCCTGCAATGAGCTGAGGCCAGGCCATGAGCAGCCTGTGTGCCTTAACAAGCAGCACTTACTACAGACTTAGATTTTAGGTGTTCTACGGCAGGATGGGAAATGGAACTTACAGGAAGGACTGGAGGGAAGTTAGTAAGCTATTCCAGTGTGAATTAAAGGGATGGAAAACAAGAGGGGCCTAAAAGGAAACTTCAGAAACTGAGCAGATACTTCGAGGAGTTTTATTATCTGTAAAGAGGAGAGAGGGGAAGCCAAAAACCATGTGCGGATGACCAGCTGGGAGTGCCATGGACCTGGATGCGGGACTCAGCAGGGAATGTTGGGTTTGGGCAGAGAGGTAATGGGTTCTGCTTCAGGGCAAATCAAAGTGAAGACACATCCAGGAGGAGATTAATTTATTTGCTCAGCAAACATTTATTGTGTGACTAGCATTGGATTATAACCCAATGCAGAAAGTAAATATGCAAGAGATATAAATAAATGATTGAATAAATGGGGCAAATAGGCAAATCCCCCATACAGAATAATACCAAATAATTTATGTAGATGCTGCCCCCTCAAGGAAGTGGAACATGCTTCCCCACCCTTTAAGCGTGGGTCGTTCTTAGTCATTTCCTTGTGCAATCTGCACGAGGAAGAGGGGTGGGGGGAGCAGGAGTAAGTGTACATGAGGGACACCCGACAGATCAAGCCGAGCATCGTCAGTGATGAATCATGTCGGTGATGTGCACTCTTGATGTGATGGAGTAAGAATAGCCCTTTACCTCTGGGGTCTCCCTCCCGGAAACCCCCACCTCATTATCAGAAAAACATTCAGACAACCCAAATTGTAGGAAATCCTGCAAAATTCCTGGCCAACCCTCCTCGCAATGGTCCAGGTCACCAAAAACAAGGAAAGTCTGAGAAATTGTCAGAGCCATGAAGAAGAACCTAGGGTAACAAGACAACTGCGCGTCACCTTCTTTCTATCCTGGACAGGATCCTGCACAGAAAAAGAACATTAGGTGAAAATCAAAGAAATCAGAATGAAGTATGGATTGTAGTTAGTGAGAATGTGTCAAGATCAGTGTATTAGTTGTGACAAGGGTAGCATGCTGCCATAATGTCGTAACAACAGAGGAAGCTGGGTACTGAACTTCCAAGAACTCTGTGTATCCTCTTGGTTATATAGTTCTGTGAATCTGAAACTTATAAAATAAGTTTATTTAAAAATAACCGTTGACTAATTACTCTCCTGAGTTTTCCCTTTGAGCCCTGAGTTTCATGCACTGTCTGCTCACTCAGGAAACACTGCCACCTCTCCCTTCTGCAGGCCAGCTACAGCCAACCTCTCCTGAGGTTGCCCTGCCTTGGGAGAGCTCAGCCTCAGGGCCGGAGGTTTATCCTCACTGACTATTAGAACACTACCTCTGAGCTCCTCGCCTTGAAGCTGCCGTGTCTCTCCAATTGCCCAGCTAGTTAACAGGGTGAAATCCCCAGCCCTTGCTCTCCCAGAGAACTTCTCCTTTGTCTGAGTGTCTAGTAGCATTTCCCCAGCCTGAGACAGGCCAAGTCAAATCAGCAATAGTCAAAAAAGTACCTACTTCTGTATAGGTGGCTATTGTTTTAACTATTAAAAATGGCTCTCTGAGTCACCATGAGGAAGATGCAGCAGAAGCTGGGGGTGATTTCTGGTAGAAATACATCCCTTGACAACATGGGAAGTTCCATGCCTAGATCCTTCTGTTTGTTCTGAGTTCAGCATCGCACACTTAATGTGCTTGGGAATCCAGGAGGACTCTTTAAAAGATCCTGGGACATTTTATTTCCTGGATAAGAAAATTCAGGAAGCCTGGGCCCCTTTACCAGACTGGAGCTCTGCGAGTGCAAGGACCATTTCTTATTCAGCCTGGACTCCGTGTTGGCTAGCGCAGTGCCCAACACATATAGGCAATCAACAAACTATTACTTAAGTAATTAATTAATATCACCAGAAATGACAGAGGCTGCTGCTATGCTGTTATTCCAGAACTGTATGAGCTCCCAGATGCAGGAGGCACATTAGAGGCAACACTGCCTGGAGCAGATGAGAGAAACAATCTCGTCTCTGTGATTCCATCAGGCCCTCCCCAGGGCTCTTGGTCAGAAACACCCTCTGCTGCTGGTATTTACCATGTAGTAAGTAAGACTGAGTGAAGGCAAGTGGTCCATCTGGGGGCCTGCTACTGTACCTAAAAATTTATACCATTAAGGTAACTCCTAAAGGGTCTTCTCTGTTGTTATTTGGGGGTCTTTGTTTATCACTTTCCATTTTTAAAAAACACATCCATTTCCTACAATTACAGATTGTAAGGAACCCGTTTGATATGTGTGGCCCACAAGCAGTCCCAAGAGTTTGGGGTACAGAGGAGAATCATTTTAGTGGGTGGGCAGGAGGGAAGACCCATTCCGGAGCATGGGCAGGAGCCCCGGCTGCCTCATGAGAAAGAAGGCCTGAGCCCCGGAGCGGAAGGGGAGCAGTAAAAATGAGAGGGGTTCTCAAAGTAAACTCCACCTACTTCACAGTGCTGTCTAGTGTTAGTCCTGAGATCAGCTGAATTTCCTCCATTTGAATTAAAACCTACGGACCAGGACTCCTGACCCATCTAAAATTGGAGAAATCATAAAGTCTATGATGGACTGAGATCCTTTCTCTCTCCATCCTTTGTCTCCTGTCCTCTGTCAACGCATAGTCCCACTTAGGCAGATATACACCATGACTTCCAGGATGGTAACTACATTTATCATGATTATTACTGAAGATTTTCTCAAGCAGTATGTAAAGGAAGCCCTATTTTGCAGTCAGGTTTGGTTTCAAAAATACATGCTCCCACCTAAATTTTTCACATCAATTATTTTCTTTGCATTTGAGATTCATTCCTGCCACCTGAGAGTCATGTAGATGAGTATGTAGAAAGTTGGATAAGTAAAAAAAAACTTGATTCTGCAATTTTATTCTTCTTTACTTATGCCCAAAATATACCTGATCTAAAACCATGTGGAAATGCTGAAACTTTCCTGAGGAGTGGCTTTGACTGATGCTGGTGACCCTGTTTCTAGTCCGGTCAGTGGAACCCTCCTCTGCAGTCAGTGTGGCAGGCCGTAACAGGCATGGATTGTTTGATACCTTCTGTGTCACCATGAGCAGAGCAACTCCCAGAAGGGTGTTTCTGGTGGGTAGAGATACATGTTGAATGGGTAATCTTGTTTCCCGTAGCAAAAGCCAGTTGTGTGAACCTGAAAATGAGTTTTAGAACAGGTAATATACTTGGCCTAATTTTCAACCCTATTTGATTTTAGGAAAAAAAAAAAGAGTGTGGTGAATTAGTCCTGGTATCTATGAGGTTTTTCTTAAAATTGCAGTTATCTTATTTATATATTCAGACTCCCTAGATTACTTTTATAATGAATCTGGAAGTATCAGAGATAATATGCAAAGGACTTCAAACGTGGTAGTATTAAGGTTGAATTAGGAAAATGCCTTAGTTTGAGGATTCTATATCAATCTCCCACCCAGTCCAATGAATCATTAATAGGATACTTTTTCTTTAATAAAGACCATAAATGTCCATCCATGTTGTCCCAAATGGAAAGATTTCATTCTTTTTTGACTCGAGACTTCATGTTCTTAATTAATGTTCCTCCTCTTTACATTTAAATGATCAGTTTATTATGTTTGTGGCCAAGAGGGTTATTAGATTAATGTAAAAGCCTGCATCTAGTTACAGGCAGCCCACAAGTCCCAAGGGCATATGTTCCAGGGACTGGACAGCTTGGGGTGGAGGGTTGGCTGGATCTCTGCAATGTCCACTTCTGGCTTGGTCCCCACCACAGTCACAGAAGCCAGAACGTCATCTTGGTCCACACGGCACAGGACAGGTTGTTAAAGTTCTGTGAAAAATCTCAAATGACCTGTGGGTGTTCTGAACAAAGAGGCATATGGCTTTTTTCCTCAAGCCTTAGTCGGAGAGAGAGCAACTCAGTAAATAAACTCAGGTGGAGAAACCGTAGGAACCATTGACTTCCAGTGCAGAACAGGGCCCCTCCCACACAGGGTAACACGGATGCAGCCTATATAGTGGACTGTGCCCCTCGCATGACTCTCTACAGTGGGAAGGACTTCGGGACCTTTAGGGGTGTTATGAAAACTGGAGAATAAAACCTATGGGGAAAGCTAACCAGGGCCAGGCTGGTCTGATAAGGAAAGAAGATGGTCATCTGTGCTCCTGCTTTTCATAACTTCACTGTGTTTCCTTATCTAAGAAGCCGTGAGCCACGTGGAGGCAAAGCCTGTTCCGCCTTTATACCTCTGGCACCCAGAATGTCCTTAGCTCATTGCAAGTGGCCAATAAATTAAGAAGTTTATGTTCTCTGTTAGAAAAAGTGAAATGGACTTAAATTATAATCCAGTTATTGTTACAAGATGGAATGGACAATAAAAATACCAGTAGCATGGAGCATTTATTGAGTAATTACCATGTATCAGGCACTGTGGAAAGTGTTTTATGCATTTTCCCTATATAATAATGCCCACAGCATTCCTAGGAGGTAAACGTTCTTATTTTTCCGTTCTTAAAGATGAGAAAATTGAGATAGAGGAACTTTGAGTTCTTTGCACAAGGACACACAGTATGTGGATATAAATCAGTTCGACAATTATGTATGTTTCTAAATGCTCACATGATAAGTGTAGTTACCACCTGTCACCATACAAAGTTACTACAGTATTATTGACTATGTTCCCTATGCTGGGCTTTTCATCTCTGTAACTTATTTTATAACCAGAAGTTTATGCCTCTTTATCCCCTTCACCTATTTTGCCCATCCCTCTTCCCCTTCCCTATGAACAGAACCACCAGTTTGTTCTCTGTACTTATGAATCTCTCTCTGTTTTGTTTGTTTATTCATTTGTTTGTTGTTTTTGGATTCCACATATAAGTCTTTCTCTGTCTGACTCACTACACTTAGCATAATACCCCCTAGATGCATCCATGTTGTCCCAAATGGCAAGATTTCATTCTTTTTTGACTCAAGACTTCATGTTCTTAATTAATGTACATGCAATCAGTTTGATCTAGGAAAGAAAAACTACTCTAGAGTTTGATTTAGAAAAGAGAAACTCTGCAGTAGAAAGGCACTTACTAAAGGCATGTGTGGCTTCTAAGTCCATCAGAAGGTCTAGGGGAGCTATGGTCAGGGAACCACTGGGAAATCAGTGATCCCTACAGGAAATCAGTAAATGCCAGAATGGCAGAAAACTGCTAACACTCTCTGAGATGTCTGCAGCACCTGCAGTGGCATTCACAAAAGGATGCCTGGAAGCCACTAGAGAACCTCCCGTCTGCCATCTGCTGAAGCTTGTCCACATGCTTTCACCACCCTGGGAGAAATGATGGCTTCTCTTCTTCAACCTTCTAACTTGTTCAGGTGCCATTCCCTGCACGCAGGGATTCTCGGAAATGTGGTTCCTAGGTCTTTAGCCCCTGTAGCATGGGGGAGTGCTTTAAAGGGGCGCTGGTGCTGAGAGGTCAACAGACAGATAACCCAGCATACACTCTGCTGCACTTGCAGACAGTTTGGGGACTTCTCCAGAGAGCTCAAAAGATGGGATAGCCTATAGAATCTTCGTATTTCCCCGCAGAGGCTGAAAAACAGGCCAGAAAATGATTTCAGATGTCCCAGCGCTGCCCATGGTATCTGAAAACAACCATTGAAGAGTTCTAAAATGCAGAATGATAATTCCTTAACTTTGTATTGGTGGCTTTGTGCCTTATCCTAGGCATGGAGGAAACACAGCCCTCCCCTGAAAGCATTCTTATTCAGACGGAAGGTGGAGAGAAGGCAGAGCCAGATAAGCTGACACCTAGTACAGTACACTCGCTCTCTGTGAAGTTAGACAAGGTGGGAATAATTGTGCCCTGTGGACTGGAATGGCTTGACTGAGAAGGTGATGGCTTACTTGGAATTAAGGCAGAGGTTTCTACCCTGGCTGAAAAGTAAATTCATTAGGGATGCTTCTCAAAAATACCGATGCCTGTGCCCATCCAAGACCAAGTAAATCTGAATCTCTGGGGATGAGGCCAGTGAATCAGTATTTTTAAAGCACTCCAGGTATGCTAATCCCATTGCTGAGAAACCCGTATGAGGCTTTACGGTTTTGAATGTGCCTTCACCTTTACTGTCTCGTTTGCGCCTCAGCTACCATCCCATTTATTAATGGGTAAACTAAAACTCAGGGTTTGGAATTTTATTCAAGTTCTAGAACTATTCAAGGTGTTCAGCTCTTTTCTTTGTCCAGTTCTATGTTATGTAATGGTTCCCTGTAAACCAATCAACTAGGGAACTTCGAAAAACCTGGATTCCCAGATCACATACCAAGCCTATTAAAGCAGAATATGGGGCTGGGGTGGGAGTCAGGCATCAGTATGTCTTAAAGACCCTAAGTGATTTCACCGTGCAGTGGAGTTCAGAAGCCACTGTGTTGTCCATATTCAGGTAATGTGATGTTGCTATAGCTTAAAAGTGCGTGCATTTGCTAATTAGGAGATATGTTTGGTTCTCTTTCTAAGCCTAACAGTTTATCTGTTCAAATAAATCTCTTAATTAGGGACTTTCTGAGCAATTGATTTGTTGATAACAATAGCTACAAAAATGCAAAAATGGGTATCATGAACCAAAGGACAAATCCTAACTTAGTGGATATATGACCCTTCTAGATTCAATGTATTCTTACTGTCAAAAGTTCAATTAAATAAGCAAACCATTACTAGAAACAGAATAAGCAACCAGCTTACTAATCTACTGACAGTCGGTTAATATTCAGCATCACAGACTTGAGCAAATACGTACATTTCCCCTCTAGTTAGGAATAGATACCCTTTCAAAGAGGTTTAAGTAAAGAAATGCCCACCTCGAATCTGCACAGCCAGGAAGACTTTATGTTCCCAGTCAGAGTGCTCTGACCCCTCTTGTAGTGTCTGCCTGGAAAAGGATCATATTTTTTCACCCACTGTACTTAAAGTCATTCAGCTTTAGGAACTGAATTCTCTAATACAAGAACATCAAGTTCAGAAACTAATTTTCTAGAAGTCCTTGTAACAAACTAGGACAAGAATTTTAAAACTATTTTTGAGGAGAGAGCATTCCCCATTAAAGTGCTATTTCTAAAGCCTGGGCTGTTTTTTGATAGAAATGATAGAGTACATACAGCCCTGCTCCCCTGTAATTCTTTCAGGAGGAAGCAATTTTAAAGTCTGATGTGTTCAGAGAATGCTGCTTTATAACCATGGCCTACATTGCTCTAAATGGAAAAGATGGAGCATTTTCATATATTCACAATCACAGGAACTGGGTGGAAAAGTTCCTGGGTGGAAAGAGTTGTGGGATGTTGAAGGGGAGTGGGCCTAGCATTCCATGGCCCCTAGACCAGGAGTTCACTTTGGGCCACTCAGCAACCCTGGCTAGAATTGCACTTCCAAGAGAAAAGAACAACCAGCACACCTTTAAAACTACACAACTAAAAAAGAAAGAAAAAAAAAAAGTAGGATATCTCAAATAACTCTAATGAGATGTGTCTTTACTACAACCAAGAGAAGTAGGGGACCAGATAAATCAGAGCAACAAGCATGCAGTCTTCTCTTGCCAATGGTCAGTGTTTTACAAGATGTGTTTACAAGGCTGCCCACTGTTTGGTTTCCCAGGCATGGCTCCTAAGCACACTGCCCTGAGCATACCCCTCTTGTGGGCCACCTGCAGCTGTGTGCCATCTGCCTTCCAGCTTCTCTGTGAAGCCACTGCTTACAGGTGCACTGGAGTGCCATACCTCCTGTAAACGATGTCAGCAGAGTTAGGAGCAAGATGGCATAAAGTGGGCCTTTGGGGCCCCCATCTCACTGAGGATAGTCAGTGGGGGTGTGTGCAGGCACTGGTTCTGACCAAAGCCCGCTTTTCTCCCTGCTCAGCTCCTGCACACACACCCTAAATTTAGAGAATCGCTGCTTTCACGGGCTTGTTCTGTGTACACTGTTTGAGGGGACATGTAGAAAAGATTGACATCTTGAAGGGGACTGAGGGCTGAGTGTGGGTAGGTGGGAGAAACATAAAACCTCCTAGAGATTTGAACACCCCTCACCTTCTGCTAAAGGTATGAGCCTGCATGGAGAAGCCACTAGCCATGTGTGGCTATTGAACACTTGAAATGTGTACTCTATTATGTTGGAAAGATACGTTGGCTTAAACATGTTACTAAAGTTAATTTTACTTGTTTCTTTTTACTTTCTGTAACGGGGTTATTAGAAAGTTTTAATTACCTTTTAGGCTTATTACTTCTGTTGGACAGTTTGAATGATGGCTGCTAATAGCTCATGCAATTAGAAGTGATCTTGAAAAGGGACATGCTAAATACTTAATATCATTAATTATCAGTTACTTATTGATGCCTAGCAAATTAGCCCAAAACATAGAGGCTTAAAGCAGCATTTGTTATCCCACAGTTTCTGAGGGCCAGGAATCTGAGTGTGGCTCCCCTGGCTACAGGTTCCTCACAGGCTACAATCCAGATGTTCCCCAGGGCTGCTGTCACCTCAAGGCTTGTCTGGGGAGAGGCCCACTCCCAAGCTCACTTGTGTGGTTGTTGACAAGATTTGCTTTCTGCTGGTTGGGCTGACAACCTCAGTTCCACCTTGGCTGTTGGCCAGAGACCTCCCTCACTTCCTTGCCACAGGGATCTCTCCATACAGCAGCTCACAACATGGCACCTGTTTGCATCCAAGCAAGCCAGAGAGAAGAGCAAAAGGGTATGTGTACAAGCAAGCAGAGGTCACCTGATCTCATGAGTGACATCCTCTCACCTTTGCCCTGCTCTGTTCACTAGAAGCAAGTCACAAGGTCCAGCTACCCTTGGGAGGGGAAATACACAGGGCATGCACCCCGGGAGGTGGGGTCACTGGGGGCCTCCTAGAAGCTGCCAGCCACAGCCAGATGGTGAGAGTCTAGTTAAGATCCTGCTTGTCCACCACATGGTTGCTCTTGAGTGTCATGTACTTACACTAATGGGTCTAACCTGCTGTGTTCATATTTGCCTGTTATTGCAGGAAGAAAAGCTAGAATAATATTTGAGAAACTGCGGACAAGGTGACTTTGGGGGATGAGGGTAGGATGTGAGCAGGTAGGAACAGGATAGGAGGGAGGCATTTCACTTTTCTACTTGGAGAATTCTGAGCTACATGTATGTATTACTTAAAGTAAGAAAAAGAAAAAAGACCATGGGAGTGAGGGAAATGAATAACCTCCACTCACCAAGCGCTCCGGGCCTGGCCTTCCTCTGCGGTGGGGTGTCAGTCAGTCCTGACTCCACTGGCTCCTCTAAGACCTTGAAGCCAGCTCAGGCACTCCCTCCTCCATGGAGCTCTTCCTGAACCTCTCTCTGCTCTAATGCTCATCCCAGCACATTGAAATCAGTGGATTATTTGTCCCTGTCTCTTATTAACTCAGCACTCTTTGCAGGCAGGTACCAGCCTTCTGGGAAATGTATTCCAGGGAGTCAGGCTCAGTTGGTTGAATGAATAAGCCCTTCTCCTTAACAGATATGGGAGTGGTATGAGGAGAGGCCCCTGATTCTCTTTGGGATCCTACCCTGTGGGCCAGGGAAAACTGTGGGAGAGATCTGGCTATGAATACACACCATGGCATGTCTGAGTGTCAGGGCCCTCGGCCCCCACCAGCCTGTCCCAATGGCCTCTAGAGGCCACTCAAAGGACCCTCTTGCAGGTTCCAGATGGAAAAAGTCCCCGTGGGCAGGAGGTTGTGGCCTAGCCCAGTGGTTCTCAAAGCATGGCCTCTAGGTCAGCAGCCTCCACATCACCTGGAGACTTACTAGAAATGCCAATGTGGAGGCCCCACCCCAGGCTTCCTGAATCAGAAACTCAGAGGTGACCCAGCAGTCTGTGGTGTAACAGGTGCTCCAGGTGGTTCTACTGTGGCTCGAGTCTGAGGCTGCTGGCCTAGCTCCTCCTTCTGGCACTCCTGGGAAGCTGCCTGCTTGCCTCCCAGCGGGAGGTCAGACAGTTCTCCGTCCCAGGTCAGGTTCCTTTGTAAACCTTGGCCCACGGCCCCCTCAGAGGACTGATCAGAGGAGGAACTTAGTGCACTTGGCCCCCACCTTATTGTTCCAATTACCTTGAAGAGTATTTTGTGACCTTGTGCTTTTGTGAATGTGTCTTCATGGTGGATTTGGGCACAAGTTGCTCCTGTGGAAAGAATGAAGAATCCTACAGATACGGGATGTGTGAGAGGACATACACTTCTGTGTCAGGTGGAACAGAGCCAGGAGGACTTGGGGGAAGCTCCCTGGGGTTCTTGGCAAATTACTTTATGGGTCTGTTCTCCATTTTCTTGTGCGGTCTGATTTTATTCGTAGATCCTCTCAGAGAAAAGCTGTTAGGTGTCTGTTTGGAGTCACATATCACTAGAGAATACCTAAAGTCAATTGGTCATTTCATAACAGAGGAAGGAACACCCCCCCCTTGTCTCAAGCCATTCAGCTGGGATGCTGACACGGTCCCCAGTTCAGTCCCCATTGCCACCTGGGGCAGCTGGGGCTCTGGGGTACAGTCCAGTTATTGCCTGTGTTCCTGGTCTCCTGGGAGCCTCTGAGCATTACAGATTTACAGCACTGGTGCCTGAGGGTGAGGCTCTGTCCTACATACCATATTACAAGGGAGATTTTTTTCCATAAAGTAGTCAAACATTCCAGTTCTATGTAGCACCCTACCATCTAAAAACACTGCTGTGTCCATTTTCTATTTGATTTTTAGAACAACCATTTGAAATGTCTCACCATAAGGAAATGCGCACTTAAATTATGGGAGTGCACCCCAGCCTCCCGACTTCCAGGGTTGGTTCTTGGGCCATTAACTCAAATCCCAACCGACTAGTTTTACCTTTAACTAAGTCATATCAGCTCATCTCCAGTACCCCTTCTAATTCTCCAACAGGCTTCTTGGACTTTCCACCCATTGGTAAAGGCACAGAGCCCTGAAATTCAGGACAGTGAGAAACTGTAGAGGTCATTTTATCCAAGCTTCATTTTAGAAATGTTGAAATGATGTCCAGAGAGATTAAATGATTTGCCCAAGTTCACAGAGCTAATAGTTAGGAGCAGAACTCGGACTGAAATCTGGCCAGCCTGTCATTTGCCATCTCAGAACTCATTCCACCAACCTACACCCCAGTACCACTGACTGTGTCCTTTTATTAGTGTTGATTTCCACCTTCCTTTGATTTCCATTTATTCTATATTAATACACTAGATAGCTGTACTGTTGGAAAAAGTAGCTGCTTAATTGAGATTTTGAAGACACACATTCATCTCGTATCTCACCAGGGTTTAGCTGGCTTCCTAAATGAGGCTGGTTTTTGTGAGGGCCCTAAATTAGCAAATGAGATGCTATCCCCAAGGGATGATGGGCCTGTGCAGAAGGTGGCAGGTGGACTCAGCTTGGAAGTGGGAGAAAAGGAATGTTGGAACTTACTGTTCCTAAGAAAAATAAGGTCATAAACAGAAGAGATACAGGCACCTTCACCCCAACATGGACATGGCAGAATCAAAAGATCATTTGTGGCTTCACTGGCAACCAGAACAGTCCTAAGAAGAGAGAGTCCAGGAAGGAGGTTTGTGTGAGCAAATGCCATCACCTTACAAGCCAACATTGCTTCAAAAGCTGTACATATGAAACCCTGGCTTGGAAAACATCAGAGTTAGAAACCCATAGGTTATCAATACCACCCCTCTGTCTTGTTCCTATTTCTCCATTTGCTTCCAGACTAAGTTACTCCATCTGTGCCTCGGTTGCACTAAGTCAGTCCCCAGCGTGAGCCCATCCCAAACTTCCTGACTCTCAGCTAACTGGAATGGCATGAGCTAAATTCTTCTGAGCAAATGGGGAGAGGAAGGTGGTCACCTGTTTATGAAAATAAGACCAGGCAGATGGCAGCACTGACCCTGACAGAGCAGTGGACTTCAGAAAGAACGAAATGAGTTTAATGACTTTCCTTCCTGTGCTCCAAGCAGTGGAGATGATGGCTTGGGGAGTACCTGCAGAGGGCTGTACATGCATAACGAGTAGGCTGCCGTGCACTGCTAATTGCTAGAATAGATATTTGCATATATGAATATGTTTAATAGGTGTCATAAACATTTGTCTTTGGCTTTGAATCTCTAATAAGGGGAGAGAATAGTAGCACTGTCTAGAGAAACAAATCTGAAAATCAAATAGTCCAATTAAAACTCAGATTTTTAAAAAGCCATTAAGATATTGCAAAATGAAATGAACTTTAAAGGACTAAAGGATTCAGATCTGTTAAGGGCCCCAAATGGCAAGTCATTCTGGGGAAATCCTATTAATTAAAAACCAGTGCTCTGTGAAATGACTGCCATTACATTTGGAGGTAGTTAATGTGTCCATTTGCAGTACCTGTGTAAGATATCGAGGAGCATTAGAAGCAGTTGGCCATCTGTTAAGGGTAAGCTACTATTTCTGCTTCCTGAGAGATTTTGTACCTCAAAAACATAAGCACCAGCTACAGCATAAATTTGTCTGTTGCTCAATTACAAAATAATACACATGGGGATGTTACCACAATCAAATATTAAAGTTGCAAGGGTTGCCCTGAATTCCTCCCTTTCCTGAGAGCCAGTGAACATAACCTTCAGATAAGGTGGTTGACCTCCAGTAGAGTTATGTAGGCAAGAGCTGCACGATTCAGAGAATATAGTCAGTGGTACTGTAACTGTCAAATCACTGTGTTGTGTACTTGACACCAATATAATATTGCATATCAACTATAGTTCAATAAAATTAATTAATTGATTGATTGATTGATTGATTAATTGATTAAATGGCTAAAATAGCAGTGCTGATCTGAGTGTAATAGGGGAGAGGAACCGGCCCTGGGAGGCAGTGTGCTGCCCACAGACAGGTGCCATCTGGCTCTGCGTGCATAAATGAGTAAGTAATGACTCAGGGTGTGGATGCCAGTTCCACTGCTGGTGGCAAGGCCGTGTTCCCATCCGTCTTCCACTTTCAGAAGGAGAGGGGCCCACCTGCAGCAGCAGCTGCAAAGGGAAGGTTTGTGCTGGTTTCCCTCTCTGGAATCCTGAGGCCAGTTCCCATCACACCCATTTCTCTACGCATGGTTCACGTCAGGCCCCCTTCCCTGCCGCAGGGTGAGAGACCATTCAGCCCAGGACTCAGAGAGCCTTTGACTTCTGTGCCGCACTGGTCAGTGAGTTGCTGTTACATGCCTGGGTAATACTTCCAAGAACTGGTTGTCCAGCATAGTTTTCTCACGAAAAATGGATGGAATCTAAATCTTCTCCTTGCGTGGCTTAAAGATTCCTACCTGAGTTCTTTAAGTGTCTCAGGTCTCAGTTGTCAGGTACCTGATTCGGACTCCACTGTGAAGTCACTCAGGCACAGACCTGGACTCCTCAGGTGTTCAGGGCACAGGTCCGGGTTTCTCCACACCTGTAGCTGCACCAATGCTCTCTGGCCTTAATTTAGAAAGCCCCCTTTTATTGTCTGTTATATTTCCCCATCTCTGCTGTCATTAGCCAGTGGGTCCTGCTAAGGGCTGCCAGCCATGTGGCTGACGCTGGCTCCCAGGGCGCATCTCCTTGTGCCCTGGGGCTGATGGGCACGTAGCCCATCCTCTGTAGCCATGAAGCCACATCAGATCAATCAACCAAGGCAGCAATCATAACCTAAAATATATTCCTCCTGCACAGTCTCTCAAGAACCTCTTCTTTTCTTTCCAAAATATCCCCAAAGTAGAACAAGTCGCTTAGCTTAGATTTAAGGCGTTATTACAGAAACATCTTCTCTTCCAAACTGTTTATCCATGCAAATTTCTTAAATGCTCTAAGGCATTACCCTCAGAGGTAAAAGAGGAATATTAATAAAACAAACATTGATTAAATGCTCATTCTGTGCCAGGTTCTGTGCTAAGCACTTCCCAAGGATTGTGTAGTGATTTCCCTAGAAAATCCCTTGAGGTAGATGTCAGGTCACTCAGCCCATTGGCAGAGCTAGGATTCACCCGGGCAGTCTGGCTCCAGAGTCCTGTTCTGACCACCGTGGCCTGCTGCTCTGCAGTGCCCACCTCGGAGGAGCTGCTGTGGGGGCTGAATGAGGTAATGTCTGGAAGGTGCTTTCCAGGCCTAGCATGAGCAGCTGTTCAGCTCTGAGAGCCACTACCCTTGGGCGGGAGCTGTGGCACCTGGGAGGGCGCTGTGGGCTGGGGCCTCTGGGTGGGTGGGCATCCTGGGTGGGAGGAAGGCCGTGTGGGGCTAGAGGCCTGGCAGGCTGCCCCTGCAAGCAGCGTGACGCCGAAGCCCAGGCCCTGCTCTGAGTGCAGGTGACCCTCCCCAAAGTCTGTCCTCAGCCCTTTCCAGCATTAGAGTCGATATCTTCCTTTGTCAAATCCAGAGTCGGAGCCCCCACCACCCCCAACTCTGTGACTCCCCTAACCAGCACTTAATTTGCATTTTCTTTTACTTTGGTCTAAAGCCTTTGTATGTTCGCTGTTGTGTCCATCGTCTTCCTTGTGGAATTAGGTGGTAAAAGTGTCCTCCAGCGGGTGGGAGCCGAGAGGCGGGTGCCCCACAGTGCCGTTGGTGTGTTAGCATGGTAACCAGCCCGCCGTCTGCCTGCCATTCCCCAGACACCGACAGCTGGTAGCAGCAGGCCAGGTTCATCTCCCGTCTTCTCTAACCATGTTTCATTGTTCAGCCACAACCTCAAACACAGCTCGGCTCATCCTCAGGCTAAGAGGCCACTTTGATACTTTCAGCGTGAAAAGCCGGGCGCCCGGGGAATGTTGAGCCAGACTTGAAGTGCTGGGAATGGGAGCAAGCATGTGCTTTGGAAGTCGAGTCATGGGGATGCTAGATGGTCATGCTGTAACCATCAGAACAAAGTGGAAGGGCTGGGCCGTGTCCTTAGGTGACCTTGAGCCTCAACTGCCTGGGTGTGTCCACTGGGGGTTGGGGTGCAGGCTTGCGGCTGCCTGTGTGGGTACGAGTGGCACCTCAAGGTCGCTGAGGGATGTGTATGAGCCATTTGGCTTAGTGTCTCCATTGCTATTTCATCACATTACAAGATATTCTGAAGTTTAATTCGTTCTAACTTCTCTTGACACCCCTCTTGAACACACACTGTTTTAACACTTGATCGTTGTTTTAGATCTCAGCCAGAAACAATTAAATTCATTTTTTAAATATGAGAGGAAAATTCCGTATTCACCAAGTAAGGTGGATCTCTGACTGCTTTTCTCCTGGAGATGATGACAGGGCAGAATGACAAAGCCAAGGCCCAGAGGTGCCCCTTGCCCAGAAACGGGGGATGTGAGAAGCAGTATGAGATTCAGACACCGGTGTCTGTGTTTACAGTTAGCACAGGCTTAAAATAAAAATATGCTGTACACCCTACCTTAGAAGAGAACCTCACACACTGCTTTTACCACTGTGGTTACTTCCCGCAGTGCCAGCCTTCTGGTGACCGAGTCACACGGCTGGCTTACGGCCAAGCTGAGGTGCTTGCTTGGGGCATGTTGGGTTGGCCAGAGCCTGCAAATCTGTGCGCATTACTGCCTGTATGAAGATGAAATTTCTCAGGCACCCTTGACATGACTTCCATCTAACAACAAGGGGTTGCTAACGAACTTTATGTGTGTCCTTTCCCCTCCCTCTTCCAACGCACCCTATGGGACCAGCGCCCTTGGAACACCTAGAGCTTGCAGGGCAGTCCTGGGATTAATTCAGGCTGTAGCTGGCATTTTACTCCAAAAGAGGGAGTGAGGGGTGGAAGTAAGAAACTGTCCTGCTTCTCTGTTCTTGTCATCAGAGGGCCTTTGCGCCTTTTGGTGGGAAAAGAGTCTTGGGGACGGTGCCACAGCCCAACCAACAAACTGGTACTGTACTCAGTGTGTCACTGTGCTTGTCACTGGGCACTTGAGGATAAAGCACAGCCCCCTTCCTACGTGCTTCCCAAACAACAAGTCACCACCATGTCTCTCCTCTCTGAAGCTGGGCGTGCGAGTTTGTAAGGTCAAGGGAAGCGAGCAGCACGCCAGACAGATGTAAAGAGTGGTTGGGGATGCAGCTCCCCTTGGCTGATGTTCTCTTTGCTTGGGGTTTAAATAATAAAACAGTGATTCTTTTTCCAGCTGGTAGACTAGCCGTAGCCTGTGAGGATGCAGATTTGGTGTCCTAATGGTTAGCTTAAACACTACACCAAAAACTGCTTAGAAACTTATCAGTTGTGCTCTCTAGAACAAATACAAGAGTTTTCATATTTGGCGAAATGAGGGCACATTTATTTCCGAGACTTAGACTCTAAAGCAGGATCGGACTTTCCAGGTTGCCCAGCATAACCCTTCATTTTACAGACAGGGAAATGGGCCCAGGGGCGAGCAAGTTAAGAGACGTGCTCCCAACACGTAGCTGGTTGAGGGAGAACTGGTCCACGCCCTGCCCTGGCCGCTCTTTACCCCAAGTGCAGTCCAAAAGTCACTGAAATTACTTATAAAAATACTCAGAGGAATATACTGATGATAGGCTGATAATTGGCTTTTAAAGGAAAACAGGCACATTTTAGGGGACAGTCTTTGGAAGGTGACCTGTGGAAGGAGGACAGTGAGGCCCTTCCGGCTCTTGGGCTCAGTGGTCTTCAGACTGATCTCTGGGCCTGGGGTCCATCAGACATGGCTCCCCCCAGACCCCCAGTGGACAGCTCTGCATTCATGTTATGGAGTGAGCTTCTGAGTGAGATTTCTTTGAAATGATTAATGTGAAAACTACTATAATAAAACAACTCAGCAATGCAGATAAGAATACAATTTATCATCATCAGAAATGATAGGGTTTGAAGTTTGTGATGCCAAAAGCATGCTTGTCTTCCTACTACCTCTGTCACGCGGCTCTGAGGGCCCCAGGGACGCTGGGGAGCTGCCTTCCAGAGTCCCCCTGGAAGTGTCCTCCAACTTGGTTTTCCTCATCCAGCAGGCTCTTCAGGCAGATGTCTCCTCCGGGTCTTTGCCTGGTGGAAGACCTACGTGGCCATTGTTCACAGCCCAAGTCCATTGTTTCATTGTTCTCTGCAGAGCTCTCCTTGCTGTCCCGGGAGGCGCATGGAGGTGGGGCTCGGCACCTGTCACAGGGAAGACAATGAACAGATAATGGGGGAATTGAGAGTTCACATGGAAAAGCACCTATTTGATTTTGTTTGTTTAAAACCTCATTTTCTTGAAGCAGCCCATCTTCTCCTATGACTCTTGCTAGGGTTAATCTTCATGACTTGGCAGTTTGTTATTTCTTAAGTGCATCAGAGGAAAAGGGCTTAAAAGAAAAGAACATTTGAATCAATTAGGAAATAAAATAGACATATTACTGAAACGTAATGAAGATATTTTGGTACTGCATTATTTTGAATTTGCTAAGTATCTGTACCTCTGTGTTCCTTTTTTCAGTATGTTAGAAGATGACCTTAAGCTAAGTAGCGATGAAGAAGAGAATGAACAGGTACGATTTTCTTTTATGTTTCTCTCCGTTGACTCTGATGCAATGTCACTGACCTCATGGGCTGTCCTGGGTATGAACTGGGTTGTACACACTCTGAATTGTGGTGCTGTAGGATTCCAGATGTCCTCTGCTAATTGTGAGCTTCCATGCCATTAGGCCAGTCCCTTAAAATATATTGGTTTGAATTGCCTTTAAAAGTGTCGTTCCATGATTTTTATGGCATTGAAACCAACAATGGGTATATAAAGAAGCTGACTAGCATCGCTTCAATGTGAAACGGGCTCTTTTTTTTTTTTGGCAATGCAAACTGACATTCTATGATCAAATGTGTGATGTTAATCACATCAGCATGCAACAGGCAAGCTGTAACATTAAATATTGAGAAGTCTCATCCAGATATTATTAACACTGAGAAGAAGCAAACATAGAGGTGAGCTTAAATGATGAATAAAAATAATCATGCTCAGAATAGGCTGTTTGTCTTAAATGATAAATAGACTTAAAATGTTCTCTACCACTGTTGATTTATCAGCTCAAGACATCACTCAGGGGTTTATAAATACACTTCTGATCAGACAGTTGAGGTGAAAAAATACCTACTTCTCATTCATCACTTTCATGTCTGCATTTCAAGAAATGTTTGCATTTTAAGGAAAGTCTGAAAACACCAAAGACAGATTTCCCTACACTTCTGTTTCCTTTTTCTCATTACCTGTGTGGTGTTTTGTCAAGTTTGGATAAATTTGATAGGTATAAAGACAATTCAGGAGAGGTCTTTTTCTATGTCATTTTTTACATGCCATACAAGACCCTGGTAGTATTCAGTTGATGTTGGAGTAGTGAACTTTGCTGTGAAGGGACCACAGAGTGCTGCGCCCTGATGCAGCCACCTAGACATGCAGGGGCAGAGAGTGGGCAGAGGTGAAAGAAAAGCCAGAGGAAACTTCCAGAGGTGTCTGTGCAGAATGTGGCTGTGAGGTCTCAGAAGGATTTGTCCCCTGTGAGAGAAGGTGGGGGCCGAAGGAGGGCCTGGTGTGAGACAGAACCCAGCGGACCTGGAAACTAGATGGGCAAGAGAAGAACAGCCCGAGCAAGGGGAGGCTCGCTGAGGAAGGAGGGCCGCTGAGGCTTTCGCTTATTAACAGACCATTGGTTTGTTCCCGGGCATACACACCAGGGCAGTCAGTAGGCCCAACACAGCGACCTCGGCAGGACCGGAAAAGGGCTCCACTTCTAACTAATTGTGGTTCCTTGTCTGCGAGACTCTACGCCAGTGATTTCATCTATGCGTGTGTTTTCCCAATGAGAGGATCAGAGAGGTGCATGTGGACTAAGTCATACCGCATGTGTGCATCGCATATACTTTATATTAGAAAAGGGACTCCCGGACTGCTTCATTCAGCCAGCCTGTCTTAATTTGGGAAGAATTTTCCTGAGATACTTCCAGGAACTATTTCTACTGAAAACTCATTTTTAAAAATGAGTTATCAACGTTGTACTAGGTACATTCTCCAAGGGCGTGAGAACTTTGGGTTGACTCATTTTTCTTTAGTAGCTACTCTTTTCCAATCTGGTGTTGGTAATATTGTCATGTCAGATGCTTTATTCTTACATTTGTTCCCTGTGTGTGTACACCTATCTTTTGCATGAGAGCAGCTAACGGATGAATGATTTTTCTACAGTAATCCTCTCTTTTAATTAAGACTCCAGACAGTGGTTTTGTCTACGGTAGTTCAAGTGATTACTCCAACACTAATTATATTAAGTTACTCTGCTTTGGCCTCTAATTATACCCTGGCCTAACCACAAAAATCATAATTCCCGTGCTCTTAAAAAAGACTAATGATACGGTGGGTTTTTTTCTCTCCAAGACCAAAATTGGATTGTGCCCCGAAGGAGTGGAACCTGGGCATGCATGCAGCGTACAATGCACACGCCACATTTCTCTGGCCTTGGGAGATAATTTAACGTTTAACATAAATGATTTTTCCAGCTATAATCAGAGATTGTCCCTTACCCCAAAGCCTTTCAGAAATGTACTATATATCTCTCTGCCTCCATGAACACAGTAAACTAAAATCCTGAACGTTTTCTTACATGACACCTGGTTGTCCTCGGGAACATTTGTCATAAGCCTGTGTAGCCACTATGATAAAGAGGCACCCACAAGCCCTGCAAGTTGCTGCTTCCTAACGTAGCCTCAGACTCTGGGTCCTCCTGTCCGATGTTGCCTTTATCCTTGCAAAGACAAGCTGCCTTTGTGCTTAAAAGATAAAGAGCCAGGCCAGTGTAGGGAGTAAAGCTCAGGCTCCACGGCCCTGTTCCCTGGATGCAAATCCCTGCAGAACTGCTCAGTAGCTTTGCACACCAGATGCAGCCCTGAACTGCTCTCTGCTCCACTGTTGCCGTTTGCAAAATTGTAATTAATGTTTGATCCGCAAAGCCCTCACTTCCTCAGAATTTGTGCTCACCCAGCATCTTCATGTCGCCAAATCCAATAGGCTTTTTTTTTTTTGCTCCTTTAGTCAACTTACACCATATATAGAGAAAAGTACATGTAACCTAAGAGTACAGCTTAATGAATATTCACAATCCACATCCACCTGTGTAACCAGCATACAGACAGGACCAGCCTCTCAGGTCTCCCATATCCCCTTCCAGACACCACCCCCCAGGAGAATAACCACTCTCCTGTTTTCTAACATCATAGAGTAATTTTGCCTGTTTTTTAACTTAATTGATGGATTCATACAGCATGTACTCCATTGTTCCTGGCTTCTTTCATTCAGCTCATTCATGTTGCTGCATGTAACTGCAGTTTGCTCATTTCGCTGCTGGATCATATTTCATCATTCGCATGTACTGTAACTTGCCCACGCTTCTGCTGATGGGCACATAGGTCTTCCGGGCTATTAGAATAATGCTGTGGTTGACATTCTTTACAGGTCTTTTGGTGACCATATGGGAACATTTCGATTGGGTCTGTGCCCAAGAGTAGAAATGCTGGGCCATAGGTCATGTGCATGTTCAACTTGAGTAGATTATTACAAACCATTTTCCAAAATGGTCATGCCAATTAACATTCCCACCAGCAGCGTAAAAGAACTCCAGGTACTCCACATCATGGAGTATACATTCATGGAGTATATTGCGCTGAAGTTTTCTTTTTCTGTATTGTCTTTGTCTGGTTTTGCTATAAGGCCAATACTGGCTTATAAAATGAATTGGGAAGTCCCTGCTCCTCTCTTCTCTTGAAGAGATTTAAATTATGTGTGTCAGAATTCCCCAGTGAGCCCATGTGAACCTAGAGATGTTTAAATCTTACAAATCTCTTTTCTTAATAGTTAAAGGGCTTCCCAGATTATATCACATTGGGTAGTTATGCTAGTTTGTGCTCTTCAATTAGTCCCTGAGCTCATTTAAGTTGGCATATTTTTGTGTGTAAACTTGTGTTGCTTTGTTGGCCTTCTGATGTCTGAGTTTATAGTGGTATCTCCAGTTTCATTCTTGATATTGATCTTTATTTTTCTCTTTATCAGTCTTGCTGGAGGTTTATCAGTTTTATGGATCTTTGCAAAAAATTTTCATGGATGTTCTCTATCAGTTTTTCTGTTTTCAGTTTCACTGATTTCTTAATCATTGCTATTTCCATCTTGCTTGCTTTGGGATAATTTTCATCTTCTTTTTCTTGTTTCTTAAGGGAGCTTAGATTATTGGCTTGAGACTTCCTCTTTTTTAATATAAGCATTTAGTGCTATGCATTTCACTCTCAGCATGACTGTAGCTGCACCCCACAAATCTTGATTATTGTATTTTCATTGTCCGTCAGTTCAGTGAGACTTCCTCTTTGACACACAGATTATTCAGAAGTGTGTTGTTTTAATTTCCAAGTGCTTAGAGATTTCCTGTTATCTTGATTTTATTGATTTGTGGTTTGGTTCCATTGTGACCAAGAACACATTCTGTATGATTTCAAGTCTTGTAAATTTATTGGGAATTTTTTATGGCCCAAGATAATGGCTGTATTGGTAGATGTTCTATGGGCACTTGAGGAAACAATGTGTATTTTGCTGATGGTGGGTGGAGTGTTCCATAAATGTCAGTTGGATCTTGGTTGATGTCCTTGTTATTCTGTATCTTTGCTGACTTTCTGTCTGGTTGCTCTATCAGTTGTTAGGAAAGGAGAGTTGAAGTCTCCAACTAAATTATGCATTTGTCTGTTTCTCCTTTCCATTCTATCAGGTTTTGCTTCACATGTTTTACAGCTGTTATTTGGTGAATAACATTTAGGATTGCTATGCCTTTTTGGTAGATTGATCTTTTTATCATGATGTAATGTTTCACTCTATCTATGGTAATTTTCTTTGCTCTGAAGTCTACTTTATTGGACATCAGTATAGCCACAGCTGCATTATTTTGGTTAATGTTTGTGTAATGTAACTTCTCCCATTATTTTACTTTCAACTGACCTATGTTCTTATATTTGAAGTGAGTGTCTTGTAGACAGCATTAGTTGTCATATTTTTTATCCACTTTGTCAACTTCTGTCTTTCAATTCATATATTTAGGCCATTTGCATTTAATGTAATTATTGACATATTAGGGTTTCAGTCTGCCACTTTATTTCATTTCCTGTTTGTCCTTTCTTTTTATTTTTTCATTTTTCTGTTTTCTTTTTCTTGACTTTCTACAGGTTCCTTGGACATTTTGTAGAATTCCACTTATATTTATCTATAGTTTCTTTGAGTGTATCTCTTTGTATAACTATTTTTAGTGGCTGGGCTAGGTATTACTTTATATATACATGATTTACAACACTTCCCTGGTGATGGCATTATGCAAGTTTCTCCCTTAATATCCTAGAATTACCCTCATCACAGAATTGATGACACATAGATAATACGGATTTAGTTTTCTATTGTCCTAACTTCTCAGGTGAGCAACCCGAATCTTATTCTGTCTCTTATTTTTCTTTATCTCCCTCGTGCATGCCCCAGCTGACTGGCATTTATCAGGAAAACCTCATCTTCATCTTCCCTTAACCAGACCCACACAACTGCCATGATCTCCACTGATCCACTCTCTTCCCACCTCTTACAAAAGAAAAAACTGCCTTCCCTTATCAGAAGTCTGTCCCATTTCCTCTCAGTTACCTGGGGACTTGTTCTTTTATTCCCTTCTGCCCCACCTCCCCACCAGAACTACTCTCTGGGTCACTCATCTTGCCAGGAGACTTACAACATCAAAGACTGTTGATCACTGCACTTGCCTTGAGGGGTCTAACACCAAACTCTCCTGGTTTGTTTCCTGCCCCTCTGGCTCTCTATGGTCAGGCTCCTTTGCTGACTGCTTCTCCTCTAACCCAATCTCAAATGTTGGAGTCTTTCGGCATTTATTCCTACCTTCTCCTCTCTCTCTTTCTCTCACTCACTCACTTGCCGGGTGATCTCATGCATTCCCATGACCTGCAGTTTTATATGCATACAATTTGCATATTGTATCCTCAGCTCAGAATACTCTTCTGAACTGCAGACCTAATTGACTTTTCCCCTTGTGTGTTTCCAAGTATTTCAAATTCAGTCTGTGGCAAACTGGCTTCTGGTCTTTGCTACCCACTCCTCACCCGCACATAAATATGTTCCTCTTGTGATTGTTCCCGTATCTAAAAGTGGCACTGCCAGACACCCAGTTGTTCAAGCCAGAAACGTGAGGCTCATCCTTAACTGCTTCCTGATTCTTATTTCAATGTTAATTTTATCTTTAAATACTATAAATTCAACCTCCAAGATTAAATATTAGTCCATCCACATCTTTCCATGGTGGCTAGTCTAAACCAGTCCAGTAAACACTAGCATATTTCTGTACCTCCGTCTTTATAACATAGTCTCCTCACAGTGATCTTTTGAAGGATGTATATCAGATCAAGTCATCCCTTGGTCTAAAATCTTAAATAGGTTTCCCATCCCAATTGGGATAAAATGCAGAGTTCATGGCATGCCTGACACTGTCCTACACACTCTGGCTTCACCTACTTCTTCCCCTTCACTGCACATTGAGCTCATTCATGGCATTTCAGCTACATGGACCTTCTTTCAGCTCCTCTGACTAGCCATACTCAGCTGTCTCAAAGTCTCTGTATACCTCTATACTCCCCAATTTTTGGCCCAATAAACACCTACTCATCTTGGAACTGCACATAACTTTCAGGGAGCCTAGCTCTTATCTAAACCGGACCTGTGGTTGTCTTCTCATGATCACCCTGCTCTTTGTTATTAAGTCTCATCATAATTTTAGTTATGTGTTATGTTGAGTTATTAAAATATCTTCTCTCTGCCAACTACACTGGAAGTTTCCTAAGGGCAGGGACTGGCAGGTGGTACAGCAGAGATGGTAAATACCTGCTGAATGGATGCATGGATAAATGCATAAGGTTGAGTTGCACTGAGAGTATTTCCTACTGTTCATTGTCCAGTATCAAAGATGACTTTTGCTTTACCTTTATTTCTTTTACCAAACACTGATTTTTTAAATTAGTCCTATGGGAAGATCAAGGGGTTGACAGAGAAGACAAAAACATAAGGCCCACTATGATGTTAGCCACAGATTAATACATAAATAATTTACCTATTTAGAAGAAAAGCATCTATTCAGCCTCCATGGAAATATCTACAGCCACTTCTTAAATATATTTACCACCAAGCCATATTGAAGTTACACATTTTCAGAAATTATTTCAAACAGAAGCCTCCAAAACCAAGAGAATGGATTTCTCCACATCCTTCCCTTTCAAGGACAGCAGGGTTTTGACTGTAACCTCTAGAGCTGGACTTGTGACAGGGTTTACCTAGAAAGTTTGGAGGTATCGTTGAAGTGGAAGCATATTCTCATGTTTGCTCCTCCAATTCTTATTCTTGATGAGGTTCAAACTGGACACGGGGCAAATGATACAAGAATCAGTTTTCTTGTTTGGGTAAATGAAGGATATATGATAGAGGTAGCAATCTGTTTGATCTCCCTTTCTATAGCTCTTGGTTTTAGCAATTTCAATGGCAGAATGTCAAAAAATTAGAAGATTTAAGACAAAATTATTCCTGAAAGTACTCATTACTAACGGAATTTTTCAAAGGACTTGGAAGGGAGTGATGAATTATATTACCTATCTTCCCATTTGCTAAAGAGAAGAGCTCTGCCTCTCAAGTTGGGGAGAGCTTGGGAGGTTGGGCACAGCAAATCTCTGGACGAAATGATAGCAGCTAAGGCAGGAGGAGAGAGACCCATGATTAAGACATCCAGCAGGAGCAGCCGAGATAGTGTCAGCTGCAGACAGTGTTTCAGATGACAAGTATATAAGCTCAGGGAATGTAAGGGAACAGGCATCCAGACTGAATGGCAGTGGAGATGCCTACAGCTTCCAGTAATTACATTAACCACACATATTAGGCAGTCTTTTCACTTTAATTGTATAACTGCATTTTTCTCTTTAAATTAGTGTAGTTTATCTACTTAAACTGACAATTTTAATTTTGCAGGCAGTGATCGGATATAATCTGCAGAGGGAAATTTTCCTACTGGCATAATTTACTTCTCACAAAGAGGAAATTTTACCTTTTAATCTCCAATCAATATTTGGAGAGCACACAATTAATTTAATAGATATCTAGGTAGTTAACATAAATCTTCAAGTTAAAGCGCCAATTCCTTTCTTATTTTTAATGCATGGAGTGCCATTCATGTCTCTCAAGAAGCAGCTCAGTCCTCTCAGACTGAATCTAAAGCCTGGCTGCATCAAGATGTCAAGATTATAGGTGAGATTGCTCTGAACGCTGAATTACCATTCTTACTGCTTTTTGTTAGCTTCAGTTTCCTACAGAGAGGCACAAGAAACATCCCTACATCGATTCTCTGATCTTTACTGCAGAGGTCACTGGATAACTAACATCAGTTTGGGCTGTAATATTAAACGCAGATTGTCATTTGCAATGGGCACTGTTCATTTTTTCCCCTCTTTCTTTTCAATATAACAATTGCATAACAGAAAACAGAGCTTTTGAAAAGAGCCTCTGTAACCATTGCCAGTGCATGTCTATCAGTGACCAGATGAATTAGCTGAATGATATGCAGACGTGGAATAAAAACATGGGAGGTTTTGCTGCCCAGCTCCACTTCCCTGGGTGCATTTTTCTTCTCAGGATCAGCTTGGCTGATGCTGAAGTTCTTGGCCTGTGAAAATTTATTGCCCACAGAGTCAATCTGCATTCAGGCAGCCAAGTCTGAATAAATAGAGTCATTGTGCTTGTCTGGGATTTGTGGCCAGAGTTCATCCAGTCAGCTTGACATTCACATCCCAGGAGATTCATAAAAGCCAACACCCTGGTATGTGCTCTTGAATCCTGCCAAAATTGTGTAGAATTATATAAACAGGAGTTGAAGCAGTAATCAGAACCAGGTTTGAGGGACAAGGCTCCAAAATCAAGTTTGTCCTACATTAGAAATAAACTGTATTGTAGATGTTATTTGTAGCCAAATAAGAGCTAAGATTTTTTTTTTACATAAAAGTTGTTCCAAGAGTAATCTTGAATGTCTACTAAGGGCTGAACATCATGCAAGATGCTGGCTTTTTGGTCTTGATGGATTAGTAATATTCATTATGGTAATTTAACCTCAAAAATTTTAATTTTAAATGCAAGTAAATGCCCTGCCCTCAGTGACTACACAAAATAGTATATATTACATATAGCAAAATAGGAAAAAAGAGAAGTCGTTTGTTGTTTTTTAGTCTTGCATTAATGTGCCTAAGCTAAATATCCAATTTAGTTGTACCAATGAATTGGTTTCTTTTTAATATGGAAACAGAACAATAACTTTAATTAAATACTACTACCTATCAGATGTCATCTTTTATAAAAAGTAATCATATATTCAAAATGATCAGTGAAGCTCATATGTTTGGCAGGAGACTTTTGTTTGTTTAATAGCCCTAAAATTTAGTTAAGTAATCATATTTTATAAAGTCTTACTGTCACCAGAAGCCAATGCAATTCTTTTAAGATGGCCAATTTTATTATATTGTGCCACTCTTCATAAACATTTGTGAAATCTACAAGCATAGGTGGACATACATAAAAATATAATTGCCTTTTTTTCATGTTAATGAACTGTAATTTCCAAAATTGAAATAATTAGCCAACTTAAATGTCACCAAGCACAGATAAACAAAGGTCTGTTTCCTAAATGTTTTCTCAGACCTCCTGGGGACCTGATTGGGATTTATGTAAATTTAGTTGTGTTCAACCAGCCTGTACCATAGGATGTGAATAATTTCAGTCTGAGGACCCTGAATGAAGTTTGGAAAATGAGAAAATTACAGAACTAAAAGATGATCCATTAAATTTGGGCAAGCATACAGTTAACACAAAAATAGAGGATCATTGCTTTGTTAAGTTGAATTCATAGAAGGTGCTATATTTTTGAAACTAAGCCAAGTTTTTGCTAATGGTAGATATCAATACCACCAAAATAGAATCTCCATTTGGAGAACAGAAGAAGGGCCATGCACCACCAATTGATAAGCATGCCTTTCTCAAATACAGCTGCCAGCAGAGCTGCTGGTTGGCAGAGGAAGTGGAATTCTCCCTCCAGAGGGTGCTGCTACTTAACTCAGAGGAGTAGTCCTTTGTCCTGTGACTTTAATGGGTTTTTTTTCTTCAATAGCTTTTTCAGAAGTGTTACCCATTCAAGAGTGGCTGCTCCTTGGAATATATACTATCATTCAAATACAGGCTTGGGTAGTTTCATATAGTAAAGGATTTTCCTAAAATCATTCAGGTGTTGAGTCCAGATATGCACTTGGAAAGTTTTGTTTTTGTGTTTGTGTTTTTCCAAATCTTCTGCAAGTGGGGCTGGTTATCTCATAAGCACAGCTTTTCTCAGGAGACTCTCAGATCCTATTGTTTCTACATGGAGCATAATGGTCATTCAATGCCCCATGGCACTTCCCAGTTCCATCCTGACTGATCTGCAACCAACAGGTTGTGCTGAATCAAACAGGAGCATCCTTAAGGAGCAGACCAGACAGTTCCTGAAATGTCAGGCCACCAGACATGGTCCCCTCCACACTAGAAAAATGCAGCTTGGCTAGAATATCTCTCTGAGGCTTACTCAGCAGCATGTCTCTGCATACCTCTCCTTTCAACCTGAACTTCATTCTTCAAAGTCCAAGACAGTTCAAGGAAGAGTATGTGTTTACAATATATTATACGTGAAAATGCTATCATGTAGAAACCGTAAAGCCGTGGTCACTTGAGACTGAGAATCCTAAAACCAATAATAACACAATCAGAATTGGCTTGGCTTTCTCTTATGTTATATAATTGGTTTGCACAGGCCAATTATGGAAGTCATTCCTAACCATTCCAGACCTATTTTTACCTTCAAGCACTGCTCTTTTGTCTGAGTGAAAAAGGTGTTTAAGTGAAATGTAAATTCAGACTTAGATTTTGGTTCTTCAAACACAGGCTGCCTTTTTAACAAAATTATCAAAACATTTGCATTACCACCATCTTGTCCTTATATAAGAACATGTGTATTCCACAGCTTGGGCCCTGGTTGCATTCATAATAATCAACCTCCCACCTAGGCCAGGGGAAAGTGAATAGGACTCCACATAAGTGTCATTTTGAGGTGGCATAGGACTTGTTAAAAGCTCCAAAAGCCATGTCATAAATCCAGCCAAGTGGGAAGTGACTAAACCCAGTATCTACCTGCTGTGCCAAAGATGAGAGTTACTACTGGGCCATCACCATCCTGGCTGTGCTCATTCAAGGTCTAGCCTGGACTGAACTTGCCCTGTGCTGTGAGTTCCAGGAGTGTGTGGATGAGCACAGCCCTGATGAGCAGGCCTCTGAACCATTGTAGAACCTGCAGGACTTAGACTGCATCACCCTCCCCTCCCAAGAAGCAGGAATTTAAATCCCATACTACCGATGAAGCATCTCCAAGCAGCTCAGCTATCATTAGATAGGAGGGTTATCCGTGTTTGATTGCTTTGCAGATATTAAACAAGTGCACACAGACACGGAATTGCAGATTCTAAACGAGCACTGTCATCCTTTGTACATACAGTCCTGTCATGGCGAGACCGCAGGGAGAAGAAATTCTTCCCCAAGAGTTTCTGGCAAGTCCTGAGATAAACAATATGCTCCTACCTGTAAACCTCTTGAGGAAAAGGGATTCGTCTCGGAAACCTAAAGGACTGCCGTCTCCTTTACAAACACCTAGTCTAAGACAGGCCTCCTGGGCTTGCACTTCACTAGCAGCCCGAAACGCTGGGACCTGTCGCTGTCCCACAGGTCCTCTTCACACCGAGACCGGCAGAATTCAGAATTCCTCTGGCCTCCTTCCCTTCCCCCTCTGCCCCAGGCAGTCCGCAGGGAGGCTGAGGCTCTGTGATTGTGAGCAGGCCCGCTTTGCAGCACCTGTGTTTCAGTATCCTAGTTCAGCTGGACAAAAATACTAAAGTAGATTAATGGAAAATATTTTGTGTTCTTATAAATATATATTAGTATAAAACTACTAAAATACACATTTGGTCATCCCCCCCATCCCCTTTCCCCAGGAATGGTCTTTATTTGCATCGTTGGAGCTTTTATTTATGCTGATTTAGGTAGTAGAAGGAGCCAGAAACACCCCTTTATATAAGAAAAGGCAAAGAGCTAACTATAGAAGAATAGACCTTGAAGGTGGCAGGTGGAGGGGAGAGTGGTGGTCTGGAGGTTTCGGGAGAGAGTGAGGAGGAGGCAAGAAGAAGACAGAAGACAGACAGGACAGCTGCCCAGGGGCTTAGAGAAGACGGTTAAGAAGACCCTCCGGGCCTTTAATGGTGTGTTGCAGTCTGTCTCCCCTTTACCCTCTCTTGACCAGAGGCTTTGATACTTACCTCACTTTTCAAGGCTTTTACAGCATATTCATGTTTCCCTCTGATGTAACCCCATACTTAGACTGCCTCCAGGACAGCCCTGATTTATATGGGTTACATGTAAAATAGGGATAGATTCACACCAAACTGCGGATGGTGGCTGTCTCCCTGGCGGTGAGGTGGAAGTTGTTTTTTGTCTTGGTTTGTTGAGTTTCGTTTGTTTTTTGCTTGTTGGGTTTCATTTGTACTCATTTTTTTTCTGCAGTGCACACATACCGCTTGGACAATTGAAAATTATAATGAAAATTGAGGTTCTAGAATTTAAACATACACCCCTGACTGGGTATCACATGCATACAATAAAGATGAAGTTGGAAATCTGAAGGTTTTTGGCTAGATGCTCTATATTGTTGTTTGTATAACTCTATCATCTGTCTCCCAAAGCAGCCTAAGCATTTTGAGAACAAAGGTGACACGAGTAACCAAGCCTATAATTAATGGGGACTAAGCTTTGTGAACTATTCTTTGGGAGGACAAAGTATTTGTGTTTGGAACAGAAGGTTAGAGACTGGTAACTTACCACCTGTCCAGTGGGGGTCACAAGTAGTCCCTTGTTCAGTACATTGACAGAAACTTTTACTAAAAAACACGATAAGGAAAAAGATTAATTTCTTGTAAGGAAAGCAGTTTCATTAAGAGGTACCATTTTGGTTTTTGACATAATAGTTCAGCAAAGATTTGTCAATTCTTTTACCTAAAAGGGTAATTAACATTGAAGGATGGTGCCTGTTTAAACTCAAAATGCCACCTGTTCATTCCTTTAAGAAGAGAACAAAACAAAACAAAGGAATATTTGGTCTGCAATTGTACTGAAAGAAGCTTGTATAAACTTTAGCATCTATGCTAAAGACTAAAGCCCAGTTGCCAATTTTCAGTCCTCATCCTCTGACACAAAACATTCTGGGGATGAGATTGAGGTGAATACATGAATAAGATAAAGGCTAATCCATCATCCCTCCAGGGCTCAGAAGGGCCACCATTGTGGCTCGGTCATCGGGTGACATTATATTTGTCAAGCATTTATGCGCCCTGTGTTAATGCGTAGACTTTGTACCAAGAGTTATTCATTAATGTAACTGGTACCCACTTCCTGTCCTCAAGGAGCTGGTGTCTAGCCTCCCTAAGACTGGCCCTTTGTGGGGTGAGTGTCCAGCTTACCAGGTAGAAGCAGCTACTTGTCATGGGACAGTGATGCCACGTCTCTGGAAGCACAAGTTGTTCCCCATGACCAGGCCTGAGGCTGGATGTCACCCAGCTTACTTCCCCCCATGGCCGGCCCCGCAACCACTGCGGTGAGCACTGATAGCCCATTGCAGGTCCAGGGTCTTCCTACCCTCATCCCCCCATTTCAGACTGACCTCTCGCCACTCCCACCCTGCCCCACAGATCTCCTCTAGGCATCTGCTGGCCCAGAAGGTTGCCCGTGTGGCAGTCAGCAGGGCCCATCCTCCGGGTGCCCCCTCTTTCCCAGACCCTCAGCGAGCCCCAGCCCCTCTCAGGGAGTCTGCTGTCAGTCACTGTGGGCAGGAGATAGACCCCGTGGCCTGTGCTCACATTGTCTCCACACTTTCCCTGCTTTCTCCTAAACTCCTAGTGCCGCCCCTAAGTTTTCACTTGTGATGGCAAATGCCTCGCGGGCCTGAAGCAGAGGGGGCCACTGGGTAGATGTCACATACTGTTCACAGTGTACCTCTAGCAAGTAAAATGTCCTGGAAATGCTCAATGAAAACAAAACCCCTCTTGGAAGATGTGAATTGCCCAACAGGACGGTCACTGACAGTTTGACCTCCAACAAGGCCTCCAAATCGATGAGTTGGTCACAGGATCTAAATTATGATATAACATTATCCAGGCAAGCTTTATGTGCTAACCCTTAGAGTGTTTTCCATAGGATATAATAAGTGTTCAGTAAATGTTTGTTACTGCCTTTATCAAATTTCTGGTAGACACATAAATCTAAGCAATCCGGTGTGGGGAAAAAAAAAACAGCTAGTCTAACTTTTCTCCAAAGAGGAAAGTGTACCCTAGTTTTTTAAAAAAAGTAATAAAGTAAGAGAATCCACAGCTAAGGAAAAAAAAAGTGTTTCAACATACCTCTGAGATTGGATCCATGGCAAAGAGTAGTGATCTGTCATCCCCAGAAGCTGCCTACTCGTATCCCACCTCCTAATCACACCGCAAGTGCGTTCACACCCAGAAGCTCTTTCTGGGGGAGGGTGAGCCAGGATCTCTCCCGTCCCGATCTTCGAGGCGCCTGTGAAGCCAAGACTAACACCCTCACGCAGGGGATGGCAGATCCTCGAGAAAGGAAAGAGCCCAGCGCTCATGCACGCCCTGCAGTGGGAGTGCAGCGGAGGGAGGTCAGCGCAAGTTTGAGTGGTCAGGGGACACTTAGGAAAAGGACGAGCAGGCCCTCAGATTATAGGCAGAACCTCTCTAGCTGAGGAGCTCTGGGAAGCGAACGGGAGGAGGGCGCGGCATTGATTTGACGTACAGAGAAACCAAGAATTGGAGTGATCCGTCCACTGCCGGCCCATTCAGCTGTTTGTCTTCTTTACTGACAAGTTCCTCAGCCCCTGAAATTCTAGCTTCTCATCCTGATCTTAATTCTGTTTGCGCAGAGTCAGCCTTATTAGAGCAGCCATGCGCCTGTGTGCAGCCTGGAGTGCCCAGAAGAGAGGGTTTTCTCCTGTTCTCCCTGACTCCCATCTGGTTGGCTTCCCCTCTCATCCCCAAAAAGGTTCTTCTTTGGATGATAAATTTCATTGTATCCCTGACTCCACCTGACCCCTGCAGAGAACAGGATAAGACTAAAGTCTACTGAACAAAATGCTTCCTCGACAGCATTGGAAGGAATCTGAAAATGTAAAGTACTCTTTATAACGGAGTGAAAAATTAAGAGAATAAGACTCTTTCCTTTGTCTTGCAAATATTATTAAATGGGTTGAAAAACAACAAGTGGAAGCTCACAACATAAAATGTTAAGAGTCTCATCAAATAGGGACTAAAATGAAAAGCAACAGTGTAAGAGTTAATTAATGAAACATAAAATGTGTTAATAGATGTAGAAGGAAATTAAACAGTGAAATAAATTGATAAATGTAACTCTCCACTTGAAGAAGAAGGGCAAGAAAAAAGTAAGGCCTTGACAGGCAGAATTCCTATAAAGGTACGTGGTTCGATCTAAATCACACACTGTGCTTCACTAGCAGCGAAACACAAATGAACTAAGACTTACTGATGACAGCATTTATGTGAGTAATTGAATGTGTATACAATGTCCTAACACAGGTGCAGCAAAATGATTAAAGTCACTAACCCTGTATTGTCACCATAACGAGCTGACACTGTTAATACTCTCAGGATGCTACAACATGGAAAAGAGGTTACTCGTATGTGACGGAGAAAGATGCATTCTAACCAGTTGAATCCTAAATGTACATTTAGGATGATAGCAAATATAGACCCAGAAAATTAAGCCATGTATCTCCTCTTCTGACTGTTATTTGCCAAAAATTACTGATGTTTTGTGCTTAATTGACATTTCACAGCTCCAGTCTCATGTATCCAACTATCTACTCAATATCCCCACTTGAACATCCTGGAAGCAACTTGAAGTTCACACACTCAAAATTAAACTCCACCTTTAACTGCGCCAATCTTCTCTGTCCCAATCAGTGGCTCTCTATCCAGACCAGATGCTCAAACCGGAAACCTCAGACTCATTCCTGCTGCCTCCCCTGACCTGCCATATCCCAATCAACCACCAATTCCCTCAGCCTGTCTCCAAAATGTAACACGACTCGCTCCATCTCCAGTGCTGTCATGCCTTCTCTTTGCCTGGATTGCTGCAACACCCTCAAACTTTGTCCCTTCCTGCCCAAATCCACACACCACACACACCACTGGTTTTTATAGACTCACCAGAAGATGCAAAGAATATACAGGCAGGCCCCATATATCCTTCACCCAACTTCCCCTAATGTAAATCCCTCGATGATTTCTTATTGCCCTGTGGATTATATCCAAAATCTTTAACTTGACCTCCAAAGCCCTGGGCATCTGCCACTGTCTGTACTGCTCAATGAGTCCCCCATCGTGACCTTGTAGTTCTTCAGCTGAGCAAGGATCTAGGCCTGCCTCAGGCCCTTACTCCCAAACTGTTTTCCCTGCCTGGAGCCTTTCCTTCCCACCCGCTCCATTTCCCTGACACAGTAACTCTTCTTTGTCTCCAGGCACTAGCTTTGTTATACCTTACTTAGCGAGACTTCCTTGACCGTTCATGCCAAATGAGGTCCCCTTCATTCTGTTTCATAGCACCCTGTCTTTTAGTCTAGAACGTTTGTGGGTGTTTCACTTTTCATGTCTGACTCACCTCTATACCCTAAGGGCGGCATGGAGAGGATTTTGTCTATTCTGACTGTCATCCAAGGCTAGCTCAGTACCTGCACAGAATAGGTACCCCAGATGGCATTACAGAGCTGTCCACATTTTAGTTCTGTTTCTATCAAGAAAGGAAGAAATTGAATCCTCCTGGAACCCTTCTGAATTTCCCTTTGTTCTCCCCACTCCAGTGTCCATGAACTTGTTCTTGGCTCGACCCAATTACAATAAGGGCCCTTAATTTCCTCTTTGATTTCCCTTCGATAATAGATTTTGACTGGTAATTCTGAAACCTGCATGTCTACTGTGTAGGTTCCTGGTGAGCGTGCTGTAATAAAGACAGAGAAAGGAGAACCTGGAAAATGATTATTTCTGGGAGGAAATGTGTTTTGTCTCATAGACTTAACGCTTCAGAGTCATTCAAGAATGAGTAATGAGCTCAGGAAAGATCAGTGAGGCATTCTCTTAACCCTCTAAACCTATTTTACTGAGACTTGAATAAGAGGAAAGTTATGAGGGGAGATGATGATTTAGGAAGAGAAGAATATGGTTGCTGTAACGTACAACTCTTGAAAGAAGGAAATCGAGCAATTCATCTAGTTTACTATAAGTATTTTTTCAGGCTTCACTCATGAGTCAGTTTTTTTCTGCTATTTAACTCCCATGTTTATTTATTTTATCATTTTCCAACAGTAAAACAAAATAGTGTGCAAAAGCCAAGTATTTGTAAGAGAAGGGCCAGTAAAAAAAATTTGGTGGTCTTTGCTTTGGTATATGACATACAATTTTAATCTAATGCCATAAAGCTTTTTTTTCCTCAAGGAATTATTTAAAATATTGAATACACTCTGATCTCCTTTCTTGGTGAATGCTGAATTGTTCTCTGTAAAGTTTTTAATCTTGTAGAATAACGGCAAATTAAATAGCACAGTCAAAACCAGACATTAAAAATAGTGGTGCAGGCAGTGGTGCTACGAACCACAGCGTTAAGTATGTGGTAACATCCATCATGTGGACAGATTGAAGAGTTAGGATCACAGAAAGACATTGCTTAGCGATTGGCAGGATGCCCAATGTCTAAGCCGAAAGGGACCTTTTGGTCCCAGCATCATGTCTGTCTGTTAAAGGAAAGCAGCTCCCACCCCAGGGTTCCAGCTCAGCTTGTTTTAGAGGACTTGGCCAACATTTGACCCACATAGCTATTCTCATTAGGGACCCCCACCTGGGATGCGTTACTCCAGTGATGGTTGGGAGGTTGCGTTTCCTTTTTTCTGTTTGTTTTGCTTATGCTCATAAAGTGATTTTCTCCTAAGCTGCGTTATCAACAAGCACTGTGCTCTCTGATCACAAAAGTCAGGGGGAAGTGTTTGAACTTTTTAAAATATGGGCAGCCATGGCTAGGGAAAACCTGAGATGCTGTGTTCAAGATTTGTGTTGAACTTTTCGTCACATGTCTTATGATTTGTGTTATTCCAGGAAGAGCCGGTCTCCAATACCTCCTGCTGAGGTGATGTTAAGAGGCCGTACTAGTAACGCATGCCATCTTCCCTCGGGGGAGTTCAGAATGCTTCTTGTATAGTTAGCCAGACACAGTCAGGAGTAGTTATTTTCAAGTATGGCTGCCAAAAGTGAGAGCCTCCTTGGTGAGTGATGGGAGAACCTTCTAGGAGACAAGCCTGGGGACAAGGACGGCTGCCCATCACATGCTGGGGGCTTTTGGGAACGTGCTCCTGGGCCAGGGAGTGAGGGGGAAGGGACAGGTGCCCCTCCTCTAAGGTGTCGGACGGGCTCCTGGTCTCCAGTGTTCCTTAGGCTTCTTCTGAGAAATGACACTGGAATATGTCATTTGGGCCTTAATTCCCTGGAATCCGGGGAAGAAGGTGGGGGCAGTAACCCCTTAGATGTCCACAGTAGCCTGGACATTGACTGAATGGCTCCCTCATCATCCCATTCAAGGAAAGAAAGGGCAATTACGAAACCGAGAGGTAGGTTGAGGGCCAGACTCGATCCATAATATAAATGAATGGCAGAACCTCTCCCAGAATACAGAACTTTCAATTCCCAGTTCAGGAGATTTTATGTTTCCTCCTAAATCAATGAAGGTCACTGTGGAAATTATCTGAGTTCCTCTTATTAATTTATTTTCGGTTCCTTTGACCAGACCCAGAAGCTAACGTTCTCTGTGGCTTCTCTCAGATCTTTCATTCCTATTTTGCTGCAGTGTTTCTCCACAGAGACGCCCTTATCATTTTAAGAGGACATTTCCTCACTGTACAACGGACCTTCTTAATCTATGAAGGGTTTTGAAGCCCCTGGCCCCAGGCACTAACTGCCAATGATAATTCACAGTAGTGAGTGTAACAGGAAGAAACCCTTTGCTCAATTCAGAGACCCCTGGGGTTGGGAGTCAGGAGTGCCCCAGCTGAGAACCACTTCCAGAGGCTTGGACAGGCTTCTGTTGCAACCTTTAGTCCAGCCTCTTCTCCCTTCTCCCCATGGCTCTCCTTGTCTTTAAAGTTTTGCTCAAATTTCAGTGGAAAGGATTCATCCCTTTAATGTTTACTTTGAATATATTTACTGAGGATCTGCTAACAGTTCTAGGCACTGTCTAAGGGGCTGCCGGTCCACCAGCCATCAGTTACCACTCATATCTGCACCTCCCTAACGCTGTCCTAGCTTAATCTTTCTATCCGTATGTTATGTCATTAGCATCCTCAGGTCGTCCTGGACCTTTATTCTGATTTCCTACCTAGGGATTGAGTTTCTCCAAGACAATGACTTCTGCTTTTGTTCTTATGCCTCCTAGAGCCCAGTGCAATCATGTGCACATACTAGGAGTTCAGTGAAGTGTTGGGCTGCCTGATCTCAGGACATGCAACTCTCACCAGGGCATATTGGATTTCTGTGATAGGAATCATGGTTCTCATGTGTCATTTGTCTCTAATCGGAAGATTCTATTTTGTTTGCTATTTAGATGTAATGAGGAACAGGGTGGGAAATATTCTGGTGTCCCTGGTCAACAGTGAGCTTGATATGTATAGCATACAAGGTGAAGATGGGCTGTATGCACTCCTTATTTCCTGGGACACCCAAGTAAGCCTTGGTCTTAAAGGCCATGCTTTGACCTCCCTCCCTCTCAAGTATGACCTCTGAGACAGAGTCCAGAGCATGCCCTCTGTCTTCCGAAGTCTCAGAGCTCAGTGATAGAAGGCAAATGGACAAAAATAGAATAAGCAGAGAAAAGGAGGTGAGTACAAAACTAGGAAAATATGATGGAGAAATGGAGGCCTTATCATTTCCTTTTCTCTCTTTGTTTTTGTATTAAGAAAATGTCAAAATGCTCAAAATAATAAAATAAAGCCCCAGTGTGCCCAGCACGTAGCTTCAACAGTCATCAACCCAAGACCAGCTTGTTTCATTTATAAGCCAACCCACTCGCCCTACCCTCCCAACTGTATTATTTTAAAACAAATCCCAACGTCATATAGTTGTATCCATAAATATTTCAATATGAATCTAAAAGAGCCCCCAAAATTGCCACAATATCATTGCTATGCCTAAAAGAAGTCAAAAATCTCATATCATTATATTTCCAGTCAGTGTTTCAGTTTCCAGTTGTGATGACTTTTCAATCTGAGAATTTATTATAACTGGGTAAAAATTATACCTTTGTTGGGAAAGAAGCTACAAAGGAACCAAAACAGGTCTTTTTTCTTACAGGAGAGTAGAATAAAGCCATGGTAAAGTGATTTCCGAAAGTAAAAATGACAGAGCTGTGAGCCCCTCCAGGTCTCCTGAGACCTGCCCAGTCCGGAACCCACGCCTCCCCCAAGGTCGCCCCCTGGTGGCAGGAGTGCACTGCAGGGACCTCAGCTAACTTCAGGAATGTTCAATTCGTAACATGACAGGGTTCTCTACTGCTAATAGTTTAATATTTGGCCACATGGCAAAAAATGTATGTGACACAGGTTTTTTTAAAGTGTTGATTGAGCACATAATTTAAAAGTCAGAATACTAAATAAACATCTCTGCCCTTTCTTCCAGCAGGCAGCCCAGAGAACTGCTCTCCACGCTCTGTCTGACAGGTACATTTTGTCATTTTTATGAACTATAAATTGCTTTATGATACATTGAGCCCTATTTATTGTGGCATATAATTCATAATCGGATTTTGTCCCTAAAGTGTCTGTGAACTGGGATGTTAAACATTTTGCATGCTTGGATTTGTCATGCATGTGTGGAGTTTATTACTGCAAAAATAGCCTTGTTGTATTTCATAGAAAGTATGAAGAATCCCTTTTGGGCAATGAAACAAGAGACAAGGAACTTAGAGGAGAAGGCCTGAATGGCACAGTAAATTCTGAACTTTGGAATTGGTTGGGATCTAAGCTCATTTTTCAGCAATAAGTACTTCATTTATTTTGAGATGTTTTCTTCAGACTTTTTTCCGTATCATTTCACCAGGAGCTCGCTGTCTTTTGATGAGATTCTCTCTTGAAAAACTTTATGTGCATAACCCAGTTGATGGTCCTGAGTGCCTGACTTTTTTATCCCTTGCTTTGGTTTGGTTTTTTTCTGACTTGTATTATTGAAGGAGATACATAAACCTAATCGATAAACACACTCAAGCTGTAGTCACACCCCACTTTGCCTAAAAGGCTGTATATGAAGATAGTTGAACAGGGACATATAAAGGTACTTTTTAGAACACAACAAGCCCTTTTTGGTTTTGGTTGGTTTTTGATTCTTCACTCACAAGGCTGAGATGTGTGTGTGTGTGTGTGTTTCTTAAAGAATTACCGGGAGGTAAAGGTGAAGTCTCTGTTGCTATCCACAAGTGAGGTTCTGCAGTGTTGGAACCATCTGGAGAGGACGTGGCCCTGGCTGGCTGGTGGGCACCTTGGCATTAACTAGCCGACATCACCATCATCCCCTCCTTCCCGAAATGTCTTTTTTTTTTCGTGGAATGAGCAATAACTGACTGTGTCACTAGCTCGGTGCAGTGCCTCTCCAAGGTAAAACCTGTCACTTAGGCAAATTTTCTGTGCACACGGGTGAAAGGTTTTCTCCATGGTGGCAGACTGGGCGTGAATACTTCCATTTCAGTTGAGAAGCCCTTCCATGACAACCCCACTAGCTTGTATGCTCTCCACGTGGCTGCCACGTGGTCTTCTGGAATCGCATCTGGGATTTTCACAAAAGCTGATGACTACACTGCTTCGGAGTCTGTTGGTAGAAGGAGAAGAGACTCGGGATCAAAACATTTAAAATCTGACATATTAATTCCTTTCTTCTACATATTTCTTTTTTCCCTTTGATTTATTAAGTAAGTGACTCCTTCAACAAAATGCATTGAGAAACATGAGGAAAACCTCAGTTTGCAATATTATGTCCTTGCCGAGGCTTACGAGGTTCCTTTCAGGGGTACTGAAAATGTTGTAAAATTAGATTATGGTGATAGTTTCACGATCCTGTAAATACACTAAAAAACATTGAACTGCACACTTCAAATGAGTGAACTGCATGGTATACAGTTTATGTTTCAATGAAGCTACACATACAGACATAAATGTCATGACATTTGGTAGAATGAATCAAAACCTATTTTAGGAAAATGCAGACTCCCTTTGAGGACATGGTTGCATGTACAAAGAAACATCATCAGAAACTAGGACTAATACATCCTAAGGCTTCTTCCCAAAAGATACAGGACTCTGTCTTAGGTAGAAAATGTACGTGGATTTTAATGATGAGCAACATCCTTTGACTTTTTTCTGATATTCTCGCAAAAACCCCTTGTGAAGCCCAATAGTTAGTCGACTGGGAAGCTGGTATCTTTGCCTCTATTGGTCACTGCTAAGTGCACAATACTGTGAGAAAAAAAACATCCATTCCGTAGGGACACAGAGGATTCCCCATTGTCATCCCTGTTCTTATGAATTTCTCTATCTTATAATGTAATGTAGCATTGTCCCCTTAAATCTAACAGTTTTTCTGTTCAAAACTGAGGGGACTTGGCTCATTTCAAAGTCATGAGTTGCCTTTGTCTGCTATGCTAGCCATTCAATTGTGTAAAGCTGCCTTCTCTGTGCTCTTTCTGTTCTGTTTTCCACTAATTCAGGGCCACATGAGTAATTTCAATAAATTAGAAGCATCTATAATCATCTGGAGATAACCATTTTAAGCTCTTCTTCAGAATAAGGACTTAAAACACCTATTGAATCAATTGGATTCTTATTTTCTAGTTTTTAAGTTAGAGAATGTTAACAGGTGAGAGATGTCCTTTTCTAGCACGTTACTAATTCTGTTGAACAAACCAGTATTTTCTAGAGAAGGATCCCTGGGACTCCGGGTCATGCCACTGATCCAGTGTAGGGACTTACCTGATACTCTGGCAGAGGAACCGCCTCAGGGTAGGGATGGAACAGAGGAAAGATTCTGTCCTTGCCAAGGTGGCAATCTAGCCCAACAGCTCTAACACAGCATCTCAGACTCCTTACAGCCTGGTGTTAATCTATTACACATTCATTTATACAGATTACTCGGTTTTCCTAAACTACTTTTTCTGCCTGTCATCCCTTGATATAAAATTCCACAAGGTTTTGGCAGCACTTTTGCTTTTAGAAAACAAGAGCACTTTTCAGACTTTTAAAAGGTGCTTCCTGAGATCTGCAATCCTGGAGTTGAACAGAAAAGCCCACGTTGGCTCCAGCCATGCCACCCGCAGGCTCCTTGTCTCGGTACCCTGATGTTTGCTCACCTGTGGACCCATTTCACTTACCTTTAGCTTTATAACTGTCTTGAGTACCCAGTGAATACAAGGACATTCGATTCAGGAGAGCCGACTTGATGATGAATAGACTTGGCTGACTGGCCGTCCTGGGGGGATGTGAGTTTACACCACAGGAGGCCAGTAGTTCTTTAGTTGTTCTCTGCTTCTCCATAAGAAAGCCCGCCTTTGAGGCTTGAATCCTGGCCCT